>OZ023215.1:17591851-18241851 GCA_963995525.1 Escarpia spicata | reverse complement strand
GCCATTCACCCCACAGTTGCTGTGAGCAGGTGTGTGCTCACCTCATGGAGGTCAAGATCCAGGTGTCAGCTGCCGTCCAGGTGGAGCAGGCCGCAAAGGCCACCGCAGCAGCAATGATCAAACTACTGGATGACGCAATCATGGTATAGGCACCAGTCATGTGATCTACAAGCGATGCTCAACAATCTTCATCGGTGGAGCGACCGACTTATGGGATACTGTAAAACAGAATGTATTAGTACAGTGGAACCTCACTTTACGGTCACCTCGGTAATACAGCCACCTCGCAATTAAGGTCAACCTAGAATAGTCCCAGATTACTTCTGTAACAGTAAATAATAACAAAAATAAACTTGCCATATTTTCAAAAAATAATCTTGCTAATACGGTCACGTCGCCATTTAGGTGACATTGCCCAGTCCCGAGGGTGACCTTATTAGTGAAGTCACACTGCATTGGTAACATCCCAATAAGTTAAAAATAATATCCATATCAATTATGTTATTAATATGATCTTTTGTTGCTTAGTTGTTTTGAAAACATACAATTTGTTCACGATTTGAAGTGTGCTAGTTGTATGACATGTAGAGATTGTTTTGCGGTATTCAAAGATCGACCAATAAGTCTTCTCTTTCACATGGGAAATGTAACGTTTTTCACGGGATGATTTATTGGCATGTCAGATTCCCGTTTTGATACAATTTCCAACATTAAATGCACTGCAGTGATTAAGATTAAAATGTGAAGTGTAGTATTGTGAATTCAGATGCATTTAGAGGTTGAAAGATTAAGGAATTTTTATGTATTATTTGTGCGAATCCCTCAACTAATTACATATCAGTTAACCATTGAAAATTGCTATACATCATCACTAAATGACGAGTTGTGTGGATTGTGTGTAACTGTTGATTGAGTAATGCATCTAGATGTTTTGTAATGCAAATAAGAAGTAATGTTGTGTAATGTGAGAGTTATGCCAAGACAAAGTGTGTGTGAATGCCAAAATGTTGGTTAAAATGATTTAGCCGGGCCAAAATTCTGAATGTATGCAAGATAAAACAGTTGCTCACTTAGTCAGAAATAGAAACATCCTGATCACAGTCAAGTCAAATCTGAATATCGGTTGTTGCTCGAGTACAAAACGGAAGTGCCAAAAGTAAATCATGGTGCATTTTCAGGAGGAAAAGGTGCAAAGCAAATGCAGCTTACCTGTTGTGTATACGTTTGTTTATAGGAAAGAAATATTATGATATGGTATAGTTATTGCAATAAATGTTTAATTTATTTGAAAGTTCTATCACATGTTGATCAACGTTACTGCGTGAAGTTGTGTTATCTATTCTTGTGACAATGTATACACATTTATGATAAAAGGTAATTGGTGTGCATTTGCAGATAGACATTATAACAGCGAGCTAAACAACGTCACTTTTAATTGAATAACCATCTAACTGAATGTCACTTCAGTTAAACTAATTGTTATTTGAATCAGTTTTCTCAAATCCCAACACTTAAAATATGACAAAACGAAGGAACAGAAACAGTAATTTCGTCTGAGGTTAAATAATTTTTTTATTTGTTACACATTGTCAGTTAACTTTGTTAAGCAGTTTTAATGCAACATATTGTACAGTGTAATTAATCTAGTCTTATCTCCTGGTATTGTTGTACACTCTTACAGCTGTTTACGCACATTGTTGATGTAATGAATGTGACAGTATCGTAATTGCGTTTCTTAAGCACATTGTTGATGTAATGAATGTGACAGTATCGTAATTGCGTTTCTTAAGCACATTGTTGATGTAATGAATGTGACAGTATCGTAATTGTGTTTCTTAAGCACATTGCATTAGTTTGTGTCTCAAACTCACTTATGATCTTTTTCATTGCTATAATTCTGGAGTTATACTTCATATATATTAGATTGCTTCGTGGGATTGGACACCATTGTTATAGATGATTACCGTTACATATAAAGACAATTAATTAGATGTGAGCAATGTCTGACAGATATTTATAAGAAACAGTATTGTAACGAGAATGTAAAGGATGTTACACTGGAAGAAATTGTGTAACCAATCCAGACGTCTTATTCGGAATTAAATATATTACAAGTCAAACAACATGTTTTTGTGGTTCCTTTCTACCAGTATGCATACCACGCAGTAAGACATCTTTAAAGTATTTTCACTAAATGATAAGCACGCTGGATCAAATTAGTTAATTACATTTTGAAATGCAAAATTTTTTCCATTTGTTACTCTGATACAGTGTTTCTCAGCTGGATGTTCCTAATAACCCAGCATCAGAACCTTGGGTTGACATTAACCCAAAGCTTCACTACAAAGGAAACAAACGCAGGAATCGGGGCTGACTTTTGTTTCTTTATTGCACATAAATCATTATTAGGCCTACATAAGTCTCACAAATATGCTTTTTATTTCCGTAATGCACACATGTCAGTTCGAGGTCTAGTACCACTCGGCTTGATCTCCACATTGATGGATCTGTTTCTGGCATTGGTTTTAATCACCACTAAACTTGGGAATGCCAGTTCACACAAGTTACTTGTTGGGAACATCAGTAGTACTTACATAATAATTTTGAACAGTTGTGGATACATACCGGTCAGGCCCAGAACCAGAAAACAAGTCTAGGAGAGCACAAAAACCTCCACTGACGACCAGACAAAATGGAAAATTGTTCGCTGCTGCACTGCCATAACTTCAGCTCTTCTTTAGCTTCTCCACTGGCTCGCAGCGGGCTAGACTGTCATACCGAAGACGGGGGAGGGGGTGCTGTCGAAAAATGTTTGCCACTGCGTTGGCGTAACTTCACCTTACTGTAACCTTAACAGTGACACATTTCAAACGGTCTGGGGGGCACAGTCATGTGGGCCCATTCAAAACGTCTACGGGCAAGCAAAATTACATAGGTCTAGGGGGGCACATGCCCCCAAGTCCCCCACCCTGGATCCACCTATGCCGGTACATGCGGTTAGTGCGAGTCACTAATAATTTATAGGCGACAAGATCAGCGACTCGAATCTGAGTCAATAGTATACTTCTATGGAGACTAGCTATATCATTGGGAAGTTGAGCTCATAAGTATCATTTGGAGGACTAGTTCTGCTTGGAGATAACTAATTGTGCTTGATTTTAAAGGGAGCCAGTCTACTCCTAGCCTGCGAGGATGATTGAATACAATTATTTTATTTATGACAATATGTTTGGAATGAAACTTCAGATACATATTTGTCCATGTGCATTGCTTTCCTTCAAATTCTAGTAGGCCTAGTAATAAACAAAGAAGTTTCCTCTGTTCTCCATTTCATAATGTGAATCACCTGAAGAAGGTTTTGTGGAAGCCCCTATACAAAGTATTTTTTGAGTCCTCTTGGCAACCACCCTGTCTGCCCCTAAATACGGCACTGGTAGGGTATTGGTAGCACGGACGCAACATATGTTTACATATATTGGATAACCATCGAAAAAGCTCGGCAGCATGAGACATGTAATTAAATCATTGTTTTTTAAATCTGTTATGCAGTTTGATATAATATTTTGCCAATAGTCAAACTGCTACAATTAACTTATTACATAACGGTGCAAATCACGAACTTAATTGGAGACATTATAATATTAGCAGTCATCTTGGGGTGTATGTGGTGTGTCTGAGAATGGTAGTACCTCAGAAGGGGAACATGTCGCACTCTTTGGGTGGTTCATCCTACATTGGGTGGTTTGTCCCTCATTAGTCCCCACTTGCACCCAGCTCTCACTTGTGGCTCCAAGCAGCTAGCTACATGCGATAGCGGCCACACCCCGGCAAACCGCTTCGTCTGGCAGGCTAATGAAGGTAGCCTTAATCTTGCCCTTGGTGAGTAGGGATTTGTGTGTCCTTAGCATGTGTAGACAGTTTCCGGCGGAATGGATGGATGAGACCAATCATATATCTGCCAAGTACGTCTCCCGGAAAATTCAGGAGTCTCCCGGATTTCCGATGTCATGAGTCGAGCCACAACTCTTCCTCACTAAAATCTAATTCAGGCGCAAGTCATATTCATCACTCTCGTCAACTCACGGCAAACGTCCTGTGGCAACGGGCCAGCGACGAAGCAGCAGGTGTGGATACACTGGAAGCTGTAGTCGTAGACGCGAATCTGCACATAGGAGGCTCAGCTAGGCAATATGCTTGTCACTAGAAGAAAACGGCAGTGATATTCGGCAGCCCATTGAACGACTGGGCAGCCCTTTTTTGGATCACACTGCTCGGCATCATAGAAAGAGTAATGGGCTAGAAAAGCTGCCCTAAAAAATTGCCTGTCTCAACTCTCCTTGGCCAGCATACGGCAGCTGTTGAAATACAAAGCAAAAATCAATGGTAACAGTACTAACACACATATCACAAACGATGCGTGGAATGTGCGTACCCTTATGGATAACAGCGCTGCCGACAGACCCGAGAGGAGATATTGGCCCTCGTAGGCAGAGAACTGGCCAGACGTAATGTTCAGATAGCCGCACTCAACTCGTTTGCCAAAGGAGGGTCATCTAAAGGAAACTAGGACAGAAAAAACATAATATACCATTACAGGATACACATTCTTTTGGAGTTACCATGAAAGAAAAGATCGACAAGAAGCCGATTTAGCTTTGTCATTGTGAACAACCTTGTTAATTACACTTTTAGTTCCCCAAGGGAATAAATGCCCGTTTAATGATGACGAAACTCCCTCTAACGGGGATAACAAACTATCATCAGCGCGTACGCCCCCACAATGGCAAACCTATCTGAAGTGAAGGACAAGTCACATAACGATCTCCAGGGCCTAATTACTGTTGTGCCGACAAGCTTGTCATCATAGGTGACTCCAATGTTAGAGTTGGCACAAATCATCAAACCTGGGAAGGGATCATTGGAAGAAACGGGATTAGCAACTGCAGTAGCAATGGTCTCTTTTGTTATACTATGTGTGCTGAGCATGACCTTCTGATCACAAATGCGGTCTTTCGTCCCCCTAACTGTAACAAAACATCATGGACACACCCACGCTCCAAACACTGATCGATTACGTCATCACCAGGAAGAAAGACAGACCGGATGTGCTTGTAACAAACGCCACGTGCTGTGCAAACTGCTGGACTGACCTTTGACTGATCGTTTCAAAGGTGAATATTAAGATCCAACCCACCATACGCCCTCAAGGCAAAAAGGCCCCAATGCAACTAAATGTGTCTATGCTCAAACAGGATGACACCTCGAAAGAGCAGACGACTGAGTGGTGTAAAACATATTATCACTGCATTGTGCGCCCTTTAGAGATACAGTGTACTCCACCGCGTTCGAGACACTTGAACCCGGGACTATTCGATAACATCTGGATTGGTTTGACGAAAATAATGAGGAGATCCGAGAACTGTTTGATGAGAGACATCGTCTTCACAGAGCCTTTATCAATGACAGGTCTCCAACTAAGGAAGCAGCCTACAACAATATCCGTAGGACTATCCAGTGAAAGGCACTTCGCAGAGCCACAAAGCAGATGAGATTCAGACATATACTGACAGAAACGACATGAAAAGGTCTATAATGTCCTGAAGATTGCATATATATGGGCCACAGGCATCTGGATCACCACCGCTCCTTAGTAGTCTAATAATTTTAGGGTCAAACTTTAAAGTCGAAAACAAAAAGCTGATTTTTGCACAACAGATCCATGAAAGTGTCCTAAATAACATACATACAAGAATCCTCCTTGAGCTAACTGCAGAATTCAAGATGGCGTCCCGATACTGATTAAATTCGATAAAACGGCTGTATCTGCCAAACTATTAGCTATAGAAGATATACAAAGATATTTGGTGTGGGGGTTTTCAACCATGATCTATCCAATTGACACAGTTAAAATATAATTGAATCAACAGAACAAGCTTTTTAAGTAATATTTCACATTGTTCAAGGTCAAATGGGCAATTAAAGGTTCACATATCAACTGCTTAATTATGACACTAGATAGTACAGGTAGCATCAGCGTGACATACAATCATATACACTGATATAAACAAATTTGAAAGCAACTGCACCAACCCCAGACCGTCTATGTGTGCGTCTGTGCTTCGTCCTGCATGAAGATGTTAGAGCAGAACTGCCCACTGCAGGATGCACACATAGGAGTGCAATAAAGTCCCACCTTCCCACAGTCGCAGGCCTTCCCATATTAGCCTTCACATCCGCACAATACCATGTGGAGGAGCTTGCTTGGGGCTGGGGCTTTCTCGCTTGTTAGAGGGCACAGTTCGTCATCTTCCAATGACCAGTCCTGTAGAACCATCCAGGACAAACTTATGTAACCGAATATACCTTTGGCGTCCCAATTTGAACAAAAATTCCAAACTAAAATGTGTACAGCAACATATAGGATTAGAACTGATAAAATTACCCAGTCAGTGGGAGGCAGGGTATTTCCACTCCACTGGTGCACTGTGTGGTACTTGCGGGATAAATACTGTCGGACAGCTGCAGTTGTCGGCGGCAGCGTCTTCAATCGGAACACCGATGGTAATTTATACTTCCTGATGGCTTTCCCGTAGAGCTATCAACACATTTACAAAAGTGCTTGGACACATGTTGCAATGGGTACCACGTTGAAGAACGGACACGTGTGTAAGTACAAGGCGCTTTGAGCAATCGCAAGAACTTAATACAAGGCTACATGTGAACTTAATTACCAGTCCATAATAAATATTCATACAGTTATGATAAGGATTTACCGTATATCTCAGGGCATCCAGCGTGGTATTCTGGTCACCGCCATACAGGGTTTGTAAAAAACGGTCACTAGCATATGCGATTTGTTCTTGTGTTCTGTTAGTGTGATTGAGCACCCCCAGGTAGCCTACGTTCTCTATGTTATCAATCACCTTATTTGGCACGGTGTTTTCCCTTGCCGAAGAGCGCAGACACGCTGTCACAGCCAGCATGGACGAAGAGCAGGTGGGTCGTAACAGTTTCGATCTTTTCCTGTATATCCAGAACATTGAGACAGGAAGACAGACATCGTTCCATGTACACATCACGTGTGCCACTCACCTGGTTCACTAGCATTACTAGGATGTCAGTGTCGGTGGCAACAACGAGGACTTGGGTGGAAATCTCCAGGACAATAAGCCTGTCCGCATCTCATTCGGCCTGGTTCCAGTGGACACACTCGTTTGCAAAATATTGCACAGTGATAGCAATAAGGCGCGTCTTGTTGGTTGCATTCCTGAGAAAGCTGTGCTGGGGGACGAACGGTTTCATGTTTGCATCGAACTGGATGTCACGAGAAGCTGTTTTCTGCGAGCAACGCTGGTGCTCAGTGGTCTTTCTGGAGGATTTTACGAGCAATAACCGTCAAACACCACAGACTTGCTTACCTGTGAATTGGTTGCAGACATGTTTCACGTAGTTGGCAGCAATTTCGTGGTAGGTTGCGTCAGTCGGCCACTTGACGGTGTTCAGTGTTCAGCAAATGACCGCCATCAACGACCACAGTGATGTCCGAAGTAGTCAGACTGCATTCCTCCACATATTCGTTTAGGACAATTGACAGATCACTCTTGTTCTTTCAAACCGCAGGAGCCGATGAAATTCCAGCTGCAATCTACTAGCCTGAGACCAATGCCTTGCAAAAAGCTCTCCGAACTTTTTCAGTCCATGTGGGACCAAGAAAGTATTCCTCAAGAGTACAAATATGTTTATATTGTCCGCATGTACAAGTGGAAGGGAAATCGCCAAGTCTGTGATTATCACCGGGAATCTCAGTTCTCTCAGTGGCTGGTAAATCGTTTCCTGTGTCCTTCTGAACCGTCTAATGGAGCACCGCGGTCAAGGCTTGGTGCCAGAAAGCCAGTGCGGCTTCAGAAAAGGACGTACCGGGAACCATCGACATGGTATGTGCAGCCAGGCAGCTTCAAGAGAAATGCCAATGACATAATGTGGACATATATATATACTATCTTCATCGACCCCACCAAGGCATTCGATACAGCCAGCCGGGATGGTTTGTGGAAGATAATGGAGAAACATGGCTGCTCACAAACATTCATCACGATAAATTAAATCAGAAACTTTCATTTTTCATATCCAAGATGTTTAATTTACCTGGTTGAGGCTTTCGTTGACGTATCACGTCGACTTCATCAGTACCGATGACGCTGAATGACGTCATCGTACACGTGAGGCAGTTCGTAACTGCCCTCGTCTCTGTTGGTGGGAGCAAACACTATCGGAGCCAAGTAGTCATCTGAGATAGAGTACATCGAGTACTGAAGAAGTATGGAGTAGCAACAGCCATGCGACCCCACACCACCCTCAAGCACCTGTTGGTACATCCCAAGGACAAAGTATAGCTAGAAGAACAGGGCGAACTGGTTTACCAAATACCGTGCAAGAATTGTGGTGCTGAGTACATTGGGGAGACAGGAAGACTACTCAAAACAAGAATGGAGGAACACAGAAAGGACGTAGACACCACGAAAAATGAGAAATACACAAGGAGCGGAAAAGATTGATGTCTACCCTCAATAAATCCGCCCTTACAGACAATACGACAACTGAAAACCACATCACAGGGAGTGAAAATTGTAGACAAGGAACCCAACAGAAGAATTCGGCATATCAAGGAAGCCACTGAATCAGAAAAACCCATCAACAGAGACGAGGGCAATTACGAACTGCCTCATGTGTACGATGACGTCATTCAGCGTCATCGGTACTGATGAAGTCGACGTGATACGTAGACGAAAGCCTCTACCAGGTAAATTAAACATCTTGGATATGAAAAATGGAAGTTTCTGATTTGAAAACGAACTATCCTGAAGAATGTTCAGTAATAATAAAATTCATCACGATAGTTCAGCAATTCCACGATGACATGCTTTCACGTGTTTATGAAGGCAGAGAGTTGTCTGACTCGTTCCCAGTCACCAATGGAGTCAAGCAAGGATGTGTGATGGCGTCAACTCTCATAATGTTTTCTGTTATGCTCAATGACGTCTTTTAAGACGATGCCCCTGTCATCAAAATCAGCTATCGTAAATGTGGCAAACTGGTCAAACTTAGACGACGCCATGCAGGCTAAAACCAAGACTGATATACAACGGACCATGGACCTGTTTTCCCCTGCATGCGCTACATTTTGGTCTGACGATTTAAGATGACTCAAGTGATGTGCCAACCTGCACCAAGAAAGCCATTCATCGAGCCAGATATATGTGTGAAACATCAAAATCTAATAGCTGTGAACAAATATAATTTACTACCTTCGGAATGCGCACTATCCCGGGTTGTTCATATTGACGATGACACGAATGCAAGGATTGCCAAAGCAAATGTGGCTTTCGGCAGACTCCGCATCCCAGTTTGGGAGCGTAGATGAATAAGCCTGCGGACCAAGCTGAAAGTCTACTCGACAGAGCGGTTGTCATCCCATCCCTACTCTACGCGTTTTTTTGGGACTGTATACTGAAGCAAGCACAGCTGAGATTGGCTGGCCACGTGGTCAGAATACTGGACACATCTGCCAAAGAAGGTGTTGTAATGCGGTCTTCCTGTACATGTACATACTCCACACGTGGCTATTGTGGTACACATTTATGAAATATGCTGTAAGATGTACGAGACATTAAGTTTATGCTAACATTGCACAACAAAAAATATGCAACTCTGCATGCCATAATTATGATGAAATATTAAGAAATCCAATATTACAATACATAAGCCTACGCGTGATAAAATAATAGGTCCCACACATATGTCATAGGTTGCAAAATATAGACTATGATGTTAACTATAATTTCAATTTAACAACTAGAATAGCTTAATATATTACTATTTGTATACATACATTATATATATATATATATGTTTCGTTCACAGGATCGAAAAATGGAAAGGGAATGTCACGGACCGCATTACCCCAGATGGGGGCGTCTTGCCTCAGTCAGGGTAGGCCCTATATCATGTATGGAGCAAGGATTTTTGGAGTAGAGTTCTACTCGTACTACTTTTCATATGTAACTCATCTGGTTTGTCTATTTATTGAAAATAGTTTTCATATTGGGTAACACATATATTTGTATACAATATGTTTAATAATACTTAGTTGATATTATCATAATACAGTCAATATGAACGAGGCATAAGTCATAACTGATATTTATTTAATCATCGTACACAGCACGTTGAGGCGCCACGCCGTACTCCGGAGTCCCGTCACAATCTTTCATTCCGCGGTATAAACTTCCAATGTTGTAATTTATTGTATTAAAGTCCATAACATGACAATACGAACACATTAAAGACATTGTAGCGTAGTTTTATGGTGGATACTGAGTTACATCGCCTCTGGCCCTCTGTCGGAGAGTAGTTTGCCAAAACATTCAACTTTTTTACGGGACGTGTCTACCAGATGGCGATGCTGAAGTACGTGAAGCCTCGTTTTGAAAGGAGCGGCCCTCTTGAAAATGGCCGCTATTTGTTGTGAGCGATTTTAAAAGAAATTCATTCACAAGATGCTTTTGTGAAGAATTGGTCTCTTTGCAGGATATGGCAAAATGCGAAAACAGTAGTGGCCACCCAGGTGTAATTTTTCACTGCGGCTTTGTAAGTTTCGTGTTTCATAGCAACTATAATCTCCTGATTTTTGTCAAGACTCCAAGAACTTAAAACTTAAAGTTAAGAAGTTTGTGAACTTTGTTTTGAATTTGAATCGAGAGTTGAGTTACTGCTTCACGTTAAATACAATAAATTATAGTTAATTTTATATATAGTTAGTTCATTTTGAAGCAACAACGTTTTTTATAAAAGTGTTGTCTTGCGCTGCGTTATGTATTCCGGAGATATCAACATCGAGTTGGCATGTGACAAAATACATGCCAGGGTTCTGTCATTCATTTCAATTATTGCTGCTGAAAAGTCGGTAAAACTCACTCATCTGTGTACTTTCTTTTCCCACCAAATCGCCCCCTACATGACTAAATGTTTTGGCATAGCCAGTACGTTTGTCATAACTACATTCTTAGCAATGTGGTCTCATTTTTATATTTTAATGGCACTGATTATGACAATGGCAATGCATTCATTTCGGGCGTATATTGTTGCAATACATTGCGTTTAGAGGTCCAAATATAATTTTGGTTTGTGCTAACCTAAGCTGTTATCTTTTATTTCAATCGCACTGCTGCAGTGCAGACTTATACAAACTGATGTACGATTTGCAACTTCCCTTACAACTAGTTTGAACAGACTTGTACTTAAAACATGTATGGATCAATGATATAAACACATTTTAGAATGAGACACGGTCCATGTCATTATAATAACAACATGAGGGGGCACAGATTCAAGACAAGTACTTAGCGTTGCATGGTTTACACGACATGGTGATAAATATTGTTATAAATCATCTCTGCAAAAACAACATATTTAGTGCTAAAATAGCGGCAACTGTCACTCCTGAACAAATGAGTTTGAACCAAAAAGAAACATAAGAAAGCAACTTTTGTTATAAATATTGCTGACTACACCACATGTATGTGTGTACTTATTTATGTGTATACAAAGTCACACATACATATTCATACAAACTCATACATACTGATGCTGTTTACCATATTATTATGCAGCTGACTTATACAGTAATATTGGTATGTTGATTTTTTAAATGAGCGTGTTTCTTGCAGACCCCCGCTGGTGCTGCTATGAAACGTCAGTGGCTGTCGTGGCAACATGTCATCATCGGCAACAAGGACTGAAGGAGGAACAGCGCCATGTTCCAGCAGTGGACCAGCCACTGGCCAGGAGGGTAGGCTTCACTTACTTTTCCTGTTGCCCTCGACAAATGTCTGCACCTATTACGCTCTTCTGGCATTCTCTCCCAATCTCGGCTGTTCACCAGTTGCTGCCATTTTGAGATCTGTCTTGACAATTAATGCTGCCTCTACATCCACCCTTTTGACAAGTTGCCTCCACCTATCTATCATGTTCTGCCATTCTCTCCAACTCTGTTATTCACTGCTATCTTTTCAATATCATTACACTGCCTCTCCATCTTAATTTCGATCTTCTTCGTCTCCTTCCATGCTGGTTTTATGCTCTCTTTGTCAATCTGCCTGACACGTTCTCTGAACTGCCCTGTTCTGCCCATCATAATCAGCTCCCAATACTAGTCACACATAATTATTTACCTATCATTAAATTTTATTGTTGGTGTTTAATAATCAACATTTTGTTTTGTGTTCAGTCGTTAAAATCCCCTCCACAATTAATTTCACCCATCGTGAAATTGAATTAGGTTTGTTGATGTTTAATTCTGTAGTGCATGGATAGTAAAAGTAATGTGCGCTGTCATTTAAAATAATACTTTTGTTAAAACCACAAAACGAATTTATGTTGATTTCCAGTCAGGTATCAATCATGCTAAAAATGTAATAGTTTCCCCAATGATTTCATGTAGCAAAATAAAATATATGGACAAATTAGCTAGTATGTCACAGTGAATACTAAATATGTTAGTATTTTGTGAAACTAAAACAAAAGAAATTGTCGAGGCTTCAGAGGAAGGAAGTTTAACATTGTGCTTTTGTGACAAGTTGACATTGAGTGCTGTAGACAGAGCCATCTCTGTGGCTTCCCCCTCACTGTAGAATAAGATACCCCTTTTTTAACAGATTTACGCATTCAAGAGACAACTAAAAGCATACTTGTTTTGTAAGGCATTTTTGAAACCCGAGTTTTAATTATGGCATTTTATAGGTTTTTATTGCAAATTTCATAGTGTTTTATGTGTTTATTTTAGAGATACCTAGGTCTTTATAATTTGCGTATCTTAGACATCTACAGTAGCTATAATTCTGCGTAGTTTTTTAAGAAATACACTAGTTTTTAGAAATACACTAGCCTTTGAGCAGTTCATGCTGAAAAGGGCATGGTACAAATCTTCACATTGTTATTAATTTGTATTATTAGATGACGTCTTCATGACGAAGCACCACAAGCAACTACTAGGAGAGAACAGGAACCGACTGGTGGAGAACATGTTTCCCGACGATATTCTCAACCTGCTCGTGTCGAGCAAGGTGTTGTCGGGTCGCGAGGTGACGCGGATCAAGGAGAAGGGAAACATCGACGCCATGAACGAGTGTCTGCTCGACTTTCTCGTTCGCAAGCCCGACCGTGCCTTCATGGAGTTTGTGAACGCGTTACGTAACACCGATCAGGGACACGTTGCTAGCCTGCTTGTGAAACGAGGTGAGACTACTGTGATAGAGGCCTTTATGCAGGATAACATTTGGACCAGTCCATTAATGTCCTGTTAGATACTTGTGTCTGCGCCACACATACAGTCTAGTCCAAATGTGTACATAAGTACTATACATGTATACGATACGTGTGACACACATATTTTAAAAGTATTATGGATACAGTCAATAATGAAGAAGCTTCTTTTTGCACCTCAAATTACTACCCTGTCCAAATTTAAATTTCTACCCATCCCAAAATGGACTTTACCCATCGAAATTTCGGGCGGACGGGTCTCTGGATGAAGCAATGCTGTGATGTTAGTTTGGACTCATTTGAGCTTTCTATGTCAACAGTTAACTACTACTGTGCAATACACTAAGAAAACAATATTTTCCCCTGCCTATATGTTTATTTGTATTTATTAATTTATTTACTTTTAAAAGATATGTAATCATGTTAATTCTATCGCAGATACATCGGCATGTACCTAGCAGTCCACTATGGGCCAGACTAAGACATGGATGATGTAATTTAATATCTCTGAACTATTATAATTGTGTCTAACTGCTGTTAGATGAATATATTTGTTGATATTGAAACTAATAAAAAAATTATAATGTATGAACACACATTCTTATTGATAGAGGAGTTTGTTACTACAGATGATCCTTGACGTGGTAAAGCACCGTTACCACTGTCGACTATCAATGATTGAATACTAATGCCCTGTCACTTATAGGTCAGTGACAATAAAACAAAAACTTTCAGAACAAAACAGTTAGGCAACCTCAAAATCTACACTACACCATTAGCATGCAGGATGACTTATGTATTCCATATAACATATTAGGGATCATCTCAGAACATTGATGTTCGATATCAGACAAAATTACTCAGATGAAAGTTTGTAAATATTGATATGATGATATCAATAATTTATTAATAGTATTGGTCCAAAGCATAAAATATCGATATCCAACACCTCACGAAACTGCCTCAGACCCCCTCCCCAAAGTAAATTCATCTGGTATTGTACATTGATATTTCGAGGTGATCAATCGGGACTATTATCACTTGAAAACTGTCGTAGAGACTCCACACCGCCGAGGATCTGAGAGGCCCGCTCCACGACGCATCAGCTATGCCGTAGGTGAAGAAGCTGATGAAGATGAAGAAAGAGGAACACATCCTGGCCAGCACAAGATAAAGGGTACGCCTTGGTCGCAGTCGAACTATCCATTTCTATGCTAGAATAACAGAAAGTGTAAGCTTTCAAACGATGTCAAGATCATCGGGATTGGACGAGCAATAAGTGTGCTAGTGACCGTTGAATTCAGTGTTTTGGATGTGTTTCGTTTAACATTTTACGCTTGCCTCTCAGTTTTTGCTACTATGCATATCCGTCATGACGAATACATCAGATCTACCTGTTATTCCCTCTTTGAATAAAATGTTTTATAATTTTGATTTATATATAATCACCCTGTTTAGTTTTTATTATCTTACACTATATGTTTATTGTAGTATATTAAGAGCACCATGTCCACTAATGTGATGTGTTTTGATTACTTGCATTATGCACTACCAGCTGAAAGGCATAACATTGCTATTGTACAATATACATACACAGTGAATAAGTTAATGGCACAAACGTACAACTACAAGTATAAGAATGATAGTATATAACACATAAATACACTTCACAACGGTAAGAGAGTATATAAAAGTAAGTGCAAAACAAGACATGGTTTGGGTGAACTCGTAGATCATTTAATGCAAGAACATCACGTGTTCAAAAAGCGTCGCACTAATTACAGATTAATTGTCTCCCGTGTTCAAAAAGCGTCACACTAATTACAGATTAAATGTCTCCCATGTTCAAAAAGCATTACATTAATTACAGATTAAATGTCTCCCGTACTCAAAAAGCGTTACATTAATTACAGATTAAATGTCTCCCGTACTCAAAAAACATTACATTAATTACAGATTAAATGTCTCCCGTGTTAAAAAAGCATTACACTAATTACAGATTAAATGTCTCCCGTGTTCAAAAAGCATTACATTAATTACATATTAAATGTCTCCCGTGTTCAAAAAGCATTACATTAATTACAGATTAAATGTCTCCCGTACTCAAAAAGCATTACATTAATTACAGATTAAATGTCTCCTGTGTTCAAAAAGCATTACAATAAGATCTATAAGTGACTAGGTTTTGCTCTTTATGGTCGACTTGGCTCCTTAACAGTAATCTTGTGTCTGGTAACCTGTCAACACCACGTCGTGCCACTGGGCCACTTTCGGCGGTGTATCGGAGAGATACTGCCTTACCAATATGGTGGTGACTTTTGCATTTTGAAAAGCTCCTTCTATTTGGCAATGGATTGTGTTTAATTATAATTTTCTTTACGAGCTCATGATCTTAGTGAAATAGTCCCCTCATTCTATTTCAGACAAATATTTTTATTTAATGTTGACAGTTTAACAAACGTTGCAATGTTTACCAATGCAGGTCCTACACTGGGTGTCCACATCGATGCAGCGAGTTTAACGTCCGACGAGGAGGAGGAAGATATCTTGGCTCCAAGGCCAGCGAAACGCACCACAAAGGAATCGCGGGTGCCACGAGATGAAGCACTCACTAAGGCAATAAACAATGAAATCCTTGAGACCTCACTCATAGAATTACGCAATCTAAAGAGGATCACTCGCTCGGGAATCTCACCAAAGACAATAAATGCACGCAAGCGAATCCTCGAGACGCTGTCAGAGCTAGCGAGGCTGCGGCGAGAGATTGTCGGCATTGAGGACGGCAGTGTGGTGTTCCGCGTGATGTGTCCGACTCTCGAGGCACTCAATGACTTGTGGAATATATGCATCAGCGGCAAGTTGCATCGCATGTTTGTTGATGCATATGTAAAAGAGGAACATCGTGCAACAATCACAATTAACGTGACAATTGACAAGACCGAGTGGGAGTGGTGTAGACAGCAGTTACTGCCCCCTGGTGAGCAACTACATGTATTTTGCAATGTCAAAATGTTGTGGTACTTGACAGGAATAACGTACCGAGTTCTTTCAGAAGCACATTTTGTGCTGTAGAGGACGACAAATTTTTCTCAATTGCATCTATAATAATTTTAAATGTAACTGAGAAACTTATATTTATCTCTTTGTCATGTTTGGCTTGGTAACTACTTATTCTTATTACAACACTTTTTGTATTCTTTCCAGATATTTAAGCCGACTGCCAGAACAAATACAATGTTCCCAAAAGTTTATTAGCAGGTTAGATGCTACATTCCATGAAAGTTGATCCGTTTAAATGTGTCAAAAGGTGAGAAAGCTATGGTTTGTTTAGTGCGTGGACATATGTCTTATATAACTATAAATACTACTCATGGCTGACAATGCTGTGTTTTAGAACCTTCATCTGTGCCATCAATCAAAGATGTGACCTCCACAGTAAGTATACACAGGCAGCTCTTTGGTAATTGTTAACTGATATGCACAGAAGTATCATCACCTCTCTGTCATTCCAGTCAAGTCTTGTTTTCCTAAAAATCTGGATTATTTTAAAGTTTTCTTCTCAATTAACCTATCCATCCTAATGCCTAGCAAGGGTTGGCATATTTCTGGGAAAAAACGGTTTTAGACAGGGCAGTGGGAAAATCCGGTATTTACTGGTAAATCTGGTATTTACCGGTAATATCCAAGAATAAGTCCATAACTGAGAATACCATTGGCTAGTTCCTGTAATTAAACCTAGTCCATTTAGAAAGATAGTTAATATCCATCTAATGTAAACAGGTTGATTAGTCACTAGTTTAGATGTATCCTTGTATTTGTTTAAAGCATAAGTCAATGAGATGAGAGTTATTCATCAGTTAGCAAATAAATATAATTGTCACTTTCACAAGTACTGCTAAAGAAGTATGGTGACTGAAGTGAGACAGCCTGACCAGTATTGTCAGGTGCCAATTTGTAATCTGTTTAAAGGAACAAAGGAAATGTTGAGCTCTGGGCAGGTTCTACTGCACCCTCTCAGCAAACATTAGTTGTAACACTGCCAGCCACACCATGCTAACTGGCTAAGGCCCTACAAATAGCTGTAGCCATTGTCTGTATGAGCACAAAATCAGCTGCAACTTAATGTTTGAGGGATCCACTACTGGGAAGCCATGTAGCCCAGTATCAGTAGACCATACTAGAGGTACACATTCTGTCAGGCATTTTGTTCTTGAAGCACTGGCCAGTTAGCATCATGTGTGACATCCATGTCTGGGGCTGTTTTGGTAGAATATATATATATAATATATATACCTATATATTTAAAATATATATTAATTCATTCTGGTGATGGTACAGTAGCTTTTATTACAATGGAGCTTCAAATATAATCCTTTTAAGAGTTTTTCCCAGTTATCCCGGTTTTTACCAATATTTGGGTTTTTTCCCAGAGCGGGTTTTATCGGTATTTACCGCCCCGGTATTTACCCTGTGCCTAGCACCAAAGGTCTGTCAAGGCATCGAAATGGATGTTGAATATGTGGAGCATTCAGAAAGTTCTTATATAGCGCAGTATCCAGTCCTCGGGACTGCTCAAAGCGCTTTACTCCCTGGCAGACCTGGCCAATCGAACACCATCTCTGCTTCTCTGGGAAGCATTCAGCCATGCTGCAATTAATGCGTGAAGACTATTCATGCACACATATCCACCACTGATTATAGCCAGGTACTCATTCATACAACTGAGTAAACTGGAGCAACATAGAGTGAACGAACTTGTCTAAAGTTCGAAACGGCAGCACAGGATTTGAACCTGGGTTCTCTCGGTCGAGAATCCGAAGCTCTAAGCACTGCACCACAGCACTCCACACATTGTTGGCAAGGCACAGCCTGACAGAGGCAACATGCATAACCTTGATTGTCTAATAATAGCAGGCATTGGTATAGTGGGCAGTGTTGCCCTTGTCAACTTCAGTTCAAACAGCTAATGTTTGGTTTCAGGAGATTGACGGAGATGGTCTGCCTAAACATCTGCCATTGAAGAAGTCATACAACCAGGAAGTGAGGTGGGTGTTTTGTAGGTTACAGCGAGGAGCACACAAACACCTACACTACAGTAACATCACTTCACTGTGCTCCTTGTATTCTGAAACATGTATGACATGATATGTAACAACAAAATAAAAGTCTAATATATTTTATTACAGTTGATCTAAAATTGTTTCTGGCCCCCGCGGTGCTTTACAACATATCAGACAAACGGGATTAAAATACTAAGGATAAATATTACTTTAAAATAAATTGTACTCGGTAGTATAGCATTATAGAATAATTAATAAATATTTTTTTGAATATCACAGAATAATAATATATAATAATAAAACTTTATTTTAACACCGTAAAATCCGGGGCTAATGCCCTGTTCACGGGTGTGTACAAACATTACCGGTACATTCTAAATAGCTTCAGGTTAATCCAGGTAAAACTTGATAGATATAAATAAAATATAGTAGAATATAGGATGTTAAAAACTGCAAAATGTTCACACCATATGTGTATCAATTATTTTAAGTAAATATTTACATGTAAACTACATTCGTAAAAATATAATAAAAAAAAAGTGAAATAGAAAACCATTAATACCATCAATATTACAATAATTATAAATAAGGTCGATAAAATGTAATAAGATAATTGAAAGTCCAAATATATATATGTATATACGTAGTGCGTATGTATATATAATACTAATACAGTGTAATACATGTGTGTGTGCGTGCAGTGTTGTAGAGTCGCCGCGTGATGGCACCAGTTGCCCTTCCTCCCACTCCAGCTCCGGGGTGTCGAGCAGCAGTCTACTGTCCTACGACTCTGACAACAGCAACCCAAGCTCCGCCCGCTGCTACAGCTCATTTGAGGAGCTGCCCCTGGACTCCCACACCTCGCCTCACGCGGCCCATCCTACCTCTCTTCACTCAGCCGTGCCTTGCAAGGAGAAAGGATGACTATTTTATTCCTAGAACAGGGTGTGTTCTGTGTAGTGTAGTGTTGTGTTCTTTCACGATAATATGTGACACGTCATGATGGTTCAGATCTTAAGGTACATTTTGGGGTTATGGACATCGTGTAAAAGGGAAGGGTTTTAGTTTTAAAGTGATGCCATCGTCGTCCGTGTACGTCAATTTGTTGCAAAATTATGAATGGTTGAACTGACCCATTCGAAGAATTCACCTTTTGAGACATACAATATGTTTACGTTCAAATCACATACAGTTCAATCAAAACATTTGTAAAATAACAATTCCACATTGCATTCAAACTGGTAGTGTTTTTTTGGACAAAATGCCAAAAACACATCCGTACTTTCACACCTTTGAATATAATTTTGATTTCCCTAGATTTTGTTAAATGTACCTTACGGTCTGAGCCATTGTGGCATAATGTGGGTTTCCAGTTCATCATCAGTAGCTGTGTTTGCGCTTGATCCCCCAATGTTCATGGGTTGTAGGTGTCTTGCAACAATTCTGGTGTGCTCTTTCATAGCCAGGCTAGACCATCAAGTTGGTAACTTGATGTTGTGAATATGTCGCCCACTATTTCTTCAGAGCAATCTGAGAAAGACACAATTCTGGTATATTCATGCCAAGACATGGGGTCGTTGGATTTATATGGCAGGGTCGCATATAAACGATATATTTTCGTTGTCGTGTCATGTTATAAGAATTTCTGAGGTCATTTACATTTAAAGTCCAGTTGGATAACCGGAAACACAAATATTATTCTGAAAGACCCTGCTACTCTCTCAATGTTGAGTCTCCTGTGCCCATATATGGCATTTAACTGTTACTGATATTGTACGACACATATTTATCAAGTTATCACTGGTCGTCTGTAAGCATGACATGCCAAAAGGTCTATCTGCCAGACATGTTCATGATATTAACATCAATGTAAGAATGCTTTTAATGTTTTAGGCAAGGCTCATGCTCATGGAATGTTAGTTATTTTAATGTTAGTTTACGGTTACTTTATTACATCACAGTCGATGTGACACATTGAGTTATTGACAAGTTTGTTTTTCTTGTGTGTCTGGATGTTATCCATTGTTATCATGAGTATATCGTGTAGATACCAGAGTGTGATTGTTATCCTCAACTTTCTGCTGATATTGTACAGTGGAACCTCACTATTGCGGCCACCCTCCGGACTAGGCAAAAGTGACCTGAATAGTGAGGTGACCTTATTAGCGAGACAAATTTCCTATACTTTACTCTTACGGAAATAATTTGGTACTGTCCAAGGGTGACCTTAATTGTAAGGTGGCTGGGCTGTATTAACAAGGTGACTGTAAGCGAGGGTCAACTACCGGTATACTATAGTTGCATGTACATAAACAGGCATATACAACTTCACAATCACACAGACAACAGACAAACTGCTATAAGAACGTGTTTTATATTGCATGCATTTGAACATGAAATCCTCACTCGTTGCTTTTGATGTTTTGTACATATAGGGAACCATACACGTCAGTTGAACTGGTGTTGTGTGATCATGTTTGTTTCTGTTACTGCTTTATGAAAATTGATTTCATGATTTTAATTATATTTTTATACATATATTTTATTCCATGTCACCTTTTTAAATGCTGGCTCTTATGTATTGCCATAGCCATGGTGACCATTTTATGGGAAATCCATGTTGAAGGTTATAGAAACGGTGTAAAGACATTGTTTAGTTGTAAGTTGACCAGCAATCAAAACTTATTGCATTGTAAATTTATATACTGACATTACTGAGCCACAAAAGAAACATGGATATTTCAACATAAGCTTTTGTCGCAACACAATGTTTAGTTCAGGGTGGCCTGTGTAGGGTGCATGTTTGACTGTCGCCATGAACTGGACGACTTTGGGTGATCACTGCAAAACACGATGGCCATATTCATCACATTTTTATGTGGAACGGTTCCACAATGTTAATGAAGTCACCTGGAACATCACTGGACACCAACAGAGGCCTATTACACAGTTAAACAGTGTCTTACTGGCTTGCGGATAAAAACCTTAAAAACAGACACCGAACCATGTGCTCTGCACGAAATGTTCTTAATAGAAGCGCCATATGTAGTTACCTCATGCTATGTTGACGAAAGTCCGGCAAGTGTATTGTTTCATGGTAAAATACCCATGATTCTTTTGGAGTTCGGTATGTATACCAATGTAGTAATACTTGTACGTCCCTCACTCGATGCTCTAGCTGTTAGTGTTATGTGTACAAGGGTACTAGGGACTGAGCATGTATATTTGTTTTAAATTGTCCGATTTGTGTAAGCAGTTCAGACATTGTGGGGACCAATGCTAATGTGTAAATTGTATAACAGTCATACAAAGTGTGTGTTAGTAAAGGGGTAGCTGGATTTGGGAGGAGGGGGTTGGTTCTATATATAATCTCCCATGGTGGGGATTGGCCCCCAAAACAGGTAAGAGATTGAAACCTATTGCCACACACACACACCTTATTACAAAGTGTGTTTCATGGGTTTAACAGATGAAATACAATGTCCACATCGTGTAATTTAATTGGTTTTGTACATCAAAGGCAGCAGAGTAGCATTGATTCACCGGTGTGTTTGTAATATAATTAAAGTGCCATTCTTATCAAACTGAATAGACTTGAAGCTCATCTTATAAAGTGTGTCTTCATATTGGTTGTTACAAAAAATAAATCATGTTCCTTGTGGAATTTTAGAAAGGTGTGCATTTGTGTCACATGAGATGTTAATTAGGTTTGTAACTACATCATTATAGTCCAATAGTATTTTGGCAGTACCGGTAATGTGTCATTTGATTTTCAAGCAAAAGAAGATGTAACTTTGTGAATACACTACCACAAACGGTAATACATTTATTACCCTACTACAAGTGCTATATTTCCAAACTCAGAAATGCATATTATGTTGTTAGGTACTTTTCCTTATTTATTTAGGATTATGGTATGAATCTTATAAGGAAAAAGAGCTAATAATACCGCTGTACAAAACAATAGTTAGGCCTCATTTAGAATATTGTATTCAAGCGTGGAGGCCATATCGCAGGAAGGACATAGATATGCTAGAAAGAGTGCAGAGGAGAGCAACTAAAATGATACCAAATCTGAGGGATCTTAGTTATGAAATACGCCTAAAAAAATGCGGTTTAACAACACTAGAGACCAGGAGATTGAGAGGAGATCAGATAGAAGTGTTTAAAATATTGAAGGGTTATGAAAATATTGATAGAAATATGTTTTTCTCAGTTAAGAAAGATAGAAGGACTAGAGGACATGATCTTGCATTAGCAAAGGAGCAGAGTAGATTGGATATAAGAAAGTTTTAATTTTCACAAAGGACTGTAAATGAATGGAACAGATTACCTGCTGATTGTGTGGGTGCTAGTAGCGTGAATATGTTTAAAAATAAAATCGACACACCTCAGACGGGCGGGATACACATAGATAAAAAGGTCGGACTCTCGATAAGCCAAGGGCTTCCTTGTCCACCTGCTACCTAGAGTTAATTCTCTGGGTGGCAATCTTGTTAAATCTTGTTATCCAAAATATTGTTGGATTTGTTTTTGTATTTACACGTCTTGTTGGCCGAGTATAAACATGATGTGTGGTGAAATCACGTGTGCAGTGTTTCAAGAAACGTAGCCTTAAGTGGAACGTATAAAATTTATAATGGTTAATTGAACATCTATTTTGAGGAACATTACTAAACTGTTTCATTTACAGTGTATTATTTTTTTATAATATTGTTTAAAACGATATCCATACAAACAGTTATGCTACCATGATCTTTTGCATTTTAATATTTATAAAAAAGAATATACAATTTGGTGCCAGAGATAAAATACCAGTTTTACAACATATAGTGTTGAGATTGCTTTAAAAGACTGAACATTGTTTTTCTTCAGGTGATTTACGGACGGTCTCATAAATTTGTAAAATCAAAAACGTTTAATCTCCACCACCAATACATGTTTATAAATAATAATAATATTTATAGAGCGCAATATCCATAATATGCTCAAAGCACTGTACAATATAATTCAATCAAGCGATTCAATGTATACTAATAAAACCTGCAAAAAAAGAAACTTCAGATAAAATGTAGAACAACTTAAGTTAGTTATATTAATTAAAACTATTAATTAAAGACCATAAATAAATAAAATTAGACCTATTATTACTATATTTACATGTATGCATACCTATACATACATACATACACGCACGTATGCACGCATACTTAAATAAATACTGCTACATGCACTCAAAATTATATATCTGTATGTATAAAAGTAAGATATGCAGAACAATGTCCTCAAATTAAATTAAATGTTATAAATGTCGGCAGTATTGAGCTTTGAACATGTCCGTCTTTAGTGTCTTTCTGAACGCCGACAGAGTTCTGCTGCACTTGATAGCAATGGGCAGTGCATTCCATGGTCGAGGTCCAGTCACACGAAAGGACCCGTCTCCAAAACTGACCAGGTTCGTTCGTGGAACTTGAAGCAGAAGTTGTTCAGGTGAACGTGTGCATCCCGGACAGTGCCTGGTTAACAGGTTTAACAAGATTTAACAAGATTGCCACCCAGAGAATTAACTCTAGGTAGCGGGTGGACAAGGAAGCCCTTGGCTTTTCGAGAGTCCGACCTTTTTAATTATGTGTATCCCGCCCGTCTGAGGTATGTGTCGATTTTATTTTTAAACATATTCACGCTACTAGCACCCACACAATCAGCAGGTAATCTGTTCCATTCATTTACAGTCCTTTGTGAAAATTAAAACTTTCTTATATCCAATCTACTCTGCTCCTTTGCTAATGCAAGATCATGTCCTCTAGTCCTTCTATCTTTCTTAACTGAGAAAAACATATTTCTATCAATATTTTCATAACCCTTCAATATTTTAAACACTTCTATCTGATCTCCTCTCAATCTCCTGGTCTCTAGTGTTGTTAAACCGCATTTTTTTAGGCGTATTTCATAACTAAGATCCCTCAGATTTGGTATCATTTTAGTTGCTCTCCTCTGCACTCTTTCTAGCATATCTATGTCCTTCCTGCGATATGGCCTCCACGCTTGAATACAATATTCTAAATGAGGCCTAACTATTGTTTTGTACAGCGGTATTATTAGCTCTTTTTCCTTATACGTTATGTTTCGCCTAATTAATCCAAGGATTTGATTTCTCTTTGAAGCTGCAATTCCGCACTGCTCTGAAATCTTCATATCAGCACTAACGGTTAACCCTAAGTCCTTTTCTTTTACAGTAGTACTTAGTACAGTACCCCCCATTGTATATTCTACCTCTTCGTTCCCATGTCCTATGTGGAGGCATTTACATTTCCCAAAATTGAACATCATTTGCCATTTTTCAGACCATTTCATCAACCTGTCAAGATCATCTTGTAAATGCTGTCTATCTCCATCACTTTTAATCCTTCTAAACACTTTTGTATCATCCGCAAATTTCAACACCTTGCTTGTTATTTCATCATCCAAATCGTTGATGTATATTAAGAATAATATAGGACCTAATACTGATCCCTGTGGTACCCCACTCAATACCGATTTCCAGTTTGAAGCCTCCCCATCAACTACTACACGTTGTCTTCTGTCAATCAGCCATTGTTCTATCCAGTTTATTATACCATTTCCTATGCCATGGGCCTTTAGTTTAAGCAGTAATCTTTGATGTGGTACTTTGTCAAAAGCTTTTTGAAAATCTAAGTAGACGATATCTACTGGTGTTCCCTCATCTACCCACTTAGTGATGTCTTCCAAAAAACATAACATATTTGTTAAGCATGACCTCGCTTTAAAAAAACCATGTTGAGATGGGTTTATCAAGTTTTGTTTAACAAGAAAATCCACCATGTGATCTTTAATTAGTCTTTCTAATAATTTACAAATCACTGATGTTAAACTCACTGGTCTATAGTTCTCTGACTTGTTTCTCGAACCTTTTTTGAATAACGGTATAATGTTTGCTTCTTTCCATTCTAAAGGAACCACTCCCTCTTCTAATGACAAGTTGAAAACTGTTGCAAGTGGTATGCTAATTTGTTCTACAATTTCCAATAGTAGTTTGGGTGGAATACCATCCACTCCAGGTGATTTATTTTCCTTCATAGCCCTTATTTTCTTAGCTACCATTTCCGGGGTTACAATTAATTGTCCTAAATAGTCTGAATCTGCCCCCTTGAACTTAGCCTCTGGTATTGGCAGTGAACTAATATCTTCCCTGGTAAACACTGAACTAAAGTACTCATTCAGGTCTTCTGCCA
The DNA here is from genome assembly GCA_963995525.1 of Escarpia spicata. NCBI lineage: Eukaryota > Metazoa > Annelida > Polychaeta > Sabellida > Siboglinidae > Escarpia > Escarpia spicata. Next base: position 18,216,218 of record OZ023215.1, on the reverse strand, counting down.
TTATGAATCCCTCTGATATCATATTTCCAGCACTATCTTCTAGAGGACCGACCTTATCTTGAACTTTCTGTTTGCTTCGAACATACGCATAAAAACTCTTGCTGTCATGTTTTATATTACTAGCTAATTGTTGTTCATAGCTTCTCTTTGAATTTCTAATTTCAGCTGTAGCTTGGTTAAGTGCTTCTTTATAATTGTTGTAGTCTTCATCATTTCCAGTATATCTATATGACTTCCACATCATTTGTTTATACTTAATTTTTCTAATGGCTTCTTTCGATAAGTGTTTCTTTTTGGACCGTTTTCCTTGTTTTTTGAAGGGTACAAATTTATCGATTATGCACTTAATTTCACTCTTTAATATATTCCAGCATTCTGTTGCCAAGGTTGGCAAGATACAGCGACGCCGTCCCGTTCAGGCATCTGAACACATAAAGGGGTATTTTAAACTCGATTCGGCATTTGATTGGCAGCCAGTGTAATTATTTTAAAACCGGAGTTATGTGGTCACGGCGAGGTGTGAACGTGATGATTCTGACTGCCATGTTTTGGATTCGCTGGAGTTTGTGAATGTGGTCACGTGATAGTCCAGCCAGTAAAGCGTTCCCGTAGTCCAATCCATCATCATTCCAATTTAGATACGACGAAAGCGTACACGAGTGATTTAGTCGCATCTGTTGTGAGGTATCGCCTGATACGACTGGTGTTGTGGAGGTGCTGTTCGGCAAATGGCACTTATGTGGTTGGTCATGTTGAGGGATTGATAAATACAACGCCCAGGTTGCGAGCACTTAATTGAAGACGAAGTCAAAGTCGAGTCAAAAATACCAATCTCCTTTAGCAGTGGCAACTTCTGTTTAGTACCAAACACCATGACATCCGTCTTCTGATAATCTAATTTCAGTAAATTGATCCGAGACTTTTCACAAATTTCTTCTAGACAACAGCACAGACGATCCATTGAGTTCAGTTGGCCATCTTCACCAGGACAAATCGAAACAAAGTTGCGTGTCGTCGGCATATATAGGTGATAATCCAAGCCGGATTTCTCGACGACGTCACCAAGTGGTGTGATATATGCAGTGAACAGCAATGGCCCGAGTACGGTGCCTTGCGGTACACCAAACGGCACAGTAGTTGGGGAGGATTTGACACTTCCAATACGAACGACTTGATGCCGACCGGACAAGTAACCTAGATCTGAACCACTCAAGTGCAGCGCCAGTGACACCGAATCAGTGAGTGAGTTTGCTCAATAGAATGCCGTGGTCAATGGTGTCGAATGCGGCGGTCAAGTCAAGCATAACCAACACAACAGCACAGCCACGGTCTACTGCAGACAAAATGTCATTGTGTAGTTTAAGCAGAGACGTTTCAATTGAGTGATCTTGTCGATATGCTGATTGAAACTGGTCATGCAAGTTGTTCTCTTGCATGTGGACATTCAGCGGTTTTGCTACAACGCGCTCGATTACTTTAGATAGAAATGCCAGATTCGATACAGGTCGATAGTTCTGTAATTATTCTGGATTTAGTCCAGCCTTCTTGATTAGTGGCGAGATGCAGCCAGTCTTATACTTATCTGACACAACGGACGACTGCAGAGATACCACAACTATGTGCGACAAAATGGGCAGAAGTTCGATCGATTCTCTCCTTAGCCAGGTAGGAGCTGGGTCTAGGTCGCACGATTTAGGCGGTGCATCCATGATGATATTCTTGATTTCGATGGGGGTTAATTTTGTAGGGAGAAGGAAGACAAATCAGATGTGCAGCAATTGTTGGTATCCATTTGTTGTCACCATTTGCGCTGTCAGAGCTGGTAGACAACTCACGACCAATGTTGCTGATCTTTTCAGAAAGATAGGCTCAACATATACTCGCCATTTCAGCTTCTGACGTGTGGGTAGAGAGTACATTTCCCGCATTGCGATGCAGTAAACAGTTTACATTTCGGAACAGTCGTTGCTGATTCTTGCCTGTGGATTATGCTGAAATAGTAGGCAGATTTTGTATGGGTAAGTAGTGCATTCACTCTCTTGCACTGATCAGCGTACAGTTGTCTAGGCACCTCTAGTTTGCATTGTCTCCAGGATCTTTCTTTCTGCCGTTTCTATCGTTTCGCCGGTCGTCGGTATACCACGCTGTATCTTGCCGTAATGGGACATGATTTTCTTGCATAGGCGCGTGCGAATCAACTAAACTAACCAGCATATGATCGCACTGATCAACCAGTTCTTTTACATTCAGCAAGTCAAGATCATCCGAGTAGAACAGTGGAGTGTCTTGTTGAAAAGACACTGCATCAATTGTGCGTAACTTGCGATACTTGATTTTCATCAAACCAGTGCGATGTTGAACAATGTCTATGTTGAAACTCACCGCAAAGTGGTCAGAAAGGCCCATGTCCGTAACGGTAACATTTCGAACAAGGTGTTCGTCCATGCTGCGGGTCATGAGTACATCCAAAGTGTGTCCTTTCCTGTGGGTTGGCACGCGAACATGCAACACCTTTCCTGTGGCATTCACAGAATTGATCAGTCGCTGTGCATCAACATTTGCAGCGTTGTCAATATGAAAGTTCAAACCTCCCATGATTATCAGAGATCCAGGTATTATGGCATGCCGGTCAATGAAACGGTCCCATTCTTCACAAAAACACAGTAGTTGACAAGCCATTTTTCACTGATGGCGGGCGGTAAATGACAACGATTCTCGTGGATGACGTAGATGATTTCAGCCGGCACTGGATGTGTTCAAACGATCGAAACGCATCGGTATCCTGTTTGTGTAAGACGATTTCAGATTTATGGATAATAGCGACACCGCCCCCTTTGCTATTTTTTATGTGAGTTGAAATCCAAAAATGACGAGAATTTTGGTGTTGAATATATGAAAGTAAAGGTTAATTTTATGGATTTTCAATAAATATGTTGGTTATTGCTTAATTTTAATAATAAAACCAGACATGGATTGAACAATTTTGTAGTATGTGAATATTTTCAAAAATACCACTGTTTTAATACTTTCAAAGTACAATATAATGACTATACCTTATACATTTTGAAAATATATATAATAAAAAATATTCACTTATTTTCACTGTAGTGCAAACATCTCCAGCCCTACACACACACACACACGCACGCACGCACGCACGCACGCACGCACGCACGCACGCACGCACACACACACACACACACAAAATATTGAGGAACTTAGCGCCAAGTTTCAAAACTTATAATATATGTAGTTACTGGGACAGAACTAGAAATGGGACACGTGTGTTAAATATATTTTTTGAAAACTAATTATAAAAAATGCACTCCAACAATGACTTACGCCTACCATACACTGAAATGTTGCACGTGACTGGTAGGTGGTTTCATATTTGCTATGATCCAAATTGTTTGAAGTGGTGCACAAGCCTTCTAAAAGTTACATTTTCAGCGACAACAGAAGAAGTTCTCTAGTTCAATTATCGCAAAGTATGATGCTTGGAGAAAATAGTACATTAATTTTTTGTTTGTAATAAGGGGATAGCGCGAACGCAGTTCCCCACTACAAAAAATTACGCACCCGAGTTAACCACATTTGGGGTAATCGCAAGGATCAGCCCAACCGAAGCCCTGGGAGAATTTTCATTCGCCTGGTGGCAGCACTAGCCATTATATTTTCCGTTCGTTTTCATGTCTGTTTTAATAATTCCCGGGTTCGGTTTGCGGTTACCAGCTTCACAGTTTATAATATAGCATATGAATTATATTTCGGAATAATAAAGATTAGCTTAGCCGATGTTTATATATAATATACAGTATTTGGACATCATTTAACGATTATTGTCTAGTATTAGACGTACAACACACACGCGTGCACCCGCCTGTATATCAGTCGAATAAGCCTGTAGATATAATTATGTATTAGACCTACAGACACGGACAAGTGTGAAGTTAAATGATTTCATGATCATGCACGTCCGATTGTGGCTGTCCTGTATTTGTACGTCATAACGAAATCGTCGCTTTCAAAATTACGCGTGCGAAGACGGCGACTAGCTCTATCTTTACGTCATCACTTAGGTATGGTCTAATTGCTTTGGTATGGTCAACACTCTACACATAGGCCTACTAGTTTAGTCTGAAGACGAACGTTATAATTATAATTTCAATTTGCATGTGTCCTCCACGGACCGTGTTTCTAGGCAATAGGTCATCAGGTGGATATTTGCTCGTTGTTTTAATACCGAATGACAACCACCTGTGGTAGTTGGTAAGGAAGGGGGGGATAAAAAATATAAACAGGAAATAATAAATGGTCAATATTTGTTTGAACTTGCGCAAAACTCAGCCATGGGAACTCTAATAGAAGAAGTCAAAGTGAGATATACGCAAGAAGCATCATGCACGCACGCACGCACGCACGCACGCACGCACGCACGCACGCACGCACGCACGCACGCACGCACAATAACATTATAATATTATACTTGCATCAACATTTGCAGCGTTGTCAATATAAAAGTTCAAATCTCCCATTATTATTAGAGATCCAGGTATTATGGCATGCCGGTCAATGAAACGGTCCCATTCTTCACAAAAACACAGTAGCTGACAAGCCATTTTTCACCGATGGCGGCGGGCGGTAAATGACAACGATTCTCGTGGATGATGTAGGTGTTTTCAGCCGGCACTCGATGTGTTCTAAAACGATCGAAACGCATCGGTATCCTGTTTGTGTAAGACGATTTCAGATTTATGGATAATAGCGACGCCGCCCCCTTTGCCAGTTTTGATGAGTTGAAATTAAAAAAATGACGAGACTTTTGGTGTTGAATATATGAAAGTAAAGGTTAATTTGATGGATTTTCGATAAATATGTTGGTTTTTGCTTAATTTTAATAATAAAAACCAGACATGGATTGAACAATTTTGCACTGTGTGAATATTTTCAAAAATACCACTGTTTTAATACTTTCAAAGTACAACATAATGACTACCTTATACATTTAGAAAATATATATAATAGAAAATATTCACTTATTTTCACTGTAGTGCAAACATGTATTCGGCTATTTATAGGCCCTATTTTCTCAATAATATGCATAGGCATCAGAACGTAGTGAATATTGCGGGCTGCAGCTCAGCAAACCCTTCTACTGCAACCCCTTGAGGCTCACCAAAAACCTCAAACTGCACCCCCTTGCCAAAATATTTGGAAGCCTAAACATCTCCAGCCCTACACACACACGCACGCACGCACACACACACACACACACACACACACACACACACGCACGCACACACGCACACACATACAATATTGAGGAACTTAGCGCTAATATGTGTAGTTACTGGGACAGAACTGGGACACGTGTGTTAAGTGTATTTTTTGAAAAACTAATTATAAAAGTGCACTCCAACAATGACTTACGCCTACCATACACTGAAATGTTGCACGTGACTGGTAGGTGGTTTCATATTTGCTATGATCCAAATTGTTTGAAGTGGTGCACAAGCCTTCTAAAAGTTACATTTTCAACGACAACAAAAGAAGTTCACTAGTTCAGTTATTGCAAAGTATGATGCTTGGAGAAAATAGTACATGAATTTTTTGTTTGTAATAAGGGGATAGCGCAAACGCAGTCCCCCACTACCAAAAATATTACGCACCCGAGTTACCCACATTTGAGGTAATCGCAAGGGTCAGCCCAACCGAAGCCCTGGGAGAATTTTCATTCGCCTGGTGGCAGCACTAGCCATTATATTTCCCGCTCGTTTTCATATGTCTGTTTTAATAATATTCCCGGGCTTCGGTTTGCGGTTACCAGCTTCACAGTTTGTAATATAGCATACGAATTATATTTTGGAATAATAAAGATTAGCTTAGCCGATGTTTATATATATAATGTACAGTGTCTGGACATCAGTTAACGATTATTGTCTAGTATTAGGCTACACACACGCGTGCACCCGCCTGTATATCAGTCGAATAAGCCTGTATATATAATTATGTATTAAACCTACAGACACGGACAAGTGTGAAGTTAAATTATTTCATAATCGAGCACGTCCGTTTGTGGTTGTCCTGTGTCTTTACGTCATGACGAGATCGTCGCTTTCAAAATTACGCGTGCGAAGACGGCGACTCTATCTTTACGTCATCGCTTAGGTATGGTCTAATTGCTTTGGTATGGTCAACACTCTACACATAGGCCTACTAGTTTAGTCTGAAGACGAACGTTATAATTATAATTTCAGTTTGCATGTGTCCTTCATGGACCTTGTTTCTGGGCAATAGGTCATCAGGTGGATATTTGCTCGTTGTTTTAATACCGAATGACAACCACCTGTGGTAGATGGTGAGGGGAAGGGGGATAAAGAAATGTAAACAGGAAATAATAAATGGTCAATATTTGTTTGAACTTGCGCAAAGCTCAGCCATGGGAACTCTAATAGGAGAAGTGAAAGTGAGATATACGCAAGAAGCATCAAGCATGCATGCATGCATAGGGCGTACACGCACGCACGCACGCACGCACGCACGCACGCACGCACGCACGCACGCACGCACGCACGCACGCACGCACGCACGCACGCACGCACGCACGCACAATAACATTATAATATTATACGTGTGTTTTTGTTTGTTTGTTTGTGTGTTTATTTATATGTAATTTATTTCAAATAATTGTTAGTACAATTAAAGTTATTGCATCAATAGTTTATAATCGTAACGTAAGGCCTACTATTGCACTGCTGCACGTGTTCCTGGACAGAAAGCATACTTCGTGATGTTTTCTTTTATCAGGCGAAATCTACAATTTCCACAAACTCTTCTAATTAAAGTGTAATTACTCAGCAAAGAAGCCCCATGTGAGACCTAGAGTGTAATTTATCCCATGTTGAGGGATGGAAGAATCCGGATGCGCGCAGCTTTCAAACCGACGGCGGTCTCCCAAGAGATTTGTGGAGATAGCTTCACTTACGTAAACATGGGTCACGGCTGATTATACTTTGTTTACTCAGAAAGCAATGTGGCTGGAAGGATAGAAGACGTCTGACTCATGTGTGGCTTCAACCATTCTATGCAGGCCCGTAGCCACCTTTTCACAATGGGGGGGGGGGGGGGGGGTTCACATGTTACCAATTCAGACTCCAGGGGGCGCCACAAGGGCTATATTTTTCACAATGCAGAGGGTATTTTCTAACTGGAAGAACAATGAAGTGGGTGTGAGATTGGTGGACCATTTGGTTTCGTCTTCTATTCTTTCGTCTTATAATTATTATACAAACACCACACTAGCATCCCCACCAGGCCCATAACGAGGTCGTTTTGGGGGGGCGTTTTCAAACAAAGTGGGACTCATATGTGGTCTTGGAGATTGATCCCATTTTGTTGCCTTATTAAGCCTAATTTACACCCACTTGTATTCATAAAAGCCAACACGCAGTGATAGTATGTTGTTAATATAACTGAATTAGTTACTCGAAACCCTTCGCCGTGTGTGCAGTTGTTTTGAATATGTTCATATTAATATAATAAACGAGGCACCGAGGAGTGTGGGTGTGTCCAAGTTATTTGTCAGAATAAACAGTTAAAGTGTGACATTTACAATCTGGTTTTAACTCAATTAATACATTATATTGATCTCACCTGATGTGCAAAAGTTCCATAATTTATAATAAACATAATTAAGTTAGTAAATTAACAAACCTTTATAAAACATGCCCAGGAAATAGAAGATTAGAAAAAATATTGTCCTCTTGTGGATTTGAATTAAATTCTAGGAGTCAAACAGTCAAGTACCATATGCTGTACACCATACTGACTCCAGGAAACACAAACTGTATTTTGCAACTATACAGAACACAAAATGGACACAATGATTGATAATAAAGGCCCTTCACACATTCTTGCCTCCTCATCAGCAATAAGGCTCCCCTTTCTGAGATCTATAAACATGCAACTAGCAACCACAATATTTCGGTAACCATACAGCCACACAATTACACGATTTCTCATTAGCACGCGCATTTTAAAATAGGTGAAGCTAAACTTTATTTTGTATTGGTTAAATACAATTATTAATCGAAATTCGCGTTTCAGTTCAATAATCGAAAATTATGATTTGTGTTAAGCCAGATGAGTTTGTCTACCGGGTGTGCAGCTTGTAAGAAATACACTCGCTACACATCTTAAGTTGTTAATTGTTGAGAATAGGCTCTTTGACAGTCGGTAGTTACCTTAATCAGCAAAATAAAAAGTTGCACCTTTCGTTCACCTTTTAACAGAGTTCTGATGAGAAATAACGAATTATTTTATATGGTTTAATTTATGTGCTCATAATTGTTAAATAATTTTGTCTGCATCTGTCACCTCTGAGTGATTACAATTAGGACTCATAATGTTACGTTTGTTGTAAAACTGGCTTATTGTGTATTTGTTTCCCCATGCGTTTTCATAACAGGAGACCCTGGGATAGCGTGAAGTCCTTCTGCATGGCAAATTGGATGCAATGGTCCTTTGACACACAATCCTCTAGTGACTGCCCTTTTCACACATGGCATTAGAGACAGACGCCTCAGCCAGGCTCCCATACATTCACTGATGATCACTTAATATATAACGATTCTTCCTTTATCATCTGCACAAATCAGGCTTTCTTGGCATTCCTTGTAATGCTTGAACACTATCCAGCAGCTTTCAGGAGGGGGGTTAACGCTTTTGCGAAACATGGAATACAATTAGTGGTTCACATTTTAAAGATGCAATTTTGAAGGGGGGTAACATTTTGGAGAAGGGGGTTCACAGGGTTCACGTCTACGGGCCTGGATGTAGTTTTGGTAAGACTATCAAACAAACTATTACCTTCTTTAATTCTTGCCCAAGAATCAATCCAAGTGATTTTCAAACTTGGAATATCTACGTGAATGCGCAATACGACTGTGCACATATTTCTGTACTGATGCCGTCCTTGCTCTTTCGTAAACCATTATCACCTACAAGTCCAATGGGTGGAAGACTCAATGTCAGCCAAGCAGTTGGCTTGGGCAAGCTACCAGACGTAACGACCAAACTAACTTATTTCGACCATTTAAAAGAATGCACATGCACTTTTTAAACCGACTGCTGATATAAATTATTACATAATAAAAACATACATGGGCATCAAAGAAGCGGATTCGCGATGAGCAAGACCAGTTGAGGAAGCAAGGTAGGCCTAGATACCAAATACGGTGAATCCCCAAACACAATCGTGTTACCCGACCACGTCTGTGTGTGCGTACGCGTGCGCGTTTGCGGTTGATTGCGCGTGCGTACGCGTTTGCGTGTGTGCGCTCGCATGTATGCGTGCAGAGGCGCGCGTGCATGCATGTGTGAGTGCGTGCGTGCGTGCGTGCGTGCGTGTGCGCGCACCGACGGTAGGGCGGGTAGGCAGGCGCGTGCTGCTATCATCCTACCAACTTGCTGTTACGGAGGTGTGAGTCATCGGCCTAGGTATCATATTTATGTCAGTTATGTGAATTTGTCACGCATAGAAAACTGACTGTGGAGTACAGTCATTAGAGCATTCGATTATTCAGTCAGTCACTACTGTTGGCTCACCCTACTATTAGTTACCCTAGTTCAGGTATACTTGATTACAACATTGTGTTGGAAGCAAAAACTACCAAAAAGGTACTGCAAGACAGGATCAACTCTCCAGCATCCAGTTTCAGCATTTGTTTAGGGTGTGCCTGTGACAACCCTGGGAAACTATTCTTGTTAATTGAATTGCATGTGTAAATTTCCATTATTTTTTTAACAATGCTAAAACGTTTTTTTTACTAGGCTAAGCAAAGCTCCAAGTTCTGTAAACAACGTCCAGCCGTTTTATTTCAAGTATTCTCGTGTGAGCAGTTAGGTTCAAATAGTAGGCCTGTTTAGGCCCATTATTTAACCAATAATTATAGAAAACATGGCCCTAGGTAGGCGCCCGGGACTAGGCTTACTAGTAAGCCCTAGCGTAGACCCTGTATCGAATCCATCTTTCCGAAAGCATTGAAAGAGAGAAATATATAGTAGTTGATCAACAGTTCTAGGCACGGTGAAACCAGATATGACATGGAATTTGTTTGTTTAATCTAGTACACAACGAGTCGCATTACCGAGTACAAGTATATCAACAAGCAGACAGGCGCGTGCCTTGCGCTGAAAACCAGCGTCGTTCAATGCCAGTGGCGGGAAAGCAGCCTGGCACCCCTGTCACATGTAATGGACTGTTCCACGCGAAGATGCTCAGCGGCAATAAAAACATTGGGAGTGAGTCGGTATAGGGTGGCGAAAGGGTTGTGGTCGAGTACGGCCGATGTCACGCGGGCTGCGATCTCAGTCACCGGCAGGTTTATTTGTCGTCTGCTTCGTGGATATCAGTGGTCAGAGATTTGCAGCTAAGAGCAAAGACTGGATTAACCCTACGGCAGTCGGGTAAGTTTCGGTTTAGTCTATACTTTTTACTGCGTCTATAACATGGGTAAGGTAATTACCTGTGTCAGTGATGTTGGCTTACCAAAATAACTAAATTATGGTTAGATTCAAGTTCGAATATAATTATGAATATTATTAATCATGTGATTGTGGAATATGCTGTTAATGAACTTAATCGACCAGGAACTTGGAAGTAAATGTATTTTGTTTATCCCATCAAAAAATGCCAACTAATGATTCACGTAATAATATAAACATTGAATGGAACAAGTTATCTATTATTTATTGTTACACTGATTGTACTGCCACTGAATATAGTTGTTTAAAAAACAAAGTTGGTAGATATGTTCTGAACTGAGAAGCAAGATAAGGCCAAACGCTTGTTACACATAAATGAACAGTTCACCAAATGAACATCTTCATTCCTGTGCTTTCCAAATAATTAATTAATCAAAATTGCACCGTACAACATTTGCTGAGAACGTCATAAGACAGTCATTTTACAGAAAAATTATTACTCCAAAGGGAACATAAATAGTAAACATAATTTCACCAAATATTTAGAGTTAACAGCAAACATTTTAGAAGAAGAAAAATACATTGAAATAATTTTTGTAATCTTTGAAAAATATAAAAAGTGGAAATATAAATTATCATGTCTCACACAAAAGTACATACATAGTACTGTAATTTTCAGGAAAAAATTATTTGAAGGCAAATGGCTAATGATGAACATGTTTCATTTTGTAGAGATCTGTTGCCTGCCCATATCAGATATCTGTAGTTTTTTCTTATCTTTAAGCATTCACACTGTTAGCATTAACATAATAATTAGATTACCAAAATGTTTTTAATTTAAATTTAATCGCAGTCTGGGACAGTGTGAGGTTGAATTCTTTTTCATATCCAACCTACACAGTTCATTACCTAGTTGCTGCTTTATGCCCTTCAAGGTTCAAGTTATAACACATTCATATAAAATTATTATTTCCAATTATCTTTCATTAAATATTTCAATGTTCTTATATTTAGTTTCCTCTTATACATATAACAGTGTGCTTGGTTTCAAAATGTGTTTTAATGTGTACATATGGTTACCATACTGTTAAGGTGTGATTTTTTTTACACAAGTTGGTAATTTGGTATCTGCTCCTTAAATGGCAGAACAATGAAGCCTAAGCTCGTAAATGGAACCTATAATGTCTATCACAGGTAGTAAATGGGCAGATCTTGGCAAGGAGAGTGCAGCTAATGCACCTATTCCAGAGATGGTGCAGATGTTTGTATTTGCGTCCAGTAATGTTTTACATATCATGTCTGCCAACTGCCAGTTGCATGAGCCATGATGACATCACTTAAACCTGCCAATGGCTGACATTGTTTGTATGCAAATTTTAATGGATTTATTGTATGTAAACTAGGGGTTTTTCAAGTGTCAGTCTGGATAGGTGATTTGGTCTACCCTGAGGGCGGGGAAATGAGGGACATGCTCCAAGACAGTCTTGTTTGATTGACACCGTAATGATAGACTGACACCAAATTTTAAGATTGTAAATTAAGTAATTTGTATTCATTTTGTATGTGGTATCAAATCCTATCAACTCTAATGAAAAGTTCATGTTTCTTTTTTAAAGTTAAACCATTCAGGTAAAATAATGTTTTGTCACCAATCTGATTGATTGCCAAATTGGTCAATTTAGAATAACATGTTTTTTCCACATACACTGTAATATTGTTGATGTAATTGGATAAAAGGTGTGGATAATGCCACTGTGAAGAGTGACAATTTCAATTATGATAATGGTGATTCGTGGACAAAAGGTCATCAGACAAAATGTCATAGTACAAAATGTTATCCAGCATATCAAAGGTCTGCAAAATGTCACTGCACAAAATGTCACCATGTGTAGAATTTGGCCATCATACATTTATGCATTCGCTTAGTTACACATGGTTTGCCTTGGTGAATTAGCCTGAGTTTAACTAATGCATGTCGAGTATAATTAGTATGTGTAATATGTCAAAGTAGAGTAACTAAATTTAAAAATAAGAGCTATATAACTGGTGTATGACTTCTCCGTGATCCCAAGAGGGGTTGGGGCCATGTTACTTACCTTATTTTACCCTTTTACCACTCTTGACATGACAATTCCTAAACTCAGTGAGAAAATGGGAAATGGTGACATTGTTGTTATAGGACTGAATCTATTAGCGTGATTGTATTATGTGTAGTAATACATGTACCAAGACTGTGACAAGGTCACACTCTCTTGTAGCATCGTGAATTAGACCGATACACATAGTTCTCCCGCTCATTAGACTTATACATTATATATTTAAGTGTCACCATGGGGCCTGTTGTCATTATGAATGCATTACATGTGACCGGTGTAACATGTTTCAGTATCTGTGAGCACTTTGCTTGAGAATGCAACTTTTAATTACATTTGGTGACATTCGTAATTGTGTGTTGACGTTTTGTTTGTGACGCTATCACATTCAGATGTAGGTATGATTCCCATAGTGTGTGATTCCAAAAGCAATCTACCTGGTTAAGGATCAGGTGCACATGGAATCCGTGTGTAATTAAATTCGTTGATCCTAATCACCCCTGTCAGATGTAGTCCTGACTTTGTCAGCCCATCACCACCCACCACATCTATTTGTTTAATCAGGGTAACAAGACTCTTACCAGATGCATTGCAATACTTGGGGTAGGTACAGCCTGTCATTCCTGTTAACCTTATCCTATAATTCCCATCACATGTTTACTGTTGATATAGTTACCCACCCCCATCAGTGTCACCCCTGCACTGGGGTGATTCCCATTAAGGGTAACTTAACTCTTACCTGATTAATTTCAGCATACTTTTATTGTTTTTCTTAATCATTGGCACATATCTGAGCGTAATTAAGGTAACCTTATCAGCCTGGATTTGTAAATCCCAGCTTATGGAGGGTTTCATCCCCTTCTGGACACACTTAGACAGCGTCCATGTTTGTTAGTGGTGGATTATCTTATCCCTGTGGAGTATTATCCAGGAAGGCAGGGCCAGAGCTGTGGGTTAGCCAGAAGGCAGCAGTATTTACAGTCGTTATCTAATCTGAGAAGACCTCTAAATGGATGTCTGGTTAGGGCACTCTGCAATGTTTACTCTGCTCAGTGTTTCCAGGATGTCAACTTTGTCTTTAGGCCCCACCCCTCATGCTTACTATATACTTGTGTATATATATGTACTGGGCTCAGCAAGATATCAAGTTCACTGTTGTTTCCACTATTGCTAAGGAGTAGCCAGTGTTTTACATTGTATATTTGGTTTATTTATTATATATATGCCAGTGGCATCTATAAAAAAGCTATGATTCCATATGTACGGAAATGTACATGGATACTACATGAGGAATGGGGAATACCTGTGAGTGATGTAACATTTGGGAATTTCCTATAAGATTCCTGTGTGGATATGATTCAAATCGCTACACAGAGTGATTCAGTTTTCCGCATCCGCATAAAAAAACTCATCCACCTATACTTATGGAACTACTTTTAATAATTCCCACTGGGCACTATATTTAATATAATTTTGCCACATGCTACACACTGTTTCTGTATGTCAAATCCTAGCTTTACCTGAAAATTACTGCTGTTTGCAGCATATATATGTACCTTAAAATGTTTCAGTTTATTGACATATATTTTCTATACATAATCATTGATTTTTTTAAATCTCCTTTGGTTCAATTTTTTACTTTGATTTATCAATTTAATTTTTTTCAGTTTTTCACTGATTTTTGTCTATGTTTCCTCACTCTCATCTACCTCTATATTTAAATAAAAAAGGCTGAACTCTATCTATTCTTTTGTATCTATAAACAAATCATCCACTTCAAGTGAAGTCTTAACATAACTTATCCAACATCTTAATACCGACCTGTGTTGATTTTACCCTTGAGCGTTGTACTATGTAGAGATAATAAAATGTTATATATCCTTTCTTGAGTGGTAGCCCTGAACCTAAGGACTCTGATTATAAATGACAGGTGCTCTTGACTGATGGGCAGGATATCACCTGTTGAATACCGACTGAGAAAAGGACATCCTGTCAGTAAAGGGGTTTGGTGCAGGACATAACCCCTCACGGACATAACCCCACAAAACACCTAACCGACAAAACTATTTGAGCAGGATATAACCTCTAGATGGACAAAACACCTCATGGACATAAACTGTCACCTTTTAGAGATGGAATTACAGTATATAGGGTCTACACAGTTAGATAATTATTATTATTTTTATTTTTCAATACATGTATATAAAGTGCCAGTATTTGTGTGATTGAAAACATTTAATAAAAATAGTAATGACTGTTAGGGATTTTGTCTATTCATGAGGAGTTTTGTCAGGGATGAACTACATCCATAAGGAGAATGTCCTGAAGGGTTTTGTTGTGAGTGGTTATTTCCATACCCCATCTGAAAGGGGAGGGGCACTGTCCAGTCCTATTCTCTCAAGCTTTTTGCAGTTAAATATTATACATTATTAACCGAATAATTTCCTTTTCATAACTTAAAAAAATGACTTCTAAGGTTCCTGGATTGTGTGCTAATAAAAAACAATGTCAACTACTTTTTTAATCATATAAGAAGGGTAATTTTTATTAAACATAAATCAAACCTTAATAGAGTGAATATTGCAAACATTTCATTATGACCAAATGGTCTCATTAGATTTACACCTGCAAAATTGTTACATGGTATCAGGGCGTTTGGGTTTAGGTTTTATAACCGATGTTGTCTGCTTGCCAGCAAGTGTTCCTGCCTATTCATTGAGCCGGAAACAGAACTTCAGAAGATGAATGCTGCGTGAGATCTAATAACTACCTGTTAACTCGGCTCAAACACCTATGTCCACCCTTTCAACCAGACTTTTCACATAGGTGCAGGAAATTTCCTGTGTGCCTCCATACAGGAAACAGTCAGAGAGCAACACCTTCCTTCTTTTATAGCCCCATGGCAGAAGGGTAATTAATTTCTCAGCTCCCTCCAGGGCAGTTAAAAGGGTTGGAGCCAAGAAGAGAGGGGGGAAAGGTAGTATTAGTTAATGTCCAATAACTATGTATCAGAGTTTTACAGTATCAGTGTTACTGTGTTTATTTCAAATCTAATTCAGTTTGGTGCCAGGGTAGGTTGGGCAAATCCCCAAGGATTGTGCAGTTTATAAAATGGAATCTTGCCAAGTAGAGAGACCTTATTAAATACACACTGACCATGGATTCCTACTTTTCTCTAACCCCATTTCCTTTTCATCAATCCTTTTCTTCCCTCATCCATTCTTTAAAATTCCTCACCCACTCTTTCCTATTCCCTGCCCCTTCCTCTCTCCCTTTCCCAAGAATCGGAACGCAACATTTTCTTTTATAATGTTCCTTCACATTTATTTTACACTGCATTAACATGTAAATTGTTCATGCTACATCAGCTACAAATCATTTATACTCATTTTATTTAAAAAAAATGTTTTAATCAAATGGATGCCATTCATTGAGAGAAAAAACTTTCAACAAAGGGGTGCCTACTTGAATACATCCTCATTAATACATGCCTGATTACACTGAGGGTCACCTAAAATTACTACATTGGTGTGTGTTTGTATAAAACACCATAACAAATACTGGTGTGAAAGACAAGAGTTTGCTGTTTAGTGTGGCCAGACAGCGTGATGTTCTGACAGATAAACATCTGCTTCAGATGCAGAAAGAGCTTGGTGCATAATGTTCCGATCAATTTTCTAATTTTCGTCACCAGGCCATGACCGCTTGTATTGACAACCGAACAATGATGCACACGAGATACGAGAAAACCACTACGTTCCATTATGCTTCCAGTATTGGCCAGTAATAAATATTTCATACTGGGCGAGTTAAAATCAGATATAACCTCTGTGCCACGTGCCAAGTATCAGTTATGATTGGTGAGAATATAATCAGACATGACATCTCCCTCAAACAGGAACTTGTCCTTCAGAATCTGCCAGTGAGTATCGTAAATCATTAATTTGTAATTATTTTGTTATTCATGTGTATTTATACAAGCATAGATCTATACCTACATGATATCTTATTTAGTATTTCTAGACATGTATGTTTCGGCTAATAATGAAATATTATTACCAGAAACATTTTATATATGTGTGTATATTGCAGTAGGGTGAAAAATTAACAGAAAAATAACGGATCGATTTAACAAAGTTGTTATTGAGATTAGAATAGAAAAGGTATGTTTCAGTTGCAATCTTGATTTTTAATTAATATGTTTAACTTTGGTAGAATTTTTTTTATTGGATTTCAACGAGGTAATATTTAACCATGTAAATTGTATTGTGTTTTTCTCTAAATTTGAATTTAACATGTCTAAGATGTTCCTGCAGCCTGTATACTAATTAAAACTAGAAATATATTGTTTGATATTGAATAGTTGTCTTAATTATTAAAAACTTCTATTCAGTGGCGAAATCCTCAGAAACCTAAGCTTGGAGTTGCAAGAAACCAGAATCGTTAAGCTTGATACCATGAACAGGGATGCCCAAAAGACATTTTTTAAATGAGGGAGCGCAGTAGACTTAGGATATGTCTAACCATTTTCCTTTCAGTGGAGCACAGTAGTGCAGTTGGTAGAGCTTTGCACTCTCGAATCCTGTGTTGTGCTGTTGAACCTTGGGCAGGTTTGTTCACTCTATGTTGCTTCAGTTCACTCAACTATATGAATGAATACCTGGCTATAGATATTGGTGGAAATTTGTGTACAAATAGTCATTAATTGCAGCATGGCTGAATGCTTCCCAGAGAAGTTGATATGGTGTTCTAGTGACAGGTCTGCCGGGAAGTAAAATGTAAAGTGCTTTGAGCAGTCCTGAGTACTGGATACTGCGCTATGTAAGAACTTACGTTTACTTCAGTACATTCTGGATTGTTGAGTACCATTCATCAGGAGTATGGCTTTTATTCTACATCATTGTGAAAGGGACAAATGCTGCCACTTATTATAAACTATAATAATTATTGTAAATTGTTTTTTCAAACAGCACCCACTAAAATGTCTTATTCATCCTTTAAGTGTGCCTATTATTCGAGACACCCGGTGTTTACTTTATGGATACATCACTCAGAAGACATCACTAAACATCTGTATTGTGTCCAGGCTACTCCACAAGTGCCCTCAGACATTTGTTTATTCTACGATTCAACTTAACTGAAATTGTATATTGTGTATTCCCAGTCAGTCTAATGACCACAATTGTCCTGCCATTCATCAGCTCAAACTTGGCAAAACCTAGTGCTCAAGCCTGTCATGTGCACAAACAAAACAAAACTTTCAGACCAACTACCAGCTTAGGAGAATCGCCACTTGACCGAAGGCTGGATGCATATTGACCAAGCAGTGTAACTGCACTAAGTGCTTTGTTCCACATGACCGAAGATGAGATGAGATGTTTGGAGTACTGAGAGGAGAGCATCCTTGTTGGCACTCAACAAGGCTGTGCTTTGTGTAATAATTGCATCAATCCTAAGCATCCAGGCATGCTGGTGTTTGCATTGTTGGGCTGTCTGATGCCTTGAGGCAGCACAGAGGCAGTTCCGCCCACAGCACTAGTGATGACAGCCATTTGTCAAGTGTGTTTTAGTGCAGATCTATCTGAGGATATCACTACATTTACAATACCTGGATGTCCATAATCTGTTTTATTGTCATTATAAAACACCACTTGCAGGCTGTTGTTAATATATATATATTTAACTTGACACTGGTTTTGTTCTTTCTCCCTGTACAGGGTAATATTTCAAAGTTAAGTATAGTACAGTAAACCTTAGATTTTGAAACTCGCTTATAACAAATTCTCGCTTATAACGAATAAATTAGTTGGTCCTGATTTTTTCTTATTGAAACTGTGCGTATAAAAAAAAATTGTAATGCATTTTTGGATATAATGAACAATACTGTTGGTCTCAATGGCCAAAATCCATTGCAATTTCATCAGATATAACGAATCGACAATGTGAAGAAAAAAAAAATCCAGGTCTGGATCCATTTACAAAATATTTTACATCAATTGAATACTACGGAATAAAGTATATTTCTCACTACTTAGATCAAATGTGTAAACTTCTTATTAATTGATTTCAAGCCTGTTTCTATTTGTATGACCGAATTGGTGGTTAATTTAAGATATATAAAGAATTTCAGATACCTGTACAGCAGTATAACAAATAAATTGGCCAGTCCCAAGCAATTCGTTACATGAATATCTAATACATTTATTTCAGGCAAAACCCATATATACAATAGGTACTGGTACATATAAATAGGTATAAAAATACATAGCTTTTAAACATAAATAAGTTAGAAATATAAATAGATAAAATAAAAATTAAATAAGGTAATAAGTTAAAATGTTAGAAAATAAAAATTATAAGAAATAGTTAAGTTATATCAGAGGTTTACTGTAATAATGTTTTAATACTGAGTGGGAGGTGTGATCAAGGGGGTCCCTGGTGGCCAAGGGGAGGGGATGGTGACACAATAAGTGGTCACTGCCAGGCTCCTGTGACACCTTGGGAATGGTGACACATGTTGTTTGAAGGTGCAGCCAATGGTGTGACACAGCCCCAGGTAATGGTCAATGCCCAAGGCAGGGACACATGGTCTCATCTCCCAGGTAGAAATGACCAGGGGGCTGGACTCATGACATGTATTTAGGTGTTCCTGGCGTTCCGGTGATTACATGTGTGTCGGTTGGTGGTGTATATTTCGTAAACGTAACAATTGTATTTAACTGATCAATATGTTTTCTGTTGTAAACGCATGCACGTGTGTTTGTGCACGTACGTGTGCATGTGTGTCTTTTATGTTGTTCGTGTGTGACACTGTTTGCAAGTGTGTATGCTTGCAAGTTCTGGGTGTGCATAAGTACAGGAACTGATACAGAGCTTATATATAAGCATATCTGTGATCTCGCAACTTTAGAGGAACCAACTTTTGTCAGCCTTTAGTTTTCCGTGCTTTCCAGATTACCTGTATTATAGGAATATTTTGTAATTATCAAGGAGTTTCAAGGGCCAAGTACTCCCCTCATAATCCAAAATGCACTGCTACACATGCACGCACGCACGCATGCACAGACACGTCTGCGCACACATGCACGCATGCACACACACACACAGAATAGCATCACTACCAGCCTTAGTAGTTAAAACGTGTAATGAGCATAAATTGCATCCAAGATCTGCCTGACATTGATAGATTGCTATGACGCACAGTTGTTATAGTTAATTGTGATCTCTTTTTTGTAGATTACCTGGAACTCTTCCATGAGGACAATCACTGGTGTCAACCACCAGTAGGGATGGCTTGATGAATACTACTCAGACAATCCTTACGGGATCAGTCACTAAGCCTACGTGATGCAGCACTTTGCAGGACATCCTGCACCTTTCGCTGTTGACTTGGTCAAGAGTGGATTGACTCATTCTTCTTTCTGTATACACCTGACAAGATTCACAAGATGACAATGTCTCAGAATGAGTTCCTTCTTGGAGCTGTCACCGTCCTTGCACTCTTGTCTCTTTGTCACACGCAGGAGACGAAGTTTATCGAGTACCAGTTGACAGAGGAACAGCAACCATTGACATTGGTCGGCGATATCGTCAAAGACGCACAACTTCACACATTCTATGATGCAGCAACCATCGCTTCCTTTCATTTTCATCTGCTCACGAGAACAGACACACTATTAGGCCACTACTTCCTGATAGAGGAGACAACAGGATTACTGCGGACATCAAACACCATTGACCGTGACCAGATCTGCTCAAAACATTCTGACTGTATTGTGAAACTGGACATTGCGATTAAACCTGTGGAATATTTCCAGGTGATCAAAGTGACAGTGAATATAGTGGATATCAATGATAACCGGCCAATATTTGATGAAGAGAGTGTGTCACTGGCTGTGTCTGAGAGTGTGTTAGTTGGGGCATCATATCCTCTTCCACACGCCATAGATGCAGACAGCGCCATTTTTGGGGTCCAACGCTATGTACTAAGACCAGACGGTAGCGACGATCATTTTAAACTGCGGGTGATGAACAACACCAAAGGTTCGGGAGACCTGCGACTTGTATTGAAAAGGAGGCTAGATCGCGAAATGGAGGCGTTTCATTTGCTGACAGTTGTTGCATTCGACAGTGGAAATCCTGCAAAGTCTGGCAGATTGAACATCCAGATACGAGTGCTGGATTCGAACGATAATAATCCGCGGTTTATGAATGAGACGTACGAGGTGTATATTTATGAGAACGTCCCTATTGACACGGTCGTAACGAAAGTGAAAGCAGTGGACGCTGACGCCGGCGCAAATGCGTTTGTGACATATAGATTCTCCCGAAGCACTGCGGGCGCATACAGCAACCTGTTCCACATTGATAACACCACCGGGGTCATCCATGTGAAGTCACTGATTGACCGCGAGATCAAGGACACATACACCCTGGACATTGTCGCTGAAGACAGCGGGGTTGATCCTCTGGCTGCCTATTCAAGAGTCATCGTACATGTCCGTGACATCAACGATCATGCCCCTGAGATCACTGTGAATGCCCTAACGTCCTCTGGACACGCCCAAGTCCCTGAAGACGCCCCTGTTGGGACATTCGTTGCACATATCGCAGTCTCTGACCCCGATGGCGGCGCGAACGGGGAATTTCTGTGCTCGCTTGAGAGTACACACTTTGAGCTGCAGAGCCTGTATACTGGAGAATACAAAGTGGTCACATCTCAGACATTTGACCTGAAGGTGCAAATGGAGTATCATTTGAATCTTGTCTGTACAGATAGAGGTGAGCTACCGCAGGTGGGCACTAAGCACATCGCAGTCACTGTCCTTGACGTGAATGACCACTGTCCCATGTTCTCACAGGACATCTACCTGGCCACCATGTGGGAGAATGAGGAATTACGAAGTTATGTGACTCGGATAGATGCCAGCGACGCCGATGACGGAGCTAACGGAGAGGTGAGGTTTGCGGTATATCCCAGAGGTCATGACGGCGACCTGCTGGTGATCAATGTGACATCTGGTGTCATCCAAACGAATCATGTATTTGATCATGAGCGCGTGCAGACTTATGAGTTCCTCATTGTTGCATTGGATCTCGGTGATCCCGCTTGCTCGTCCACTGCTACACTCAGTCTATCCATCGCTGATGTCAACGATGAACGTCCAACGTTTGAGAGGCGTAGCTATGAATTTGGGACTTTTGAAAACCAGCCATTGGGTACAGAGATTGGCACCATGGTAGCGTTCGATAGAGATTCAGCACCGTTCAACAAAATCATGTACTCCTTTGAGGAAAACCTGGGTACTTCTGACTTGTTCCATGTAGATCCAGACACTGGTAAGATAACCTCTAATGTGTTTCTGGACACAGAAGTTCGTTCCGTGTACAGTCTGGTTTTGTTGGCAGTGAACCCAGATGCTGAAGGAACCATGACTGGTTCGACACATGTAATTATCCGTGTTGTCGATAGAAATGACAACGCACCAATCGTAGACTTCCCAGTGGTGCAAAACCACACCTTTGAGATAGCGAGTGTCGATGTAGTTGGCCACACAATCACGACCATCAAAGCTCACGATCTCGACGTGGGATTGAATGCGGTGCTGCAGTATTCAATAATCGATGGAAATGAAGAGGAAACATTTATCATAATTCCACACTCGGGGGTATTGAACATTAACAAAGACCTAACAAGCTATGGCGATTGGCTCTTCAGTTTGACAGTTCTTGTGCAGGACAGTGGAAGTCCGCAACTGTCAAACAGTGTAAATGTCAATATATTTGTCACCGGTCCTTTAATACAGTCCACCGTTCACTCGGAACCAACGTCGGATAATGACAACTTGGTCCTTGTGGTCTGCATAACTGTGGTGACGCTACTCTTCATCATAATCGCACTTGTGGTAATTGTGATTTTGAGGCAGCGATGGCGACTGTTCCATCTAATGAGTAATCACAAGTACAACTGTCGCATTGAGGCGTCGAGAGCCCTATCGGCGAACGGCGATGTCGACAGGTCACCAGAGGTCAACAGCAAAGTTGAGACACCCAATGGGAAAGACTGCAATGGAAGCTATAATGCGGGGGATAACACAGGATTCTCGGCAGCCCTAAAACTATCTGGGCACCTGGATCAGAGATCATTTGAGGTGAGTTTGAAATTATTAGAAACCTAAGTAATCTTTGTGACATACCAAAATTCTTCATCTTTATATTTAATTCCGCTTTGTTCTGAGCAGAGCATATAGGACAGAAACAATGCATCTCCAATGCACTTTTTCGCTGCTTCATTTCTGTCCAGATTCTGTCGATGTCTGTCCCGTTCCATATTTTAAAAATTCCTCAGCTGTGGATCTCTCCCAGCTCTTTCGATCTGCCTGCTTTTTGTTTTCCTCATGAGTGCCACTCTCAGGCTTGTCTTGTTCCTTTTGGAGGATATGTCCATTTCAGTCTTGTCCAATCGATGTCTACTTCCTTTTTTGGATATTCACATATTCTGTAGATATGTAATTAATTTGGTTATCTTCATGTTAATGCCACGACTATCTATGTTAAAAGTAAGCAGTTGTATTTCTAAGTGTAAATTTGCCATCATTGCACATTTTCATTTATTAATTAGGTAGTTAAAGTATGTTAATGACTTAATGTATCATAATTCATACTGTTAGTTAATTACTTCACTGTTGTCATGTTGGTCACTAATATGAAATTCTCTGGCACCAACTAGCCATCAGTTTTCATTTTATACTTATGAAGTTCAATTGTAACATTTGATAAAACTTGTGTAATCATTCTTTTCACTAGGTTTATATTAATTTTGGAAAACTAACTAAAACTTATGCATACTGAGCAGCAAACACAATTAAGTTAAAAATAATTAGGATTCACCATTAAAACAGTTTTCGGAAAAAAATTACCTTAAACTGTTGCATTAACTCTTGAAACATTTCACTAATCATTCATTAACAGTATAAAGTTACAATTTAGAAAATCTTGTGAATAATTAATTTTGTCTGCAGCTGCAAACCCTATATATCCGTATGCATGTAGTAATAACTTGCGTTTAGACACCTATTTAGTTTGTCAGTATATGATGACACACATAATCCGCCCCGTCATCACCTGGGTATTGGAATGTGACATCCAGGGGCACTGTGCCTTTGAAGGCGCCATATTTACATACATTAATATGCGACTAAGATGGCGCGATTACAGGAAACACAATTCCCACTCATCATAGCCAATGATAACATCACAATGGCCCTTTCCATCTTTTATTTATTCCCTTGATGTGAGTTGGGGAAGATGTGTGCCTTTGTCCCTCAAGCCATCAACAAGGTGTCTGACAAAGGCAGAACACTTAGATACTTGTAAAGAGGCAATCATGTGATTTAAGTACCTAAATGGGCAACAGCTTAGTGATGCTAATGGCCTGTAGTCTTGTAAAAGGTAATGTAATTTTCAAACTGCATTTTCCTGCATTTATTTAAACCACCTTGACCACTTAGCTGTATTGTTTAAAGCTAATGGACGGCAATGCTCACTGGCTGATTTATTGTCATGCTAAAATGCAGTAATGTGGTCTTTATATGTTGTAGAATTTGGTCATTTTACTTCATTGTCAAGTTCTGAATTTTCAAATATATGAGGAGATAAAATACCACAGTAATTAAATAGTACAGTACTTAGTAGATTGTCTGCATATGCAAAAGTACTAATAGTGGTAACACATTTTGTCTAGGCAGTATTAAAACAGTCATCACTCAAACTAATAATGACATACCCCAGTAATTCAGCAAGCATTAAGGACTGGTTCTGTTTTGTTCCTGCATTTTCAAATTCCTAATTATATTATTGATAAAGGTAAATATACACTGTACAGCAGTAGGGATTAAAACATGAAGTGAAATATTTTATATTTAGATGTAATTTGAGATCGATATGTTCAGAGAATTGAGGCATTTTGGAAAAATACAAAACACTCCCTGTGACTATAAGTTAGTCAGTGTAAATCACCACCTGTTTCCTTTGGATTAATGGCAAAGAGCAACCTAACTAAGTACAGTCTTGTACAGTGTTTATCTGTCAGCGTGAAGACATTGCATTTAACAAACCCAATAAAATGGAACATCCGTAATAAATTCTGATGCAGAAATAATCTTTGATAATTCTGCTTTTTATAAATTTCAAAATTAACCAAGAAAGTCACAAGTTTTCAGTTACCTTGGTACCTGTGATTTAATTTACAAATGTTGGTCATTGTTAACACTGGATACAGTTAACTACCTGAGGCAAGGGATGGAAGCAACTCTTGTTGTGCAGTGTTGAACCCTGAGTAAAGGTAACAAGTGGCCATTGACACTGCTGGTTTTAACAACCAATTAAGTTGTTAGCGTAGTAAACCATTTCAATAATTGATCAAACATGTTCCCACAACAGATGTGTACACATCTGCCATGTAATGCAACACATTGTACATGTTACCACAATCCAGGTACTTCAAAGGGACTATTACTTGTCGTGTTTATTTAAGACCAGACTAATTAATAATTGTTTTACCAGGTCACTGTTTTACCAAAACAATTCTTTTCATTTATTGTCTTTCAAAATGTACAGCAAAAATTTTGATGAATGTGGTTTCTACCAGGAAATTATTTATGTACATATTTCCCAAGTGACACCTTCACGTATGTGTACGTGTGTATTAATATGCCCCTAATACAGGCCACACATTTGGCTAGGCTTTCCCACAGTCCCCTGGCGACAGACCTTCATGACTTAGAAATTAAACAATAGCCGTGCCCTATATACCGCCTTACAGTGGTTCCCTCAAAAATCTATAAAAGTCAAGGCCAACAGACAGTGCCTTCACGTTCGACAAATCTATTAATACTTTAATGCATGAACGACATGAAGGAAAATAATATAATGGGAATATGTTTTCATCCTACTTAGCAAGTATCAGCTAAACAACCACTTATAGTGAAGATAATGTGCACCTTTAGAAAGGTAAAACGTGTTAGATTTTATCACCATTCCTGCAGCTGCTTTGCAAAAGCGAAGATCAAAGGGCATCCCCTTATCCCATTGTGGTATCCCATCCAGTGAAAGTTTGCCCTGGGGCTATGGACCCATTCCTGAGGATCTATCCACTTTCTCCCCATTTAAATTACCCTAATTAGCTCATTAGTGTGCCTTCAGCCTCCCAGTGTGTCCTGGGTTATCATCTGATGGCCTCTAATGAAGGCACAATTTTCTGGACAGTTAGTCCCTGTCACTGTCCTTAGCAACTGTTAGTAGTCTTCCTTGTAATCATTTATGATGTCATCCTTAGCCCCTTCATTATTACCCGGATGGGGCAATAGGGCGGATATTGCCTGGGGATATTTTAATCGGGAGTGAAGGTTGACTTTATGGATGCCTCGATGAGGTGATACTCTAAGTTCAAGACTCCTTAAAACTCATTAGCTTAAGCTGGCTTTCTCCCACTGAGGAACTGCTGCAGGACATATTGTATAAACATGTAAATTTTTTTATTGTATGAACATGTATCTTTTTCTATTGTATGAACATGTATCTTTTTCTATTTACATATTTTTTATATAATATATTTTAATGATTTTTACATTATAGCAATTTATTTATTTTTTATATTTTAGAAACGAGTTAGTTACTCAATAGATTTAGTCTTTTTAATCTTACTATATTATTATATTTACTGGTACCTATATTTGTTTCTTGTGGTTCCATACATGTACATACATTTTATAATGTGTGCATAGCCCAAAAATATGGTGCTTTATAAATGTTAGTAATGGTAATAATATTGGGAGAAATAAAGTGACAGGAAAAGTCACACAAATAAGTCACATGAAAAGTTTGTCTTTGCAAGGAAAGGAAGTCACAGAAAATAAAATCACAATATAACTTATTTGAAAGTTATACTAAATACAAAGTCTGATGATGATTAAGACAATAATGTATTATATTCTGAAGAAAGTCTATCGGCCTTACATATTTTCACTGATAATTGAACCCAGCTAAGTTTGATGCATGATTAAGATAACTATTCCAAAGAAACTCTGACACAGGCGTGCCTGTTTTCATTGACAACACCTGTTGGAAAAAGTTCCCCCAGGTGCAAACATGAAGTAGGGACAATTGCATTTAGTCATACCTTCAGGGTATTTGCATATACAAATACTTTAAAGTACTTAAAATACAAATAATTGTCAATACTGTTTTGTTTATTGTTTATTCTCAGATATTGTTAAATATTTCTAAGTATATTCATATAATTTCCAAATACAACACTGGTCACACGCACAGGTATTATTATATGAATTTAGGCAAATAACGTTTGTTCCTCTGGGTGACTTGTTCCTCTCACAAAATTGGTAGGGCCATTTCTACTTAGCCTGTTATGCTATTGCAGCAAAACATGGGGTAACACCTATGTCTCAAACATCAGGTGTATTACTGTGCTGCAGAAATATGGGTAACACCTATGTCTCAAACATCAGGTGTATTACAGTGCTGCAGAAATATGGGTAACACCTATGTCTCAAACATCAGGTGTATTACAGTGCTGCAGAATCTAGTATTCATCTGACCTGTAGCGTAAAGCGTTTGGAGCATACCGGCACTCTGTTTAAGCAACTATCTACTTTGACGTTTGTAGACTTGTTTAAATTTATGGCAGCGGTAATATTATAAGACACGTCACAATGAACCACCAAATAGTTGGCAAATGATGTTTAAACGGTACGTCTGAACACATGGTACTCGATAGAAGGAATACCTTTCGAAGTCATCGTGTGTGTACCACCACAAACATCAATGTGTATTTCCGTTTGTGGAGTAAAACTGTGGATACCCTACATGAAAGCATCACTAGCAGTAGAAGCATAAAGGCTTTTAAAAAAACAATAATTCCCATCTTCTATCTATGTACTAGATCTGAGAAAAACATCAAAATAATTCTAACAAGACATTCTCTAGTCTGGACTCTGTATATTGTATTATTTGTGAAACTAGTATTTTGTAATATGTTGTATTAGTACAACAAGTAACTATACTGGTTGGGGATGAACCATACATAAGTATTACACTTCTGTTCACCCCCTTTCCACCAGTATTTTTTTTTCTCACATGTTGAAAATGTTATATTTTGGAATAACAGGATATACAATTGTTTTATGTTGTTGGAAATAAATTATTTACTTACTACGTATATATCTAGTTCATCTCCATACAGGCGTACACTGTACACTAATTTCTGTCAAGTGCCTAATTTTCTTTATTCTGCAGACATGACTCGTGTTCCTTGGAGAACCATGTAGCTAACACACCCTGTCTATAATTAACGCCACATTAATTATTAGCTAATGATGTAACCCCTCTACTGGTCTGTCACCTGTGCCCTACCCCAGGGCCACGCACCCCCTAGGGGGTAACCCGTGCTACAGGTGTAAACGTGTTACATCAGGAACGAGAATGGGGTAACCCAGTCGGAATAACGACAGTAGTTATGTTGCATCTGGTCCCCGCATCATCCACTCACTGGTGCCTGTAATTACAAATTTGCACAGACATTGACAGTGTCTGTTCACATTAAACTTAAATCATAAAGAACGAAAAACAATAAAATATGTATAAAATATCCATAATTTGCTGTTAATAAACATAACACAAAATAAACATGCATTTTTAAATTATAAATTATAAATTATCTGTGTGGATATATGTTAAGCTCTGTTTTCATATAGAGTATAATTATAAATTTGCATGGAATGAAACAGATGTCAAGTCGTAAAATTAAACACAAGTTTATGGTGCAATAGATCAATAACTAAGACTTAAATTGGCTTAGTTGATTCAATTTGAAAGATTATAATACATACTAATTTTAGTGTAAAAGAGTAGCATTTAATTCCCCTTAAAAAGTAAAAACTGTTAAATGCATCTGCATGACACAGTAAAATATTTGAAAACAAAAAAGTGCATTTCTTGACAGCTAATATCAACAAATGATGTCTTGTATGTACTGCTTTCTACCTAGACATCCTTCTCCATCTTAATAAAGATACTGTGTGGAGTACTACACCTGCTTAATCTCTCTGTTGGTACTACTGTACTACTACACCAGCACCATATCTCTACTAGAGTAGGCAACACACAAACCTGAGCATTCGACTCTTCTGGAATTTTGGTGGATCTGTTGCCTTGTGCTATCGTGGGCTGTGGAACAGTCACCAGTGGTCAGCACTATCAGCCTGCCTGTAACATCAAACAGCCATCATAGCCAGAATGAGATAGTTCTGATATCCAGCCATCTATAGCTGATTCATGGGCTCTCTTCTGCCAGGCTGGCTTGTTGGACTGCTTTCTCTCTGGCTGGGCAGTGTTCTGTGAAACATGGCCTTCCATTGGGCTGCCTTCTGTCGGACTGCCTTCTGCCGGGCTGCCTTCTGTCGGGCTGCCTTCTGTCGGGCTGCCTTCTGTCTGGCTGCCTTCTGTCAGGGCTGCCTTCTGTCTGGCTGCCTTCTTTCAGGCTTCCTTCTGTTGGGCTGCCTTCTGTTGGGCTGCCTTCTGTCTGGCTGCCTTCTGTCTGGCTGCCTTCTGTCTGGCTGCCTTCTGTCAGGGCTGCCTTCTGTCTGGTTGCCTTCTGTCTGGCTGCCTTCTTTCAGGCTTCCTTCTGTTGGGCTGCCTTCTAGCAAGCGTTTCAACTGAAGAGTCTGTCAGGCCATCATATAACCCAGCTATTCCACAATTACACAAGTCTGTGATCGACTAAGCTCCATTTCTGCCAGCAGTAGCAAACACCAAAGGGAAACATTATTGTAGTTATTAATATATCTCATGTTAGATCAGTCAGATGAAATTTGTTAGTCCCTCCATTTTCTTTTCACACTATCTGCAGTGTTTACGTGTGTAACAGATATTATGAATAAATTTTTGTTTTTGTTGTTGTCAAATCAGAAGTAAGAATGTGAATATAGTATTGAAAACAATGACTTTCATGACCCCCAGGGGTGGGTCATACCCCTCAATAAATGTTGCTTATTTACTGTAGACAGTATGATGAATTGCAGTAGTAATGAGCTAAACAAGCACAGGAGAGAAGCCAGTCTTCCAGAACTAAGTATGATCAGCCTTGTATCACCCCCATTAGTAAAGTTTTCCGCCCCTGGGGCGAGTTGCTCTTACTGTTCTCAATTGATGTTGTGAGGTGCGAGTTCAGTGTTGCTTGCCAAGGCTGCTTTCAACTAGGTACATTCTATCTGCATTTATCAATCAACTATTCAGTGTAGACACACTCAAAGTAGAGGGACATTTATCCCAAAAGGTGACAACGGAGCTGACAGCATTGGGTTGTTGGTGGGGTAATTAACAGTTTCAGGGGTATATAAATCAACACAACTTCAAAAATGTGAAGTATTTGTAATTATTGTTCTGTCTGAACCAACAAGAGTCAATTTTTCAGCTCCTCAGATGTTTCATACCAAGGATGTGTACCAAAGGTTTCATGAAACAGCCGAGTGGCTGCAACTCGTAAATAGTATTATATACATCATGGGAAATAACATCATATTATATACATCATGGGTAATTTATTTGATGTGTGAGATATTGATTTGGTGAGCAACTCAAGTCTGGACAAACAAAACCCACTTGAAAAATGTCCTTGATAGCGCAACAGAACAACATTTGACCGACTGTATAGTTTTTATTTTACCTAATTTCCATAATGACTGTATTCCGACACTTAAAATTATTATTTTCTCAGCTGTTCAAAAACACAGTATAAAAAGAATGATTCTGTTGAATTTGAAAACATGGTGTCCTAATGCATGCTGTCATTATAGACTGTATATATTTGAACATAAAAATATTCTGTCCGAAAACATACGATACAGAAAATTATGATTTTTTTTAGATTTTTAAGGTGTCCAAGAACATACAGTGTCCCAATGCATAAGGTCATTACCGTATATCGGTGGTGAAAACCTCACCCGTTTGGTTAGTGCACTTGTTATGTCAAATCTACTCCAAAAATACTGACTCGGGCACTGTGCGATGTGCCACAGCTTAAATATGATGTGGTTTCTTTCAGAATCCTCCGACAAATGCTACCTTCCAGGACGCCCGTGCAAGTCACCCTGCCACTCCACCACCCCTACCCCCTCATGCCCGCCGCAGCCCTCACAGACAGTGTAAACCCCACTGTCCGCCTAGTGCTGTTGCCTGCCAACAGAATGGTGCATATTCCAAGGTGCAACTTCACGGACTCGAGGATCCTCGACGTCGCTTGTTATACAGCCTCACGCAAGAGAGCGCTGCCACACCGCTGACGGAAATGCAGCTGCAGGTGAGAATTTGATTGGTTGCTTCTGTGATTCACAAACCTGATCCATCGGATGAATTTCCCGAGGACAGTGTGGTAGGAATATGGCCAACCAAATGAGTTGAAAATGCCTTTTTTTGGCATAAAAAGTGTATCCATTTCGTAAAGTGAAAGCTACTGACCAGTTAATGTGGATTGACCATACAAGAACATTTCAGAATTAAGAACTAATATAGACTAATATACAGCCAAAATAAGATAGATTCAAAATTATTCTCATCCTGCAATTCAATCGTAATTTTGCAAAAGCACAATTTATTGAATATCACATAAAATGCCAAAGTGACATATATATTATGGTATCAAGTACAATCAAATAAATAAATATAATTCATGTTGTATATACACTTAAAATATACACTATACTCTTAAAAACAGTTAAAATGGTAGTTTAATAACTCAGATTGCAACTTTAAATGTGGAACACATGTATTCTACATGTGACACTCTCTTGGGCTACACAACAAGCAAGTTAGCTTCACACTTCAGAAATTACCAAACTACTTGAGTGGCTCTTCATAGTGGGAGGACAGTTTCCTCTGTGCTGAGTGGAAATTAATTGCAGGTGGAGGATGAAAGATCCCAGCAATAGATCCCTGGGGCGGAATAACACACCTAATTTACATATGGTAATGCGATGATGAATGTTAGCTGGAGGCTGCGTATCACTCAGATGAATATAACATGTCATCGAATGAGTGATGATTATCTTAACTACCAGCTCAAAACACGTGTGACATTTAAAGACGTAGGTTCGGAAGTGTAACTTGGGAGGCGGAGTGAAACATCATCGTAATCACGCTGTTGCACCTAGTTTAGGAACCACATCCCAGTTCTACATGGCAAACAAAATACAGTTTTTGTAAGAATCGTTTTGCGTTACAGCGAGAGAACATTTACTTTTACAATGTGATTTGTTTTGTAGACTTGTTTTTCTCCTCTTGTTATCCCTGGGTATCTGTGGTGTGGCTGGCCTAGTCCTCAACCTCTGTTTTCTTTCCCCCTCACTGATCTTGTACTGCTCTCTTCATTTCCACTCTCCTCTTTCTTTTGTTCTTAGTTTCATCTCCTCTCCCATTCACTCCAAATCTCTCTTTACACAATTCCTACCATTTCATTTTCAGACTTGGTCATTCTTGTCTCCTAATTACAGATCTTAGTGTTCTCTTTAGGGGACATGTTACGTGGCTCTGTACTTTGTTGGGCCTACTAAAGTAGACCAGGTATACAAAAAGAAATTGTGTAAAATTTATTTAAAAAAAAAAAAAATTTATGACAACAAATAGTGACAATCAACTGATCTCTATACAGGCCTGCTATTAGCTGTTGATGTTTTGCATATAATCAAAATAGAACCATCATCGTGACATTACAAAAACCCTATATGTGCTACATGGGAAACTCGAACAGCATGTAAGAATACAATTTGAGATTTTAAAAAGTTGTAATTTTAAAATGATTTTAATATTTAAAATGACAACCGCCTGAGGTTTGGGGCACCCCAATCCCAACTTGCCCGCAATCCACTGCTGATAACGGGTGCTCACTTTTTCTGCCAATTTAACCTGTTTTTCCTTTTAACAGGTACACAACATGGTCCAGTTGGCTGAACCTGACCACAACTCAGACCGCGGGTCACTCACGGACAGTGGAAAAGGTCCAAGTGAGGAGGGCGAAGGACATCACGTGACCTTTGACCCTGACATGCCTCGCCGAATCTCGCCAAAAAAGATGGTGACATTCTGCTTACCGGACGCAGAACTGGAACCGTTCTCACGGCAAGACAATCCCAGGACATGTATCGCTGAACGTCGAGTTCTTAAAAGTGATGGTGTGTCGCCTTCGGAACAGTATTGCATGCTGGGATACAGCAGCAACGACCCTGGCAGCCCGTGTAGCAGTCTTCAGTGTGTGGGTGATATTATCACAGAGAACGTTCAACAATGCAATGGTGCAAACGAACAGAGAAATGTGCCGACAATTTGTGGTATAGGTGGTAGGTATTGTACAGAGATGAGAAGAGCTGAGGCTGAGATATTAAGAAAAGACGATGACTGCTCGACGGATTGTCTGTCTGACGATGACACAACAACTTCAGGAAGCTACGTTGTGGATCTAAACGACGTTGCTGAAGAGGTTGACATGTATGGACATGATACTATGGTATAAGTTGATGCCAGGATGATGTGATATAGATATATTTATGGCATTCAGATGTGTTTTGTTCTTCATATTCATTATACTATTCAAAATTGACTAACATATTAATTTTATGGAAATCACACCTTTGTATTTCATATTAGTTTGCAAAAAAATTCTAAAAAACCCATTTTATAGTATTGTTGTAGTTTCTGGTGACTAATGAGATCATAAGATTTACTGGAAATATGAAATAGTAACAGCATGTTTGGTTTAAATATTGGCTTTTTGTTATCACAATGTTTTAAAATTATAAGGTGCATTATATATAACTGCCTGCAGTTTGGCCATGAAATTTACATACTAACAGATTTAGTGTGCATTTAAAGATTTAATTTCTATGCAATGTGTATCAAGTGTATTTACAGCTGTATAGTACATGTGATTGAATATTACCAAGAACACATAAAATATCTGGCTAAGGTGGCAATTACAAATGCTGGGTAATGATGAGCCAGTACTTTATAACTGGTGTGAATTATTTATTATTAATAACAACTGTGTACATACAAGAACATGAATGAAATTGAATGTTTTGAACATGTTATTTATTGTTATCATATGACGATTATTTTATGAAAAAATGTACAGTTTTGTTTAATTTGTATTGGAATAAATATGATAAGTAGAAATAATAAATGGTGTCATGGTTATAATTAAATGTCACTTGATACTTGCAGACAATTAATTAAGAACACGTTGCTTGGGATGCCTTCTCCACATAATGTATTCATCGAAATGTGAACTCTGTCCTTTTGTTCTTTGCCATTTTATTTATAAAAAGCCAGGTTATATCAGTAATTCATTTTAATCCGTCAGTATTTTTCTTAAATGATTAAACCTAGTGGTTAACATGACAACTTCTGATTCTGCTCTGTGATTACATCAAACAATTAATAAAGAAAAGGATTCCATTTATAAAAGGCTTTTTATACATTCGCGGTTCGTTGTCGGTAACAATCAAACTAAAACATTCTCTGAAGGCATACTGGTACATTGTTTCTGGAAATACCAAACAGCTCTAAAATGCATCATTATTTGTGTAGATTTAAAGAGAGGTTAGGAGGAAGTTCACTGTATCAGTCCCAATTTGGTCCGGAGTAATAAGTGCCAATTATTTCTCTAGAAATTGAATGTTTTATTTACAATTCAAATATTTTTTTGCACAACTTTCAAATTGTAAACACTGTTTCAGGCTTAATAAATGGAATTTGGTTTTCAGTATACATTCAAAATATTTATTCTAGTATTAAGAACACTATAAATAACTGATAATAACATATGAGGAACAGACATCTACCTCTAAGTGTTCACTATGTTCTGTACGACTGCACACGTCCAGCCCAGGGCTATATTAATTAGTGTGGCAGGTAAACAAGTATACTGCACTAACGTTCATTGTGAATGGCTTGTCAACAACATCAGTCTTCATAAAGTTCCCACTAGTCTGAGCTATGGACCAACACCTGTCCAACATACAACTATTCCCGTGCCCCATAAATCACCGTACAAATGTGTCTTGCATAGACAGAATTATTATTGCACATCAAGCAATCTCATTTCACTTATTGTGTGGCTAAAATTCACTTTTATCATTTATATAACTTTGTTAGTATATTGTACCATACAGTTTATTGTTTGAAATTGAATTCCACAGCATAAACTATATATGCTTATAATTTGTTTTTTTTAAATTGACAAATATCTCGGAAGGATGGATCGTACGTAGATGAAAATTTTTTGGACTAAAAAAAAACAATTGCATTCTTGTTCTCTTGCCATATGGGTAGTTTGCTTTGGATGGCAATCTTGTTCAATTGTGTTAATAATACTGTATTATTTATTATGGAGAACATAATTAGTTTAATTAAAATATTCACAGCATTATTTCCAATACTAACCAAAAATATGGTGATTAAATATGTGAGTTTTATTCTTTCATCATGCTAAATAAATATATGAGTTTTGTTCTTTCATCAAGCTAACGTGAAGCCAGTGCCTCTGCCCTAGAGTCCGCAGTTGTTTTCTCATTGGTGGACATGTTAACATTTTTCAAGATTAAGAGAAAATGTAAGTAAAAATTTTAAACAATTCATGATATCCACTGGCACTAGGTTATCGATGTACTGAACAAGTTTCTTAAAAATCACATATACCTGCCACTTTTAACTATGTTACAAATGCGCATTACCTAAAAACCGGCTGTTTTATTGCCAAAAAAGTAATATTCTCACTGGTGTTTTGAAGACATCACCACAAAAATCCCTACATGTCTACAAATCAGCTTTATTATGTAACATCATATTGCCTGAAATTTCAAATGTAGTTGAATAGAGTCACCTCTTGGCCAATATAAAATGATTGGAATCGGTTAAAAAAAATTATTTTAACAGTTGAGGTAAACAAATTGTGATCTGACCCCTAAGAGAACTCCTAGGCTTCCTCTGTCTTGCCCCAATCACCTTCCTCAATATATTGGCTTCATCCATATCCTACTGACCCATCAACCTAATTCAGGCTGACCACAACTCTCCATGATGGCAGGGTGACCTTTTCTGACCTCTGCCATATGAGAGGCAGATATGCACATCACAAGGAAATAGTTACAGTATCAGAGTCCTTTGAAGTCGTACATTTCACTGAGAACATTACATCTTCATGGATATACCAACGGTTATTGATATAGTGCAGAGCAAATGGTTTACTCTCCTGGGACTACAAAATGTTCTGTAATGAAACAGCTGTAATTACACAAATTGGCCGCACTAAATAATGCATAATTTCATGATACCCTGCAGCCATCTGTTGCCTGGTCTCACGAACGTAATCATTATAAATGAAAAGGGAATATTATCACATGGTATTTTTCAATAATTAACCAAAACAGCATACAGATGGTAGGTTAAATCGAACTGTTGAGTCGAAACAAATTGGATAAAAAATAGTCCTTAGTAATTATGTGTGCGTGTGCGCACAATGTGTGCATGTATGAATGCACACACGCATACATGCATACACATCCGCACTCACACACACACACACACACACACACACACACACACACACACACACACACACACACACACACACACACACACACACACACACACACACACACACACACACACACACACACACACACACATATACGCACTCACACACATGAGCACACACTGACACACGCTCTCACACACACATACACACACACACACACACACACACACACACACACACACACACACACACACACACACACACACACACACACACATATACACACAGAGTGACACACACAAGCACATACACCTGGAAGTAATGTAATTGAAAAAAATTCCTCTGTGTGGGAAAGCAAGGGAAGGTGCAACCATAAAAGTGTCATCCTTATCCCAATTGCCTCTCCAGCAGAGCTTTAGGAGGTTGGAAACCAAAGGGGAACACACACTCCTGTAATGGGGGGTTTGTGGGATGACTGGCATTGATTGCACCCTTTGGGACAGGAAGGAAATACCCACCTCATCACCACCACCAAATGTATGCTCTGACATCTATATTTTAATATGCTAACTTGGAACCAGTGTAAGTGGATCTTCTCCCCGGTGCTGATGTCTGCCCGCCTCTTTCTGTGTTCATTTGCGTCATTGTAAAACTAGTTATTTAAAGTAATTTTTTCAGTTGAACAAATTGCATGGTGAGACATTCACCTATAGACGACTCTGCGGTGTTGCTTTCGATGTACCATGAATGTATTATCGGCTGCATGCAATGCCATAATTGGCGACAACAGAAATTAAATGGTAGCAGAAATGAGTTTATGATGAAAATACTATAAATGTGGTAACTTGGTTTGTTGCTCCATGGGTAGGTGTAAGCAGGTACTAATCAATTCAGTTAAATAAAACGCACTCACAAAATAAATTATTTATTAAATCTTTCATATGCTTATATATTTATAATATTTGCCAACATTTACATCAATTATCAACCATAAAATGCATTTTCAAAACACCTGCCCCATGATTATGACATGTAATTCACACAGAATTTGTAATAGAACATTTACCTACAAAACATATTTATCAGTTCAATTCTATAAATCTGGGCTTCAGAAAATGTATTTCATTCCATGCTACAAATGCCATAGGAAATTGAGATGAGACCCATCCATCTGTTTACATTGGGATGTGAAATAGATATGTTTGTGTATCTGATAATTCACACAGGATTTTTTCTATAAAAAAACATTTACCTTAAAAAACAGAATTACCAGTTCAATCCTATAAATCTGGGCTTCAGGAAACATATTTTATTCCATGCTACAAGCACAAAAGTAAAGTGATACGAGACCCATCCATCTGTTTACATTGGGATGTGAAATAGATATGTTTCTATATCTGCTGGGAGTATGTTGGACTTCAGTCTACTCCTGATGTGATCCAGTGTTAATTACAGTTTACATACTCAACACATGAGGGCATTCTTGTGGTAATTGAGTTGCCAGCAGTGTTAGTGTTGGCTGGCTCCAGCATCTGTCAACTCCTCATCTGCTTTCTGTTACACCAGCACACCCAGGCAACCAGCAGTAGTAGCAGTGTATCCAACTTACAGTCATCTCTAATGCTAGGCACACACCAGCCGAATTTCCGCACACACCAACCGACTAGTCGGCGTAAAAACCGTCGGCCGACGGTTGGTGTGTGCCAATACTCTCAGTCTTTGTCACTGTATCGCCATCTCTCCATTCTCTGTCTCTCCATCTCTCTCTTCCCTCTCTCTTACCCTCTTGCCCTCTCCACCCTCCTCCCCTGCTCCCTTCCTGCCTCCTTCCACCCCTCCTTGCCTCCTTCTCTCTTTCTTTCTTTCTTGATTGATTGATTGACAATTTTATTTCTAGTCGATGACGTACTTAGTTTTCACTATTTTCGATGGCCGGAATAAACACCATTTACATCAATCGTACACATGTTGATATATGTACAAAGGATACAAGTTAAAAGTGATTACAATAAATTAATTAATAATAATAATAAATAGAATACACAAAATAAAAAAGATAAAGTATATAAAATAGTCATAACATACAAGAAACAGATAAAAACAAAGTACATTTAAAAGGGTGGTTTAGTACTCAGCTATTTGTGTAGGGTCTTTTTGAAGGTTGGAACAGAATGGCTGTTTTCAATTTCTAGTGGTATTTATTCCATAATTTCAAACCGGACACATTGAAACTGCGTTGATAGTAGGCAGTTCTGGCTTTGGGTGGTTTCAGCTGAGAGGCATTTATGGTATCTTCTCTCTCTCTCTCTTTTCTCTCCGCTCCCACTCTCTACCTATCTCTCTCCCTCTCGTTCTCTCCTTCCTCTCTCTTCTCTCTCCCTTCTTTCTCCACCCCCTCACTCTTCCTCTCTCATTCCTATCTCCTTTCTCTCTTCTCTATAATCCTCCACTCCTTCCCCTTCCCCTTCCCTATATTCCTCTCTTCCCTCCCTCCCTCCCTCCCTCCCTCCCTCCCTCCCTCCCTCCCTCCCTCCCTCCCTCCCTCCCTCCGTCCCTCCCTCCCTCCCTCCCTCCCTCCCTCCCTCCCTCCCTCCCTCGCTCCCTACCTCCCTCCCTCCCTTCCTACCTCCCGCCCTCCCGCTCTCCCTCCCTCCCTCCCTCCCTCCCTCCCTCCCTCCCTCCCTCCCTCCCTCCCTCCCTCCCTCCCTCCCTCCCTCCCTCCCTCCCTCCCTCCCTCCCTCCCTCCCTCCCTCCCTCCCTCCCTCCCTCCCTCCTTCCCTCCCTCCCTCCCTCCCTCCCTCCCTCCCTCCCCTCGCTCCCTCCCTCCCTCCCTCCCTCCCTCCCTCCCTCCCTCCCTTCCTCCCTCCCTCACTTCCTCCCTCCCTCTCTCCCTCTCTCCCTCCCTCCCTCCCCCACCCTTGCTCTCCCCTTCTCTTCCCCTCTTCCCCTCTCATTCTTTCCATATCTTCCTCTCTACCTCTATCCCCCTCTCTCTCCTTCCCTTCTCCCTCCTCCTTCTTCCTGTCTCTCCCTTTCCTCTCTCTTGCCTTCTCTCTTTCTCTCCATATCCCCTTCTTTCTCTCTTTCCATCACTCCTCTATTCTCTCTCTATCTCAATATCTCAATATCTTCTTATCTCTATCCCTATCGCTATATCTTCCTTTCTCTCCCTCCCTCCCTCCCTCCCTCCCTCCCTCCCTCCCTCCCTCCCTCCCTCCCTCCCTCCCTCCCTCCCTCCCTCCCTCCCTCCCTCCCTCCCTCCCTCCCTCCCTCCCTCCCTCCCTCCCTCCCTCCCTCTGTCCCTCCCTACCTCCCTTGCTCCCTACCTCCCTCCCTCCCTCCCTCCCTCCCTCCCACCCTCCCTCCCTCCCTACCTCCCTACCTCCCGCCCTCCCTCCCTCCCTCCCTCCCTCCCTCCCTCCCTCCCTCCCTCCCTCCCTCCCTCCCTCCCCTCCCTCACTTCCTCCCTACCTCTCTCCCTCTCTCCCTCTCTCCCTCTCTCCCTCTCTCCCTCTCTCCCTCCCTCCCTCCCCCACTCTTGCTCTCTCCTTCTCTTCCCCTCTTCCCCTCTCATTCTTTCCATATCTTCCTCTCTACCTCTATCCCCCTCTCTCTCCTTCCCTTCTCCCTCCTCCTTCTTCCTGTCTCTCCCTTTCCTCTCTCTTGCCTTCTCTCTTTCTCTCCATATCCCCTTCTTTCTCTCTTTCCATCACTCCTCTATTCTCTCTCTATCTCAATATCCCCATATCTTCTTATCTCTATCCCTATCGCTATATCTTCCTCTCTCTCCCTCTATCCATCTCTTCCTCTCTCCAAACCTCCCCTCTCCCTCTTTACCTTTATCCCTTTCTCCCTCACCCACTTGTCATTCTTCCCCACCTTCCTTTTCCCTCTTTAGATAAATCTCTCAAGTATCCACCTTTTCTTCTCTTTTCCTCTGTCCTTTCATCCAACTATTCACAAAACAAAATTATGAAATCCAGACATAACACAAGGGATCAGGTGTAATTGCAGACTGCAGACAAGGTGGCTGAAGCCTGGACATTGTGCATCTGACAATGTGTTCTCTGGTTGTCATCTCCTCATCTGACCTCTGTCTCTCTGTGCCAAACATGGGAAATATCTCTCTCAGTCCCTGCACTGCCAGAAAGTGCAGTCCCCTATCTACATTACCAATAAAATGTGAAGCACTCACTGCTCCAATGCAGGGGGTCCTCATTACATGGAAAATGCAATGCAAACTTCAAAGTGACTGCAGGTAAATCACTTGAGTGGTGGGATTTCATATTATGCCAAGGCAGTCGGTTCGTCATTTTAATAAGTTCTTAATACTGCCTGACAAATTACATTTAATAAGCCCATAACAGTGTTGGTAATGTTACGCCTGCAAACATTTTCAAATTGTTAACAAAACATTAAATTTGTTGTAAAGAGCCGTTATTGGCACATATTGTATACCTGCAAATGTCTTTGAAGTTCGATGGTACCCACAGTCCTGATTGTGAACTGTGACAGAGTACAACTGATTCGGTGAACTTCCTGCTAATAATAACCACTGCTGGCTGATTCCTGGTAACGTAACATACAACCTTACTATAAGTATGCTTGGTTATGGATGTCAACTATATTAATGTAATCTTCTTCACATTTTTGATATTGCAAAAGGTCATTGATAGTGCACAAACTATTATCAATAATTCCAAGAAATTTGATTATTTATGGACAACAAGTTTAACTTGCCAGGTTTTTTCAGGGCCTGAAAACCAACCTGATCTTTTTTCATCTATGTACTTTGAAGTTTTGATAAACCAAATGCTTTCCTCATCCACTTTCCATCTGGGGTGCTCCATGATGGCAATCTTACTCAATCTTGTTAAATCTGTGCTGGCACTGAGGGTGGTCACTGCCAGGGTGCATACCATCCCCAGTGGTTTTTTATACCCCAATTAAACAGACAGGTGCTAAATCATTTGAGTCATGGGAGTACACTGTCTGCAATGTTGAGAGCCAGTTTATTGCCCACTCTGTAATCTTCAGATATAACAAACTGCTCTGGTCCGGCCAATTTATTTGTATACCCAACATTTTTTATATCTTAAATTGACCTCCAACTCAATCATACTGGTAGAAATATGTTTGGAATCAATGAATAGGAAGCATACAATAAAGTATTTGATCTAAAAAGTGAGAAAGATATTTTATTCTGTAGTATTTAATGTAACATGAAAACTATGGGTCCAGACCTGCATTGTGTTTGATTTATGAGATGTCACACAGCAATGGCAATGTGATTAACACACACACACACACACACACGCATGCAAGCACGCATGCACGCACGCACGCACACATGCACGCATGCACGCACGCACCCACACACGCACGCACGCACATCACACACACACACACACACACACACACACACACACACACACACACACACACACACACACACACACACACACACACACACACATCACACACACACACATCACACACACACACATCACACACACACACACACACACACACACACACACACACACACACACACACACACACACACACACACACACACACACACACACACACACACACACACACACACACACATCACACACACATCACACACACACACACATCACACACACACACACACACACACACACACATCACACACACACACACACACACACACACACATATCACACACACACACATCACACACACACACACACACACACACACACACACACACACACACACACACACACACACACACACACACACACACACACACACACACACACACACACACACAGCACACAAACACACACACACACACACACACACACACACACACATCACACACACACACACACACACACACACACACACACACACACACACACACACACACACACACACACACACACACACACACACACACACACACACACACACACAAACACACACACATACACACTCACACACACACACACACACACACACACACACACACACACACCACACATCACACATCACAGACACACATCACACACACATGTA
Source organism: Escarpia spicata (assembly GCA_963995525.1). Taxonomy (NCBI): domain Eukaryota; kingdom Metazoa; phylum Annelida; class Polychaeta; order Sabellida; family Siboglinidae; genus Escarpia; species Escarpia spicata. The sequence goes on along the minus strand of OZ023215.1, from coordinate 18,173,969 downwards.
TGTATATATATATATACATATATATATAGCCATTATCAATATTGGTGGCAAAAAGACGAAGCTTGACTCAGGTCACATTCCATATTTTTATTGTGACATAGGCTGCAACTGGATACATCATCTGTTTTGGCAGTGATGAAGTTTTCCCAATGCTTTCACGTCTTTTCTACAGCCAAAAACATGACAATAGTATTCATACTGTTTAGTATTTAGTATTATGCAGATGACTTCCTGATCTAATGGTAGCATTGATATGATATACTAGAATTATCTAGGGCCTAGACAGGATAAGTTACCATAAGAACCAATATTAGAATATTAGGTTCATGTTGCTGCTCTCCTACTGCTGTGGTGTTATTGATGACTAACATCAAAGATGAAATTAGAGATCATGTCTCCATATCTTGGGTGGAATGATAGTCTAGATAAAATTACAAATTACATCTGGCCCTGTTGTCTTTGTACAAGGTCTTTTGCTGTCACCTTTTAAAACTGCAACTTTCAACAAATTGAATTTAGTCGAGAATACAAGAAACTACAATGTCTTTTTGATTCGTCATCCTATAAAATCAATAGGAATTTGCATAGCACCCGAATTATTGTAAAATAAAATGCTCTCGGGTACTTTATTACATGAGTTGCAAAACTTAAATGTAAATTAGTTATTAAAAAGACCAGTGTAAAACAGAAGACGTTATTAAAACAACCTGTACAAAAAAAGGTATGAATATTTACGATATATCTACGCACACACATATATGCATGCACACACGGACATATGCACATGCACGCAGGGAGGGAGGGAGGGAGGGAGGGAGGGAGGGAGGGAGGGAGGGAGGGAGGGAGGGAGGGAGGGAGGGAGGGAGGGAGGGAGGGAGGGAGGGAGGGAGGGAGGGAGGGAGGGAGGGAGGGAGGGAGGGAGGGAGGGAGGGAGGGAGGGAGGGAGGGAGGGAGGGAGGGAGGGAGGGAGGGAGGGAGGGAGGGGGAGAGAGAGAGAGACTGGAAAACAAATGGAATTCCAAAACAAATCACTGCCACTGTCACCAAAAGACAATGCACATCAAGAGGAAGAAACTCCTCCATCAGGGCTGGAATCGTTCCTTATCAAAGTGATCTGCCCCAGGCCATATGCTTCTACTTACTGGCTTGTATCCCTGCTGTGTCACCTAGCAGGAAGAAAGGGGGTAGAGAATTAATGACCTATGGGATATGCTTAATGATGGCTAATAGGGGGTATCTTTCACCACCCATCCCCTATCCTGATCTCACTGCTGATAGACTGATTTTACTTGGGTTTCCTATCTTTCTGCATCTGCAAGGGATTATACCCAAGGTACACTGGGGAAATCTTAAGTGCCCTGTCAAATATTTTACCCTCTATTTAATGATACTGCTGCACTGGTTATACACTGGAGAGCAAGATTAAAAAGGGCTAGCCATTAACAGTTATTAAATTACTTGAGTACATATTTTATGGGGTTGTATGAGCAGGTTATTATAATTTCCCAAGACTCATTAAAACTGCATTAGTGTTTTGTACTTGAGATGCTACTACAGGATGTGTTTTTTATTTTATTTTAATGCTTTTTTGTTGGTTGTGCAGCGGATTTGTGCAGCGGTAGGAGCTCTGGACTCTCAACTGAGAGAACGCAGGTTCGAATCGTGTGCTACGGTGTCCAACCTTGGGCAAGTTCGTTTACTCTACATTGCTTCAGTTCACTCAGCTGTATGAATGAGTACCTGACTATAGACAGCACATTAATTGCAGTGTGGCTAAATGCTTCACAGAGAAGTCGAGATGGTGTTCGATTGAACAGGTCTGCCAGGGAGTCAAGTGTAAAGCGCTTTGAGCAGTCCTGAGGACTGGATACTGCGCTATATAAGAACTTCCTTTTTTACCTTTTTGGTGAGCCTTTTTGTTAGGTGTTTACTCTTATGTTAAGTCTCATAAAGATAAGGGGAGATCACGAGACTATTAAGAAGAAGGGGATGATTTCAAATAAAATCTCATGTTTTGTTTGTAGAGTATGAATTCAATACAAGATGACAAAATAAGTATGGTAGGAACCACCCATTGAAGTGGTTTTACGCTACTGTATGACTGCAATAATTCTTTATACTTCCAATATTTTTTGTTATTATATATTTAAATATATTTTTATTATATATGCATGCATGCACACGCACATGCATACATGTATACACACGTGCACAAGCAGGAATGCACACGAGCATACATGCACGCATGCGCTCGCGCGGGCGCACACACACACATGCACGATTGCACACACAATCACTCACACATGCACACAACCACACTGTGGTAGGATCTGTGGTAGGATCTGTGGTAATATATATTGTAGGATATATGGTAGGATCTATGGTAGGATCTGTGGTAGGATCTGTGGTAGGATCTATGGTAGGATATATGGTAGGATCTGTGGTAGGATCTATGGTAGGATCTGTGGTAGGATCTGTGGTAGAATCTATGATAGGATCTATGGTAGGATATGTGGTAGGATCTGTGGTAGGATCTATGATAGGATCTATTGTAGGATCTGTGGTAGGATATGTGGTAGGATATGTGGTAGGATCTGTGGTAAGATGTATGGTAGGATCTATGGTAAGATGTATGGTAGGATCTATGGTAGGATCTGTGATAGGATCCATGGTAAGATCTATGGTAGGATCTATGGTATGATCTATGGTATGATCTGTGGTAGGATCTATGGTAGGATCTATTGTAAGGTGTATGATATAATCTATGGTAAGATGTATGGTATGATCTATGGTAAGATGTATGGTAAGGTGTATGTTATGACCAGGTGGAATGAAGATGGCAGCTATGACTAAGTTATCAGCTGTCATGTAGTAAGCTGGGACATTGCCTACAAGAGCCTCCAGGGTATGTATAATTAAATTACATTGAATTCCACCCACTCCATGTGGCCAAGCAATCAGGAAGTCACAATATGATCCTGCACTGCCAACTCTCAGCTGTGTTGACTGTGTTATGTCATCAACGTATTATTCTATTTGAAATTGTAATGAAAGCAGAACAGCCATGATGAAATCTTACACTGTCAAGAGCAGGTCAACTTGTTTACAGTTCTTGTCTAGCAAGATCTGTCTTCTATTATGAGTTTGGAGATCAAAGAACACCTGATAAGCCGGTGGACTGTGTATTTAGTTAACTGTTTAATTTGAGTTTTAAGGTGGATTAAGGTAAATTTTCATTGTGTTTTAATGTAGGGCCTACCAACTGACAAAGATAAAAAACTATTTAAAGAACAATGCCAATAAAATTGTAAATATATATATATATATAAAATACATATATATATATATACATATATATATACATATATATATACATATATATATGTATATATATATGTATATATATATATATATATATATACATATATATGTATTTTACTTTAAATAGAATTTGGTATGCCCCAAAGAAAGATCCATCAAAAGTCAGAAAAGTGCAATCCTACTGTGTCACAATTTCCCAGAATCTATAGATCAAGGGGAGAGGGTTGGGGAAAATAATTTCATAACATAGTACTAGTTATAGCAAATCTATTTCTACATTTTCTAACAGGACAGTTGAGGGGAGTTCTCTTTGATCATTGATGCCTGTAGCTAAAAGTCTATCAGAATTATCATTGGTAGTTAGAGTGCCCACTTTGGTGCAGGTCTCCAGGCATATTATAATTATACCCTTCCTATGTTGATGTTCTGCAGATGCCCAGATATAGAAATGTGCATTCTTCCCACTGAATTTTTCTTGTTAAATGGAAGGATCAGGATGCAATATTTGAAAATAAAATCATTTTAAAATGATTTTTTGACCAATTTTCCGTTATTGTTTTGTGTAAACATTATGCATTAATTTTGTGTAGGTATGTTACACACTTATGAATAGTATGTAGTTAAATTAGTAATAAAAGCCCAATCTGAAACCTATTATACTATCACGTTATTACATAAATTGTGTAATGTTTAGTATACTCGGGTGTAGGATCTCTATGTGGAATCTTGTGATAGTTTATAGAGGAACCAATACCATATAACCAGTAATTATTTGAGAAAAAACAACCTAATCCATCCATTATCTTTGCTTTATAACGTCATGCCATGTTTGTTGAAAATAATCCACTTGTGAAATATATTAACTAAATAATTAACATTAATTAACAAAGAAAAAAATAACATTTTCATTTTACACATCACCATAATTCAGAAACTAGCATGGCTAATCAGACGTTAAATTAATATTTACATGCTTATTATAATTCACCAAGACTATTTTCAATAGCTCTAGGTCAAACTTCAAAGAGTCTTGCGGTTTAATTATTCATAAAAGGGGACTCTGGTAATTAACAGTTGAGGAGAGCCTAAGGGAAGGGTTCCAACCACTAGGTGTATTGATAAATATAATGATACTATGAGATGTTCTGCTATTCCACGCATCTCTTCGAAAATAAATCTTAAAACATTTATAGATTTGTATAGGTTTTTTCAATTTTTTTCTGATGTCTACAGAGTATAACAAATTATTCATAATTATACCTATATCATGCACATAACTGGATAAATTAGAGTTGAATTAGAAATTCTGCTGCAGTGAAATTATGTCTGAATGCAGAGGTCTTCAGATTGTCTAGATTATCATGGTTGGACTAAAAAGATTTCATTGTATTTCAATAACAGGCCCACATTTCAATAACAGGCATCTATAAAAGAGTTCCACTTGAGGGAAAAGAGTTACGGGGGTGCAGTTGGATGATTTGGGAACCCCAGAGAGGGTGCAATTGCAGATCTAAGGTGGGTGCAGTTGGAGGTTTTTTCTGCCAATTGAAAAAAAACATGTCCCCCAAACTAGATGCGAACTACAATATGGTGCATATGTGTATTTTAAACCACAAAACTGCACATTTGGTCACAGAGGAAATAGGTGAAGAAATAACCTTGTACAAATAGAATTCCTGTATACAGTATTAACTGACAACTTGCAGGGGCTACTTGAATTTTAAGAGGAGCTTTCTGTTCCTTGGTCAAAAGGCTAGAAAAGATTCTGCCCAGATAATTATCAACCAGAACAAATTCAGGACACCTGCTGTGCCGTAAATGCTTGGGTCTTTACCTCTGGAAAGTGCTGACAAACGCTTCTCTGATGAATCCTTCAGAACCACTAGAAGGCCTTACTTAAATTTCACTTACAGGAATGAAATTGAAGCTGAATAGAACGGGCCATTTGTTGACAGATAATGGGGGTGTCAGTCAAGAATTTTTTCTTTCACTTTAGTAATGGAGCCCTAAATCTCCACAGGGGGAATCTAAGCAGGAGGGGTGATTACATTCCACCAGGGTGGCCAACTGTTGTACAGAATGCAAAATGGACAAGAGAAAAGGAAGCAGATTCTACAAATTAAAAGGTGTGTATGTATGTGTGTGTGTGTGTGTGTGTGTGTGTGTGTGTGTGTGTGTGTGTGTGTGTGTGTGTGTGTGTGTGTGTGTGTGTGTGTGTGTGTGTGTGTGTGTTTGCATGTGCATGTTTGTGTGCATAGCACATATGCACATGTGTGTGTGTGTGTGTGTGTGTGCGTGCGTGCGTGCGTGCGTGCGTGTGAGTGTGTGTGTGCATGTATACATGCAAGCGTACATGCATGTGTGTATGTGCGCATGTACATGCATGTGGGTGTGCATGCATGTGTGCGTGTGTACTTGCATGCATTCGAAACAAAAGAACTCAACAATCCTAGTGCATTCCTTTTGGAGAACTTGTTGAATGGTCCGTTGTGTTTTTGTTCATATAATAATAACCATAGCCTCCCCTGCCATGTGTGAACTACACACTGCAATACACATGCATAATGTCTACCATAACTCTTTCAAGATATAAAAAACTAATATGATATACACTTGTATATTATCAAGCTCGCATTCCTGTTCTGCAAGTGTTATTAAGGACTGGAGAAAATGATATTACATCTGGATAACTAGACATTTATCAAATGACCCTTCAACAGGGTTATATATCACCATCCTGTCTCTTTCATGACTAAAGCTGCTACTAGCGGTGATTGTGGGGGTAATCATTTGGTAATCGGAAATAAAGTAACTGGAAAAGTAACAATCAAAAAGAAATAGATCTAGCCAAGGAAAAGTAATGGAAAGAAAGTTACATATTTTGAATACAGATATAAAATAGCAGAAATACAATAACTCATTTTATTTGGCATGCACCATATTTTAAACGTTTAATTACTGAGTTTCAACAGATTAAAATATATCATTCTTTCTCAGCAATTTACGCTTTTCATTAGGGTTCATAATATACCAAAGTATGTAAATATCATTCTTATGTCTTTCTTTCTCAGTTCTCAGCAGTTTCTATAATATTTCACGAGGATTCACTGACATAAATAAACATGAATGTTACCATTTTGATTAATCAATGTATGCGAACTATGTATAATTTTCAAAACACAATATTGTAACATAGAAGTGTTTAGATAATCTATAAAATAAATTACATTTTGTTTCTGTCACTTTTTCCTGTTATTCGAAGAACAAATACTGTTTACGCAAGGCAGAGTCCATACATTACTTGGCAGGATAATGAACATTTCAGTACGTTAATGTGTATAATAAGTATTAAAAATAACTAATTAAAAGATCAGTGAAAAACTTCTACGCGTGGCGCCATCTAGTGAATGGAAAATAGTAATAGTGTTACTGGGTGCACTTACTTGGATAGCTTGGTTTACAAATGTTATGCTGATCACCAGGGTGCGCCACCTTTCGACACAGCGATTTCCTAGCGCAGGGAAACAAGTCTAAAGACTATACAATTTATTAGTTTCTGATAATTTTTTCGAAGCGTTCTTTGGAATCAGTGGCGTATTGCCATAGTGACAAGTGCCTCAAGCTCCCAGGGCCCCACTCAAATACACAAGAAATTTATAACAACCAACTTAACAAAACATCCTGGAATTAAATATATTATATATATTCAATGTTCTTTATGTCTATAGGCTGCACCTCAAACATGTTCTTTGTTGTTTTTATCGACGTGGTATGCATGTTTGCAAACAGCGGCTTAAGAAAGTCAAAGAAACCCCAAAACAGCACACTGTTCCAATGAATGAATGAATGAATGAATGTTTTATTTCAAGTACAAAAACCCATAGTACATATACAATTAAGTAATACATGCAAATAGGAATAAAACGTACGCCATTAAAAATAATAAATAAAATGTATACATGAGTAAACTAAGCTAATCAGTTAAGAGATAAAGAATAATAAAAATGAAAGAAAAAAAGAAAAGAAAATAACTATGTAAAAATAGATATAACATAGTTACTATTTTACAACATATAGGGATTTTGACCACCAGAACCACGTGGACCCATTAACAATGTATCTACAGTTACACATATATTTTACCATATTATTGTCAATATTAAGAACCCGCTTTCTAAAACCATAACAAAGTTTGCGCAGTAGGGCGTCAAATGAGTCAATAGAAATATTTACAAACATATTACTTGCACCGTCCCATCGGTGGTATCCTAGGATCCGTCTATTCATATTGTTGTATGCGACTTTAAGTTTTAAATAGGTGCCTTTGTTGAAATGTACCCAGAGTTCGGAACAGTAAATTACACAATTACGCATGGAACAGATGAAGTTTAACATCGATGGAACGGTTGTGAAATATTCGGATGATGCTGTTGGACCTGACATAAAAGCTGCGCAAGTGTCTTAGCATATCTTCATAATCCTTCAAGTCATTGCAGATATTCACCCCTAAATATTTTGTCATTTCAACATTATACCAGTTTGTTTCCAATACTTTGCCGCCTGTTTCGTTTACTGCGCGGGCACGAAATCCGTACGCCCTTCGTGCCAACGCCACTACGATATTGATGTGATCTTTAGGTCTGCCGTACTACCAACTACTTGCATGTTTCCAGTTATAGTACCCGCCATTGATAAACTGCGTTTGTGCTGTGGCCATGAGTTTGCAAACGTAGCAGAAAGAACTCGGCCACTGGGCCTACAGGCCTAACACCAGTAATTAACCTCGAGTTTCACTAAGATAATTATGGCGTTCTCCTTTCCTCCGTGCACAGAGTAAGTCTATGCATAGACCCCCCAACTGCTACCTGCGCAAATATGTATGATGTTAGGCAAGTGATCCTGTCGATTATTGTGTTTAGGATAGACTGTTGTTGAAATAAATACAAACAATGGAGTGGTTGTTAATTTCAACTCGGTTAGTCAATCTGTTCCCGCACCCGGACATCGAGGTGTTGGAGACAACATTCAGAAGGTACAGGGGTTTCATGTTGGATTGTCAAACTGCACAGAGAATACACGTCCCAAGGGGGCTGAATGCTAGCACGATTAATTTAATATCAAGCCTCCGTTAATAGCACAGGGAAACTTAGATTTTTTTCGATGGGTAGCGTGGACTACAAACAGTGTATGGGTATATATTATCTATCATACCCCTCCTTTGTGTGGATGTTGCCAAGGCGACGTCAACAATTTCGATCGATTCTAGTATCTACCCCTTATTTGACTGCACAACAGTATGAAACAAACAATACAACATTCTTTGATTTTCATTTCTATTTCTTGTTTTACGAAATGGTACATCGAATTACGAAAAAGGCACCTGTGACGATATCACAATTAAAGTGATAAACTGTCATCATATATACACTGGGGGTGAGGGGGTACCGAGCGAAAGTAGCACACGAAAAACAGTTATCGTTATATGATGTCAGTAATGGGATAGTACAAGCCACAGAAGAAACCGAAGAAGACGCGTACAAGATGAGTGCAAGGTTGACGGCAAAAGTGCCGAATCAGCTCTCCTTGGAAAACAGAGGAGAATCATGGCGGATCTTCAAGAGGGAATGGAGATACTATGAAACAGCGACGAAAATAGCGAAAGAAGACGACGAGGTCAGAGTTGCTGCGTTTTTGAAGGAGTAGATCTATATGAAACATTCCAGTGGCAAGAGGACGAAGACAGGAATAAGATCGATGTCGTCATACAGAAATTTGATGACAACTGCATTGCCAAGATCAATGAAACCTATGAATCATACAGATTCTTCAACAGATCGCAAAATGCAGGTGAGGCGGTGGAAGCCTATATAACAGCGCTATACAAGCTGTCAGCCACTTGTAATTTTGGGACTGAGAGAGAACCTGATTCGAGACAGGTTGGTCATAGGTATAAAGGACGATAAAGCAAGAGAAAAGTTACTTGCAAAGGAAGACCTAAATCTGGAAACTTGCGTTGCCATGTTGAAAACATTACAAGTGACACACACACGTGCACAAGAAATAAGTACAGAAATGACCACTCACTTAGTTCGACACAAGGCGGCGCCAGTCAAGCCATCAGCTGCAAGTCCATACAATGCAAATTGTGGCAATCCTGCAAGAAAGTACAACAGATCTAGACGTTCGAGTACTAGCAAGTACACACCCACCAGTAACAGGTATGCACAACTTTCTGGTGAGGGACGATCAGGATGTAGCAGGTGTGGTGGTATACATGCAAAAGGGAAGGACAAGTGTCCTGCTCGTGGCGCCACTTGCCATGTGTGCGGAAAACTAAATCACTTCGCTAAGTTGTGCAGAAGCGCAGCTACTCATCAAATGGTCGAACAAGCGATCATACACACAGTGGGTAGTGAACGTAAGACGAAAGCAAATGTTGTTCCACTTCTGAGTTTGCAGTCATGTCTGGACCTTGACTTAATTCAGATAAACGACTGTGATGCAATAAATGCAGTGACCATGAGAACATACAGTCGGAACCGTGACAGAGGTGGTGACAGCCAACAGACAACGATGGAGACAACACAAACACTACCAACGACTGGTAAAACATGTCCATCGAAAGCAGACACGGTGCACATTTCTGTGATGAGTAAGCGATCACAAGTGTTACAGTACACTGTACTCGGAGAATACCCAGATGTATTCGAGGGACTTCGTTGCCTCGATGGCAACTATAGAATACAGATTGATCCAAGTGTCAAACCTGTTGTCCATCCGCCCCGCAGAGCGGTACGAGAAATCGTGAAAAAGGAACTCACACGAATGATAGAGGACAAAATCATCGCTCCTGTCACAGACCCAACACAATGGGTCTCGAGCATGATAGCAGTGAGGAAGAAGAGCACAAACAAACTGCGGATTTGTCTGGACCCTCGAGACCTGAATAGGGCAATTCAACGTTCTCACTACCCGCTTCCTACATTGGAAGATGTCGCAACACGACTCACTAATGCCAAAGTGTTTTCGGTATTGGACGCCAAGACAGGCTTCTGGCAAGTCAAACTTGACGATGATTCCAGCTACCTCACGACGTTCAACACACCATACGGTCGTTACCGGTGGCTGCGAATGCCATTTGGCATAAATTCAGCACCAGAGGAGTGGCAACGTCGAGCGCACGAACTAGCCGAAGGACTCAAAGGAGTAGAAGTCGTAGCAGATGACTTCCTGTGCATTGGGTCCGGAGACACAATCGAACAAGCAACACGAGACCATGATGCCGATCTCAGAGCACTACTGAATTGAGCGAGAACGTGCCACCTGGTGTTGAATCCAGACAAAGTTCAACTGCGAAACACATCAGTACCATTCATTGGTCATCTTCTCACTGATGAGGGACTCAAAGTAGACGAATCCAAGGTTGAGGCCATCACGAAAATGCCTACTTCCGGATGTCGCAGCACTGAAGCGAATTCTCGGCATGGTTGGCTATCTTGCGAAGTTCTTGCCACATCTGTCACAAGTCTGTGAACCACTGAGATAACTAGATCGGAAAGATGTGGAGTGGTGTTGGCTTGAGCAACATCAAGATGCTTTGAACAAGATCAGAGAACTGATCACAGCAGCACCAGTGCTCGCATACTATGATGTAAAGCAAGCAATCACAATCCAATGTGATGCATCCCAGAGTGGTTTGGGTGCAGTGCTCCTGCAAGAGGGAAAACCAGTGTGCTACGCCTCTCGAGCACTCACAAACACAGAACAGAACTATGCCCAAATCGAAAAAGAGCTCTTAGCAATTGTCTTTGCAAGTGAACGATTTGACCAGTATGTGTACGGAAGACCCATCACCGTGCAATCGGATCACAAGCCACTTCAGACGATCACAAAGAAATCGATGATCGATGCACCGAAGAGACTGCAGAGATGGCTGCTCAGTCTGCAGAAGTACAGCATAGATGTCGTGTACACGAAAGGAAACGAAATGCATATCGCAGATGCGTTATCTCGGGCATACCTTCCATACAGCCACGCACATGACCCAGGGGATCATGTGTTCGACATTGAACTGCAACAAATGGACATGACAGAAGATGTTCATCTGTCGACCAACGGAATACACGAAATCATGTGCAAGTCACGTAAAGACGACGAAGTGAAAACTGCAGTTCGCTACACACTTCAGGGATGGCCGGATCGACGTGAAGCAGTCGATCCACTCGCGCGACCGTATTTCAATTGCCGTGACGAGCTCAGCACACAGGATGGCGCACTATTCAAGGGACAGAGAATCGTCATACCCCGTGACATGCGAGACATGCTCATAAAGAAACTCCACTCCTCGCACTTAGGAGTCGAAGGATGTCTTAGAAGAGCACGTGAAGTGATGTATTGGCCAGGTATGAACCAAGAAGTGAAAGATGTCATCAGTGCCTGCAGTACGTGCAACGCGTACAAACCAGAACAATGTAGAGAGCCGTTGTTGTCACATGAGATACCGTCACGTCCATGGTCACGAGTTGGAGTTGACCTGTTCCACCTTCATGGACAGGACTACCTCATAACGGTGGACTACTTCTCGAACTTCTTCGAAGTTGACAAGCTGTCACTGACCAGTGCAACACAGGTTATCACCAAACTGCGTATTCACTTTGCGAGATTCGGTGCACCAGACAAAGTGATTTCTGACAATGGGCCACAGTTTGTGTGTGAGGAGTTCAAGTTGTTCTCAGAGCGTTGGAAATTTGAACATATCACATCGTCACCTCGTAACCCCCAGTCAAACGGAAAGGTGGAAAACGCAGTCAAGACGGCAAAGCAAATCATGCGGAAGGCAATTGATGACAGGGCGGATGTGTATTTGGCGTTTCTGGACTATAGAAACACACCTACAGAAGCTATGCACACATCGCCCGCTCAACGGATGTTCGCACGTCGAACCAGAACACTGCTACCAACGCTGCCAGTACTGCTGCAGACCGATCCTGCAGCACAACGTGATGCTCCTGAACAACTCAAACGTAGAAAGGAGAAACAACCCAGGTTGTACAATCGTACGAGCAAGAATCTCAGCATACTACACCCAGGAGATGTGCGGTTCAAGAAGCCAAACGTCTCAAATGACTCACGAACATGGACACTAGCACGCATTCAGCAACCATCGGGCGTCAGATCTTACATCATTGAGTGTGAAGGCTCGACATACCGAAGGAATAGACGACAGCTACGTGCCACACCAGAGCAGTATAAGGATGATACTCGGTACTCTCAACAAGATGAACCTGACAATACGATGAAAAGACCAATGTGTTCAGACAACACGTGCGTAGACAACCAGAATGCACAACAGAGAGGTCAAGACAACGTCACGTCTCCTCCAAGCAGTGAACCTTCAGTCGAAACGTCTCCACAACGTACCATCCACGGTGGTACATTCACCACGCAATATGCCACCGAGGGTTATAAGTTCACCATGCAGTGTGCCGGCGACTGTTGCACGACCAAGGCGTCCATTGAAACTTCCAGCAAAGTTCAAAGACTTTGAAATGAAGTGAAAAGTTAAACATCTGACTGTAAAAAGAGGGGGATGTGACGATATCACAATTAAAGTGATAAACTGAAACGCCACCTGGCGAATAAGGTGTATATCAGCATGCCAGTGGCTACACAAAAGCCAACGTGGTTTTGTGTGTGTTGTCGCCATGATGTGCGTTGACCCGGTGTAAACGAAACAAAGTCGGCAATAAAGTATTGTTATATACATCGACTTATTTATATATATATATATATATATATATATATATATATATATATACAGTTATCGTTATAGCACCGTCAGCAGTCAACCAGTCATTTACTTTAGATAAAAAACAATATCCGGTCAAAATGACTGACGGTGAAGACGGCGGGTAAGCCATGGAAGGAATCTGCAAGCCGGCCACCAAATCTCAAACCCCTGTCGGGGAGGAGGAGGTGTGATTTTCCACGGTGCTTCAACAGCGAAAGGAGTTTATTCTCCTCCGAACCATGGTTACCTATAGTAAATTACAACGACCAAAACTTGTTGTATAACACCTTAATATTGAACGTCCGATAGCTATGAATAATGTAGGCTAACAGTCCCTAAGACTTAGCAGCCGCTTCGTTAACTTGAACGGTATTTGACGTCTCGTCTGTTTCGTTCGAACAATCATTCCCCAAGTTCCTGTCGCCGTGTCGCATGCGTTATAAAGCTTGTAGTCCACATCTCGAAGTCATTGTGGCCGTTTACTGTAACAACAATTAAGCGATGTAATAAGAAGAAGATAAAGACGAAGAAAATGAAGAAACATGTCTTGCCGCGGATCCGTTCGACGTCGTACACCTCTTCCTTACAACTGGCTGTCATGTGGAAACAAACGACGCCATCACCAATCGTTGGTACCGTGCAGTGCGCAACTTCCTGGCAATGTCGAGTCAGTATACGTATGCACCAATTCCATGTTGCAAGTTCATGACGCCAGCAGCGTATTCAAACTGGGGCAAGTGCCCCACGGCCCCGAGCTCTTGTGGCCATGGAGAAACGTCCAGGGTCCAGAGCTCCCTTCTTATGAAAAAATCCGCAGCACCAAAGCCAGCGTTCTCACTGACGCCAATACCACCTGCACCGAGGCAGTAGTCACGCAGAATCAGCTCTGCTGGACTGGCCAGAGTGTCAGAATGACAGACAACTATCTTCCCCGTCAAGTGCTGTTCTCCAAGCTGACTCACTGTTTGAGAACACGCGGTTGTCAGAGTTTTAAAGACACTGCCAAAAACTACACGAAGAAAGTCCAGATTAACATCAACACTTGGGAGGACGTGGCTGCGGACCGTCTGATTTGACGCCGCAGCATCCACCAGGCAAAGGCCCGATTTGAGACCGACCGCCTGCTACACGAGGCAGAGAAGCGGCAGTGGAGAAAGGAGAGACAGATGTCACAACATATACACGTCTCCCTTCCACTCTGAACTTCCTGTCCACACTGCAACAAGATCTGCAAATCAAGAATCGGGCTCCTGGGTCACTTCAGGACCATGACCGACCTCTGGTGGACGTCATCCTCGTTTGGAGAGGCCGCTGATAGTGATGATTATGATGGTGGTGATGGTGACGACGATGGTAATAGTGATGATAATGGTGACGATAATGATGATGGTAGTGGTGGTAGTGATGACGATGATGGAGATGATGATGGTAGTGATGACGATACAATACACACGAAACAATTCTAAATTTAACTAACACAAGTCACACAATAAAATAAAACGAAATTAATGTTTCACGCCGTTTATCTCTGGACCTACGCAACAGGCTTTAATAGTGTAGGGGAGACTGGTGTTGGTTGTCAACATTGAGTTACATCATTAATAGTGTAGGGGAGACTGGTGTTGGTTGTCAACATAGAGTTACATCATTAATAGTGTAGGGGAGACTGGTGTTGGTTGTCAACATTGAGTTACATCATTAATAGTGATGGGGAGACTGGTGTTGGTTGTCAACATAGAGTTATATCATTAATAGTGTAGGGTAGACTGGTGTTTGGTTGTCAACATAGAGTTACATCATTAATCATTCCCCTATAGACAACTAACGTGTTCTATTTATATATTTGGTTGTCGCACGGGTTGGTTGTGAGAGTGTCTTGAGCTGCTGTTTTCTCTAGATCACCAGTAGTCTCGCTTAATCGACTCTCGCCCGGCTATGTGCCTTCGCCGGGAATCAGAGTCTGGCCGAGAACCCGCACGCATCTAGTACCACTCCTACAGTGCTAATATAACTTGTAATTTTTAGTTTCGTAACCGCATATTGACGCGTTGACAAAGTGTTCTCGTTTTTTCCATGTCATAATTGTCACATTTTGAGATGTTACTGGTGTAACACCGGGTAGTATAGGGCCCTAATATTTAGTTGTACTTGAAGAGGTTGTCACCGGGGGGGGGGGGGGCACTGCTTATACTAGTAGTACTGTGGATGTGCCGACTTCAAGAGTCGTTTTTTACTGAGGCTCCGTAGACCAAGGGTCTGTTTTTCATATGTTCTCCCTAGAAGGGCCAACAGTATACAGAAGTTCTGTGGACAAGGGTATTATTTCGAGGAAGTTAGGTGCATTGACGCCAATGTGCATATATGTAACGGGATACACACACCTATAGATATGTTTATATGATTTAAATACTTACTTTAAAATTGTGCCTTTCTTAAATTTGGCCCTAGATCAAGGGTATACTTTTTAATATTAGATGCCCTTACATGTGTGCGGCGTGCACCAGATGGCGCCAGGTGCACGCCGCACACATGTAGCAACACCAGAAGGAAGCACTTGTGCCGTCAAAGACGCAGACCACTCGCTTCTGTCGTTTACTCATGCAAAGCCAACAATTTACCAGGCAAGTTATAATTTGGTTAATTGTCAAGTTTCGTTTTATAATTTTGACCTACACATTTAGTTGTATAGATGGCGTTTATCACAGTTCATATTTGATGGAAAAATACTAGTAAAATCACATACGTATTAATTTTAAGAAGAATGCAAATTTAACAAAAAAGATCTTTTGCTTTTTTGGAAGAGAAAATCCTCCTTGAAAATATATTATTTTTTAATTTACCTTGCATAGCTATCCATAAAATAATAAATCCATAATTCGGCATAAGTAGCAAGCCGTTAAGCGTAGATGTAGTAGGAATTCCAGCCGAAGGGCCACAGCCCCGACCTTCGCTTCTGGCCTCAGCCTCAGGCTCAGCCATGCGAAATATGACAGTCAGTTCCCAAATCTGCCCATCAGAGTATCAGTGATAAACGACAAAACAACATTCCGAGCTATTCCGCGGAACAGGAAGTGTAGATCCGTAATGCACCGTGGATGTTGTGGTTCGTTGGTGGGGGAAATGGCACCAGACCGCGAGTGATCGAGACGACGAGAGAAAAGACAAATAAACAGCCAGTCATGTCATTATCACGAACCGCAGTGCACCACACGGTCCACAGAGTTTCTCTGTGCGTCTGCTATCAGACACACCCCAGACCAGATACCTGCCACATGCCTCCTTCATGGGCCCTTGTAGGGCTTCATTCAGTGTTTACTTTGGAGGGGTGTAATTATTCTCCACTACAGACGATATTTCACTGGATATTGTCCAAATCAAGATTGGTGGTAGATATGGATAGAGGGATTAGGATGTGGTAAGAACCTATGGCTATGGGAGGGTCTAAGATTAGCATCCGGATGCTGTTAAGGAGTTAGTGGTGGATTCAGAGGGTTGAGCTTAAATGAAGACATCAGGTTTTGTTTATGGTGGGGCTTCAGTAAAGTTTGTAGAATTTTTGCTCGTAATTACAGATACAGTGTTTTCTTATAAACATCTATATTGTTGATGTAAACTGCCACATTGAAAGAAAATATACCTATGGGTTTTTACTATTCCTTTTGTAAAAAAAATTTCATTTTCAAATGTATTAGTTAAATTATATGACATAAAACATCATCATTTAGTCAACAAGAATACATTATAATCTAAATGCCAGATAAAATTCATATACTACCAGGTATAAAAATAAAGAGGCAAGTTCTTGTAACAATAAATATATTATTACTGTGCTGTGCAGTATCCAGTCATCCAGACTGCTCAAATCACGTTACAGTTCACTCCCTGGCAGACCTGTTCATGCAAACACTGTCTAGATTTATCTGGGAAGCATTCAACCATGCTGCAATTATGCAAAAACTAACCTTACACACACATGCACATGCATGCACGCACGCACGCACGCACGCACGCACGCACGCACGCACGCACGCACGCACGCACACACGCACGCATGCACACACACATGCTTTATGGAGTGCAGTGGCTAGAGCTTCGGATTTACGACTGAGAGAACCCGGGTTTGAATGCTGTGCTGCGGTGTCGAACTTTGGGCAAGTTTATTCACTCTACATTGCTCCAGTTCACTCGGCTGTATGAATGAGTACCTGGCTATAGACAGTGGTGGATATTTGTGTATGAATAGTCAGTGTGGCTGAATGCTTCCCAGAGAAGTCGAGATGGTGGTTGGTTGAACAGGTCTGCCAGGGAGTAAAGTGTAAAGCACTTTGAGCAGTCCTGAGGATTGGATACTGCGCTATGGAAGAACTTACATTTATCTATTTTTTACGTTTATACATACACCACACACGCTCGCACGCATGCACGCACGCATGCACGCACATACATAACCAGGCACTAATTTATACAACTGATTTAACTGAAGCAACGGAGCCTGGTCAAATTCAAACCTGAATTCTCTTGTTTGAGAGTAATGCTCTAACAATTATAACTATGCTACCTTGTCCTGTGGTATGACATAATTTTTTATTTTAAGTCTCATATGTACATACAACTGACATTTATGTGGGAAATACAAATGCTATTAAATTTACACATTCTGATAGGTTTTATTTGTAAGTCATATCCAAAATATGTAACTGCACAATATATTAACATAACTTGACCACTATCTGATTAATTAGAACATTTCACTTGAATATGTTTACACTGCATGCAGTGATTAATAGTTTTATCCTACAGTGTGTTTACAAGAAATGTGTGGTCTGATTTATTGGTTTTTGTCCATATGAATTATATGTTAGAGCAGCCTGCAGATTAGCAGTATCTGCAATCTCGACGGGTGGCAGAGAAAACACCAGTGTACTAAAAAGGGGGAACTAAATAGTTGTGGTCACACAGGAAGTTCCTTAAATTGGACTGTGCAGTTGGTCATCAGCCCTTAACCAGATTTCCATAGAACAACATCGAAGCATGATGCTTTGATCAGCATTTAATCACATTTAATTTGTTCAGTATTTAAATAATTAGTAGGAGTTTCCCATCCCACAGCCATTTTTTCTTTTTTGTTGTTGCAAAATGTAGATTTTTTGTTCATTATTTATTAACTGTTATTGTATATTTTATACTTCAGTATTTGCATATATGTCCATATAACGTATACTGATTTTCTGTTTTTAATTTATGTTTTTGTTGTTGGGACAAACAAAAGTATCCTTATTGTTTTTATCATTTTGCACACACGTGCCTGCATGTACACATGAATGCACACACATGTCGCACGCACGCACGCACGCACGCACGCACGCACGCACGCACGCACGCACGCACGCACGCACGCACGCACGCACACACACTACACATTTTTTAACATCACCGAACTTGATTATTGATCAGTTGAAGAGGTGGTCTTAAGCATAATTATTTTAGCTACATATTTTATCTTTGAAGTTTGAAAGTATTTCACAAAACATGCATGGCTATACAAGCAGCAGTTGTGATGGGCTAAAGTGATAAAGTTCTTGCTACATAGCAAGCTGTAGGATTTAACCAATGGTTGTACAGCAACCCAGCAACCCTCTTGAGGCCACCAAAAACTTCCAACTGAATTCCCTTGAGGCCACCAAAAACCTCCAACTGAATTCCCCTTGAGGCCACCAAAACCTCCAACTGAATTCCCCTTGAGGCTCACCAGAAACCTCCAACTGAATTCAACTTGAGGCCACCAAAAACCTCCAACTGAATTCCCCTTGAGGCCACCAAAACCTCCAAATGAATTCCCCTTAAGGCTTACCAGAAACCTCCAACTGAATTCCCCTTGAGGCTCATCAAAAACCTCCAACTGAATTCCCCTTGAGGCCACCAGAAACCTCCAACCGAATTCCCCTCGGGGTCACAAGAAACCTCCAACTGAATTCCTTTTGAGGCTAACCAGAAACCTCCAACTGAATTCCCCTTGAAGCCACCAGAAACCTCCAACTGAATTCCCCTTGAGGCTCACCAAAAACCTCCAATTGAATTTCCCTAGAGGCCACCAGAAACCTCCAACTGAATTCCCTTTGAGGCCACCACAAACTTCCAACCGAATTCCCATTGAAGCCACCAAGAACCTCCAACTGAATTCCCCTTGAGGCCACCAAAACCTCCAACTGAATTCCCCTTGAGGCTCACCAGAAACCTCCAACTGCACCACTGGAGGTTCACTTAAGACCTCCAGCTGCACCACCTACTAAAATACATCCAACCCCAATTGATGCTCCTTTAAACTCTAAACTGACATGTCAGACTTGAACATTTCAAACAAACTTAAACGTAATCTTTTATTTACCATGGACACATCTCTGAACATACCATTGTTGAACACTTCATCTTCATTGAGGTGTTTGTTTTATGTAGGTATTTGTACATTCCAGATTAGGCACAATAAACACTTTGTTCACTTAATCCACAGCCAGCATTGTGCTGATGCACATGTAATTAACATTCTGCATATCATGCTATAGCAATTATCTGGTGATTATTGGCAATGAACATACAATTTGCTTTGAAGTTTTCGTACATTCGGATTGTATCTATAATTGGCTAAGACTGTTTACTAATTATGCATTGGTATGCGTGAATACTATATATGTTGACTGCTTATAGATGTAATACACACAGACATAGTGTGGTATGTGAGGTATATGTGTAGTTTAATGTACGCCGTATACGTGCCATTAATGGGGCATTTAATAAATATCGACATTAAAATTATCTTGATATAGTCATTCTTAATTTTTTGCTGTGATAGCGTTTGTTTTTGTGATAACACTGCATTTCCAAACATTTTTTTTAACTTTTTTGTCTGGATAACCTTGGAATGTCTGCTTAGCTAAGTTATTACAAACTCCTGAATAACAAGATAAGATACACAGGAGTAGATAGGACTAGGCAAAAAATACTAATTCTCCAGACAAGATAACTTGGTACTTTATAAACAGCTCCATGTGGTCGTCTTAATGGTTAGGTCTGAAAGCATCCAAGTTCTCTGGCGCCAGAAGGAAATTAATATTGGGTGGGCTGATCCAGAGCTTCAGTACCACTCCGCTGTCGGATCATGACATTTGAAGATGGGGGTGCTGTTGAATATATTTTGCAGCAACATTCAACACTTTCGAAGGTTGAAGGTCACCAGAAACTTTCAACTGCACTTGCCTTAAGACTGACAAAAAATCTTCAACATAGAGGCTCACCAAAAAGCCATGCCTTCAGATTCTCAAAAAACACCTCCTGAGACGTGCCAAAACCCACCTGTGGGCTCTCCAAGAACCACCAATTGCACTCTAATTTGAGGCTTACCAAAAAACACCTTCACGCACACAAAAACCTAAAATTGCACCATAAAATGCACTCTGTTTCCTAAATATTGGGGGCTAATCCTATCTTCAGCCCCTCACCAGAAATATTGTGAGTTCAGCCCCCAAGCCCCTGGCACCTATGAAGATCTTTGTTTTATATTATGTGCAAGAGTGCGCTAAATACATGCAGATATAAAGCCATTTTGGCATACATGGGGCCAATAGTGGTATGATACCTCAATTATTAGCAAGATGTGGTCGCTGGAGCAGAAACAATTACAAAAAATGGTTTTATTTTTTAATTTGTTGTACCTGTAGAAAGGATTTTCAAAGTGTTATATAGGCAATGAATCTGGGGAGGTTGGGGCCTGGATATTTAGAGCCTGGAGATGGATTTTTGGTGAGCCTCTAGGTTTCTGGATCACCTCAGGGTGGTGTTTTTGGTGAGTCTCAATGGAGGGTTTTTTGGAAGGACTCAATGGGGTGCAAATGGATGTTTTTGGAGAGCCTCAAGGTGGGTTTTTTGACAAGCTTCAAGGGGGTGCAAATGTAGGTTTTTGGTGAGCCTCAGGGGGTGTTTTGAAGGTTTTTGGAGAGCCTCATCCCCAACCCCCCAATATTCACCATGTTCCGACGCGAGTATTGTATATGTGGAATTGTAGAATTACCAGAATTAGATGGCGTTTCCAAGTTAAGTTTCTTTCCTTTAGAAGGGAATCGTTACAAGTGTCATTATTGACATTCAGTCTCAATGTCTCGATACAGTTGGTTTTACATATAAGGAGACATCTTTTTAAGAGGTAACCACCTCAGTAAATACTTATCCTACTACCTTCTAGACTGGAAATACGCATCTTCGGTGACACTAATCACAATAACTGACCAGTTAGGTTTGGCAATGAGGTTTGAATGATGTCGTTTGCGAACAGGTTGAATCCATTTTGGACAGCCTATGTGTCTCTCAGTGCCTTGTATATAACACTGGTCAGAAGGGATTGGATGACCAAGGCTAGGTGGCGTTATCAATGCACCTGTGTCCTCAGTCCTCACTGTTTACTTTGGAATAATTGGATTTCTGCCAGATATAGTGTTTGGTTTGGGACGAATTAGTTTGGTGCATTTTGCAGAGAAACTAGATATGAAGAGATGTAATGAAAGCCGCTGCGAAGACAGAAAATGTGCCTTGGAAGATTTGTTATTTGCATTGCCATGACGATGGTTGAGGCAAAGTAATTTAGGTATTCAGTTTGGTGCTTGTGGTATGTGTGTTGCTCTGTTTAAAAAGCATCTCAATTATTATTTAGTAGTACAAGATGTTTGTAAATCAGTTGGATATGGGGGGGGGGGGGGAGTTCAAGTGTTATACATTTAACATGCCACAGCAAAAAGTGTATTTAGTTGCCAAAAGTTGCGAAATGGAGTCTTGTACACTTTTTAATTCCACAGTCACAGATCATGAACTTTAAAATGATACCTCCTTTGTTGAAATATATTCAGTAGTTTTTGATTTATTGCAAAAAATGAACCAAACTTTATGAAGAAATGTTTTGAGAGACAAGGTGGTTTGGACTCGTGTTGTCTAATTTTTATGGGTTCACAAATGCACAAATGTTTTGTTACTTTTGAATTGTTTGTTGACGAAAATAAACTGGACATTAAAAGATGAGATTATATGTTATGTCTTTCTGCCAAAATCACAACATTGATGGAACATGACCTAGAAGCTATTTTTAACTCGTGCAGAATGGGCCTTTGCACTTAATACCCGGTTTATTGTGATGGATCACACATATAACTTATATAAATGAACATATCAGTATAGACTATATCCCTGTGCATGCAAACACAAGCGTGCAAACACACTGTTAAAGTTAAATCGTATTAATCTGCCAATATTTCACAAGGATTGGTCTTGGTGACAGTTATAAATTAGCAACAGTACAGATACCGGAAAATACAACAGGAATCATACAAGCAGAATGCCAACATGAGCCTAAAGGCAATCCAAATGAAATGATTTATTTACTGGGACAAGCAAAATGTCTTCCTGTAGGTAATTAACGCAGACATTATATAATAATATTTACTGGATGTAACATCTAATTAGTTGATTAAGTGTCTTTGTTCTCATAATTGACTTTCGCTGGTCTAATTAGGTACTCATGAAAGCTAAGTGGATCTCTTGTACAGATTATCTTGTCCCTGCTACATCCAGCCTTGAGGGCATCACAGGAAGTGACATCAAAGAGGAAGGACAATTTCAGGTGTCACAAAGGGAAAATGTAAACCAAAGAAATTACCAGTGTTATTTATAGAATTGTCTTAATTTCCTGAATAAACGTTTTGAAATTATTAATTTATTAATGTTTTAGACTACGGCGTGTCGGCAGAGTTCATATTACAAAAACAATGTAAGTCATATTGTGTAAGACTCGGGGGGGGGGGGGGGGGAATAAATTATGACATTTTCCACACATTAAAAATAAATAGGCAGATAGTCTCATTCTTAGTTACATCCGTGGTAATACCCCTACAAATATGACCCTCCCAGTGAGCCGGGTGAACAGGCCTATTCTGCAGAATCTGTACACAAACCAAAAATAGCTGTCTAGCTCATGTTCCATAAATATTTTATTTTGGCATAACCGCATCCTTTATAATCTCATCTTTCAATGTGTGGTTTATTTCCCCCGACAAATAATCCATAAGTAATAATACACTGAATGCATGGTTGATATGGGCATTGGTTGAATGCATGGTTGATATGGGCATTGGTTGAATGCATGGTTGATATGGGCATTTGTTGAATGCATGGTTGATATGGGCATTGGTTGATATGGGCAATGGTTTGTTGACTACATAACCCAATGGTTAAACCGGTTTTTCTCAAAACGTTGATTTTTAAACTTTGCTTCATTTTAGCAATAAATAAAAAACTACTACAGTAATATATTTCAACAAATGAGGTATCATTTTAAAGGTTATACCAGTAACCTGAAGAATCCAAAATATGCAAAACTCTGACAAATTTGCAAATTAACACCCACTTTGCTGTGGCAGGACACATTACCCACTACTCGATAATACTAAGAAACTGCCATATCAGGAGATGTAAGCTGAGGAAGGCAGGAATACTCTCAGGGACGAACGCAGGAAACAGGGAATGTAGACTGTGAGATGACGTGTTCTGTGAGCTTGTAGAATCTGTACGATACAGGTCTGGACAGACACAGAAGCAGAAGAGATGACATCTTGCGACATCCACCAGTTTATGCCTTGGGCAACTGCCAAAACATGTTACCACCTATGGGTACTTGGAATGTATTTTGATATAGACTTGTGTACGATATCAAGTGGCTTATAATCTCCTATCATTAGATAAAAAAGGGTTTATTCCCTCAGTCTCCAGACGTGTGTGAGCAAACATATGCCACGTTATGCGCATATTTAGCAAATTGTAAATGACAACTGCTAAAATTAGTTATGCTGAAGTCTTTGGGTGGTGGAAGGTGGGTGGTGGAGACCGCAGTGTAACAGTATAGGAAGGAAAACAAATTGAAGACCAGCATCAAGACTAGCCTCCTCCTAAACTTCAGGTATCTATATATATATATATATATATATAAATAGACAGATATTAGATATAGCTTTCCTCTTTCTCATAGATAGATTCCTGACATTTGGGGGGAGGCTAGCCTTGATACTGGTCTTGTTTTCCTTCCGACAGTGTTACCCTGCGATCTCCACCACCCACCTTCACTTCCCATATCTTTCACTATTCTTTTCCACTCACAATTTTGCCAAATCTCTTCACAGTCTTTCCATCTCAGATGTAAACATAAGCAAAGGGACGTTCTCAGGACGTCTCAAAGTGCAATACACTTTACTCCCGGCAGACCTGTTTAATCGAACACCATCTCAACTTCTCTGGCAAGCATTCAGCCATGCTGCAATTAATGCGTGAAGACTATTCATACAAATATCCACCGCTGTCTGTAGCCAGGCACTCATTCATACAGCTGAGTAGACTGGAGCAATGTAGAGTGAACGAACTTGCCCAAGGTTCGAAACGGCAGCACAGCATTCGAACCCGGGGTCTCTCAATTGTAAGTCCAATACTCGGGCCATTGGGCCATTGGGCCATTGCACTCCACTGTCGTGGTCCACCTCTTCTATAATAATAATATATTTTATTTGGTATAGCGCCACATCCAGTATCGTTCGTGGCACTTCACAACATATTAAAATACATAAAAATGGTACAATTGCAATAAATATGTATATTAATTTAAAATAAATATTGGTGGTAAAGAATAAAATAAATAAATATTGAATAATGTAGAATTTTTAAATAAAGAAGTAAATAAATAGCAGTTATTCATCAAAATTAAATAATATTAATAATCAATCTAGCACAATAACTATATAAAATAATACTAATAAATAAAAATATATCTGTATGATTAATAATAATAAATAATTTAGTAAAACATTTGATATAAAATAGTTTACGTGAGGAATAATGAATAATCATTATACGAATACGATAACTAATTAAAATTGGTTTTAGTAGAGGGCAGTGTTCATGTAGAGTGGCACTAATATGAAACACAAAAGATATCTGTCTTCAGACGACATTTGAAGCTGCTCACCGAAAAATCTACCCCTTCCTTGTCCAGCCCATTTTAACTGACCCCAAAGAGACAGATCTAAGATTTGACCAATGCGGGGCATAGCCACCCACGGCAGGAATCTTTAAAAAGTAACTAACCAGGCCAGTGACATGGTTGATTATTGGGGAGGGGCTGCATTTTAGACCTCCAACTGCACCTCCTTTGAGGCTTGTTCAAGCTTGCACCCCCTCACACACCTGGATCCACAGAATACATTTATCTAAATGCCCAATTGAGGTTTGGTCTTTGAAAGCAAAATGGGTCTTGTGCGCCACCCCCCCCCCCCCCCCCCCCCAGAATGATTGCCTGATCCTCACAATGTTCTTCCACTAACTCTCTTTCACACCAACTTGATACCATCAATAAATAACATGAGAACATTTCGTTATAAAGCAAAATAAATGACACATAAAACCATCCTGGTATTTTATACATGAATATCATCATTGTCATAAAAATGGCAAATATCAGCAAACTGCCGCATTTCATATCTGCGTTGACATGTGACTTATGAAACGGGTCTTTTATGGGGTCATAAACCACAGGAACTGTCTGCGGGAAGGAGATATCTAGCTTGGTGGGCCCAGAACGTGCCATAAACCCAGTCAACTGTGTATTGTGCAGGTGTTTTCCGTCTGTTTGAGCCCACACATCCACGTTATGGCGCAAGCATATAACGTTGTTGCTATTTTGAGAAACACAGTTTATCTCCAAAAATAATATTGGTCAAAGATCTGCAGACAGGGTTGGGATTATCTATAATACCTTCTCTGTGATAACCAGAGAGAGAGAGAGGAAGAGAGAGAAGGGATTCTCTGTAAGCGGTTCTCCGTATGTAGTAGTTTAGTAGTCTGGTGGATTTTTTCCTTAGTCTTACTTATTAATGCATTGTGGGTGTTAGCTAGTTGATGTTGCAGCTGACAGGCAGACAGACTAGCAGACAGGCAGGCAGCCAGGCAGGCAGGCAGGCAGGCAGGCAGGCAGGCAGGCAGGCAGGCAGGCAGGCAGGCAGGCAGGCAGGCACAAAGGCAGGTGGGCTGGCGGGTGGGTGGGCAGGCAGGTAGACATAAAGACACTAGGCAGACAGACAGACAGACAGACATGCACACAGAGTCTCACAAACAGACAGACAGACAGATACACAGATGGACGGACACACAGAAAGACACTCAGACAGACAGACAGACAGACAGACATGCACACAGAGTCTCACAGACAGACAGACAGACAGTCAGACACACAGACATACAGATACACAGACGGACGCACACACAGAAAGACACTCAGACAGACAGACAGACAGACACGCACACAGAGTCTCACAGACAGACAGTCAGACACACAGACAGACAGATACACAAACGGATGCACACACAGACAGACGGACACACAGAAAGACAGACAGACAGACATGCACACAGAGCCTCACAGATATATAGATACACAGACAGACAGATACATACACAGACAGACACACACACAGACAGACGGACACAGAGACAGACAGACAGACAAAGAAAGTAAGTGAGTATTGGCTATAGCAGGAACGTCACGCATGATTTAGCGTGACACTTATGAGTCATGAGTCACCATGAACTGTCTCGGGAACTGCCAACAAGTGTCATTCTCGGGGAATGTGAGAAATGATATGATGCAAACAGAAACGTGAGTTATAGTTAAGTTGATGGTCTTCAGAATTAGGTTTTCTGATAGGGATAAAGGTGAATTAGATAAGACAAGTGCTAGACTAATACCAGCAGTGGATTATGTGTGGCCTTCAAGAAGCATGCCTGTTGATGGGTAGATTACAACGGGAATGATATCACCTGGTTATGGCGAACACTTCTATATCATGTACATCAGGGAAGGGGATAACTCGGCTATAACGAACACTTTCTAAGTTGTGGACATCAGGGAATAGGTTCATTTAGCTAAAGTAGATTATAGTCAGGTGATCATATTCCCTGATGGACATGATATAGAAGTGTTCGTTATAGCAAGGTGATCATGTTCTCTGATGTATAACAACGTGTATTATGTCCATCTGGAATAGAATCACATGGCTATAACGAACACTTCTATATCACATCCATCGGGGAATAGAATCACGTGGCAGTAACGAACACTTCTATGTCACGAACATCAGAGAATGAGATCAATCTATAATTAGTCATGCCTTGATGTGCCAAGGTGACTATCTAGGGTCCTAAGTAGATGAATTTTCAGCGAACAGTGGGTGGTCTCCACGTAAACAGGCCACGAACACAACCCTCGACAGTGAAGCCCCACAGATAATGTGATGCTTGAAATTATATCTACCCAGATCGATGGGATTATGCCAGCTATGTAAGAATGCCATTATCAAAACCTAAGAATGCCCGTCTTCTGTTTACAGGTTTTTAGCTGTGCCAGCTATATTGGGTTCACCTCAACATCCCGAGTGACAATCTGTCTGAAATAACACCAGAGTCTGCACAATGTTAAGTAAGTGGAAGGGTGTGATTACAGTGCGCCCTATCTTTGTATTTACCTTCTCTCTCAGCTTGGAAATGGATCCCTGTTGGCTGCTGTGGGTAGAGATGCGGTGTGGCAGGATGGGGTGGGGAAAGGGGGGTTAGGAAATATTACTTGAGGAAAATTATGTGTGTCTGTGAATTATTTATTGTAGATAGATGGTGTGTGGGGAGGGAGTGTGTGTGTGCATGTGTGCGTGCGTGCGTGCGTGCGTGTGTGGTATGTGTGCGTGTATATGTGTGTACTATTAATTATATACTCATGGTATACCGGTATGTGTGCGTATATGTGTAAGTATACCAGGGTGTGTGCGTGGGTGCGTGCGTGGGTGCGTGCGTGCGAGCGTGCGTGCGTGCATGTGTGACTATGACTTTGTCATTGTGTGTAGTGTGTGTTTGTGTATGTTTGTGTGTGTTTGAGTGTGCGTTTGTTAGTATGTGTTCAATCGTTCATGCGTGCGTGCCTGCAGTCCCACCTGTGCATGCGTGGTCATGCGTACATGTGAAGGTGATCGTAAATTGTGTTGAAGAGATTATTAGTATTTGTACTGGCTTTTATTAGTGCTCTCTGTCAGCAGTCAACAAGAGGGTATTGAGAACAGATGAAAGCTCCTATCTCCCAAATCAGCTGATGACACTTGAATGTAGATAATATACAGAGTAGACTATTATAAACAAACTAGAAATGCTGCTGTGTTAGTACTTAAAATAAATGCATTTCTCCATAGGGCAGATGTAGATATTTGATAATAATTTTTTTTTAAACTTCTTATTGCTCACTGAATTGCCTTTGGGAAATGAGTGCTTATCTAACCAATCAGATAATTACATATACTTAGCTAGCTATAGTCTTTTCACCACATTCCTATTGTCCATATTTGGTGAGTAGGAATTAATTCCTGTTCATTTTAAGATATTTTTTTAAATGTCAATCACTAGATCACTTGTGTGATTTCTGTATTCCTGTCCTTTGCGAGCATTATTTATAAATCAGTTATTAAGTTATTAGATAAATATTAAACCAGAACCTGTCAAAATTCAGCAATACACTGTATGGGAAAAGTGGTCTGACTTGATACACTATATCATACGGCTAGTGACACTTTCACAGTCTGATTAATGATCCAAGTAAGTTCTCTCAATGTTTTTAGCAAATGTGCACACTCTGTTTGTAAACCAACTGTGTAGGCCCTATTTAAATAGTATTGAGCTAGCTTATCACTATGTTTATACATGTGGGTAAGGTAACATGTTCCTCCTAGATGATTTGTATGTCGGGTACCAAATATTTAGGGATTAATTCATCACCCTTCAGAAGAAAAGCCGTCTTTACTTTTTATTTCCACCAGGTAAGGGTTCTTACTGGTTTTAGGGTTCTTACCAGACATTAGATAGGCCAACATACAGCAGCCCTGTGAATTGGTTGTTCATATTGTAACACGTTTTCTGCAACGGTTCATAGGTTTGCTGATCAGATGGGATCTTTTTACGTAATTTGTGTTTCAAAAAACTGCTCATATTATTGTCATGACAAATATCGTGTACATATACTTCGGAAATCATCTTCTGTGTCTGTGTGTATGTAGCGCCATCTGGAGGATGTACATTTTTGCTAATATTCTCAAAAATATACGCACACTACAGATTATAGCATTAACGAACCTGATTTCTTCATAGCTTTTTAAGCCCTGTAGTGCTATAATAAGGGTGAACATTAAATATTTGGGTGATAAAAAGTGCACAATTTTAATGACTTTCTTAAATAGTAATTTAGACGAAACTGACATGGACACGCTGTCTACTATGTTCCCCAAAGAAGAACAGTGACTTTTACACATCCAGATAAAAAGAACACAGAGAAGTAGTAAATTGACTTTATGTGGCTAAGTTTTTGCCAATCTTCTGCAGTGATTTGACAGAATCTGTCAGTTGGTGTGTGACTTATAGCTTCAGTGGTAAACCAAACGGTTATTGTCACTTGAAAAACTCCCACAGCGAGTTGTGTTCTGTGCACAAGACTGGCACTGCCTTGTGGCATCCATTACAGCAGGCAGCAGGTCTTTAGCAGGTTATTATAGACAGAAGGAATAGTAGAACTGAGACTGGATAAGATGGCATGTAGGCCAAGGAAACAACAGTTGGTGATGTTTAATGTAGCAGTTTGCATTGAAAATATATACACACAAATCAGTGTTTCTCCTGGGTAAAGTGATGGGTGAGGTGGTAGTTGTGTTGTGGGCTTTGCGAGTGCTGCAGCCGAGTAGCGTTGCTAGGAGGGGGCATACTCCCCCTGAGATTTAAAAAAACTAGCATAAAATGGTGCATTCTGAGGTATGTTTTAACGTTTACTCTTGACTACAGAGGGGAAGATATGAAACAAGATAGCATGTAAACGTGTTTACACTAAATGTAGTAATCATGATTGATAAAAGTTAGTAATCGTGATTGTTTCATTATGTTGAGGTGTAGTTTCAACTTTACCACTGTTACTCAGTTGAGGTGTGGTTTCCACTTGACCACTGGTACCTGGTTGAGGTGTGGTTTCCACTTGACCACTGGTACCTGGTTGAGGTGTGGTTTCCACTTGACCACTGGTGCCTGGTTGAGGTGTTGTTTCCACTTGACCACTGGTACCTGGTTGAGGTGTGGTTTCCACTTGACCACTGGTACCTGGTTGAGGTGTAGTTTCAACTTTACCACTGTTACTCAGTTGAGGTGTGGTTTCCACTTGACCACTGGTACCTGGTTGAGGTGTGGTTTCCACTTGACCACTGGTACCTGGTTGAGGTGTTGTTTCCACTTGACCACTGGTACCTGGTTGAGGTGTAGTTTCAACTTTACCACTGTTACTCAGTTGAGGTGTGGTTTCCACTTGACCACTGGTACCTGGTTGAGGTGTAGTTTCAACTTTACCACTGTTACTCAGTTGAGGTGTGGTTTCCACTTGACCACTGGTACCTGGTTGAGGTGTGGTTTCCACTTGACCACTGGTACCTGGTTGAGGTGTTGTTTCCACTTGACCACTGGTACCTGGTTGAGGTGTAGTTTCAACTTTACCACTGTTACTCAGTTGAGGTGTGGTTTCCACTTGACCACTGGTACCTGGTTGAGGTGTTGTTTCCACTTGACCACTGGTACCTGGTTGAGGTGTAGTTTCAACTTTACCACTGTTACTCAGTTGAGGTGTGGTTTCCACTTGACCACTGGTACCTGGTTGAGGTGTTGTTTCCACTTGACCACTGGTGCCTGGTTGAGGTGTTGTTTCCACTTGACCACTGGTGCCTGGTTGAGGTGTTGTTTCTACTTGACCACTGGTACCTGGTTGAGGTGTTGTTTCCACTTGACCACTGGTGCCTGGTTGAGGTGTTGTTTCCACTTGACCACTGGTACCTGGTTGAGGTGTGGTTTCCACTTGACCACTGGTACCTGGTTGAGGTGTGGTTTCCACTTGACCACTGGTACCTGGTTGAGGTGTTGTTTCCACTTGACCACTGGTGCCTGGTTGAGGTGTTGTTTCTACTTGACCACTGGTACCTGGTTGAGGTGTTGTTTCCACTTGACCACTGGTGCCTGGTTGAGGTGTTGTTTCCACTTGACCACTGGTGCCTGGTTGAGGTGTTGTTTCCACTTGACCACTGGTACCTGGTTGAGGTGTTGTTTCCACTTGACCACTGGTGCCTGGTTGAGGTGTTGTTTCCACTTGACCACTGGTACCTGGTTGAGGTGTTGTTTCCACTTGACCACTGGTACCTGGTTGAGGTGTAGTTTCAACTTTACCACTGTTACTCAGTTGAGGTGTGGTTTCCACTTGACCACTGGTACCTGGTTGAGGTGTTGTTTCCACTTGACCACTGGTACCTGGTTGAGGTGTAGTTTCAACTTTACCACTGTTACTCAGTTGAGGTGTGGTTTCCACTTGACCACTGGTACCTGGTTGAGGTGTGGTTTCCACTTGACCACTGGTACCTGGTTGAGGTGTTGTTTCCACTTGACCACTGGTGCCTGGTTGAGGTGTTGTTTCTACTTGACCACTGGTACCTGGTTGAGGTGTTGTTTCCACTTGACCACTGGTGCCTGGTTGAGGTGTTGTTTCCACTTGACCACTGGTGCCTGGTTGAGGTGTTGTTTCCACTTGACCACTGGTACCTGGTTGAGGTGTGGTTTCCACTTGACCACTGGTACCTGGTTGAGGTGTGGTTTCCACTTGACCACTGGTACCTGGTTGAGGTGTTGTTTCCACTTGACCACTGGTGCCTGGTTGAGGTGTTGTTTCTACTTGACCACTGGTACCTGGTTGAGGTGTGGTTTCCACTTGACCACTGGTACCTGGTTGAGGTGTGGTTTCCACTTGACCACTGGTACCTGGTTGAGGTGTTGTTTCCACTTGACCACTGGTGCCTGGTTGAGGTGTTGTTTCTACTTGACCACTGGTACCTGGTTGAGGTGTTGTTTCCACTTGACCACTGGTACTTGGTTGTGTTGATGTTTTTCTTGCCCTAACCCTAGGCCTTATTACCCCGCTGACAGAGTCAGTGACAGTGGTATCATCTGAACACTGTTTTTCCCCCTCATCACCTTTAAATGATTATCATATCATAACATTATGGTCTTAAATTGGTGGTGTCTGTTCCAAAGATTATACTTTATTTATTGCTAGCCATGCTATGCAATTCATTAAACAGTCATTTCTGGAATGCTAAAAAAGTATGCTTCTTTTAATCGCAAATATGTTTCTCAAACTGTGTCCTTTTTATAAAACAGTGTAAGTTGTTTAGTATATCCACATTCTGTGCAAACATATCATTGCCTATCCAAAAAGTACTGATAATCCGTTAGTATACACAGTTTTGGGCAATAGGCGTCTTTTAAGAGATATGAACTTCGGTGTTTATATTCTTAAGTATTTCACTCAAATCAACTTTCCCAAAAGTGTTTGCACAACTCAATCGGAATATGTATTATATATTTAGCACAAAGATATCTTATGAATCACATTCCTTATTTAGCTAAAAATGGCAGAGAACATTAGTTGAACAGACTTGTGCCATTGGCATTGTGGGCATGCCAGTTGTGTCGAATCCGGACGGAACGGACCCACCTTCATTTCGCCGTTATAACGTGAGTTTTGTCTAACTTTGATACCTCAGTCAGTTAGTTCCATCATTCAACATTTTCATAGGCATATTTACGTTTAAGAATATTGCATATATATAGTGCCCTTTTGAAGTGTAAATAGCGCCCCGGTATATATCAACACACGCTGCTATATCACTCATTTTACATGGACTTTTTGGTTACGCTCGGCCGCTGCGGTGCAGACTAGTGCAAACCGGGTTGTTATTTGGGCTTCAAACGGGTCCGGATTCGATAAAAGTGCCGACTAGTGAATAGGATGCACGGTTTTTATTTGGGCTTCAAAAGGGTCTGGATTCAACACAAGTGCCGACTAGTGATGTAGTGTCATTAACCTGCACGGTTTTTACTCTCACCACTGTCATAAACCAGAAATTCAACATCAGACTACATTAGCATTCTGATTTATTGTGGGCGGATACTACAATGCTAAAATTGAGCGCAAAATACATCTTAGTTCAGATACCATTGTCTTTTCTTTTTTTCTCCGAGTTCCACGTGTCTCCCAAACTCAGTTACCATTTAGGCTCCTTGTTACATGAATGCCTAGACACACTAGAATGTGAAAACTGAACTATGCAAAGTGTCACTATTGGAGACACCGGGGATCCCACAGGAATATTCTGTTGTCCAATGGAGTTGTCCAATGGAGTTAATTCCAAGAGGTGATTCCTAACCAGCTCTGAGCGACGTTAAGACAACTAAACAATGTTGCCACAAATCTGCGATTTTGCAGGAATGTAAGTGACTTTGTGGTGTCATTTTGCGCTGCTAGCCGATGCTGAATATATCGCGAAAGAACCAAAAAATTGGACATAGAAAAATGGCAAGGCAGCCCGCCTCGCACATTATATACCAGGGGAAACACTACTCACATGCATTTATCAATCTACACAAACACCTTGATCTGTCTGCAGAAATGTGTGAATATTTTTACACAAGCATATTGGTATGTACATAAACACACTGATATATCTAAGCCAACACATTGGTATGTATGTAAATGCAAGTACAGTGATTCTATCATGCAAACACCATGATCCTGTAGCACAATCACCATGATCCTATTAGACAAACACCATGATCCTACTACACAAACACCATGATCCTACTACATAAACATGATCCTACTGTGCAAATATCTGATTCTACCACACAAACTGTGTGATCTTATTATGCAGAGCCCATAATCCTAGTACACAGACACCATGATCATACTACACAGACACCATGATCATACTACACAGACACCATGATCATATTATACAGACACCATGATCCTACTACACAAACACCATGACCCTACTACATAGACACCATGACCCTACTACACACACACCATGACCCTACTACACAGACACCATGATCCTACTACATAAACATGATCCTACTGAGCAAATACCTGATCCTATCACACAAACTGTGTGATCCTATTATGCAGAGCCCATAATCCTACTACACAGACACCATGATTCTACTATGCAAACACCATGATCCTACCAAACACACCATGATCCTATCATATTTACTTCACAAACATCATATTGTGTACTTCACAAACACCATGATCCTACCACACAAACACTATGATCCAACCACACAAACACATTGATCCTACTGTGTACTTCACAAACACCATGATCCTACCACACAAACACCATGATCCTTCGATGTACTATGTAAACACCATGATCTTACTTCACCAACATCATGTTCCTACTACACAAATACTATGATCCTACTGTGTACTACACAAACACCTTGATCCTACTTCAAAAACACCATGATCCTACTACACAAACATCATGATCCTACCACACACACCATGATCCTACCACACACACCATGATCCTACCACACAAACATCATGATGCTACTACACAAACACCATGATCCTACCACACAAACATCATGATCCTGCTACACAAACACCATGATCCTACTATACAAACAATGAACATACATCATGATCACACTAAGCAAACACCATGGATGATCTAACTACACAAACCCCATCATAATACCACTACACAAACAGTATGATCTTACCACACAAACACCACAATCCTACTTCACAAACACCATGATCCTAATACACAAACACCATGATTCTACCACACAATCCCTTGCAGCTGTTGTGCACACAAACTGCCCAGTATGTGGCCTGTGCACAGCAGAAACAGAAGATTTCCTTGACTTGGCCTAGCACTGGAGAATGGTAATAAGCCCTGTCACAGCAGACTCGGAATTCAGTAGCTCAGTGCCTCTACAGGAGGTGGGTGTGAACAGTTAGTGCTCAGTGGGGCAGGTGACTGCATTTATCTTGTGAGCAAAGCTGAGAACTTGTAGCACATGTGTGCACCTGGACACAATACCACCCGATCAAGACTGACATCAAAGGAAAAGGTTTAATTTGATTTCATGGTTCTGTATATTTTGAGTTGTCGTTGAAATCTGGCAAGGATTTGGATTTTACAAACGGCTGGATCCAGGACAGGTAAGAACACTTGACGCTTGGATTGCATGGTCTTATAGCCAAGTGTTTCATTTCTTTACTCAAATTATGCATGATTAAAAATGTTAGTACATTTTCAAGATTGAAGGATTGTAGTAATAAGGCCTACAGTTAACTTGCAGCCACTTGAATAAAACTATTTATCACTGCCAGATTATCCCAGTTCAGTCATTTGAAGCTTCAACAAAACTGGTGTTCACTCGGTTGTATGTTACGGAGTTGACCATAGACAGTGGTAGAATAAAATTTTTGCAAATTGTTTTTTTTGCTATATTTGCTGCATGACAGAATTAGTTCCAGATATGTTGAGTTGGTTAACACGTGAACAAAATGAGTATCCAAATGTTTTGTTTCAATCTAAATAGTAATTGTTACATGGGAAAACGTGTGTTTTAAAAGAATCTTTGTCACAATGCTAGATAGTGAGTAATTATATTTAATATAACAGAAATTTCCCTCCAATCTTTGTTCCGTTTAGTAAATCATATTTTATTAATCCACCCACAAAAGCGCATATTGCTGGATTTTAGTTTGTGGTTTATTAGTGTAATATATTGGGTATTATCATTACAGTTGTTACATGTGATCATTTACAGTGTGTGTTGTAATAGAGTTACACTTACTGCCTGATACTATAAAGATTGAACATAAATAATATAACAATTTGTAGAAATAAAATACAAACATCAAAAATATTTTGGTAGTGAACAAACCTTAACTGTGCCTGGCAATCTAAATGACTTTCAAAATGTATTGACTGTGATGTAGAAAGAACTCTGAGTGGAACTGGCATCATTTCCATATCAAATATCATATAAACTGTGTTACGCTAACTTGCCTGGGAAGGATTTGTGCTAGTCCTCGTAATGATGGCAATTTCACTGCAATTCAGCATTTGCAATATAATTTGTATTAATTGGCTTTGCAGTTCCCAGCTGGTTGACTGTCACAGTGAGTGACAGTTGAAGATTGGCATCATGTGAAAACATAGCTGGGAACTATTCTCGAATTGCCATTTGTGACTGTACTGCTAGTTTACAACA
Organism: Escarpia spicata; assembly: GCA_963995525.1. Lineage (NCBI taxonomy): Eukaryota > Metazoa > Annelida > Polychaeta > Sabellida > Siboglinidae > Escarpia > Escarpia spicata. Next base: position 18,137,587 of record OZ023215.1, on the reverse strand, counting down.
AAAACTAAAAACGCATGTTTTGCAATTGGTGGACAGAACCAGTAGATAATAAATAAGGTTTCAGTAAGATTACATTTTTTTTAACTTGAGGTTCTGTTTTTATTTGAATTTGAGTTTCATTACTCGATTTTCAATCTTAGAAGTGTTATTCTTGGGAAACTGTGCAGGCCCTTGCCAGTATTGGTTAAACGTTATGAAGAAGGGATTGGTCATTGATTATTGTAATAGTAGGTAAAATGTATATAATTATATAGGATTGGTTCACCATTCTCTCTCCCTACATGGTTACCCCCACCTGCACCTCCACCTGAACCCCACCCCCTTGGGCCCCCATTTAATGCAGCAACCCCAATCATATTACAGGTTGTTGTTTATTTAAGTTGGATAAATGACCATGCCTAAAGTGCCCTTTTGGGCAACAATTTAGCCCCTCCACAGGGAAATCGTTGAGAATGGACATAGTATTTATGCACTTTGGTCCACCCTCATATCATTTGTCAGTTGACTCTGGAGTAGAACACCAGCTGTAATTTTATTATACAATCTATTTTAGTGATTATTTAGGCACAAACTTTGAACAGAGATGAATGGGGAGACACTTCAGGGGGTTGGCCCATAATATATCAGTCTTAAAAACCGTAAGCCCACTGTGAGTTGGCTGTCAGCTCATCATTAGGTTAGATTGGTAAAATAGATCACTACAGCAATGCCACCTACATGTATTAATGCACATTGACACTGTTGTCGATATCACAACTAGGTAGTGTGGTGAGATATGTTTTGGCAACTACGTCATATCTGTTGAGTCCAGTCAGTGTTGGCTGCGGTTTTGAAAGGCATTTTGGATCGCTCAAAATCTGATGTCGCAGTGACACAGACAGTGGTAAGTGTTGGTATTAGTTTGATGCAATACGAAATTGTGTACATATCTTTGAGCTTTTCAGACTGTTGGGATCACCTCTTAATGAGCTGGCTGAAGATTGGGGTGGAAATTATAGGGAATGCACAAACAGGTGTCCTGAAAATAAGAGGATTGAGGAGAGCAAGAGGTTGAGGGTAGTATCTAGGATGAGTGAATAATTATACATTTGACAATGATAGATGCCTACACCAGAGGTTACAGGCTACATGCACTGGGTTACATAGGAGAAGAGACAAACTTGTGGACGAAGTATGAAAGAAGTATTCAGTGCCAAACTGACAGAGAAAAACAGTGATTAAAAAGTAGGGCCCTAAAACATAACGAACGGGACATGTAGTTTCAGTTCATGCTAACAGGTGGGTTTTGTGTATGTTCATATTAAAAATGAGGATGTTTTGTCGACCTGCAGAGAGAGTTAGGTCCTGGATTAATTTATGACGGATGTGAGTTGACACACAAGTTAAACATTGACATGTTTATATAGTAAGTGAACATGGAAGCAGGCAAAGTCATAAAAAACCCATGCACTTGTGCGCATGCGCACACGCACACAAACACACACACACATGCATACACTGATGCATGCTAATTATATGACTAACTTAAAAAAATAAAACCTTGTACATAACTAGGAAATATCTTCGCCCCATTGCATTCTTCAGCGTTGTCGCCACGTTTCACTGGTACTTGACTTTACAATACACTGGTTGTGATTCTGTAGAGAAACGATCGTACAAACTACTCCATGTCTACTCTCAGTTGAAATACCCTCTCTACATTAGCTGTCTGCACACAATACCAGTGCCTCGAACTACATTGACATTCCGACTTAAAAGGCACACAAAAAAGGCAGTTTAACATGAGTTCAATGTTTGTGTGGCCCTTGTGTTTATGCCAAGGATGCAGACTTTTAATGACATGGCGGAGAGGTCAGATTCTTGAGGAAGAAGAATGTTTTAATCCCAAATGGCTTAAGTTTATTATGCATATATTAAGATAGACGTTAATTATGTCATGGCCTGGTTTGTTTAACTAGTTTATTATTAACCTTGTACTTACATCAGTTTCCTAATCGTAACATCACCACCCTCCCACACATGAGAATCTGTCAACCTCACCATAGACGTAGCTGTCAATGGTTTTGTAACTATAAAATGTCATATTGCCTCATTGCTATTAAAATGTGTCATAAAACGCAACTTCCCGGTGAGAAACGAAGTAAAACAGCTGTAAAATAATGCGATAAAACTGCACATAAAATCTACGTAACTGTTCAGTTCACAGCAGACAGGATGGCATAGTTTCCTACAGGTTACCTTGTTATTGGGGGGATTATTTAAGTTTTTATTAGACATTTTGTGTTGAGGGTACTGTAACTGTTTTGTGTTTGTAAAAAAAACATGGTGAACATTAAATAGTAAAACATGGTGGACACCCTGTAACTGGACAGGCACAACCAGATATGACAAAAACTCAAGTCGACATAGTAGACGGCATGACATTGTGCATCAACTAGGCACCCCACCTTGCAAAAAACATTGAACAGCTAGTAGACACAGCATTAAAAACACACTCGAAAGTGTTAAAAGCCGTCACCATAAAGACGCCAGCAGGAATTCATGTGAGGGGACCCTCCTAAAGATGTTAAATATACCAATTGAAAACCTGCTGCAGTTTGAGCTGGTGTTCAGCTGCTCGTATTTGTCGACTGTTTTTATTGTGGGTTGTTATTTCTAGTGACAGTTGATGGGGCGGCTTTGATGCCCCAGTTGCGGAATTGGAATGCCATCAATGCTCTTTTCAGATGTTTTTTTATCAGTGTGATCATTTTCGAAAAGCAAAGCATTCAATTGATTCCTGTCCTTCTTACATGCATTGCTCGGAGGATGTTACTCTTTGTCCCTGACTCTTTAAAACAAATACTATAAACAAACTTCTGTTGAGACTTGAAACATCCAGGTGCCCTGAAATGTCTACATGGAAGCTGTTGATTCTTGTAATTCCATCACAGGAATCCCACTACTATGTATAGTCACGTTTTCATTTATTTACTTCTCATTTTTATACAACAAAATGAACCGAGGCAGTGTGGATGGAACAAAACTGTCAATTTTTTTAAAGCGCACCACTTCCTACCACCTGCACTACAAAGTCAACCTAACTATTTGTTTTGTCAAAATTGCTGCAGTAGTGACCAAGAATTGTTTCTGACAATGTTTAAATGCATTTAATGATGACACTGATTTAAACCGATGCTGCCTGTTCCTCATTTTTTAATATAATGTTCTTAATACTAGAATACTAGAATAGATATGATGAAGGTATACTGCCCACCCAATTGCATATGCCGAAAACTGTACGGGTAGAAAAGCTTATCGGATACGCAAACTTTTCTTAAGTTCTACATCATTAAATGGTTGGGGTTATGTCAGACGCCAGTGGTCCAATGAAATAAATGATTATGACAAGAGGCCAGTTGACCTTGGCACCTGGGAGGAGATACCGTTACAGGGCCCAAAAGTGAGCGTATTAATTTATAGATCCTTTATAGAAATTGTGAAAGGTTTCTCAGCTACAGCAGTACAGTTAACATGCAACAGAACTGTGTTCACATAAAACCCTCAACCCTGGATAGTCGGTGCACTTGACAGTAGCAGTGACGGATTGAGCCCATCTTTTTCCAGAAACCCTTTTCCCTTCCCTTGTTCCCAGACCTGCACCTTTACCCTAAATATCAACCCAGTTTGGAACCCCATTGGGGTGCCCCAGTATGTCAGTTACCCCCTTCTGGGTGATTGATCGCTTTCACACACTTCTGCCAGCCGGTGATTACGTTTTTGATGAGCCGTGATTTTTTTACTGTAAAACGGGGTTGTAGAGACAGTAATTTACACCTGGGTGGTTAGAGTCTATTGTACTAGCAGTGAAGTTTTAGGGTCACACAGAATGGGCCCAAAACTTGTCTCCTTTGATCTTAATGACGCTTGTTTCACGAAGAGTTCAGATTGCAGTGAAGTTAAATGAAATACTGACAGGGTCAGCCATCACTCGGTGGGGTGTCTGGGTGTCTCTTTGAAATATAGGTAGGCCCAGAAATGAACCTTACAAAAAATTGTTGCATAATGTGGGATTTTGTCCACTTTTCACTGAGGTTGTAATGGCACAGTCTTACAGTACTGTCACGACGATACACGTCGTCATGATGTGATACATGCGGTACATGTATTACGATACTTGCTGAACTTCACAATGATGTTCATTGTTAATGTTATTGCCCTGATAAGGTGTTGGAAAATCACACCTGGGGTTCAGGGACTTGACTTTTTAATACTAGCATAAAAATACTACACTGTAAACTTGCTTTTGAAGAGTAAACAATTTGTTTAATGCGTGTTGTTGTTAGTATACATGTAAAAGTTTTTGTTGTAAAATTGAAAATAACAAAATCATATACAGAATCCTAACTCTAGAAGGCAAGGGGTTAACTTTGTGAAGGGTTATGTCAGTGAGGGGTTGTCTGTGCGGAGTATGTATGTGAAGGGTTATGTCTGTGAGGGGTTGTCTGTGTGGGGTATGTATGTGAAGGGTTATGTCTGTGAGAGGTTGTCTGTGCAGGGTATGTATGTGAAGGGTTATGTCTGTGAGGGGTTGTCTGTGCGGGGTATGTATGTGAAGGGTTATGTCTTTGAGGGGTTGTCGGTGTGGGGTATGTATGTGAAGGGTTATGTCTGTGAGGGGTTGTCTGTGCGGGGTATTATGTGAAGGGTTATGTCTGTGAGGGGTTGTCTGTGCGGGGTATGTATGTGAAGGGTTATGTCTGTGTTAGCATCATGAGCAACTTTCCTAGGCAAATAGTGAAATACCAACACTGGATATGACCACACATTAGTATTTGGATCAAATGTTCTGCACTGCCATTTATATCGAGAGTGGATACATTGTATTACACAGTCGTGTCAAACAAAAGTAATTCCAGTTCCACATTATCAGGTGTTATATTTTCTACAATACGACCATCAAGCATTTTTATTTATTTAGTTAACTAACTCACTAACTTTTAAAAACGTTCCTATGATATTTCAACTGAATGCACAAAAAGATTTACAAATATTTAGTATTTTATGACATTGATGGTGATCTCGGTGTGCCAGAGTAAATATTCATCGAGGTGTGTTCAGTTATGCAGGAGTGGCAAGTAGGGCAGACAATAGATTGCGCATGAGAAAAAAATTATCTTTCAGACAGACAGGAATGAAACTACCTCAGATTAGATATGGTCCACTGGAAAAGCCAGACTGAAAGCTAGTTGGAGGATAAGCCGGCAAGTATAAGCTGAAGGTTAATAATGGCTTCTTAACATGTCTGTCTAAAGTAAATATTTAGGGTTGGGAAGTTGTCTATGGAAACATTGACACAGAAGAAAAAGTGTGTGTGCACATGTGTGGTGTGTGTGTGTGTGTGTGTGTGTGTGTGTGTGTGTGTGGTGTGTGGTGTGTGTGTGTGTGTGTGAGTGTGTGTGTGATGTGTGTGTGTGAGTGTGTGAGTGTGTGTGTTGTGTTGTGTGTGAGTGTGTGTGGTGTGAGTGTGTGTGAGTGTGTATGTGTGTGTGTGGTGTGAGTGTGTGTGTGGTGTGTGTGTGTTGTGCGTGTGCGTGTGTGTGCGTGCGTGTGTGAGTATGTGTGTGTGTGTGAGTGTGTGTGTGTGAGTGTGTGTGTGTGTGAGTGAGTGTGTGAGTGTGTGTGTGTGTGTGGTGTGTGTGTGGTGTGTGTGTGTGTGTGAGTGTGTGTGTTGTGTGTGTGTGTGTGAGTATATGTGTGAGTGTGTGTGTGTGGTGTGTGTGTGGTGAGTGTGTGTGTGTGGTGTGTGTGTGTGTGAGTGTGTGTGTGTGATGTGTGTGTGTGGTGTGTGTGAGTGTGTGTGTGTGTGTGTGTGTGGTGTGTGTGTGTGTGTGTGTGAGTGTGTGTGTGATGTGTGTGTGTGGTGTGTGTGTGTGAGTGTGTGTGTGTGTGTGTTGTGTGTGTGTGTGTTAGTGTGTGGTGTGAGTGTGTGTGTGTGTGGTGTGTGTGCGTGTGTGTGAGTGTGTAAGTGTGTGTGTGTGTGTGTGTGTGAGTGTGTGTGGTGTGTGTGTGGTGTGTGTGTGTTGTGCGTGCTTGTGAGTGTGTGTGTGAGTGTGTGTGTGTGAGTGTGTGTGTGTGTGAGTGTGTGTGTGTGAGTGTGTGTGTGAGTGTGTGTGTGTGGTGTGAGTGTGTGTGTGTGAGTGTGTGTGTGTGAGTGTGTGTGTGTGAGTGTGTGTGTGTGTGTGTGTGTGTGTGAGTGTGTGTGTGTGTGGTGTGAGTGTGTGTGTGTGAGTGTGTGTGTGTGAGTGAGTGTGTGTGTGTGTGTGTGTGAGTGTGTGTGTGTGAGTGTGTGTGTGTGTGTGTGTGTGTGTGTGTGTGTGTGTGTGTGTGTGTGTGTGTGTGTGTGTGTGTGTGTGTGTGTGTGTGTGTGGTGTGAGTGTGTGTGTGAGTGTGTGTGTGTGAGTGTGTGTGCAGGAAAATGTAACTTTAGATTGGTGGTTATTTTGTCATAACTGTTCCCTGTCTAGTTGAAACATTGACACAAGATCTGTGCATGCAAGCGCATGTGTGCATGCATGCATGCATGCATGTGTTCCTACATGCATGCATGACTGAAGTAACTAAATCAACCAGTAGAATAAATACTATAATAATATTTTAGTCAGTCAAACGGCACAATAATAACTTAGATTGGCAATAATTTTTCCCAACTTCAGTAGTGCATTTTCTAAACAAAACAAAACATTTTATCCGAGGTACTTATCCAGAGCTAGTACGATTATTATTTAGTAATATCAAAGTCAAACACAGGCAAAATGTGTTCAAAATGTCATTGGTCTGAGGCACTTGGTAACAGTGAGATTTCACACATTCAGTCTGAGGCACTTGGTAACAGTGTGAGATTTCACACATTCAGTCTGAGGCACTTGGTAACAGTGTGAGATTTCACACATTCAGTCTGAGGCACTTGGTAACAGTGTGAGATTTCACACATTCAGTCTGACTTCTGCCTCAGTAGTCAATACCCACTCAAAGGTACTCTGCCACAGACTTGCCACTAATCTGCAGACTGGCCTAGCTAGTTGAGCCTATTGATCACCCTAGAGGGCGTCAATGGAAGTGGTGCCACATTTTGTGAGCCCATAGAATCTCTGCACAGAGTTGCTTTATTCACAAGTGTTAAATGTGAAAGCACTGACAATGAGGCTGCCTTCATAAGGCGCAGTTAAACACTTTGGATGTGACTGTGCATTCGCTTTGTGATTTGGCGTCCGTCATGATTGCTATAAATCTAATGGCTGCTCTGATTATCAGTTTCCTCAAGTGGGGTGGGATGGTCGAGCGGTCAGCGTGCTGGACTGTCGATTACAGGAACCAGGGTTCGAATCTTCATGCCAACTGATCGGTGGTTTGGTTCTGATATCAGATGCAATGTCAAAACATGGGCAATTTCATTCACCCAACATCGCCTGAGTCTTTTGGAAGAGACACCATAAGCCGTTGTTCCCTTCTATCTGGTGTCTGTGCCAGGGGAAGTCAAAGATCCCATGTAGGGAATAGAAAAACCTGTTGTGGGCTCACTGAGCTGGGATTTTATTCTCTAAGCTCCAATCATTTGGTGTTAAAGTCTGAAAGTGGACCCTGCCAATAGAAGAAGAAAACATCTTCCCGTCCCTCCCACAATCTTATACCCCATTGACCACAGCCACAATCTTACGCCCCATTGACCACAGCCACAACTGTGGACCATTTTATTCTTTTAGTTTTAGAAAATAAAGTAACAGGAAAAAGTAACATGCAAAAGTAACAGAAAAAAAGTGATGTCAATGAACCCTGAATAAAAAGCATAAAGTCACTGAGAAAGAATTCAGTCAATGGTAGACTCAAAATACACATTAAAATAGCAAAATATGTAATTTTAATTGTTTATTTCTTTTAAAATGTGCTACCTTTTTTCTGTGACTTTTTCATGGCAGAAACAGTTATTTTTTTGTTCATTACTTTTTTCTGTTAATTTCTTTCCGATTACTTTCACTCTGATGCATTTCTCCTTCTCCCTTCTTAGGGTGAAGCTAACTTCATTATGGGTCCTCAATTTTGCTCCTTCTATTCTAGAGCATCAAACTCTCAATCGAGAGAAGCCAGGTTCGAATCCTGTGCTGCCATGTCAAACCTTAGGCAAGTTCATTCATTCTACATTGCTCCAGTTCACTCAGCTGTATGGATGAGTACCTGGCTATAGACAGTGGTGGATATTTGTGTATGAATTGTATTCGTTCATTAATTGCAGCATTGCTGAATGCTTCCCATAGAAGTCGAGATGGTGTTCGATTGAACAGGTCTGCCAGGGAGTAAAGTGTAAAGCGCTTTGAGCAATCCTAAGGTCTGGATACTGCGTTATATAAGAACTTCCTTTTTTACCTTTTTCCTATCACTGTTCCTGCATTACCGATTCCACACCTACCTCCCTGTCTTCACCCCTCTACACAACCCTTCCATCTCAATCACAGTCTTCCTCATCTCCCTACCTCCTGCCTGAGTGCATTTGCTCACTTTGCTTCGGTAAAGATCCCAAACATGACTATGAATAATGCTGTCAGTTAGCGTTGACCCTGCAAAAGCCACACATTTAACAAGATTACCATCCAACACAACGCACCAGAATAACGAGATGATAAATAGTCAACGAAGCCTCTTGCTTACCCAGCGTTTAACAAAATCATCAATGTATAACCTGCTCTTTGGAGATATCTGTCTATTAAACATTCACTCTGTTAGCACTAATACAAGTTCATTATGTAATATATTCCATCCATGTACCAACCTCTGGGTGAATTAGCATCTTCAACTGTTCAACAGGTTTTTCTTTTTCAAATAATAGATTTTTTGTTCTTTTAAATAACATGATTTTTATTTTTCAGGTACCATGATCTTGCGTTGGACCATAATGTTGTTTTATTTTCTCAACAGCAAGACCAACATAGTGTTTGAGCTGTCATAAAACAGGTGTGTTAAAGCGAGTGCAGGAGTTTAGTTTGAAGTTTGAGTATTTAGCGAGCCTCAAGGGGGGGTGCAGTTAATTTTTTTTTTGAATTTTGGAGACCCTCACCCCCCTGAATATTCACAACATTCCAATGCCAATGACCAATGCATGTGTAATATGTTTTTTTTTAACATAACGGTTAATAAAAAATGAGAATAAGTAAATTGGAAAATCTTACAATCCTGGCAACGCACAGGGAATGTGTTAACGTTGGCTATCATCTATCACGTAGAAGACAAGAAGGCAGGAGTGGTTGCATGCCGACAGGATAAGGTGAGCTTAGGTGGTCTTGGTTCTCTTAATCAACATATCAACCTGCCAAATGTATGTTTTATGCTGTTGCTGGTGTATGGCAGTATTACATAGTTATTTATTGTTATGTTAATTGCGTTTAGTAATTGTAAATAAACGATTGTAAGCATTATAATGATGGTTGCTCCTTTGCATGTAGTACTGTGTAATAGCATTGGTACATATCTACATGTGAGTTTCTATCTGGAAAATTAGCAACATTTTAAATTTCAGGGGAGGAAGGTGGGTCTGAGAATGAATAGGCTCTGTGCGAATAGGTAAATGTCGGCAATTTTGAACGACCCTTAAAATGAAAGGAAGTTTTAGATGTTCAACCAATCACATGTAATCGTATGCTAATGTTTTGGTGATTTGGTTAACCTGATGCAACTGTAGCAGCTGCTCACACCTTGCCACATATGTCTTGGGCAGTCTGTGCAAATTGCCACATCCTCCAAGGGTTTCTGTTTGTATAGCTGGTTCCTCCGTGAGATGCTGAAGAAAACTCTCTGGACCAGGGGAATAGCGCGATGTTGAATGTTAGATTACCGCTGTGGCATTAGCTTCTGGGTAACTTTAAACACTTCGTCTAGATAAATATTATATTAATACGCTAACTTTGGGGGCAGTCTGGCTGTATCTCCTCCACGGTACTGATGTCCACTCGCGTCTTTCTGTGTTTATTCGCGTTCTCTGCCTCGGATCTACCAATTGGTGATGTATTTCAGAAAACACAGAGGTACTTATTTAAAGTTATTCACTTACCTGTACGATGTCTACCTGCTGGAGAAAAGTGGAAACCGTAGCTGAATTAAGTAATGGACTACTCTACAGAGGGAGCCACTGTGGCTTTGCATTCACATTTCACTATAGGATCTCGATTGTCAGTGGAAATGAGCTTCAGATCAAAAGAATCAAATTGTGATAAACATATGGATTTCAACCAAGAAACTGGGCATGTCTGAATATTGTGTATATGTGCAATTTTCAGATGCCTAGTCTTAGATAAGTGGTGCATTATAAATTTCAACAACAGCACTAACATGGCTTTGTGAATCAAACATAATTCTCATCATGTCTGTAAGCAGTAAACTGAAAGTAAATTTTCTGTTGAAATGCCATTTGCAGATAGGTACTTAGTATTATTTAATGGTAATGTGGACAGAGAGAATATGTACATCATTAAGTTGGTGTGATCGCAGACTGATGACATAGTTGGAATGACTAAGTAATTATATGTCTGTGTGTAATTATGAGCAGACTTGATCTGTTTTTTGCACTGGCTGAGACATGTTGGTCAATCTATAGGCATTCTCATGAGCCAAGGTCACTGACTACATTAGGGGGTCATTCACAATTTTTGACATTTACATAATTTTGAATATACATGTATATGTATACTAATTCTCATACCTCTCCCTCCCCCTGAATTAGTATTTTAAAATTATGAATGTTTATTTACAATCAATTATGCAATTCATTATCATAGTGTGATGCACCATTGATACATAATGCATCCATCAATGAACTATGGTGCATGATGTCACGCACTACCAATGCACTGTGGTGCACTATGTCCTGCATCCACCAGGGCACTATGGTGCACTGTGTAATGAATCCACCAGTGCACTATGGTGCACTATGTCATACATCCACCAATGCACTATGATGCACCGTGTAATGAATCCACCAATGCACTATGGTGCACTATGTCATACATTCACCAATGCACCATGATGCACTATGTAATTAATCCACCAATGCATTATGGTGCACTATGTTATACATCCACCAATGCACTATGGTGTACTGTGTAATGAATCCACCAATATACTATGGTGCACTATGTCATACATCCACCAATGTACTATGGTGCACTATGCCATACATCCACAAATGCACTATGGTGCACTATGTCATACATCCACCAATGCACTATGGTGCACTATGTCATACATCCACCAATGTATTATTGTGCACTATGTCATACATCCACCAATGCACTATGGTGCACTATGTCATGACTCTACCTAGACATAATGCCTGTGATGTCATGCACAATCCCAGGCACTAAGGTGAACTGTGTCCAATAAAGCACAATGTTCTGTGCAGATTGGGTAATTACAAAATGACTAGCCAGACGTCACTATAATAGAGTTGTATTGATCTGATTAGTCCCCAAATCAAATGACAGTTCCCAATCCCAGTAACCAGGCTTTCTCTGTTAGTACCCTTGTAGAATGTCACTGAGAGCGAGCACTCTGGGCTATTGTGAGGGTATAATTGCCATACTCCCACCTGCAACTAATCACCCTTGATCCCCTCCAGAGCCTATAGCAACTGCATAAATTATATGACCTCCCGGATCTGATCAAGTAAGAAACAGGAATTCAGTCTTGCATTCATTATCGTCTTCTAACCATGTGTGGGGCAGTTTCTGCCGGTCCCAAGTAATAATCATAACATCTGTGTGTAGGATCTGGTAGACCAGCTTCCATCAACCGGTGGAGCAAAATCCAAGAACATCAGTTATCACCCTTACAATATTTTGATCTTAAATTCGTTTCCTGTGGCACAACCTGGAGATTAGATCACCACTTAGTTCTCTCAGGTGGGAGAAATACCCTCCAGAAAAGCACAGCATATTACAGATATATCTACTCACTAAATAACTATCATTCTGTTTTTGTAATACATCCAACTGGTAGATAAGAGGCCAAATGTCCAAGGACACAATGAACATAGAAAGGGATGAATGGATCTTGGCACCTCAGAAGAGGTACATTTACAATGAGTAGAAGTTAGCGTATTAATAAATAGATTAAACTGTTGTAATATCTAAACCCGCATGAACTCAACAAAACAGAATTGTTACTCAGAAATGCACCAAAGATATCACCACAGAGATGGATTACACAGAGAGAGAGAGAGAGAGAGAGGGAGAGTGAGAGGAAGAGGGAGAGGGAGAGCGAGAGCGAGAGGGAGAGGGAGAGGGAGAGGGAGAGGGAGGGTGAGAGGGCAAGAGAGCGAGACAACCAAAGGTGTAGGAAACAATTACAATTAAAAAATTATGTAATTTTTTCGTGGAATGTAGATAATATATTTTCAGATTATAAGTATAAGTGTTAAGTAGGAGTTCATTTCGGATTTTCACAAAATACAGGTTTGAACATTAACGAAGCAATGGAAAGGGGAGTTTGAAGCTGTTTTTGTTAAATCTTTTTGTAACATGAGTTCCATGGCGCTGCATAGAACTTGTGACTATCTACGTTTGCTTTCTGGAAATGTCATTTGGAGGATATTGATATTTTAAGGAAGGGATTTACCACAGAGAATTATGTAGCTTTGAGAGGTCAGCGGTAATTTCTACCTCATTTGTCAAGCTCAGTTCTTGAGCATGGCTAATTTTAGTTGACATCACGAGACATCCTGGAATCTCAAGCATCGTGATGTGTTGATTTCACACGTGAATGCTCAAACTTTGGCCCAAATCGAGTGCATTAGTATTGTGATAATGAGTGCTTGGTCACTGTTATGTATTGTACTTCCTGTTAAAGCTGCTCCTTAAAACTGGTTGAGTCCATCATGAATTCAGTTCTCTGATGTTCAGATATGTGCTGGGAGAAAGTTTAAATAAAAACTGCAGTTGGTTTAATAAAAAAGAGCATAGTTTTGTTTAAATTGTCGTAATCAATGATGGCGTTCATTACAGCTGGTAACTTGCCAAAACCAACTGCTGGGTTGACATTTAACTTTAAACTTCCAGAACTTGTTTTCAAGAGAGCAAAACATTTAGTCCTGTTGACATGTACTCAACTGTATCGCACATTTGGTAAAACCTGTGCATTAGGTGAAGTTTCCAATTTTGAAAATCAGTTGAATTAATGTTGGATCCAACATTAAAAACGAATTGTTCTTGATTTTACCATAGCTGCATCAAAAGATTAATAAGTGGAAATTTCATCAAATGTTTTGGTATAATTGCTGAGAAACCTTTATAACATATGGGAAACTATCAGATAGATTCTAAGAAGGCTGTTCCATTACTGCCAAGTGTGGTAAGTTTGAACTTGGAAAAATGTGCATTAGATGAGATATATCACCTCTGATCGACAGTATTGAAAGTTTCATGTCAAGTGAAGTATGGTTATTTCCCCTACGGCCTTCAACTGTACAGGGTAATGTGATTTCACACTAGCCGTTACATACATCAATGCTAAATGTTTCTATGTTTCACACCAACGAAGGTGTCTATCGTACGCCTGCAGGCAGTTTGCAGGGTCAAACAGTATACCTACCCAAAATAAAAATGTGTAAAACATTCCGTGAAGACATTATCCTAATAGGATTTCAATTACCTGTCAAGATGTGTTCTTATCGGGTTAACGCCCAAAGAAACAGGCACAGTAAATGTATCTTATAACGGATACTACGGTGTCCATCTTGTTTCTTTGACAGCATCATGGACCATAATCGTTAAACTTTAATTGTAGTGTCACGAGCAAGACTCAGGGCATCATAATAGTAAACATTTCTCGAAATACAGATCTTTTCAGTGAATACACAGTTGAATGCCTCATTGTGCCTTGAGAAGTGAACGTTCACTGCAAAATTTATCTACTAGAGACAGTGGAGAGAAAACTCTTAAAGAACTCATGCCTGGGGGGGGCATTGTTTAGGAAAATAGCTCTACTGGGGTGCTTCAGGGGGTGTTAGGAGGGGCGGGGCAAATGAGACCACCTTATAGATGTTCGCAGTAGGCACGATGTGTCAGTGTAGAAGATATTGTGTATGAAGTGGAACCCCTTTAAAGCGACCACCCAAGTGACTGACACAAAATGGCCTGATTAAAGGGGTGGCCTGATTAGAGGGGCTGGTCAGATAACACATATATATGTGTGCACTTGTGGCAGAATTGTGTACATGTGCATGCGTGTAATCTGAAAAGGTGTCCAATGTTCTTATTCAAGAATTATGGGGCTTAGCACCAGACCAGTCCGCCTGTCTTCAAGACTGGCAGGTGACAAGCCAAGACAGGTAATTACAACTGATAAGACTGGTTGAATTTAGAGGGGGCCAGCTGACCACTAGATTAACTGATAGTTCAAAGTTTAGAACCCCACATTAATGACTATCATTGGCACAACTGGTTGTGAAACAAATCAAATGAACCAGTATTAATTAAACAAATGGTTCAAATGACACAGGTTTGTCAATGAAAACATTGAACTGGCCAATAATGGCTGTGATTGGCATGAAGGACTTTCATGCAAGCTGTTCGCGGGTTAAAAGACACACTTTTGATTAATTCAAGACTGGCATACAATTATTTCTGGCTAAGGGCCGGTTCAAGATTATAATGAAATTAATACATAATTATTTGGCATTTGACTGTAATTAATTTGTTTTGAATATCTGAAAAAATTATAATATTATTTTTAAGTGAACTTTGGTCAATGCTTAGGGAGTTTATTGGCAACATCATGGAGTAGAGGGTGGTCAGTTTACAGAATTAATTTAACACAGGATTCAATGGAAAGTCAAACAGATTTTGATAGAGTTGCCATTTTCAAGGGATGGCCATTTCAGAGAGGTGACCACTTTGACGGGTTCCATTGTAGTATGAAGAATGGAATCACTGGGTACGTGTCAATAGAGAAGACTATTGGAATTCCAAAATTATTCCTTATATCCTCCCTACCAGTTATAAAGAGGAATCTACTGTGGCATTTCGTGGAGCTAAATGTAACATGCTTCGTGTGTGCAATCATGTTATAAAGTGTTTATCAGCAACCACACCGGAAAGCTCTTGCATTCCTAGATGAATCGTTATCTCACTATCTCGCAATGAATTTATCAATATGCCATGCATTTATAGCAAGCCTTTACCAATAATGAAAAAGTTACAGAATGATGCATGTGCATTCTACTGCTTTGTAATATTCACGCTGGAAATGACGGTCAGTGGTTTTTGTCTGATGTTACTTAATACCAAAGTACTAGAATGATAACTCTTCAGATTTGTTCAGAGAAATGTTGTGGATTTCTTGTTTCCAGTGTAGGTGTCTGGATGTGTAGTCATAATAATATTATTATTTTTAAAATGTTATTATAATCTTAATGTTAGGAGCAAAACATTGAGTAAATAATAATGATAACATTGTGTGCAGAAAGATTAACTGCTGAGCAGTTGTTTATTTTTAAATTTGTGTCGTAGTTGGGTTGCTAAATCAACATTTTAACAGATTGTTATAAAATAAAAAATACCACAAATGTTATGTTTATTACAACAATACAAAAGTTATCTCCCTATTTTGCCGATATCCACAATGACTAACTCCAATGCCACTTTTTTATTATTTACTGTAATATGAGTTTGCAGTATCTTTCTGTTTTGAATCATGAACAAATTACACATAATTTGAATTCACAGTTTTTAGCAAAAACAACATATCTTACTGCAGCCCCGAATATGCCCCGTTCATGACTGCACATGTTTTGTGGGGGGAGGTTTATGTTTATTGAGATTAGACTCAGTCCTGAAGCACACCCAAACCTTCCGTTCCACATGCATGCATTGTTGTTTTATTGGCTAGTAGTGTAATGCTCTGCTGACATCACAGCCTCTTTATGGTTCCTCTATGTGCAGTGTGGTGGTGGCCTGTTCCCCACAGAAGCTCTGGTTGCGTGCTCTGGAGGGGGTCACATCTGGTGATTGCATATCCTCTGGGTCCAGTGCAGGTGTGTCAGTTAGGAAGAGCTGTCAAGATAGTGGGATGTTGCTCTTCTGTCCCCAGAATGCCTGGTGAGTTCACTGATGTTGTTAATGTTGTTTGTTTTGTTACCTGGAATCAGCCGTGGTGGTAATTAATAATTATCAACAGGAGGTTAGTCGAAATTGGTTGTTTTGATTGTGGAAAAATGTGAATTCGCCAAAAAGTCTTAGGTTACCCCAGGCGGCCGTAACAGTAATAGCTGTAACAGTATTGGCCATGGGGTTTGTTTAGAACATGTCTGTTTTGTTTACAATTTGAATGTTTTGCAGATGCAATTTTCTAATTGCAAACACTCATGGGCATATTAAACACACTTTGGTTGGCAGTACATATATATTTAACATAATTTATTCTAGTATTAAGAACAATACATGACTAAATTTTAATAAATGAGAAACTAGCATTGTACATTTAAGAGCAGTCTGACAGGAGATAACATCCACACCAGTAAAAACTTTTACAAAATGTCTTATTTTCCTTGAAAAAAAAATATTGGAATTCCCTACCAGATGCAATAGCCAGCGTCACAGCAATTCAAGAAAGCCCTAATAGCAATATAAAATAATCTGTACACTTAGTTACAAATATACACTACTAAATAGCAAGTGCACCCAACCCCTAACTGTTTGACTCCACAGGAGTGTTAGTCTGTACCATTACAGACAGCATTACAGAGACAGATATGACATGCTATTTCTTGAGTGTTTATAATCTGTTTCAAAGTTTAGAAAGTCACTGCAGGATTTCTGTTGATTTTCTGCAGATCTGGATAAAATGGGGTTTTGGTTGGTGCAAAAGAGTTATGTTGGTCTTCAGTGGTTATTTTTGTCTAGATTGGATTCAATGCGTCCATTTCTGACTTCTGATTACTATGCAAACATCGCTGACTAGGTGTGGACAACCAGCCACAGCAAAGTGGCAATGGGACAATTTTTGAAATAGAGTTGGATTCCACTGATTGCTTTATAATGACACATCATTTGTTGAAATAACTTCAGTAGTTATTATTTTATTGTTAAAAGGAAGCAAACTTTAAAACGTAGCATTTTGAGAAAAGTAGGTTTAAAATTGGACTGAGCGCAAAATCAATGCCCAGTGCTACCATATATTTACTATTTTATTAGTTATGGATTTTTTGTTGAGGAAAATAAACCAAATGAATGATGAGTTTTGAAGGTGTGCATTTCTGCTAGTCACAAAATTGATGGGACACGAATCAGACAGCTATTTTTGGCTAGTATGCAGATAAGACCTGTGCAGCTTAATACTTGGTTCGCTGTAGTGGGTCATGTTTGTTATTGGGAAAGATAATGTGATGTGCATAATCATTGATTTATCATAACAAAGTTGTTGTATATATATAACTTTATTTTACTTGCATGCACGGTGTCACAGTTTATCGTCCCCTGGAGAATACCCTAGGCTAGTCTGCCCATAACATCACCTAGACTAGACGTTATTGGTGCCCAAATATGATTACTTTATGGGGCTGTTGTTATGTCACATTTCCAGACTAACTGATTCAACGCAACAGAATGCCATGTCCTATAACCTTCAATAACTGACGTTGAGATTCCTTCTGATGATTTATGATTCAGTGACAGCGACTTGTTTCTATTGTGACAGACTCATATTAGATTTACTCAACACATTAAGCAATTAGAAAGATTTATTACTCTGTTCGTTATGATGGGATACAATGGCATCTAGGGTCGCAATAATCGTCTCAGATTTTACCGAGTGTTACAACTGAAAATGTCACCAATTCATCTTTGTTACATTTGACGTGTAATTGTGCATGTACATTCACAGAGTTAGAAATATGAATTGGTCAACTGTGAACACTGTGATGATTGGTCAATCTGTCCACAAAACAATTCTACATTAATGGTCCATCTCCAATTAAATTGTTCAGCTCGTCATTTCTCAGACTTATTTCACAATTAATTGAACCCTAACTAATATCACTATTATGTGCAACCAAATTAGGGCCTAAATGAAATGTGTAGTTTCCCAGTGCAGCTCCTGCATCAGCCCCTCAACTGGGACAATCTCTAGCACTGCACACCTCGACTGAAAACAATTGTCAATACTACCCCTCCCATGACACTGCGTATAACGTACCAATCCCAAACTCCCACGCAATGATGAATCACAAACATTTTTTTCCCTTTCTGACTCGTTAAGAAATGTTAACTCTGCCAATGCACATTTTTATTTAGTTTTTTCTGAAAGCACCAAACAAACTATTTATATTTTACCATATCTTGTAAACATTGGGTGGAAAATTGTAAAGGTAGTCCAGTTTTATACAGCAAAGGTAGTGCAACTCTATTCTATAGCATAAGGCTATTCACACTTTTGTAAGTTCCCCAATTTGTAGATCATCTAAGTCAGTTCCTTGATAAAGTGGTGTAAACAAGCTAAGTAGATGCTGGTTGATTGTATTTATGAACCATCTGTGGACTTCTATGAAGTTAAATCTTCTGGTTGACGTACTTTGCCATTCTGAACTTGTCAAGCAGAATATGTTATGGTTTCCCCAGTGCATCGTTTACTTATTTACCACCCCAAACCCACTTGTATAGGGGTGAGATAACAGTTTTGTGGAATGCAAATGCAGGCAGGGGGTAAATACCCACTTAATGTTTGTAAGCAGTTTATTGCTTGGAAGACATTGCATGATCAAAGGTGGGCAGATACCCTCTGCCCCTAGGGGGTCCTGTCAGAAACTAACCAATAAGGGGTAGTCTCGAGAATTCACAAAATCCCCAAAAATGTATAGCATGTATTGGTGGATAGTAGCTTGGTCAACATTATATGGAAACAAAATCAACTGATCAAGGTGGTGTCATCTAATGAGTAAAACTGGTACAAATACATATTGCAGCTATCATAGATAGAAATGAATGGGGCAGAATGCTTGGTACTGTCTTGCCTGCCATATAATGTTATTTTAGTACTATTAAACTGCCCATTTTATTGTTCTTATATGTGATTGTATAAACTTCTTTGCCTATTCTCACCCATGGAGCAACAAATACGGGCAGCGGCTATCGCAGTTAGAGAGTATTTTGAGCGTTTAAAATAGTGAACCTTCAAAACTTGTTCCAACCAATTCTTTCACGTCAGAGAAAGACCCTCTAAAAAGTAGAGCACATCAGGAACATCTCATTGAATAACTCTAAATAACTATAGTTGTGTTTTTAAAATAAATTGTCAATTAGTAGATCAGTGGCCAGTGGTCAAGGAACAAATGAATGTACTGTAGAAAAAGGCAAGTGAACCTTGAAGGAGATGCACTTACAATACTCCAAATGTCAGCATAGTAATATATAGACACATGAATTGCCATGAGGGGACCGATATGAACGTTTTACACTTCCAAATAATTCATTGCAGCTAGGGCCTTATTTCTGAGGACTCTTGCAAGTACAAAAAGGTAAGTTCTTATATAATGCGGTATCCAGTCCTCAGGACTGCCAAAATGCTTTAAACTTTACTCCCTGGCAGACCTGTTCAGTCGAACAACATCTCAACTTCTCTGGGAAGCATGCTGCAATTAATGCATAAAGACTATTCGTACACAAATATCCACCACTGTCTATAGCCAGGTACTCGTACAGCTGAGTGGACTGAAGCAACTTAGAGTAAATGAACTTGCCCAAGGTTCGACACCGCCGCACAGGATTCGAACCCGGGTTCTCTCAGTTGAGAGTCCAAAGCTTTTACCACTGCGCTATGGCGTTCCACACCACATATTTCAGTGGTCGGGGGGGGGGGGGGGAGGGGGGGGAGGGGGGGGGTTGAGTCAATACTCAACATTATATTTGGATTTTGCAAGCTTATCAGACCGCCTGTAATCCCCTGAAAGTGTACATAGACTGGATGGGATAATTACCTAGTAGGCTGGGTAATTAAGCAGACAGGGATCGTTGTAAAACACCTGCCCTGTGAGCTGCTTAAGGCTGTCCCTGTTAGCAGATTGATTATTGCATTATCAGGGATGACAGTAGGACAAAGACGGCTAATTGGGAGAGGGATCAAGCAGACGTTTCCCAGCTCTCCATCTTTGAACCAGTGCTCGTTTTTGTTGTCAACAAGAGGGTTAATTGTTTCCCAGGATGATAACTGTCTGGTCTGAAGCTATTACAAATTGCCCTAATCGGTGCTGTCGGAGCCATTCCCACTGGCACTTTTGGAGCAACTGTTCATTTCCTGTTATATGGAAGGCTGCCTGAATTCCTTTTCCCCAATGATCCCTTGTTGGGGGGGTCATGTCACCCTGTCTTTCCCACCTTCTCCACAATATTTCTCCACCTATCAGGATCTTGCAATTTTCTCCCACTCAGAAGTACTAAGTTCACCACTTTGGCGGTAGACTACATGCTTTTTCTAAGTGCCGAAATCTCATGCCGGACTGATATTTCATTTTTTTCTGATTTAAAATCATACACCGGTGAATGTCAAGGTTTGAAAACGTAATTACTAATTCTGGATCCAATTATGCTGCCTAACCTACATATTATGTTGAAAATGCACTAAAATAAGTTAATTTACACTAAAATTGAACAATTACCTGGTTATGGCACAATTTTCTCTCCAGTATATCCCCTTCACGACTGCAGCATGAGAGGTTCATTGTGCCAGATCCTCATCTTCCTCCATCGCATGATGAAAACTGGTAGATTACCACTTTTGGGGCAATGCCACTTGGCACCTCTGCCCACTTTCATCTGTTCATCCCTGCCCTGTCGAGATCGCTCTTGACATTCTCGCGCCATCTTAATCTCGGTCTTCCTCTATTCCGTCTACCATCCTTTTCTGTTTCCATGCTCTCTTGGTCAGTTTCTCCTCACTCATTCTCTCTACTTGTCCTGCCCATCTCTGTCTGCTCCCTGCTACTTTCATTTTCAGGTGTTTCTTCGTTCCAATCTCTTCTCTCAATTCCCCAAAATTGTTCAGTTGTTGACTCTTTAAATGACATTGCAATGTTCTACCTTAGTTTGTATGTATGCAGTGTAAACGTTTTTAATATATATACATCTTTATAACCGTATTGAGCATGTACCACAACAAACAAATGCATTCTGGGTAGTTGAAAGTCAGTAACATTGTAAATGACTACCACATTTTATATTTGTTTCCACCAAAAAGTGAACAATAGGACATGAAGAATTTCACCAAGTTGCATTTAGTGGCAGAACCGGCATCTTAATAGGTAGTTATCTATACAATTGGCAGCCAGTTCCATTGTGTAGTATTTCATTTAGAGATCAATAATAACATATAATGTTGTTGATATAAGGAAGTAAATATGACTAGAAGATGTTCTGCCTACAGATTTGTCTGCCAACTGCAAAATAGTTGATGTATCTATTTGATATGCAACACATTAAGTCAACACGTTGAGTCAACATATTAAACCAATACATTGAGTGTAGTGTTATTATTTTGACCCTAAAAAGAATTTGGACAGTAACTCACCAGTGACTGTGTTATGAATTTGTATTTTCTCTAAGGTGTAGGCCAGGCTCATAATTTTGTAGTGTAAAATATAGTATTTTTGTAATGGTTCAAAACAAAACCCACTCCTACCTATGTGTGGTATGGAACTTGTGATTTTGAGTGATCCAAAATGTGTTCTGACATGGAAATTACTGTCAATGTGCATAATAATAATGAAGACTTATATAGCGCCGGTATCCGTCGTAGAGGCGCTCATGGCGCTTGCACAGTATTTCACCATTGATGACTTTAAAGTAGTAATTTTAAGAATTGTAAAAGCAGTATTCTAAAATATAATAAGAGCAACGTTCTAGAAATTATAAAATGAGTATCATTAATTATACATCATAAAATCAATAAAAAAGATCGTTATTAATGTAATGTAGACAACATTAACATATGTTACACTTGTTTGTTAGTGCATTTATTTTAATGACAATAATAATAATTTTAATGCCTTTCTCTGTGCCATAAATCTCGATATTATTCCCCGCAGTATGCGGTGACTGAAGATTTTTTGAAGATACATGTCCTGATTCTGTTTAAACATGGATTTAGATTAATGGAAGCATTGTGGTAATAAACTGTGATAATACACTGTGATAATACATTGTGGTAATAAACTGTGATAATACACTGTGATAATACACTGTGATAATACACTGTGGTAATACATTGTGGTAATAAACTGTGATAATACACTGTGATAATACATTGTGGTAATACACTGTGATAATACACTGTGGTAATACATTGTGGTAATACACTGAGATAATACACTGTGGTAATACATTGTGGTAATAAACTGTGGTAATAAACTGTGATAATACATTGTGGTAATACACTGTGGTAATACACTGTGGTAATACATTGTGATAATACACTGAGATAATACATTGTGGTAATACACTGTGATAATACACTGTGATAATACATTGTGGTAATAAACTGTGATAATACACTGTGATAATACACTGTGATAATACACTGTGGTAATACATTGTGGTAATAAACTGTGATAATACACTGTGATAATACATTGTGGTAATACACTGTGATAATACACTGTGATAATACATTGTGGTAATACACTGAGATAATACACTGTGGTAATACATTGTGGTAATAAACTGTGATAATACACTGTGGTAATACACTGTGATAATACATTGTGATAATACACTGTGATAATACATTGTGGTAATACACTGTGATAATACACTGTGATAATACATTGTGGTAATACACTGAGATAATACACTGTGGTAATACATTGTGGTAATAAACTGTGATAATACACTGTGGTAATACACTGTGATAATACATTGTGATAATACACTGTGATAATACATTGTGGTAATACACTGTGATAATACACTGTGATAATACATTGTGGTAATACACTGAGATAATACACTGTGGTAATACATTGTGGTAATAAACTGTGATAATACACTGTGGTAATACACTGTGATAATACATTGTGATAATACACTGTGATAATACATTGTGGTAATACACTGTGATAATACACTGTGATAATACATTGTGGTAATACACTGAGATAATACACTGTGGTAATACATTGTGGTAATAAACTGTGATAATACACTGTGGTAATACACTGTGATAATACATTGTGATAATACACTGTGATAATACATTGTGGTAATACACTGTGATAATACACTGTGATAATACATTGTGGTAATACACTGAGATAATACACTGTTGTAATACATTGTGGTAATAAACTGTGATAATACACTGGTAATACACTGTGATAATACATTGTGATAATACACTGTGATAATACATTGTGGTAATACACTGTGATAATACACTGTGATAATACATTGTGGTAATACACTGAGATAATACACTGTGGTAATACATTGTGGTAATAAACTGTGATAATACACTGTGGTAATACACTGTGATAATACATTGTGATAATACACTGTGATAATACATTGTGGTAATACACTGTGATAATACATTGTGGTAATACACTGTGATAATACACTGTGATAATACATTGTGGTAATACACTGAGATAATACACTGTGGTAATACACTGTGGTAATACAATGTGGTAATACACTGTGATAATACATTGTGATAATACACTGTGATAATACATTGTGGTAATACACTGTGATAATACACTGTGATAATACATTGTGGTAATACACTGAGATAATACACTGTGGTAATACACTGTGGTAATACAATGTGATAATACACTGTGGTAATACACTGTGATAATACATTGTGATAATACATTGTGATAATACATTGTGATAATACATTGTGATAATACATTGTGATAATACATTGTGGTAATACATTGTGGTAATACATTGTGGTAATACATTGTGGTAATACATTGTGGTAATACACTGTGATAATACATTGTGGTAATACATTGTGATAATACATTGTGATAATACATTGTGGTAATACATTGTGGTAATACACTGTGATAATACATTGTGATAATACATTGTGATAATACATTGTGATAATACACTGTGATAATACATTGTGGTAATACATTGTGATAATACATTGTCGTAATACATTGTCGTAATACATTGTGGTAATACATTGTGGTAATACATTGTGATAATACATTGTGATAATACATTGTACACCTTTTTTATATTCAGTATATCCATAATATAATAAGCATGTTCGTGTTTCAAACTACTGAGGTATGTAGGATTCGCTTATGCCATTTCAACGATCTACCCCGACAGTCCTCATCATTCGACAAGGCTGAGGGCACGCAGCATCTCAAAATCCCCGCAGTTGTAAACCTGCAACCTAACTGTGACCAAGTCGCCATTTACCACAGTTGGTTCGGCATACAAATATAAAATCAAACAATAAACTTATAGTTGTCGCAGGTTTAATATTTTTGATGCTAAACCGATTATGTTGAAACTTAGCAAATTTTGTTTGGTGTAGGTATGTTTCACTGCTGAATAGGTGGTGATACTTGATCGATATCTATAGATATGTTGCAGGCCGATTAACAAATGAAATTTTTTATACAGTTTTATATACAATTTCAGATCAAAACTACAGATTTCACTTGTAACAACATAGCCTGTCTGGATATTCAAGTTTTAGTGATATATTTTAGGCATGCTTGAAAATGTTCTTTCTGCTGAAATAGTTGCAACCTTGACTCTACATGTACACATTTTCAGTATTGATAAATTTCCTGTACTGATATATAGCCTGTTTGCTCTTACATTGAGTGTAGAAAGCAGCTGCAAGCCTTTAGATTCCACTGGCCCACCAGCAGTGTAGAGATTAACAGTCCCTGCTAACATTTACACAGTGGATAATCCACTGGCCAGTTTCCAGGAGCACAGATTAGCAATTGAAAAAATGTGCATGGATTAAGCATGGATTTAGCAGGCACAAACCGCGGAGGTAGGAAGGAGTGATTGAAGTACGTTTATCTTTGTGGATTTTGCATAATAAATACCTCTGGATGTTATGGAGAACTGTAGAATCCTGGATCATTGCTTCAGTGTTTGATGTACAGGCTTGTAGCAGTAACCGCCTTAAAACAACACTCTTATCAGTCATTATTTATCTTTAAACAAACAAAACAGGCAGCAGTGCAGTAGACAGGTTTGGTCATTAATTGGAGACTGACAAGAACAGTTCAGACAGGTTAATAGCTTTTAGGGCAAGTTTTTATTTGTATCTTTAGATGTCATAGAGAACTGCAGAGTCCCCCCCCCTCATAAATTCAGTAGGTGATGTTCCAATCTCACTTCCACCCCACAGGGTGTTTGTGAAGATTGATTAAAGATCTATGATTTTATTTTGTAATTTATGCGATTTTTTTCCAAGAAAACTGAAGATCTATTACCACTTGATTTGTCCATGAGTCTGGCTCTGTTTGATTTAGCACCAACAAATTATAATACAACAAATCACCAGTAGGGACTACTTTCAATAAACAGTTATGTTTTGAAATTGCAAAAAGTTCTGTAATAATTTTTTAAATCAATATTGTTTAGCTGCTTATTTATTCTGGTGTCATTCTTGATAAGCCATTCATGTTAATAATTATTATCTGTGGCCTGCTGAAATATTTATAGAGGAAATATAAACATATCTTGCACATCTGGTATGTTGATAAGATTTGTCACAAAATGGGAAATTTGTGGTTCTTGGGGTGACTGGTTTCAATTCATCATCCAGCTGAACGTGCAAATTTAGCTCACTTAAGAAACCTAGATTGTTTACTCAATAAACAACACAACTATTTAAATGTATTGACAGCTGCAGAGTGGATAGAATGATTCATTAGCATTATATATATCCATGTGATGTGTTCTGGAATATCCAGACTAAAAATTAACAGTAGTGAGATCACTAGGTATTAATTTTATACGAGGTAATCCTTATAAACAACATGTTTTAAAGTCATTGTGTGTGTGTGCATGCGTGCGAGCGTGCGTGCGTGCGTGCGTGTGTGTGCA
The DNA here is from genome assembly GCA_963995525.1 of Escarpia spicata. Lineage (NCBI taxonomy): Eukaryota > Metazoa > Annelida > Polychaeta > Sabellida > Siboglinidae > Escarpia > Escarpia spicata. The sequence continues at coordinate 18,111,479 of OZ023215.1, read as the reverse complement.
TGTGAGTGAGTGTGTGAGTGTGTGTTTTATGAAATGAACTATTACAAACCTGCTGCATTTGAGTATAAAAATTATGAATTCTGACCAATAGATGTTTCCGTTATGTAAAGAAACTCTGTGTTTATAAACAGAGCAAATTTAGTTGCCTAGAAGGTTAAGGTCCATAGGGCCCATCCATTTTGGCATCAATAAACAAGGTTTGGTGCACTTTAAACTCACCAGAGATAATGAAATAGGTCCTTTGGTCCATCTGACAACTGCAGTAATTTATGGGTCTTTCTGGTCCTATCACGGAAATCAGTAGTGGTCCTTGGAGTCATTTGGACCTACCACAGAGGACCATGGTTGTTTTGGACCAGCCAAACATTAGCAATGTCATGGTCCAAAATAGGTCTTACATAACATGATAATGTTTGCCCCTTTAATGGGAGTTTATCTGTTTCATTATGTAATTATTAGAACAAATATATACGGCAAACATTGTCATGTTATTTATGACCCAGGGTCCTTGACATTGGTAATGTTTATATATATATATATATATTTAATTATTAGCAGGAAGTTCACAGAATCCCAAATTAGTCCCGATTTGGTCAGGCATATGGGAACAAGCCAACTTCTAAGCAATAAATGTTGATAAGTAATAAGTGTCAATACTAAATGTTTACATTGTTTTGTTTTCAATTTGTTAGGCAAGTTTCCAAATTACGAACAGTATTTTTGTCTTATTAAATGCAATTTGGTGGGCAGGATGCCTTCAACATATTCATTCTGGTATTCAGAACAATACTTTAAAATTTAAATATATTTTAATAAAGATTTAACAAGATTTATTGGCAAATTTTTTAATTGCTGCTACTGTTTTGGACTTACTAAATGCAATTTGGCAGGCAGAGTACCCTCAATATATTCATTCTGGTATTAGGAACAATATTTTAAAAATGTAATATATCTTAATAAAGATTTGACAAGATTTAATAAATGATGAATGAACATTCTACTTTTTAACAAGGTGACGATTATGCCCCCCAGTTCGACCCCAAAGAACAGGACTATTTGAGTGCACTGCCACAGCCCACCCACACAGGGATAATGGACCCCTCTCATGAAATATGTCTATATAAACAATGTGTGTCATTGCTATAGGTAGTGAAGAGGTGAGCTCCCAGTGTAAACAACCAAGTGACCAAACTGTCTCATGTCATCCTAAGTGCATCGTCTGCTGATATCATCAAGTACACTGCGAGGATGGTTGGCGAAAATAAAGTCACTGTTTTGCCCAGGAAATAATTAGTGTAGTTCTTATTCAAAGAACTAGACTAAGTACATCTGTAATTATTTGTGACTTGCCACAGACATTGGGTATTAAGTTGCTAAATTATAAAATGGAGTTTTGTAACTTTTTTGATTCTACAGATCATAAGCTTTAAATTAAAATGATACCTCATTTGTTGAACTTTTTCCAATAGTTTTTTAGTTATTGCTAAAATTGATTGACATTTTTAGAAACAAAGTCATTTCAACCCATATTGTATATTGTTTTTTAATCTATGCGTTCATAAATGCATGTGTTTGATTAGTTTTGGAGTATTCGAAAAGAAACTGGAAATTACAGTATGAGATTAGAAGGTGCGAATTTCTGCCGAAATAACAAATTAGTGGGTTATGATTTAGAAATGTCTATTTTTGGCACATATGCAGAATAGGCCTGTGTGACTTAATACCTGATTTACTGTGGTGGGTCACATGACCTAAACAGCTATTTTTAGCACATGCAGAATAGGCCTGTGTGATTTAATACCTGGTTCACTGTGGCAAGTCACATGACCTAGACAGCTATTTTTAGCACATGCAGAATAGGCCTGTGTATCTTAATACTTAGTTTGTTGTGCCAGGCCCCATATATCATGATAAATAGGAGGCGATACAATATATCAATACACGGCACAGCCTTTCAATATATCTCCAGTATATTCAAACTTAACATTCTGCTTCACGTTGGGTGAACGAACGAAATTGTTTGTATGATATTTGGTTATTTTCAATTTTACCATAAAAAAACTGTTATATGGTAACTTTCTGTTTCTCCTATATTACCAAGGGAAAGTTTCAACTTCAGAGTACCCCAGAATGTTCCATTTTCAAGCAAGTGTTAACCATTTCTGTAAGACAGGCCGGTTTTCCGGCCGCACTGTCTGTGACGCTTCAGTACGACAGGCCGGTTTTCTGGCATTGACGATGTCTGCCATTGAAATCGTTTTTATTCCTAATCATCCACTACGTGGAGCCACTTGTTGTGTACAGTTGTCAAGGCGAATTAATGAGCTATTCACCAGTGGTCATTGTTTATTATCATTCAATAATAGTTTACGGTGATTTTCACGGTTTTTAATGATGGATTATCAAAATCCGCGGTGGCTACAGCTGATCAGGGCTGTAGTACTGAAATGGTTAAAACATAATATGACATGTCATGTCCCAAGTACAAGTATTTTTGTTGTTCACATGTTGAAAATGTTGCATTTTGGAATAACGAGATGAACAATTGTTTTATGTTGTTGTTAGAAATAAATTACTTACAAGTTCCCTGTGCTCTTTGTGCTTCAAACAATTTATCTGTTGCCTGATGATAAATTATTTTTAGAAATATGACCTATATCAAGTGCACTGTAGCATTAAACTATGCACCAGCAAAATCACTTTGTTCCAGAACTAATGGATAGCAAATTTAATTTGCATTTACCAGCATCAAAGCAGAGTTAAACAGGGCAGACTAAACCAATAAAAGTGTTCCATTTATGGATAGAACAATCGTAAAAGATCAAAGCGTACATCTGGGTTTATGGTCATTTTATGGTTCAGTAGTCCTTTCTATGCAGTATGTGTGCACAAGTTGAATATCTACCCTGTTATGTCACATGAAATGTGAATATTATTTATTTATGATATATATTTGTTGATACATATATATTTAACAAGTTATGAAAGGTTGCTGAATTGTTCTATTATTAATCAATGTATATATTAAAAATATGTTACACTTATCTCATATAATACAGATTTGTTCAATATGAATTTTATTATTTTAGCAAAAAATTGTACAAGCATTGAAGTCACAAGAGTACGCATGTCTTTATCTAGAAACTAGATAAAATGCTTAAAAATAAAAAATCCACTTAATTATCAAACATCAAATGAGGCTGAATATAGGGCTCCTATTTTCAATTAATTAACTTTTTTAAACATTGCACCACGTTTCTTTACCGTGTAATTGTTTAAATGTCCATGTAACATGGAATGACGCTTCAAAAGAAACCTAACACATTTGACGAAAATTTTTGAACACAAGTAAGCAGATACATATTTTTTATTCGTTAACTTAAAAGTGCTCAATTTGTTGCCTGGCATTTGGGGTGTGACGTTTAGTGCATTGGTGATTGATGTCAACAGCTTAGAAACGTGTAGTCTTGGGAATCTCCTCTGACACATTTATGTAGATACGTACGCAGTGTATGTTGGTGGCATTCCAAGTGTGTTAGACAAATATTTTCCCGATGAAGTGTGCATAATGCTGACCTGTGCAGTATTGCTGTGTTCATGCCAATGTTATAACCTACACCAGGTTTACCACTAGGTTTTGGTTAAGTCAGTTTATTGCAATTAATCATACCATTAACGTTAGTACCAGTTTTTTGGGTCAATCAGTCGGGGAATGTAATTTATGACACCTAGTTGTAAGGTTCATACCAGATGTATGACGTATGTAAACCAGTTGTTTGTAATGTTTTGTATGGTTTCTGTTGAAACTGTTGAGGACATTTGATATAACTTCTCAAATTTATGTCATCACAAACATTATTTAGAAATAATCCAGGAAACTATTTCTTGTATCTGTGTGTCAATAACGCCATCCATAGGATGCTCAATTTTGGAAATAAAGGTCGATAACACGAAGACACAATATGAATTAGTATTGCAAGCTGGAGATTCCCTATCTGAACATCTCAAGAATAATAATAATAATAATGACAAACTTCTATAGTGCCCAAATCCCCAGGAGTCTTGAGTTCAGAGGCGCAACATACAAGAATCATTGGGCAAAAATCATTAACAAGGACAAGCAAGAGTCGTCATTAGAGCAAGGGACTGCCAAAGGCTAGGGTGGGAATGCAATTTTTTATAAATAAGTCTTCATTTTTTTACGAAAGGTATTTATAGTCTCAGATGATTTTAAAGCGATAGGGAGTTGATTTTGGGTACCACTACAGCTTGGGTTGTTGTGAAACAGATGATCTGAGATTCCTGGGGATTTCAGAAAAACCAAGTAGACTAAACAAATAGGATGGGTGTTGCATAGTAAGGGTATGATATGTGATAGTGGCTAATTTGAACTGTATTCGATATGTAACTGGAAGTCAATGCAACTGTCTAAAGCTGCGTTCACACTTACACTTTAAAACGGTTTAGTTAAACTGTTTTAATTAATCCAGTCAGAAAACATACGCGTGAACACGATTTAGCGCTAAAACGTTTTAGTCATGCATGCGCATTCGATCTTGCACCTCGTCGCTTCCTGTTTACAACATCAACAAGATTTTGGCGGCATCATGTCTTCTACGGATCCAAGCAATGCAAAATTTTAAGCTAAAGAAACGCAATTGCGACGGGACAATTGGCATGATGGAGAAGTTAAATTGTTAATTGAGATGTGGGGGGATGATCAGATGTAGGCCGAATTGGAAGGAGTCGGCCGCAATATACACATACCAACTTCCTCCTTAAAACGGTTGAGCTAAATGCGTATGTGAACGCTCTCAATTTACAAACATAAACCGGTTTTATTCTGTAGGTGTGAACGCAGCTTATGTAGGGGCAGAGATGGTGAGAAACGAGGTGCTTTTAGTACTACACGTGCCAAACAATTCTGTACACGTTGGAGTAGGGGAATACCCTGAGTGATGTAAAGTTTAGGAATTTCCTATCCGATTCTTGTGTGGATACGATTCGAATCGCTTCACTGAGCGATTCAATTTGCTGCATCTGCACGAAGAAACTCATCCGCCTATGTCCTTGTGAAACTGCTGGTAGCTAGTCTCCTCCAGACTCTACATTCATTGTTTCGCTGCATGCCGATTTCTGTGTAATGGAATCCTAGCTTCAGGGACCAGCTTCAGACTGGGTTGTGTGCGACAAAGACAAAGACAGACCAAATGCAGCACTGGTCGGTGACATGTCAAGATGGCCCGGTACTGGGGTCAAACACACCTCTGACCTGTGTAGGCCGCGTGTAAAGCAGAATGTCAAGAGGGTCTCATACATCACTCTGAGACTGGACACTGGACCCATAGCCTCTGTTACAGGCGGATGTGTGTTTCATGACTAGATATTCAGCCTTTTATGCTCTGTCAACAGCTTCTTGCAGATGTTGTCTTAAACTGCATTTAAGTATGTGGTTTTTCTTATTTCTTGAACTGATTTAGGAGAGAGTGGGTGGTAGATGGTGTAGTGTGTTTATACACCCCTCTCCTTCCCCTAGGATGTCTCCACTGTCCATCTCAACACACCCCTCTCTCTGTCTCCCTCTCTGCTGTCTCCCTCTCTCTGTCTCTGTCTGTCTGTTTGTCTCTCTCTCCCCCCCTCTCTCTCCCTCTCTCTCTCTCTCCATCTGTCTCTCTCTCTCCTCTCTCTCTCTCTCTCTTTCACTCTCTCTCTCTCGCCCTCTCTCTCCCTCTTTCTCTCTCCCTCTCTCCCCCCTCTCTCCCCCCTATCTCTCCCCCTCTCTCCCCTCTCTCCCCCCTCTGTCTCTCCCTCCCCCTCAACACTAAGCACTATCATCATTCAAAATCATGTGAAATGTAAAGGTATGTTCGTACATACCACAGTATCCAGTCCTTAGGACTGCCCAAAGTGCTTTACACTTCATTGGAACACCACCTTGACTTCTCTGGAAGTGATCAGAGAAGTCATATATCTAGTCCCCTGCATAAAATATTGGGGAAGCTCACCCCCAGCCCCCCACGGTACTGACACCAAAGGTTGAGAACACCTGGTCCAGGCATCACATAGCATCACCCCCCATAGTGTGCCGAGTTATGGGAAGATGGTGGAATTACATTATAAGAGTATCACTGCATGGTCGGATTCACCTATTTAGATTCTGCTTGATGTATTCAAGTCGCAAACTGGTATTAAGATCGGGGTCGGAAGATTGGTGTTCTATTAATAGGAGGTTGGGTGTCCCGTTAGTTAATTATTAGCAAGAAGTTAGCTGAAAGAGTTGTCCTTTGCCCGATTTGTGGTTTGGTCTGTGGGGACCTAGAACGTCAAAGGTATTTGCAGTTTATCTCTGCAATAACTGCCAATTACAAGCAATAGCGGATGTTTAGTATTTGAATGTTGTGTTTTTAATTTGAACATTTCACAGGTGCAAGTTTGAAATTGCAAACACTGTTTTGAGGTTATTAAAATATAATTTTGTAGGCAGTATATCTTGAACATTATTGCGTATTCTAATGTTAAGAAAAAGGTATGGACAAATGTAAATGAATGAGGACTAGATATTGTGTCTTTAAGATTGTCAGTCTTAACTGGAACAAGGTAATTTTGATGTTTCAGAGTGGTTGAATTCACTGTTGGAGTGGCTGATGTCTACAATCAATTAGGACACTCCTGTGGTTTGGCGGACCATAAGAAACAAAGAAACTGGTCAGTGTTTTCCTCCCTTTATTTCTGTGGGCCAAATGGCAATTTTAGCACATCTTTCATGTGATTTCGTCTTGCAATCAACTTGTTACGCACGCAGAAGTCAAATATTTATCCCATTGTTTGATGTTTGAGGAGAATAGAAATGCTCTGATGTTACTTGTCCACAGTGATTGAAGTTGTTAAATGGAATGATGTACAATGAATTTAATTGGTCAACTGACACGGAGCTAATCAGGGAGTTTTGCATAATTAAAATGCTGATTTTTTTTATTGTCTCGATTGTAAAGTACGTGGGTATATCTATACTGCAGTGTATTTACTATCAGAAGTTTCATGAAACATGAATTTGACGTAGACATGCAGTTAAAATTTTATATTTAATTTTCAGTGATAACATTTATTCGTCTGTTAGAGTAAAGCAGTCTCTATATCCGATATGTCATAAATTAATTTATTACAAAAATATTATATTATACGTGTATTTAAAAAATTATGTATTTGTCAGAAATTGTGTATTTTTAAAAATTGTATATTTTTTTGAAAATAATTTATTTATTAAATACTAAGAGGTGAAATATCCCGATAACAACATGTTTTGAATAGATATTAATTTTAACCAACCAAGATTTTATCAGTAAATTCAATATCTCAGTGTCCCCTGAAATAGTGATTCAGTTAGCCAATGAAAATCAGTTAACACTTGCCTGGATAAATGGAGCCATTGGCATCTTTCACCATCCAGATAATGTCTCCAAGTGTCACTTAGTATGAGGGAGTATTGAGACAGATGACAGCCATTTAGGGTAGGGACATCTTGGTAGGGTCAACACCAGTAGGTTGCTTGGTGCATCAACAATTGCTGTGCACTATTGTGGAGAGGAAGTCTAGTGGTTAAGGCACTCAACTGTCAAACAGGTGATTGAGAGGATGAGAGTTTGATTCCACCTGCCACCATTTTGAAACTTGGAAAATTTTTATTCACCCCATCCTGCCTGTGTCTTTTGGAAAACTAAAAGCCATTGGTTACTTTTACCTGGTGCCTGAGGCAAGGGGAAGTAAAAATCTCACTCAGGGAAATTGAAAAACTTTCATCAATTCACACAGTGGTCGTCTATGTCTCTGTCCCTTGGCATGTATGTATGTGTGTATGTATGTATGTATGATTTGAAGGACAACAAAAGGCATCGTTTTGGACCTATGCATCAAAAAGAGTTAATACAAACTAACCATCAGCAACTACAATTAAGGATATTGACACATGATATTGAAATTGCATAAGTCACGGTTTCCTCCAATCCTTTGTAAGTAGACAAATATCTACCAAGGCTCTAAGCTTTACACTGAGTAAACATCTTTTGGGTCTTTTCTTGCACTTGTATTTTGTGATGCTAATGCCACAGTCTATGGCCCGGTATTGAAGACATCCACATATACAATACAAGTACGGGACTAGACAGACGGAGGTGTCGAAGATGTTATTGAACATCCTTCACTTCTGGCACCTGTTGGTTAAGAGTCACTTAGACGGGCAGGTGAGGTCGTGTTTGATCTGGACGTGCCATGCATGCTTGCAAGCTCTCCTTCTTGAGATCTTAAGCATGTGCATCGTTATGGAGCACTCGGCACTTGAGCCAAGTAGCCACCAGTAGTTGATCATAGACACTGTGTATGCCTCGAGTCCACTAGATATGTGTCTGTGTGGTCACCCAGTGCATGTGTACGTGTGTTTGTGGTGGACGCTGTAGCAGATATTGGTTGTAGTTAGTGCTGATGTAAGGTAAGTTTTTACCTGTTTACTTATTTGGGAGGGTTTAAAAAAGTAAAGATGAGTTCTTATGCACCGGTAGTGTGGTATCCAGTCTTTGGGATACATCAAAGCACTTTATATTTCACCCTTTGTGCATTCGAACACCATCTTGACTTTTCTGGTGAGAATTCAGCCATGTTGTGATTGCTGCGCAAAGGATGTTTGTTCACATAATATCCAAAACTGTCTATGGCGAGGTACTCATTCGTGTGACAATGAGCTGTGAACAGAATTATCCAAGCTTCAGAACAGCAGCATGGGGATTCTAAATCTGGTTTCCTTGACTGAGAAATCACTGTTTAATCACCTCATGGTACAAATAGGTTCTGAGTGACTTACACAAGGAAAAAATATGTTGCCATGACGATATGCAGTGGTGGGAAATGACACATTCAGGTGAATTTGACATTAACAATGGGCGCACCTTTGTATGACTGATACAGAGCGGGTTTATTACATGGTATATTACTCAGATGTGTTGAAAGGGGTGGTTAGGGGCAGGGGGGAAATCACAAGATTTCTTTCACTGAACCAACTTGGTGTTTCACTGAACAAAGGTAGATATCCTAGAATATCCTATCAATCTGGATATCCCCCCATGTTGCCTCTGTTATTGGAGCATTAGGCAGCGGTGTGCTTTGTGAATAGAACTGTGTTTTACTGTTGATGTGGTCGATCCTTATTAACTTAATTTTAGTTTCTGAAGTGACTTCAGTTCATTAGGATATTCACAACATAAACGTATATGCTGCCATATGAAAAAAGTAACTGCATTTAGGTATGCATTTAGGAGGGGAAGATACCCTGGGTGGGGGAAGATACCTGTGGGTAATCTTCCACCCCTGTCAGGGTGTTAACCTAGGGCATCATCCCCCAGGGAGAAAGCCACCCAGGTTATATTACACTGGCATTCAAACAGTAATATTATTTGATATTTCATTACGTTTGTCATTTGCTGGATGGGTGACGTGTTCTGCTTTAAATAGACTGACTCTCTGGTGAATGTACCCAGAAGGTTGGCACACTGGGTCATCTCTTCTCGTGGAGGTGAAGTAGGATATTTTGTGATTGTTGACGGATCCAGGCAGTGCTATCTGAAGTGGTACTAAGGACAGTGTTTAACTCCAATGACTAGGCACTCATAGAAGAACAGTTCTTTGTTTCATCAGGAGTCACGCTGAAATGATGACCCCCACAAAAACATGTGGCAGTTGGGGTCTAGACATTTACATTTACTATGAACACAACCCAAGTGAGATTAATTAATATATTTATATGTTAATACATTAATTTGGATCATTATAAGTGTATCCCCTCCCAGTTGCCGGGGTCCACTTGCCTATTTCTGTGTTCATTCGCTTCCTTGGGACCAGTATCCTTTGATCTACCAATTGATGATATGTGAAAACACAAATGGGGGTTATTTAGAGTTACCGTATTCGTTCTATTAAGCGTACAGTATGCTTAGCAAATATTTGAGACATGTAAATGTGTCAAATTTTGTGTTCCAATAAGCATACACAGGTAAGCACCAATTTTCTTTGATTCCTGTGGTTCCTGAGTTTCAATGTTGTGTCATCATCAAGCTTTGAATCTAGTGTGATATTGGTAGAAATCAAAACACAATGATGGTCAAGGTTGGCATTGAGATCACTGTCTCGGTGTCGGATGCAGCTAAAAAGGGGTGTGTGCTAATTAGGGCATGTACACTTAATAGAATGAATACGGTATTTACTTTTTCAGTGGAAAAAATTACATGTAGAGATATTCTCTTGAGAGCCCCACAGTGGCAAAATTCTGATTTTCCATGAAGTGATCGCTGCAGGGAAATTATTGTCAACCACGTGCAACACTGTAATTGGTATATGAAATGGTTATGAGCACAAGTTTTGATTCAAAATATGATAATTTTGGTAATTGCTACCCTTGGCTTGTTGCTCCGTGGATGATGGTAAGTTAGTTATTATAATAATGGTGTCTCGTATAGTACATGTTTCCACGTAATAAGATCTGCTTGTTCCACATTTGACAAAATTGGTTAGTTTAGTACAGTATAGTCATAAAATTATTATTTTATATATAAATTCATCCATATGCCCACCCAAGGGCTTATTAGAATAATACAACTCTTTCTTCTGTAAAAAGCATAAGATGCTTTGCAACACCTGTTTTGTATCCCGATAAACTGCACATGCAAAAAACACTTTAAAAAGGGCATTTAAGATAAAACTCAATCCAAGCGGTGGTGAACTATGTCATTCGATAAGACAGAGCGAGCTCAGTCTATGAATTCTATACGTAAACAGTTCACAGTTTCACTACAGAAACGGCTTTGTTTTTAACCTGTCAGCATGGGGAAAGAGTTGATTTGATAGACAGGGTGACAGGCGTTGGTGGGCCCACCACAGCTGACTGTATAGTGCCACCATTTTATTCATGCCACCCAGTGCACGTGTGATTGATTGCACAGTCCACAACAGTGGCATATAAGACAGAACGATTTCTCGTCAGAGCTGAAAAGTTGACCCGACTTATTGACTGATAAATCTAAATGTTTGGTTGGACGGAAGGTGAGGAAATGTTGTATTGATAAGGGATTACACTGCAAACTAATTCAAACGGTGCTTGGCGTGCCTGTGGTGTTTGTTGTTCATAGGTAAATGGGTGGAATTAGCAGGTAGTCAGTAGTGTATGGCTGGGTGTTGATGGCTATGCTGTAGTAAACACATAGCAGCTGTGGAGGGGGTGTCTGTCTGTCTCTCTGTCCGTCCGTCCGTCCGTCCGTCCGTCCGTCTGGTGGACTTGTAGACGTGTGTCTGACATGGTTGCTTGGACATTGTTGTTTGACATAACTCTCTCGTATTGGGATTTGGGAAGCAACCTGAACTTGTATACTTGGGAAGAGTGAGTATTCCTTACTTTGTTTACATACCTGTATGTATGTGTATATGCTTTGTGGAAGGTGATGGATGGGTCTTAAGTAGCAACACCTGGTTCTCTATTCTGATGGGTTACCCTCATTTGTACCAGGGTTTAAGTAGCAACACCTGGTTCTCTATTCTGATGGGTTACCCTCATTTGATACCCGGTTGTATATACCACAGCAGGTAAACATAGGGTTGGGTATCTTCCTAATTTAATACATATTTCCTTCTAACGCAGTTAATTATGTGATGTGTATCATGGAACAAGGGTGTGGGAAGCATAATTGTCCAAGCTAAAATGTTGTACGCTGTAGTACAAGTTATTTAGGAAAAAATAGGGGGTCATGGTCTAAACATGCCACTATGATTACTGTAACGCACCAGTGGCAAAAGTCTCTTTAGTATGAGTTGATTGTAGGAGTGTATTATCCTTGAATATTCAGTAATTTATGTCAACTAAATCAAGATGTTTTGAAGAGAGCTGAATCGTGTACCATTATATTTACTAAATATATAGAATGATGAAACAGGAATAAAATACTAACAATTATAATACAGGTATAAGTGAACAAATTGTAATTGGTGAGGGTTAAAGATGCCTCATTTCAAATAAATTTTGCAAAAAAGCTTAACTTCATAGTATCCACTTTAACATGTCAGCTTGTTTGTGCGACTTTTGTATGTAGCTTTGGTAAAATCATTGAACAAACTATTAACCTATTTAATTCTTGCCCTAGAATAAATTCAAATTATTTTCAGAATTGGAATCTTCATGTAAATGACCAATTTGCTCTCTCAAAAACCAAGTCACTAGCAAATTCAGTGGGTTGAATGCTAAATGTCATATAATTGGTATTCGCAAGTTAATAGATGTATTGATCGAAATAATTTGTCCAACCATTAATTTTAAACAAATATACACACTTTTTCATTAAAACGACTTTATTATTCAAGTTATTATTTAAGCTATTCATACATTACATTATTTTGACATCAAACAACTGGATTTGTGACAAGCTTTGTGAGGAAGCAACTTTAACATTTTAACGTATGAAACAGGGTTCACCATTCCAGCAGTGGCCTTCAAATATCAAAACTACTGCGACTAGGCAAGAGGTATAAACCGATATCTTGGCACGTAAGCAGGGTACAGTATGATTGCCACTTAGTATTGGCAAATAGGTATATACCAGTAGTTGGACTTTGCATTTAGGCTCTATGTGGTATAGTTAGTTAGAAAACCATACTACGTATATCATGTGCCTTATAGGTTAGTCATTGCATTTTGTGACACATCGAAGGTCCTAACTTCCTATCTGTATTGCAAATATTATGTCTGAATTGCTTTTCCCGTTCAGTGTTCTGATTGCTGATTGTATCAGTTTGGAAACAGCAGCAGGCTGAGACGTAATAACCTTGCCTTGTCAGGATGTCCCTACTGTATATGTGACTTATACGCCAACCTAGATTAATACTGCAACCAATACTCAAACGTAACATCTAAAGATTTTAAATTTCTGAAACTATAGCAACTGCACACTGGGGTTGTTGGCCAACTAAGCCATTCAGTTGGCCAGTTGGGAGTAGATTAGGTTTCAACCATCAAACTGCTGAAATGTTTGGTTCCAGGGCAATATTCCCTCAATAATACCCGATAGGTAAAGTCCCTCAGAAATAAATCCCCTATTTTGATAGCCTCTTTGTCAGTGCCCCCCTAGTCAGTGTCCCCTAGTCAGTGTCCTCCTGGTCAGTACCCCTCTAGTCAGTGTCCCCATAGTCAGTGTCCTCCTAGTCAGTGTCCCCCTAGCCTGTGTCCCCCTGTTCCCCTAGTCAGTGTCCCCCTAGTCGGTGTCCTCCTAGTCAGTGTCCCCCTAGTCAGTGTCCTCCTGGTCAGTGTCCTCCTAGTCTGTGTCCCCCAAGTCAGTGTCCCCCAAGTCAGTGTCCCCCTAGTCGGTGTCCCCCAAGTCAGTGTCCCCCTAGTCTGTGTCCCCCAAGTCAGTGTCCCCCAAGTCAGTGTCCCCCTAGTCGGTGTCCACCTAGTCAGTGTCCCCCCTAGTCAGTGTCCTCCTGGTCAGTGTCCCCTTAGTCAGTGTCCCCTTGATCAGTAACCCCCTAGTCAGTAAGCCCTAAACAGCACCCCTGACAATGTTCCCGAGCGCACCACAAAAACCCATTGTAAGCGTGATTAAAAACCCAACATTGGCCCCAAAAATACCTTATAGTTCCTGGTGCACTTTACCATGTGTGGAGATCAGGTTTTCTAATATGCATTTCAAGAAAGGGGCCATTAAAAATCACACAAAAGTGGGGCGTATTGATTACCCAGGCCAGTGTTTAGTCTCACCATGACCCTTATTCGATTCTATTCTTGGATTCATTTGAATCCTCTACAACAATATCAAGCCGATGGGCAACTATCACTTCCAAAATTTGGCACACCCTGTTTCACAAAGATCTCAAATCAACTAGCATAATATTTGTATTCCCTTAGTGCATACAAAATCTTAAGCAATTGGTGTGTTTTACACCACTGTGAAATTGATTCCTTTAGTTGAAAAACTTACCAGGAATGCAGTAAGCAAATAGTAAGAAAGAAGTCTTTATTGAGTCCAGGTAATTGAGTGAGAACATTTCTGCAGATATCATGGCATTTCACAACATGAGTTTAGTTTGTACATTTCACAAAAGGTTGTTTGGGTTTAATTAGTCCCCCGTGGAAAAACACCTTCGTTGGTCGTTAATAGTTTATATTATAAGTTGGTCAGTTTTTTGTTGAGGGCGATTTAATTTACGCGTGACAGTTTTCGGTGTCATTGTACAAATAAACCGTAGCCTACATGGCCTACTTCCAATGATTTTATTTGTGCATTTTCACAAGTATGCTTTTTTACAGTCAGTGGTATATTGGGGGGGGGGGGGGGGGCACTGATCCATGACACCCTTTTGTAATTTTTTTAATGTTTTTCCTATATAGCCTGTTGTGCCAGTACATTTAAAGGGTGACTAAGCTTTGTGCCCCTTTTGCCCCCCAGTTGTTCTCAAGCACCGTTGCAGACTTGGTGTAAATTGTTTGGTGACTGGTCCCTAGGGGGCACCATTGATTGGCAGGATTTCACTGGCATTAATATGGTTCTTACTTCTTCTGTAAATCGGAGGTTTACAGCTTTGTCCAGTGACCATAGGGAAGGGATCATTATCTTGTCACTAAGTGCCGGATGTACAAATTGCACAGTAAAGTAATGAGTGTTGTCACATCCTGAAGAATGTGTTTCTGGGCCTAATTACAATATGCATAGTTTGATTTGATTTCACTACCTGAGACTGTGTAAACATGTTGAGTGATTTGTAGCTCGAGGAATGCACTGTGCTTGTCCTGGGGATAAAAACAGTGCTCATTTATAGTTTTATTCAGAAGATTCCTGCATTAAACCTGCATTTGTGGCAAACTTCATTACTTGTGTACGGCATTTATTGTCTGCATATTTGTTTAAATCTTTGTAAACAACATGTTTCTTTGCATTTGCCAACTTACGTGATAATGGTATGTGAAATCACCCCATTTCCTCTGCAATCTGATGCAGTAGGATTGTAAAGTATGCTAATGATACTGACATAGTCATGGTGTGAGCAGCAGTCTAGAGACATCACTCATCAGCTGTTGCCTTCTGGGTAATATATGTTGCACTGTTGCTTTCTGGGTAATATATATTGCACTGTTGCATTCTGGGTAATATATGTTGTACTGTTGCTTTCTGGGTAATATATGTTGCACTGTTGCTTTCTGGGTAATATATGTTGCACTGTTGCGTTCTGGGTAATATATGTTGCACTGTTGCATTCTGGGTAATATATGTTGCTTTCTGGGTAATAGTTGTTGCAACGTTGCCTCCTGGGTAGTATTTGTGATGAAGTATAGTACAGCCAGATGGAGTGATGCAGTGTGTATACTTGCTGGATGTCATTAGCAGGCTGTGGTTAATTATGCACTAATTACTACCAGTAGTCACTGATTGCTGTCCCTAACTACAAACATCCTGATTGGATTTTAGATGCTAAAATTAATTGTTTTTCTTCACTGTTTATTTTATATTGTTTTAGACGGTTTACAATTTTATTTATAAACTATATTTTTTAGGCAATGTCAGGTGTTCTGTATATTCTTGTAGTATTGAGTAAGTTGCATAAATGTTTGTAATAAATACAGAATAACCATTGCAGTCCCTAGCAACAGTCGTTGTCACTGTAAACAAATAATTCATAAGCTGTTTCAGGTTTAGTACGATAAAAACAACATATTAGCACAACACAATATTCAGTCTAGCTGAAACAAGAAATCTATTAACACATTCAGCTGCCAAGTTCCACCAAGGTATTATGGGACTTGTACCATGACAATAATTACAGCAATGACACAAAAGTATGCAGTAACCGATTACTCAGTCCATATTTACTCTGAATAAATATCACATTTAGGCAGTGGAGGCATCTGCTTGGTTGTAGAGATTCATTAAGTAAGCTCATCCACTCGTCCTTTTTCCTTGCATAACTGATGGCAAATTATAAAGAGATTTAGAGGAGTAAATGGGATTACGGGGAATACAAGCTGTTCTCTAATAGGGAAGTTCATCTGATGGGCTGTGGTGGCGTAACTTGTGTTTAAATACAGCCACGGCATTTAATATTACTATTACGCAATGGCATTGTTAGGACTGTAGCAAGCACATAAATGCATTATACAAGGTTGGACAGTGGGACCTCCCTATTAAGGTAAGCCTCAGGACTGGACCAAAGTGACCTTAATTGAGAGGTAGCTGTATTACAGAGGTGACCATAATGCAAAGTACTGCTGTATTAATGATTCAGTCTGGTGTCACTTCTCACCAGAATCGTATCACACAGTTCTATCTTCCTGTAACTGGCTGTAAGCTGACAACACAGGGCGCTTGCAGCAGTAATTATACACCCCAGTGTGGTTATAGCCAGGGCAGGTAGTGAACCTCTTCCTTGGTATCATTGTCAACCAATTAAAACGGGAAACTGTCACCAGAAAGTAGGAGCCCCCCCAGGAAGTAAGCCCCTTGGTGTTAGGGTGCTGTGGGGATATAAAAGAGGGATCAGGAGACAGTAGGAGGGGGTGTAATTGAATTGTTCAACTGGTTGCATTTTTCAAACAGGTCCACAGGGAGAAGTAATTAATTGCATAAGAAACACTACTACTAGACTATGTGCTGAGAGGAGGGCATATACATCACTTGTAGGAACAGGGCATTGCTATATGAGAGGATATCACTAAGGGAATGGTCCTTTATTTCTGCAAGGGTATCACTTTGAGGAAAAAAATTCCTATGGATACAGTCCTCCAGGGCAACACCCCAGAATATGAAAAGTGAAACAAAATCCCATAACACTGTGTTATTTAATGATCGTAGAAGGATGTTTAATTATGACCAGTCATGACGAAGTCTTCAGTGGCTGCTGAGAGCTTGATCTGTTGTTGCTGTTAATTCGTTGTTATGTATCACTCAGGCCTAGTAGTTTACTCCAGGTCATTTCAACGAGATCTTAGGCAAAGTGCTTGTCATGGTTCAATTAGACACAATCAATGTTACAGCCATCCAGTCTATAACGTACAATCAATTAGGTTTATAATATTTGTTCATATATTTTGTCCATATAGGTGATTTAGTAATCAGCTTGTTGTGCTTCGGACTTCTTAATGCTATATACACTGTATATGTGCAAAAGCTTGTGAATAAAAAATATAGTGAATTAACTCCATGTAACAAAAATACTATAGTTTTAGCTGACTTTGACTTATTTTATTACCAGATATAGTCATAAAGTGTTTGTTTCATGTCCCCAAATTGGACAGTTTTGTGTGGTTGCCATGTGGAGTGAGAATGTGACAGACAGATAAATAGATAGTCATATTTATGTTATCATAAATCTACAAATTAACAATTTCCACAATTATAAATGTGATGTGCCCTCTTACAAGAACCCATCACAGATCCTAATATTTTGGTCTCAAAAGTAATTTCCTTTTGTAGTACTTCATATATTCTGAAAAAGTGATAGAAAATCTTTGAATTAAAACAATTACAGTTTGTACCATGAATATGAAAATAGAAAAGAAATTATCACACCTATTAATTTGTCTCAAAAGGAATTTCCTTTCGTATTACGTCATATGTTCTGTTAGTATTCACTTCTATACACTGTTGTGTATTCTCTGTACTGTGTACTCTCAGGTGTACCAGCTCACCAATGGAAATACACCTCCTGAGAAATGACATTTGTAAAATGCTCCCTTCCTGGCTCATTAGCAAGGGCAATTACCCCAGATTGGGGTGACATCAAAGGGAAGATCAATCAGGGAAAGTGTCAGGTTGTTGCCCCCTTTGATGTGCCTGCCCTAACCCCAGCATGTGGGCAAGGGATACACACTTGTGCCCTGCCACAGGGGCAACATCAGTGGTCAACTCCATTGATGTCCACACAATGGGAAAGTCAAGTGGTCAGTGTGGTATGTTGCAGTGGGCAGGAAAGAGTCAGAATGGTGTTGTGGGAAAGAGGGTGATTCATGAAAGAAGGGGAGGACCCAGTTGGAAGAGGGAGACAGGGGGAAAGGGGGAGGCAGGGACATGCTGGTCATGGACTCATGGTAAGTAAAATATGGGGATTTGGTAGATGTAAATAACTTGGCAAATATGGACCATTGCCCACTCAATATCCCTTCCCAAAATAAGAAAACCTTTGTTTTGCAGTTTTAATGTACATATGTGTGTATTTAAATGTTTGTACTTGTCATAATCTATATACACATTTTTACTTGTCACAACTTGTGTTATTTTTGTAACTTAACACATGACCTATGTATGTTTTATAATTTTAAAGCATAATGACTGTAATTATGTGTATATTTGTATACTTTATTTTGATTCGTACCCTTATTACATATATTTTATGTATATAAAGTTCAAACAGCGGGATCGTTTCTACAGAACAGCAGAGTGGACACGTTTAGTGTGATGTATTTACCAGCAGGAGTCCGGTAACTGCTACCGCCTTTGTGCAGTTGTGTGTCAGTGAGTGTCACTAGGGTAGGAGCTGTAAAATGGAATTGTAAGTGGTTTTATATAATGGCAGACTGTCAGGAAACATGAAACACCAGACATTTGCCTGCCAGTGAAGGTAAATATTGGCCTTAGATGATGTGTTCTGGCCAAGACTGGCAGGGAAATACCTGTCTACTGTGAAGGTTGTGTCGTGCAATAGCAGTAGTTCTCATTTCCTTTTTTGCTCTGTCAATATTAGAAAATGGTTACCGGATAGATTTATTTACTTCACCATTCGTCATATATGAGACAGAACATTTAGCTAAATATCTCTGTCTGTCTGTTGGTCCGTCCGTCCGTCCGTCCGTCCGTCCGTCCGTCCGTCCGTCCGTCCGTCTTTCTTTCAGTATCAGTCACTTGCTCGCTCTCTTGCTCTTGTGAATTTAACAGAGTTTAGCACCCTGTGTGGTTGGTGAATTCACCCTTGTCGTATGATATTTATTATACTAGTCAGTTCTGTTTTTCAACATATTGAGACCGCTGGCATTTACACAGCCAGCGTGAAGGGGACGCTATAGGGGTGTCCGCCTCATGGAGTGGATCTCTTGTTTGATGCTTGTAAACTAATGATCTTTTTGCATGTCTGCAACTCAGAGCATGGTGTGATTCAACATCAGGAGATTTCCGTTGTTTCTCATGGATGTCCCTGTTCTCTCACAGGGTTCACGAACCCTGCAAGACAATGATCACAGTTTTAAGGCTTTGGAATGCCTTTAGGGAGACGACACAGTAGTCTAGAACACATAGGAAGTGTTAGAAAAGATGCTCCAATGAACAGCCAACACCCCTGTTGAAAGTGACATCAGTCTTTCTCTGACTGTGTCCTTTGAAGCCATAGCTAAGTGTGAAAATCCACTGGAGACAGTAGGAAGGGCGGATACCACCATACCCTCCCATGAAAGGGTGATTCATTGGGGTGCATATCTCTGTTTGGGCATCCCTGTGGGGCGCAAGCATTTCTGCAAGACTTCATACATACAGGGAGACTATGAATACACCATTTACTCTAGATTTACTGCCAGGTGGGGACAAGTCATTATTTGATTTTTTAATGATAAAGTTTTTAATGCTGCATTTTTGTCATATTCTTATATAATCCTACAATTTGTTCTCAAGAAAATCAACATGGGTGATGCGCTCCATCAAATACAAGCCTACGTTGGAAAAAGAAATGGTGAAAATAACATGGAAATATAGGACAAATGTTTTTATACTAATTTTTTTGTAATATGTAATTTTTTAGGTGATCCTGACCTTCAACAAATTTTAAAGTATTAATTGGACTCTTGTAACAACTACAAACCCCCCGGAATGGAGTGGTCCAAACTGGGGTGTTATTCTAAATTAACCCTTTCAAGAATGGGCGTGTCAGAAAAAAAATGTTTGATTTAAATGCAGCTATATCTATGGAGGACCTTAGGCCATAAATGATTTAATCTGCTTGCCCTACAATGTTGTCTCATTGATGACAACAACAACCCAAGATGACAGTTGTAAACTTAGGGCTATTTGTGTATAATATCAGAGATTCAGGCAGTGGGTGGGGCAGGCATTTAGATAAACTGGCTTTATAAACTGACAAGGCATTGATTAGGCATGTTGCTGGTGACACAGTTTGACAACCTGATGATTACCAGTTCCGTGTGATTATGTGTTGAGTAAAGCAGGCGTGTTGTTATTGTTAGGAATGTAATATGAGTAACATAAATTTTGTTGGTATTCTGTTCTCACCCTATCTCCTTCACCCTCTCACTCTCTTGTCATCTCCCTCTCTCTCTCTCTCTCTCTCTCGCTCTCGCTCTCGCTCTCGCTCTCTCCCTGTCTGTTTCTGTATGGCTTCTTAGATAGATACATGACGGTTATTTTATTTGTTGTATGTCTTCTTAGGTAGATCTGTGGCGCTGATCAGAGATGCTATCAGTCGCATTGAACCAGTAGTGTCTGTACAACATCCCCTATCTGTTAGAAGTGTATCTTCATCTCTATCTGTCTGTCTGCCTGATCCAGGTGATATCTTGTCTGTTTGTGATCAGTAGACAGTCGCTGGCTACATCTCTCTTGCACTATTCCTTCTATATTTAATGCTTCTAATTCTTGTGACAATGGCATGTTTTTTACATGTCCTTTGCACACTGATAAATTGTCTGCATGTTTCCTCAGAAATCACAATTACCTGCACTTAGCTCCATTCAACATGTAATTAGCCCATCCCTACTAATGCAAATGAATTCTGCTCGAGGGAAAAGTGTTCCACTTGAACAGGCCAGTTTGAGGTGTTTTTGTGAGTGAAAACAGTTGGATGTTTTTGGAAACCTTGAGGGGGGAGTGCTGTTGAAGGTGGGAAGGGGGTGTAGTTGGATGATTCTGGAGCCTCAACAACACATAAAACAATTGTGGTCGAAGGTCTCACAGGCTTGCAGTTGGGGTAATTTTTGTGAGCAGTTGGAAGTCTCAGTGGGGGGGGGGGTGCTGTTGGAGGTGGTTTTGGGGGTATAATTGGAGGTAGTTTTTGGGAGCCTCAAGTGAGTGCAGTTGGAAGTTGTATTTGGACATGTTTGGAAGTTTGCAGTAGTAGATTGAAAAATGCACTGCACTGTAAGGGGCCTGGTAATATTGCTACCAGCCAGTACCTGTCATTGTTAGTCAGATTCGGACCCACCAGCTTTGTGTTGTCTACACAGGAGTTCAGAAGAAGACACAATATTTGCTGTGTGCTCTTCAGATTGACTTTGTGCCTGTTAGACAATTCATCAACACTGCGCGGCTAATACTGCAATAAGGTGGACACTAACTGGAGATTAACTCTCTGGATTAGACATGATTTGTGTTGTTCAAAGGCAGTACTTCAGTTGCATTAAGAATGGCATCCAAGTAACCGAGCTATGCATAGTGGGTATGGATATGGACACGTTTAAAGTTTGTCTCAAATCACTCTATTTTATACTAACCTTTAATTTCTAGTTTCTATATGTAACACATTTTGTTATTACTTTTAATGTACTATTTTTTAATATGTTATTCTAGTTACTATGTAATATGACTACTGTCCAAAATATGAAATAAAATAAATAATTATGAATAATTAATATTTTACTGATTATTTGTGTATTCGATTAAATACATACATGTGTGTTATTGTGACAAACATAATTTGGTGAGGCTTGCTTGCCATTTGGAGAAATGGCTTAATACACCTGGCTCCAATACCACTGGCCTCCCCTAAAAGCCATTGTGGATCTGGGATTAGGCTTTCCTGTAATTTTCTCTATATTTATAATTGAAAAGATCAAAGTATACATAAAATTTATTAACCTTTCAGTTTTCAAAGTTTAGACACTTGCTTTTTAAAGAATATTTAAAGGTGCTAATAAACATAGTTTTGCCTCCCTAATGAGGGCCGTTCAATGCTAGGTCAGGATACCACATTCTCAATAAAAATCAGTACAAACTGTTCGTGTATAAAATGTGCGAGTCTTAAAGCTCTGCATTCTTTTGTTGTGGCATCTGGTTAGTTCTTAATTGTCTGTCGTTGCTAATAAATAGCACTGCTGCAGTTGTTTACTTCCCCTGACTTTCAACTGTGAACACCTGGCTCTATTAGTTTATACCCCCTTCTTAATAGGTTAATACTTACCCTGGCAGCCCCATCTGGGGCACATTAAGAGACAATGTGGAGGCATTCGGGAAATCATTCAGAAGTTGCACCTTTTATGGTCGAAGGGAGGGTGGGTCAGCATTTATTGAGCTGGTCATAGTTTGCGATAAGGTCTAAGGATATCCTGGAGTTGTAAATATTTGCATCTGGTTTATTCATGTTGTTATTCAACAGGATTGCGTAGTTAGAAATTGGTCATCTCCCATTAATGCTAGAGGCTTAGTCATTGCAGAAAGCACCAGTGGCAAAGCATAAGGAAAATGTCATTGTGGGAAACTTTTAATTCTGTTTATGCAACCAAGAGCAGGGTATCATCTCCAGCTAAACCTTTTGCAGTCACTTGATTTGATGGTGACTTTTGTGCATCCATGATATCATGCTTAATGATTCTGATTTGTTTGATCTCTGGGGTCCCTGAGGGTTTAGACGCTATAGAAGTTTAAAATATTATTGACCCACCCTCCCTTCGAGTAACAAACCAGGGCCAGAGCTTATTAGTTATCATCAATAAAGTATTTTGAATATAAACTAATTCCTGTGGTCATTTAAATGCTGCTGTCACTAGTTAAAGCAATGCACGCTGCAAATTGTTATTCCAAATAAATCGAACATAACCCCACAAGTGGCACGCCATTGAGAACGGGCTAACTCAATTTGTGTACTGAAAAAATAAATAATTATATATAACTACAGTTGTGTTTATAATACATCCCCATTGGTAAATCAGAGATCAAAGATCCAAGGAAATGAGATAACACAGAAGTGAATGGACATTTGTACCTGGGAGGAGATGTACTCACAGTGGTTCTAAATTGGTGTACTAATATATAGAAATATGTGATACAATGGGATGTATGGAATTATTAGTTGTACAGGATGTGTCATATTCCTTGTCACGTGTGTACAACACAACCTTCCTGCTGAGATACAAGTTTTGCCTTGATAATTCTGTACCCGTCACTCAGTCATTAGCTGTTGATTCAACGCCTTGTATCAGTCAATGTCCCACTACAAATCAACAACACGACATCTTGTGTCGTTCAGATATACAAACAAAGCATTCTTGTATGTACTACAGATTGAACTTAGCGGCATCAGAACATCACAAGCTGTAAACATTGTTCCGCTTGATTGACTATATTCAGAATTGCTTCTGACGCACTGTTTGAACACCGTGGGAAAATGTGTGCCGACTTCCGTAAGCAGCGACCGACCGTGTCTTGTCATTGATCCATTGGTAGCGTACGCGATGTCATTGGTGTGTGTCGAATAGAGATGCCACTTGCAAGATAACCCCAGAGTTGGCAACATGTTCATGTGGCATTGCTAACACAGGGTGACAGGTGTATTTAGGTAATCGCTGAAGCATGTCTAAGGTAATTGAGGCAATAGAGTTGAGTATAGTACACGTTTCATTGCAGAGGAAGAGTGACTTATAAATGAGGTCTCTAACAAGTTGGCTGTCGTCACATGATTTGCTGCTCTGTCTTAACCTGAGAAGCTACTTTTGGTTGTTGCTAGGAATTTATTACACTGGTGGTGGGGGGAATTCATTAAGTCTTTCTAGTGCTGGAATGTGTGCAATATCAATTAGACATGCACTAGTGTGTGTGCTCTCAGCCCAAAGAAATTAACAGAAATCTTCTTGTAATTAAATGTGCACTTTACCATTTAACTAGTGTCGTACAAAGTGAACTGTTATGTAGCGATGAAATGCATACATTGGGGAAGTTCAGCAAGATAACATTTCAAATATTTGAGATATGTTTGTGTGTTTCAGTTATTTGGGTGTGTAAGAGGTCTTTCTATCAAGTTCTCTGTTTTTACATCTGGATTTTCTGTTATAGGTCAGATATTGTACAAAATTCAGCATGTTCCATAAAGCAGTTCCATTAATTATTCTCTTAAACTTAAAGATATCACAAAACATTACAAAACCTTTCTCTCATTGACTAGCACTTCTGAAATATCTGCATTTGCTTCCTGTCTGATATTATACTATTTTTAAGATCTATGCTATCAGGTACTTTCATCTAAGTAGCTGGCATTTTTTATTCACTACTCACTGTTGCTACAGATTTGATCATCGTGTTCAGATCAACCTTTTTATCGCAAGTTTGACACACATTGGAACTAGGGCTTTCTCGATTGTTACACAATCATCTACTTCTGATCTACTTTATCTTGTCACATAGTTGACAAACATTAGAACTAGGGCATTCTCTGTTACTGCACAAAGTCTTTTGGATTCACTCCCTCTTAATGTTAGGCCAGTAGGAAATGGTACAATCTTTGATATTCTGAAGACCAATCTTTTTAACCGAGTTTTTCATTTTGTTGCACTAGTGTATCCACCTGACAGTTGACAACATCTTTGTTTTTTCAACAAACATTACGGAAGTTCACAAACAATTTACGTACTTTTTATGTGAAGTGGTTCTTCATAATCATTCCATAATGTCTGTGACAGTCATCCTTATTTCAACATTATGACCAAACACAACACAAAAACTAAACACAAATGCCTCTCCAAAATTTAGTTGGGCATTCTCATGATATCAAAGTTGATTATAAAATAGAAATTAAGCTATATGTTGAATTTGATTTTTAACAAAACTACAAACTGTTTGACATGCTGATCATGACTAGGCCAATTGTTTCCTTATTATTAATGTTATTATTAAAGGGTGTAATATTGATCAATATAACACCCTATATCATTATGCAGTTTCTGGCTTCCTTGGATGTGGCTTGTTAATAACTATTAATCAACGTTGAGTATCAAGATTTGCCCATAACACTATACACAACTGACCACAGGTCAAAATTATAACTTTGAATCAGATCTCTACTTTGATGTGCGAGGAAGAGAGACTTTGGATTAGAGGAGATTCATTCTTGTTATGTGGTTGCGTCTTAATATCACCACATCTACTAATCATATAGCAATATGGCAATATTAGTTGACCAAACGGCTCACATTGAATAGCACCTGTGCTAAGTATTGTAAAGGTTGCATGTTGAGCCTTTGGCATGTCATTTGTCAGATAAAATGATAAAATACTAGTGGTTTCTTTTGTGGTCTTCCGTTCAAAATAACAAAGGCGTAGACTTTGCATTCACCCGAATATTGTAGGTAATTGACAGGTTATTATATATTTTGCCGATGGCAGTAAGGTTAACGAGAATGGTATCATTTTGTGCTATATGTGGAAAGGTTTTTCTAAATATTATACATACAGTTATTTATGTTTATTCCTAATTTTGAATAATATTTTATGATATGTTCAGTTTTTATGGGAATCACTGAATCATTGAATGTCTAAATTATACAATTTAAATAAATGGCTAACAGTTGCTCTTACATGCATCCAAAACAAATACAGGTATAATTAAAGCTACCCTAATTGACAAAGAGATTAAAATGATGAGCCCAGATAGAAGTTTTTTAATATTGTATGGTTATGAAAATATTTATTCAACTTTTTCTAAGAAAGATAGATGAATTAAGGATATGTTGACAGAAAAGAACCGAGTAGATTACATGTCAGAAAGTATTCATTTTCATACATAAAGTTAGACTTTCGATAAGCCAAAGGCTTCTCTGTCCACTTGCAATCTGGAGTTTCTGCTCTGGATGACAATTTTGTTAAATCTTGTTACAACATGTTTTGTTATTCTGGTCAAAAGCATCTGTTTATCAGAACTGACGTTGCCTCCCAGGATGTTCATGCACCAGTAGCATAAGGCCTTCATACAAGGATTGGGACAGCTGTTCTCTGCAGACACGTAGATATATCTTAGCAGATTAATGGTCTTTTAACCAACCACACCCAATACTGATGGTTGCTGTTTGTTTGCACATTTAGATAAATGATTTTTCTGTGGGTACGGTTCCTTGGACATCATTAATTTGCTGTTGCTAAGAAGCGTAAACAATCTTTCCTGCTGACAAATTGGTTGCTGATGAATGGTCAGTGCACTGACCACTGGTCAAGGTTCTTCTTATGGGTTCCCCTTTGGTATGTTGCTTGGGTAGTATGTTCAGTTTTTTCTCCTAGATGGTTTGCACCTTGGGCACAAAACTTTCAGGGGGTCATCTGTGACCCCAGGAAGGATCCATACTGTTTGAATTTTTTTTAATTCCCCATGAGTTAAGGGTTCTTACCGGTTCAGGGTTTATACCAGATGTTTGTTGTTTTGTACAGTTATTCAAAATTACATAAACCGCCCATTGGGGATGTTTGATATAACTTACAAGAATCATGGAAAACATGTGCAGCATTGTGATAAAATGTATAAAGTTATACACATAATCTTCGTTAAGCGTCCGGTACAAATCGCAACATTGTCTTCTGCATCTGTTTGTGTGTAATGCCCTCTCGAACTATTTACTGAACTAAGGACTTGGATGCTTGGTTTCTGACCTAACCATGAATGATAAAGATGATCACTTAAAGCCGCTTACAATCTACCAAGTTATGCCTTCCGCAGGATAGGTATTTTTGCTAGTTGGTTCAGTGTTTTTAATGATGCAAGTGAACTTCAGAACACCTGTGGACATATCAATATCTCACTGTTATAACAAGATTAAACAAGATTGCCATCCAAAGCATAAACCCCAGTTGGCAGGTGAACAAGGAAGCCGTTGGCTTATCAAGAGTCCAACATATTTTATCTATGTGAAATCCGCCCTTCTCAGATATTTGTCGGTTTAGTTTTTAAACATATTCATCCTGTTGGCATTTATATAGCCAGCAGATAATCTGTACTATTCATTCATAATCCTCTGTAAGAATAACGACTTTCTGATATCTAATCTTCACCATTCCTTCACTAACATTTCTTTATGCCCTCTAGTTCATCTATCTTTCTTAGACAAAAATACTAATCAATTATTTGCATATTTAACCATTTGATATATTGAGCACTTCCATTTGATATCCTCTTAATCTCCTTATCTCAGGGGTTGTTAACCCACATTCTGTTAGGTGATCATAACTAAGGTATCTATCTATGTTGTGGAATCAACTTAGTAGCTCTCCTCTGTTGTTTTCATCTGGTTTCTTAGTCATATCTGCGTCGTTACAATATGGCCACCAAGGTTGTGTTCTAAATCACCTTTTGAACGAGGTCTAAATATTGAATCACCTTCTAAATGAGGCCTAAATATTGCTTTATACAGAGTCATAACTAGTTCTGTCTCCTTGGTGAATGTTATATATGTATATATATATATATAATATATATACACTGTATATACTACCCTAATTAACCCAAAAATGTTATTACCTTTCAAAGATGAAGTTCAACTTTGAGGTTCCTGTTATTACTAGTTGTTAATTTGTATTTTTTTTCCTTTAACTAATACATTTGTATAATGCCTTATAACAGATTCTCCTTAGAGTATTTTATTTGTTGCTTGTCATTAAAAATATTGTAATTTTTAGCATCATTTGCTGTAACCAGTAGGTTAACTATAACATCAAGGGTAGTACTTAATTACAGTGATCAGTCAAATAGAATAACTTGAGGCGCTAACAGGCACAGCTGCTTACCACTAACACCGGCATTGGTGTGTTACACCACCTTCCCTTACAGCAAGACATTTTATTGGATTCAACAACAAAACCATGCCAAGTAATGTGTGTCATTTGCATGCTGATGTTATCAAATGTAGCAGTGCTTACAGTTATGCTTATTCAAGTCATTTGTCCTTGCTACCTGATACATGTCCCTGTTATCTCCTCAAGTTTCCTGTCTGCTCTTAGAATCCTCTTCAACCATCTGATTGGTATTCATCCCGGTACCAGGTGATGAATGGAAGTGATATTAATAGAAAGCCAAGAGGATGTTCGAGTGTTGTAGGATTGGAATGGAACAGTTGTAGAATTTGATCATGTGTCAGTCTGTCCGTGTAGGTCTGTGTACTGAGAATATGAAGTTATACTTCCAGTGTCGTCTTTTTATAAGATACTATCCGAGTTACCCGGCGTTGTGTGAAGAAAAAAGGCAGTCGTGTTTTTCTAATTAAACCACACTTTAAAACAAATGGTATGACTTAAATGTAATTATGATTTTTTGATGTTATATTTCTATTTGATTTAACACAGCATATTTACTGTTTAATTAATGATTATTATGAAAGTTATACACTTATATAATTGATTATTGTGAAAATTAATAAATTAATGCTTTTTTGCAAAAAATCTTTTATGAACGTTGTATAATATGTATTCAGTATGTTCATGTATTAATTTATGCATATTATATATCAAATAAGTATTAATTGTTTTAATTATATTACGTGGCGATACGTTTTTTGTCTTGCTGAGAAAGAGCTTGTTCCCATGCTCGTGCCATTTTGTTTCTTAATGTGAGTCTATAAATAACCATTATTATTACTCGCAAAGCAGTTACTGCATGGCTGGAAGCTTCAAAAGACGTTAAAATGGCATTTTCATGAAAAGGTCTGCAATGGACAAAAACATTGAGCAATGAATGTTGAGATCCAGTATAAATTGAACACTGCGTTTTAGGGTGAACAAAGACAGGGTTAATGTGGAATTCTGCCAAGTGCTCATTCGAACTGGGTGGGCCCTGTTGCAGTTGTACATGTGATGTCACAGGAGTTCTATTTCACAATTGGCTTCATTTATGGAGTCTGGAGAGATCTCTGTTGGCTTCTTGGGCGGTTGACAGATGTCACGTCACAGAGACATCCAGATGATGGTAGTAGGAGACAGTGTCACTGGTGATTCTGTGTCATCTTGTCAGCATCTTTCGCATTTCTGTCACCTCGCTCTTGCATGTAGCTAAGAAAGTAAGACTATCAAAGTAATGGGCAAAAAGTAGCTGACGAAACAAAACATGACAACTTAGGGATCATCTCAGAACATTGATGTCCATTATCAGACAAAATTACTTTCATCTGGTTTCAGTCCTCTCCCCCATCCCCCAGATGAAAGTTGATATGATGATATCAATATAGTGACAGTAAAATTAACAAAGCGTAAAAAAGCAGTGCCCATTGCCAGTCAAACCTGCCTCTGACACCCTTCTCCCAAACGAAAGTAATTTCATCTGATATTGAACATCGACATCCTGAAATGATCCCTAATTTTGATTATAATTACTAGTTCATACATTATAGAAGTACTTCTGTGTGTAGTAACTGAATTGTATCTAAGTGATAGAATTTGGATCATTGGACCTGGAGAAAAGCAGAAAAAGGCTCAATACTGAGAAATAATGACATAAGAAGGACACTTTTAAAGATTGCATGAACTACGGTGAAAGGCAGGATAGTGCTGAAAAAAGATTGATATTTGTTTAACATGTTAACGTCAGTAAATAAGTATTAATTTTTTGGGGGAAAATGTGTCATTTTATTTAGGTTACTTTATTTCTTAATACAAATTACCTAGCAGTAGGCTTCGGCAAGCTACAACATCGAAAGTAAATTTGGTCAACTATTAAACAAATGTACGCACTTTTATATTAAACCAACTGCGTATATTATTTAACCTGTTCACACATTATGCACATGGAAAAAACAGATGGGCAAAACCAGTTGAGGAGGCATCTTTAACACTGAATATAATAGTTGAAACCAGTTGTTTTAACACTGACTATAATAGTTGAAGCCAGTTGAGGAAGCATCTTTAACATTGAATATAATAGTTGAAACCAGTTGAGGAGGCATCTTTAACACTGAATATAATAGTTGAAACCAGTTGAGGAGGCATCTTTAACACTGAATATAATAGTTGAAACCAGTTGAGGAAGCATTTTTAACACTGAATATAATAGTTGAAACCAGTTGAGGAGGCATCTTTAACACTGAATATAATAGTTTAAACCAGTTGAGGAGGCATCTTTAACACTGACTATAATAGTTGAAGCCAGTTGAGGAAGCATCTTTAACATTGAATATAATAGTTGAAACCAGTTGAGGAGGCATCTTTAACACTGAATATAATAGTTGAAACCAGTTGAGGAAGCATTTTTATCACTGAATATAATAGTTGAAACCAGTTGAGGAGGCGTCTTTAACACTGAATATAATAGTTGAAACCAGTTGAGGAGGCATCTTTAACACTGAATATAATAGTTGAAACCAGTTGAGGAAGCATTTTTAACACTGAATATAATAGTTGAAACCAGTTGAGGAAGCATTTTTAACACTTAATATAATAGTTGAAACCAGTTGAGGAAGCATCTTTAACACTGAATATAATAGTTGAAACCAGTTGAGGAAGCATTTTTAACACTGAATATAATAGTTGAAACCAGTTGAGGAAGCATCTTTAACACTGAATATAATAGTTGAAACCAGTTGAGGAAGCATCTTTAACACTGAATATAATAGTTGAAACCAGTTGAGGAAGCATTTTTAACACTGAATATAATAGTTGAAACCAGTTGAGGAGGCATCTTTAACACTGAATATAATAGTTGAAACCAGTTGAGGAAGCATTTTTAACACTGAATATAATAGTTGAAACCAGTTGAGGAGGCGTCTTTAACACTGAATATAATAGTTGAAACCAGTTGAGGAGGCATCTTTAACACTGAATATAATAGTTGAAACCAGTTGAGGAAGCATTTTTAACACTGAATATAATAGTTGAAACCAGTTGAGGAAGCATTTTTAACACTGAATATAATAGTTGAAACCAGTTGAGGAAGCATTTTTAACACTGAATATAATAGTTGAAACCAGTTGAGGAGGCATTTTTAACACTTAATATAATAGTTGAAACCAGTTGAGGAAGCATCTTTAACACTGAATATAATAGTTGAAACCAGTTGAGGAAGCATCTTTAACACTGAATATAATAGTTGAAACCAGTTGAGGAGGCATCATTAACACTGAATATAATAGTTGAAACCAGTTGAGGAGGCATCTTTAACACTGAATATAATAGTTGAAACCAGTTGAGGAGGCATCTTTAACACTGAATATAATAGTTGAAACCAGTTGAGGAGGCATCTTTAACACTGAATGTAATAGTTGAAGCCAGTTGAGGAAGCATCTTTAACACTGAATATAATAGTTGAAACCAGTTGAGGAAGCATCTTTAACACTGAATATAATAGTTGAAACCAGTTGAGGAGGCATCATTAATACTGAATATAATAGTTGAAACCAGTTGAGGAAGCATCTTTAACACAGAATGTAATAGTTGAAGCCAGTTGAGGAAGCATCTTTAACACTTAATATAATAGTTGAAACCAGTTGAGGAAGCATCTTTAACACTGAATATAATAGTTGAAACCAGTTGAGGAAGCATCTTTAACACAGAATGTAATAGTTGAAGCCAGTTGAGGTAGCATCTTTGACACTGAATATAATAGTTGAAATTCTAACACACCAGAATATCATCTCGTTTACACTTGGATGTCATTCACTTTATAAAACATGACAGTAGTTGTAACAATAGCTATGCTATTTCTCTTGAATCCACGGGATATGCTAGCTGGGGGTGTAAATGAAGCCATAAATCTGTCCCATGTTAAATCTTGAACCTGTCACTCCCAGACACAGAGTGTACTGTCTACATCTACCCCCTCCCTGGGGAATTACCCACTCAGGAGGGTGGGTTATCCCACAATTACCCAGTGAAATTGAGAAAAGAACACTGGCACTTATTGTTATGTAACGAAAGGGCAAAAACTCTTAAGGTAGTGTCTGAAATGATGGGGTAATTAGCTTCAGGGCAACCACTGGCCTAGTCTCATCCTGCCCCTAAAACAGGGTGTTATGTAAGGCATTGGGTTGTCAGCCTCCTGTTAATTTGGTTGTGATGTAACTAGGGATAAAGCTGCTCTCTATTTTGCCATTTTCGCTAGATATCTGTACCTTCTTCAGTAATACTTTATGTGTGTATATGCCACAATTTTGCTCCAGTTTTAAATTGTTTATTTGACTATTCACAACATCTGAAATTTAGCCACCTGCATTTATCAGACTTGAGGTTTATACAAAACTTGAATTTAATCAATACACAAATTCACCCATCAGAGCATGCTATTCTAGTATTTTACAGCTGTACTAAACCAGTTAGTATGAATATGTGGGGTTTACAACTTTATATTCATGGTGTTTTCAGAGAAACGGTTTTAGCAGACTTCAGCAAAGCTTTCATGTACTCTATGTAGAAAAACTGTAAACAAAATGTACACAGTTTTGTTTCTTATATCAGAGATGTTGAATATTACTATTGTTTTATTAAGGTGGATTTCTTTAGATTCCAATCAAGTTTAATTTAAAAAGAACTAGTTTCTTATATCTATCATGGCACTGCTCTGATATACAGAGTTTATATGAACTGAGGAGAACATTAGGAGGCCGTACCAATGAATAAGACACAAACTTTGACATTCTTTCCAACATAATATTTTATAATGTTCTTCTCCAATAGATTAAGTATACTGGTAGTCTAGCTGCTTATAAAGGAAACAAGACGTGGTTGATATATTGGGGGTGTCTTTGAAACTTCCCACTCAGTTAACCAAGTCGATTCCGGTATTCAACAAACTATTCATTCAGAAGTACTAAGTCTACTGCTTTGGTAATAGAACTACTGCTTTTTCTTCAACTTGACAAAACCTTCCTATCAACCACCAAGCCAAAGCTACCACTACACCAGAATTTCACATCATAAAAAGGGTAGACGTTCTGCATTCTGTGCAACATTACACCCCAGTTCTTATGATCAGGTCTTTGTTAGTTTACCCTTTATGCCATGGACTACCCAGGGGTAATCTGTGTTCAGTATTTGAAGTAATTGACAAGACCCTCTATTATGCCAATGAAGAAAAGTACAGTACCCTTACGGATACAATCTCACTGCAATGGAGGCTTAAATGAGCACGTTCTGCCCTGGACAGTTAATAACATGGGTTACTGTATGGCCCTTGTGCGAAGGACGGGTTTTTGTGTATCGCCTTCGATGAATACATGTCTGATTAGAAACCGTCGGGGTCACACGGAAGGTGACAGTGGTGCAAGGGGTTATTATCATAATCTCTGCCGCAATCTCTGCACACCTTATCATTCATATTGTTGTCTTTATAAGGGTTGCCACAGGTAAGGACTGACATTCTCAGGTGCATGCGTATTCTTATGAAGTGAAGCTTTGGCAGTTGTAATAATAACTTTTATTTGTATAGCGGCATATATGCAGATATAAAACCTATTCCGAGGAGCTTCAAATACAATATTGGTTAAACATAATCACTAATATAATTTACTAAAGAAGGACAAGGATATAATATGGAATTTAAACATACATATGTAAAGAAATAACTTATGTAAAAAACAGTATCAGTTAAATGCTGATATTTATCAAACTAATTACTGCTTTAAAATCAATCACGTAATAAAAATAACTAAACTAAATGCAATCAAAGATAACCCATGTCAGTGTTACAGTCAGATGTTCTATAAATAGTCTTAAACTGCAGTCTTAAGATGTGTCTTAAGAGACTTAAAAATGTGAGTGAGTCAACGACACAGATATATATATATATATCGGCAGATCATTCCAGTACACAGTAATTATATACACAATACTACAAATAAAGTTGATAGACATCATATCATACACACAAAACCTTACGAAGGCCACACCAATTTGATTGTTAGGATTACGGATTTTTGAGACTTTAGGAAGGAGGGGGAATAAAAATTAAAATAAAAGTCATTGCACGAGAAAGGTGTTTTTGTAAATACATGAATTGTCATGTGAGCCATACAGTACATTGCAAAAACATTATTTAGCCCTGTATCAAAACTTACTAGACACATACGTTTATGAAAGTTTAATAAAAGTTGAAGACTACCTGGTTTTAGTATTAGAATATCAAGTACTGATAACAAGACTTGGCAGATACCATTATGGTGTGTTACCATTATGGTGTGTTACCATTACAGCCATAAACGTGTAGATTAGAGGCATGATATATATTGCTGTGATAATATTAATTTGACTGGCATAATTAGGATTTGATTGTCGTTTCTCCAAATATAACTACATTATTCTATTCCGAAGCAATGCGATGCTGACAATGAAGAGAGTGTCTACAACCTATTTTCCCAACGAGTTAACTTGATTGGCCAAAATCCGATGTACAGATTTTTGCCTGTAGACAGAATGAGTAGCGCGTTAAACATGCACATGTTACTGGTTTTGCCTGTGTTGTGAGTTGGCAGTTTATTTTCTTTATTGCTATTTTGCATCGTGTCTTAAATGTCAGCCTTCGGGTTACCTTTTCGCTTCATTTCGGTGGCACTGATATTGTCACCATTCAAGAAAATGTAGCATCCGCAAGGACGCTCACTGTCATTTCAACAACAATCCAAGTATTCGACGCCAACACATACTTTCGATATCAGAGCAGCATCACTACAAACAATAGAAATGACATTGTTGATCGTGTCGGACAATTTAAATTTTGTTACTTCCTTTTGGGAAGCAGCGCCAAACTTCAATTTCTTAATACAAACCACACTGCAGTGTCTGGTTCAGCCACGGTTTAAATCTATTAATTACAAGTTGGACTTTCGCGGATTCGTTGGATCGGAGACCGAAGATGCGTGACAATCAATGAAACAGTGTTTAATATACAATGTTTGGTATGATGCGTATGTGCTTGATGAATCGATACAAAATCATTGGTTTGGCATTTCGATCAGAAATAAAAGTTCAAAATTTGTTTTCCGTTTTGTCAAAAACAACACCGGCGGGACTGTAATCTGAATAATAAAATTGGTGTCGCCTAAAATCACATCTTTTCAAATAGCCTATGGAAGTCTTTGTTGTTAGTAGAAGTGACATTTTATATGAAGTGGGCTGCTTCGTTATTTAACTTATTAATTTTTATTTGTTTGTATTTAACAAAATGTTGTTTTTTATTTAACTGTTTTATTTTACCTATGTTTACTTGTCTTTTAAACACATTGTTATGTTAACTTTTCAAATTATTCTTAATTTACTTAGTTTCAACTTGTTAGCATCTTTGAGCAGGGTGTTAACCCAGATATATGGCACATTACAAATGTATACCAATAATAATAATCTAAATGGTGAATTATTCATGTAACATAATCCCATATAACCAACATGTTACCACACATACATAAAATTAAGTAAATAGAAAAAATCTGTTCAAAAGCAATGCTCTCAGAAAGCCTTTAGAATCATTAAAATATTTACTTTTTTAAAAAGCTACACACATCAAGTTGTAGTTCAGCATAGATAGATATCTTGTGGTAGAGGTGGTTGTGTGTGGGCAGATGAAACAGGTGCCACTGTGACTGTGTATTAAACCTCCCTCCTATCCCCTGTGGGCTTGTCTGGCTGTCACTCCGATAAATGGAGGCGGGGCTTGCGTCACATGACCAGTCATGCGTGGCCGGGCACACACACAGGAAGGGGGATGGGCTGAGTGTGCAGTTAGTAGACATTGTTGGGGGGGTGTTGGTTGAACTGGGGTCAGAGCACTGCAGTTGACAGTTGTAGGCCGACAAGAGCAGTGTGGATATGCAGTGGACTGGAGGAACTTCACTGAACAAGACTTTATGTTGTGCTGCCATGATATGGCCCAGCAGGTATAATCCACTGCTTATTTTTGTGTCACTGGGCAATGTAATTTCAGCAGCTGCCATACATAACTGAGCCAGCCGGGAGAGCATTTGTCTTAACGCTACAGAAAGCCAGTAGCTTGTCAAGCAGCTGTTTGTTCTTGTGGCACAGGATTGCGCTCGTCTTAGAGTACCAGCATGGACTTTCAGCATGGATTTACAAGAAACAAAAGCCACATTCGCCAGAGCAGAGGCTTATGTGGCAGGTTAATGAAATTGCAATAATTGTTATATCGGCTTATGGATTGCAGGTGCTTATCCGTGCTTGACAGTACGTGGGCGACATAACAGGACATTAATTAGTTGACTGTTCTTTGTACAAGTATATGGTCACCTTGTAATGCCTGCTGTATTTATTTTGTTGCAGGAATGCAGCAAGTTGAGGTGGTCGTCGCATTGGTGTTTCATGAGATGAAATTGTTTTGAACGCTACTGGACTGCATTGCATACTGCAAATCTGGACGTTCTATGGGATTACCTGTGTACTGCTTGGGAATACGTATACAGCAGTTATGTCAACGTTGAGTGTGGACATTGTTGGATTACACTAAACAAGTTTACAGAGTCTTCAACAAGATGGGATATTCATCTGAATTTGTGTGCCTTCTTGTGTTTTCCCTCATGTATCTCTGCGTCGTGTGTCTCTCGGACAAACCGATCACATTCTCCATCGAAGAAGAACGGGCCGAGGACACGTTTGTTGGGAACCTCAAAAACACGGCAGAGATGAAGGCGAAATACACATCAGACGTGCTTCCGCAGTTAAAGTTCACCTTCCAGAAGTCAGATCGTCAGTATGCATACTTTAGTATTGCTGAAAACACGGGGGAGATTCGGTCGACACAACGTATCGATCGCGAAACAGTCTGTAATCCGAGTGCTATAGTATGTAGCATGAATCTGTCGGTGATGATCACACCACGCATGTATTTCTCGTTTGTCAAAGTTGTCATCTATGTTCTTGACATCAATGATCACAGCCCCGAGTTTCCTGAACAGAACCTGCGCTGGTCATTTCCGGAGACGGCGGTCGTGGGGTCAAAGTTCAGCCTCCCTTCCGCTGACGACTTGGACGCCGGGAAGTTCGGTATTCGGACGTATGAGTTGATTTCCCGCTCGGAAAAGTTCAGCCTTGATATAACGAATGATACTGATGGATCGATTGACGTGAAGTTGGTTCTGCGTAGTGCATTTGATCGAGAGACCGAGGAGTCATACTTGTTGAAACTGGTCGCAAAAGATGGTGGAACCCCGGTGAAATCAGGAGCTCTTGTCATTGACATCTCAGTTACTGATTCAAATGATAATAACCCAAAATTTGACAGCCATTCATACGAGGCAGTGATTAGTGAAAACGCAAGAGTGAAGACAAAGATTGTGCAAGTTCATGCAACGGACTTGGATACGGGACGAAATGGTCAGGTGATATATTCACTGGCACCAAAAACGGTGTTACAGTACGGAGAAATATTCGGCATTAACAATCAGACTGGAGAGATCTTTGTGAAAGGTACCATCGACTACGAGCAGACGAAACTGTATCATTTATCGGTGCGAGCTTCTGATCTCGGCACTGGGACGTTGCCAGCCTTTTGCAAGGTCATTGTGAAGGTCACCGATGTCAACGATCACCCGCCGCATATTGTTGTGAATACGCTGACAGACACGGCAGAGGCGGAAGTTGTCGAAAATGCAGAAATCGGTACATTCGTTGCGCATATTCGGGTGAACGATCCAGATAGTGGCATCAATGGTGAGTTTGAATGTTCAACAGAGAATTCACTGTTCCGACTGATTCAGATATCTGAAACCGAGTACCAGATCGTGACGGCGATGGTGTTTGACCGTGAGGCTGTCGATTTATATGAGGTGAGCATTGCATGCTGGGATCGCGGCTCTCCAAAACAGACATCGTCTAGTATCGTCGCCGTGCGAATCGTTGACGACAACGATCACACACCTGAAATGACAGTGACGAACTACTTTGTGAAGCTAGCAGAGAATAACTCTGTGGGGCAATTTGTCATTCACGTGAATGCTACCGACACAGACATCGGTAAAAACGCACAACTTTTATACAAGATCCGTGATGCAGATGGCAGCAGTGGTAGCATGCTCACGATCAATGCGTCGTCTGGTGTTGTCACTGCACGCAAGGTGTTTGACTACGAAAAGCGACGGAGTTATGTGTACATCATAACAATATCCGATCGAGCGGACAGACCGCGGTCAGTGACAGCCAAGTTGAATTTGACGATTACCGATATCAATGACGAATCGCCACGGTTTAATCAATCCAGGTATCGTTTCGACATTTTGGAGAATCAACCCCCAAGTACTCAAGTCGGCACGGTAACTGCAACAGACGATGATGAAGCACCATATAATAAAATTGTTTTTGCATTGGATCCCCGCAGCACAAATGGTTCCTTCTCCATCAACCCAGTCACTGGGAACATAATTACAACTACTGTGCTTGATCGAGAACAGCGTGCGACGTACTACCTCAAAGTGACGGCTATGAACGAAGGATACCCACGTATTCGTAGCTCTGTCATCGCAACAGTTCGTATCATTGACGAAAACGACAACAAACCGATCGTGCTATTTCCAAACTCAAATAACAACACCGTACAGATTGCAAACACTGTGTCAGTTGGTCAGGTGATCTCTCGTGTTATCGCCAGTGACCCAGACGGCGACAGAAACGGAATACTCAACTACGTTATCGCCAACGGAAATGAGAAGAATTTGTTTGAACTTGACCCAGAAACGGGAGCCGTGGCCGTAGCCAATGACATTGCTTCGTTTCTGGGATCGTACGACCACAGAACTTGTCGTTTAGTTATCATCGTCAAAGATCATGGCGAACCACCCCTATCGACGATCGCAGATCTTAGCATTGTTGTAAATAAATCTGCTGCTCTTATATCGAATTCCCCTTCCACGGAATCCGTTGGGAGTTCGCAACCAGATAACACCAGCAATGCCAATTTCATGATTCTCATTGGGGTCATATCAGGCGCAGTCTTGCTTATAATTGCCATCACAATTGCGATACTCGTCGTAAAATGCAGACAGCGAAAACTGCGCAAACGACAACAATATAATAGTCACAACGCGGCGACGGAACTCAATAATATCCCTTTAGATGATAATGCGAATAACTCAATGGAAAAGAGA
Organism: Escarpia spicata; assembly: GCA_963995525.1. Taxonomy (NCBI): domain Eukaryota; kingdom Metazoa; phylum Annelida; class Polychaeta; order Sabellida; family Siboglinidae; genus Escarpia; species Escarpia spicata. Next base: position 18,072,436 of record OZ023215.1, on the reverse strand, counting down.
CCAGAAAACAGTGGCCATAACCAGCCAACAGACGACAGTGGGGAATTAAAAAAACAGGTTGTAAAGAAGGAAGTGACATTTAATTTTGATGTCGATGACGCATATGTTGACAAGATACCACCAACATGGCCTCTGCAGCCTGATATGGACAATATACAGGTGGGTTCAATTTTATTTCTTTTCTAGTTTTTTGTTTCAGATGTAAACTGTCTCTCTTTCTAATTGCTAGCCATCTCTTTGGATTGCCTACCATGTGTTCTTCCATTTTGCTGCATTTTTAATAACTGATGGTAGCTGTTGAGGATACATTATTTGTAGGTTATATATGCAGAGAAATCTTTGGTCATTGCTTGTGGCTTCATGCAATTGTCATCAATCACATGTCATTATTAAAATTAAGTAATGTTGCATTTTAGTTTTAAATCCAACTTCAAAGATACTTGCTAGTAGGAATATCCTGCCTTCATTAGTGGCTTTTTACTAATCGAAATGTTTTGCTTACAACAACAATTTTACCATTTCCATAGCGCAACTTTTAAATTGTGGACAATGTTTTGGCTTCTTAAAAACAATTTAAATGGCAAGATACCTTCAACATAATTATTCTAGTATTGAGAAAAATATGAATAAATTTTAATACGTGATGAACGGACACTGCACTTTTAACATGTAGGATTTGGGACATCAGATTTGGGACATCTGCAGTGCCTTTTAATAACATTATGTCATGTTATATTGGGCCTAGTAGTTGCAATCTACTCCAGACATCCCGGGGGCACTTGAGAAGGGGGTGCCATATGTGAATCTGACAGTAGCCAGCAGCTGGATGGTTGAAACACACTATCCCCAAAGCCATTTCATATTCTTCCCTCTAGGGTTTTATACCTAATGGGCATGTGAGGTGTTGATTTCCATAGTCTTTGTCTGTTGTAGCTCAATATGACAACAATGGATGCAGCAGGAATTTGTTTGGGTCACGTAGATCAAATAAACAATGTGCAATTTCACAAATTTTACAAAATTTGTCCCGATATTTCTAGATTTAACCACATTTTAACTGATTTTGCAAGAGTTTACACGAAGATTAAATTGGATTCAATAATATCACCATCAAAAAACAAACAAGGTATGAGAAAGGACCTCTAGACAAAATAAAGAAACATGTCAGTAAATAACTCATACCTTTTATTGTGGATTCTGAAATGCCTTACCTTCTGATAGATCTATCAGAAGCCAATTGTCCAAGGTAGCAAATAACCTTAGAAAGCAGTGAATAGACCTCAACGTCTCAAGGTGCATGTACACTGATCCAGAGTTAGCATAATAATATCATTGATCTATACATGGTCAACTAAAATGTTCAGCACAAAAGATTAATTCAATGTGCAAATGTGATTTTTCCTGCTGCGATGTCCAGATCAATTTCATTCAATTGCATTTTATGTTACAATCGCAGCCAAACACTAAGAGAAAGGTATTTATTTTAAGCTGTGTGACTAACAGGCAACGATCTAACATATGAGCAATAATCACAAGTGAAATCTGAGCCCAGATTGGTGATATGGAGTCCAACCTTCTACACCATTCATTCTCAAGAAACCTGTAGAAACCAACCCCAGTGTTGTGTTCTCTGATAACAATCAAGTAATGGACCCCCGCTGGCTGCTAGTCACCCTCTACACTACCCCTGCCAACTGAATTTTAAATAACCAATTGTAATTCCAGGGCATCAAAATCGCACCACTTCAATGTTTGGGGATAAGGGCTGAAGCAGTTTCCTCTTGACCCCCCCTTCCCCGTTGACAGATATTCATGGTTATATTTAAAACCCGTTTTAGGGCCCTAGTGAAGTTGATTGTCTGCGTGATTTAATTAAAAGATGTGTAGAACTTGTATTTTTTGGTGTAAGGACATTCAATGTATGTCGTTGATGTGTCATGTCCTTATTATACGAGCAAGGCGCTAGCTCAGTTATATTTTTAGATGAAACAAACTTTTTGGTTCATAATATATTGTAATAGTTAACCATATATGGGCTTGCAGACCAATAATAAAATCAATGATAGGGTTTAGACCCATAAACTCATGTTAACTTGTCCTTCATTTTTAGTTACAAGGAATGCTTACTTTTTGTTAAATGGCAAAGAATGAAAGACATTTGCAGTTGTTACTACAATTGCAAATAATTTAATTTATTTCAAAGTTCAATTTTGTTTAGTGGGAGCTATTTAAAGGAGAAGAAAATACCCCCAATTCACAGGATGGCCAACATATGTGACTTATAACCCCATGAATGTACCCTGGGGTACACAAGGCTTACCTTACACACAAAGCTATGTATACATCTTAAATTTAAACACAGTTGTAAACTACAACCTGCTGTTTTCTTGCAAGTTCTGGTTATTACCTAATTGCTAGCTAAACCATGTGTACTTGAGCTGTTCCCTGGCTAACAATGTTGTCTTTACCAAGTCTGACTACCCTGCTTGGGTTGCTGCTTTGAACAGTTGAAGTATAAGACAGTCGGTCAACATCAGTTATGTAATATTGGAATAAGTGGCTGCCTTTATGCTCCTTCTGTACACAGAAGGCCTGTAACTCCAAAGCACTACAAAGTTTGGTCACATCTGGAGCCAAGAAAGCCAATTTGTGTTAGACTAACAAAAGGCTCTTCATCTTGCAGCTGGGACATGTAGGCAGCTGGGAGTGTAGTGAGAGGGAAAAGATCAGATCATCATTACATTGGAGTCTAAAGATTAATAGAACCGGTTTTTTTTAAACAAAGGTACTTTGAAGTGTACACAGTTCAAAAAGGCCATGTTTCCATACTTTTGGCCCAACTCCAGCCAATTTTAAAGACGCTTCTAGTAATGTACATGCTGAATTATCCATGTGATGTCAGTCCGCAACACAATACATACATGTACAGGTGTATTCTGCAAATGTACGGAATTACTTATTTCTACGTCAGACATCCTTGTTCGAGCACATGGGCAACTTGTTTTTTACATGGGTCATGAATTTGACATTGAACATTGAAAGTTGAACCATTGAAATTATATTGTTAATCCTTTTAAAATTAGTTTTTCAGATTAATTCACCACCTTTGCCCATTTATGGCCAACTTAATTATTTCTCCCCCCAAAAATTATTTCTTACATACTGTTTCAGTTTTGCTGCTCTGAACGCCAGAGGGCATAACAGGTAGTAAGTTTAAGTTTTACCCCTGTTTCAAGTGACATCATGTCCACAAGAGAACATTGTTAATGTAGCCATTTCTGGAGGTACAGTTTATTTATTAATATCTATTTGTCCAAATGTTGCACTTTCACACACACGTAGAAGGTGAATAATTATTATTTAGTATGATTAGTGCAACAGATGTTATGAAGCTGTTTCTGAACGCTAGTGGTATTGTCAGTTTTCAATGTCCTGGTTGCTGTTAGCTGCCTGCAGCAATGACCTTCCTTTATGATGTCCACTTGGTCTTTGGGAGTGAATGACGTCCACTGGTGTCACAATGGACCACATACGGCTGAGTCTTGCCTGTAGAGCCGGAATGTCCTCTGCTCTGCTTTGATTTCAAACTAATTTCACCTTGGAGTTTGCACCTGCGGGTGAAATGTTTCCCGGTGTTAAACCCCCCATGAAGGGCAAACAGTGGTTTTGTAAAATTGGGTAGAAGATTGCGCCTGTTTCACTGGATGGACATCGGTTAGGTTGACTATTTCATGGAGGAGTAAACATGTGTGTGGAATATATGTAATCACAGGCACATACAACAAATTTAGACATGTATTCAGCGGCGAATACATAGTGGATGTTGTAGAGGGATAGATGGTCCCTTAACACTTCAGTTTCTTCAGATGCCATTACACTGAAAGAATGCAGCCATGATAAGGTGTAGGAGATTGTTACTGCACAGCTAGAGTACTGGGTGGGGGTTATTCCTTAGTGGAGTACCAGTAGTAGTTTAGTTGCTTTCACTCGTGTAATCTCTGTGCTTATTCCCTGCATTTATTGTGACGGAAATACAGCGGAATGTGCAGTGCTGGTGTTTTTGAACAATCTTTAAAGTAACAGTAATGTTAACTAGCAGAGATAACTCTTCAGTATTTAATGTAAAAATGTGGATGTTTATTGCTATTGTGTACGATATTCAGAGTGGTTACTTTCAAAGCAGTTAATTTAATAGGAGTTACTCTATAGGCAGTTACGTTGGTACATCTTTACATTCAGGGTAATTACTTTAAGAGTAATTATTTTTGGAGTAGTTACTTTCAGAATAGTCACTTTTAAAGTAGTCACTTTCATTTTCCGAGTACTAGAGTTACTTTTAGATAATAAGTTTTGGATTAATTACTTTTCGGAATAGTTTACTTTGGGGTAATTAGTTTCGGAGTAATCATTTAGAGTAATTACTTTTGAAGTAGTGACTTTTGGAGTACAGTTGTAATGACTTTGGAATGGTGACTTGTATTCACTTCCAGTGTTGCCGTCGCCACTTGATCAGATACGAAATAATGACGGTGGCCGAGCGTATGGATTGGATATTAAATTGGTCTTTGCTGTACAGTACCAGTCAGTGAAAACATCTGATAACTGGACTGATCGAAGAGATAATTGAGATGGTTGTGAGTGAATTGATGTTTCCGACCACAGATACAGGATAATGACCACTCTGGCATATGTCTTTGTTATGGTTCAGCAGTCACTCTTGGCTTCGGCCAGTCAATTTTGTGCACCCACATCTGATGGTTCCGCTGTCTCTCCTACAGTGAAGCTATGCCTGTTATGCCTCTAGGCCAGTTTAAGTCAAGCATTCCTTGATAGACATGCCACAGTTTCAGCATTTGCACACCAAACGGATACTTTATATAACAAGAGTTTCATATCCACCATATGTTGACAACTTTAATAATGCTAATTGATTATGGAACTGACCAACCCTACCCAAGAAGTTACTATTATTAAACACTATACGTACACACATTCAAAATACAGAGTTGTGTTAACTTAATCACATTTCTTACTGGTCACAAGGTCAAGCAGTTATCAGGCTCTAAACTTCACACAATGTATTACTTGAGACTTTGTAAACTGCCATATCGTGTTAAGATGTTTATCACTGATTGGCAGATTTGCCTCAATAACTGAGTTCGCTGTATTATATTGTCAAGGAAGCTGTGATTCAGTAACTAGTATCCAAGTATGAAAAACATAATGATAAAGTACATATTTCTTGTCTTCACCAAACAAGTATGAAGTCTGTTGACAAACACACAGCACTCAAAGAAAAAATACGCTTGATTCTTTGTAGATTCACGACAAAACCTAGCAGATTTAGGTTGATGAACACTGGTAGACATATTGTGTAGCCCGGTAGATGATGTGAATCGATTGAAAAAGGAATGCGATAGACCGGTTAACCATCCGGTACAAAATGTTATGTGGATTTATATGGTATTTTAAGTCAAAACTACAGATTTCAATCAAATAGATGTGGCAAGTGTGCTATGATATAAATGTTGTTTGTGTGTTGTTTTATATATATATATACTAAGGGATCATCTCAGAATGTTGATGCCTGATATCAGACGAAATTACTTTCATTGGGGAAGGGGGATCTGGGACAGTTTCGTCTGGCGTCAGACATCAATATATTGTCATCATCATATCAATGTTTTCACACTTTCATCAGAGGGGAGGGGGTGGGGGGTTGAGGCCAGATGAAAGTAATTTCATCTGATATCGGACGTCGACATTATGAGATGATCCCTAATCTGTGAATGTGGTCCTCCAGAATCATCCACCTGGAGAAACGGTCTGTCGGTTGCCGGATAAACGGGACAAGCCAAGGGACAGGTGGAATGTTCCGTCGTCATCCTCCCAGATGAGGTTCTGCCAACCCTCTCAGTCATCACAACAGCCCTACGCACCCCTCATACCTCAACAACCTCACAAATACAGCCATAGGGAGGTGAGTGGTCAACTTCTTCTTTGTTTGCTTCCCTGTTCGTCTGGGGGCTGGCCTCGATACTGGTCCTTGATTTCAGTTTTTCTTCCTGTCACTCTTCTTGCCCTGCTGTGTCCACTGATTGTCTCTGTGTCCACTGATTGTCTCTGCTCCAAACTTACTTTCACTCTCATTCTTGATTCTCCAGTCTTCTTCCAAATCTCTCTTTACACAGTCCTCCCGTCACAGTCTTGGTCATCCTTGTCACCCTTTCCCATCCACTCTCTGGGCTTCTGCTTTCTTTTCCAACTGTTCGTCTCCCATTCGCTTCACACGTCCAGCCCATTTTAGTAAAACTAAGACGATTATTTTATTTAAATATCTGCTGTTGTTTTGACTCTAAAATGGTTCTTTGAAATGTACAGAATTCAAAAAGGCCAGCTTGTGTGTTTCTATAATATGTTTCCATACTTTTGGCCCAGGTTTTTGCCATCCACACTTTGTGTGTCCTCTAAGATTGTATGTGAATTGTCCGTTTATAAGCACATGGGCACTCACACATATAGACACACACACACTCTCACACAGACACACACACACACACACACACACACACACACACACACACACACACACACACACACACACACACACACACACACACACACACACACACACACACACACATACACACAGACACACACACAGAGACGCATGCACGCATGCATGCAAGCACACACACACACACACACACACACACACACACACAAATTTTATAATAGTAAGATATTTGTAACGTCCTCATCACTAAATACTAACGGCCCGTCTTTGTATATGCAGGAGTCCCATGACATGTCACACGGAGACCGTGATTCCGAGACCGGGTCCGCCGACTCGTACACAGACAGCGGGCGAGGTAACAGCGAGGAGGGCGATAACTGCAGACACGCAGACCCCTTCAGCTCCGAGTGTCGGGGTATGTTGTAAGGGCATAGCGGCTATGTAGCCATGTCCGTATCACACACCATGCTCTTAGCGTTGTCCCAGACTCCAGAACAAAAAGGGTTAAATGGGCAACTGTGGTAGTACTAACAAACATGCATTACGCACGCATATGCTGCAGGATGCACTAGGGGCTCGGGTGATGTAGCATTACAGTATTTACAATGTAACCTTACAACATTTATATTACAAGTTTTTTTAACTTTTTTTTGTGAATTTCTCTGATGCAGATATTTTTATACAAAATCCTTAAAACAGATCAAGTAAAAATTTAGAAAAGAATTTGTTAAAAGAAAGCTACTCAATGTTCAGACCAATTTTTACTTGTTCTATATTAAATAAGTTAGTTATTAATAAGGTTCCATGTTAGGGTGCTGGAAATATTTTTGGAAATGTATGTTATAGTTTAAATATGTTAGGTAAGTATGTTGTTGCAGAAAATATATAGCATCTATCAATTTAATTTTTGTGCAGGGTTTAGCAGAGTAGGAGGTACTTATTCTGTAGAAGGAACAATAGTTTAGTTGACACGTAGAACCTCTTTATAACCTGTTATGTTGCAAAGTAAAAATATGAGCTGCCATGACAGCTGCAATAAATTGTTTTTGTTGTCCTCTTTTCATTTACTTATCAATCGCAACACAATATTCAGACTTGTGCCAACATCATTTGTCAGATGAAGGCATTATGTTACCCTCCATCTTTTTATAATGGGGTGATCTGTCAACCAAATTTTACTTGATTTACAGCTGCTGAAAATTCCAAGCCAAAAATAATATTAAATACTTTGGTGTAGACCTCTCCATAATATGCGTAAGTATTGCCGTAGAAGGCAGTGAATTCATTATTCTGCATTAGAATGACGCCATTGATTTCATTATAAAATGTAAACCTTGGGGTTGATATTTTATGATGAACAGGGAGCAGCAGTTATTTCTTTGAGGGGCTTTTGGGGATCTCTGCTAACAGGCCAGCGGTTTGTCACTCTAACAAATATTCAAGTTTATTCCTGGCGAGTGTGGTCATATCCTCGTGCTGATCACCGTAACAGAACAATGTCTGATAATTTTTATTATAAAATTATATACATAATATATAAACTACATATGTTCTGATATCTTGATTGCATAAATGTTGTAATAAATCACAATTTGTTGATTTAATTTTACCGTTATATGTTACATTTAAATGTTTTGTCTTGGACATCATTACATTGTTTGCTGAATGGCATGGTCCATGTTCACAAACAGATAACTAAATTATATGGTATAAAGACGTGATTCAGTAAAATACATGTGGGTGATCAGTTAGGTTGAATATAGTTTTTACTGTACACATTATTTTACAACGACAATTATTAGATCACTTAAATCTAAACATATTAAGTTGATTAATGTTCATTGTTTATTTTTTTACCCACACTGCATACATTCACATTTGTGTTTGTGTTTCTTTGAAAAACATCTATGCTTTGTGTTAATTGCTACATGAAACCCAATATTGCACACCTAAAAAATTTGTATCCAAGAGTTTTTATTTTATCTTTATGAATTCTTTATTTAATTTAGTTGAAAGATTTCAAACTAACTTGCAAACTGCAAAAACAAATTGTTTAATTTTACATGGACTAAAAGCATATTAAACTGCCACATTGTAGTTGTTTAAACTTGTAGCATGTTATAAAGAGGTTCTACTTTTAATTCAGTTCAACTAAATATGCTTTCTGCACCGCCCTTGTCCAATATGTCTTCATAAACAAAACTATTTATAATTGTAAACAGTCTGTTGACATGAAGCAAAGCAACACATGTAGTCATAGTTTTTGGAAAATTAATGGACCCACCCTCCCCTCCTGACCCACCATCAATCACTCCACATGCCTTTTAAGCACTTGTTAAATATATGTGACACATATGTTTCAAAAGTCCCCATGCTGCTAAATGCTTGAGTCAAAGCGTATGTGGAATATTATAATGGCTGTGATATTGCACATATCAGTTTTGTCTCTTTGTTCTGATGACGAATTCAATCACCACATCTAGCTGATGGCCGTATTCTCGAAAGACTTTAAAATTTGTAACTTGTGTTTCCCAAGTATAGCAGCAACATTCTCCCAAATGGTTCGCTCGGGAGTATCTGAGTAAATATGACCCATTGTAATTAATACGGAAAATTACTATTAAAGTATTGCATAATTCTAACCAATATTGGGAGGTTTGCCATACATTTGCTGTGTTATTTTGCCTATAGATATTCCATGAATTACCTCAATGCGTTACCACCATATTTATGGGAAACTTGAGTTAGGAATTCGTAAGTCTTGAGAATACGGGCCCAGAGCATTTGAACTTGCTACAAGAATTTGATTAATATATTCCAAGTAAAAGTTTACGATAAAATATCAGAATTGAGATGTCACAGTGACATGATTAATGTATGACTGTGCAATTTATGTATAATTTATGTATACAAATCCACCGTAATGCAGAAAAGAGGGCATGTTAAGACATCCATGTTATTATTTGCAGAGTGAAAAACTGGTCCGCATTTGTACTACCTCTACTTTTATATTGAGCAAAATTCCATGTTTACAATCACAATGTTTTTGCTATATTTTTCATTGTTTAGACATATTTAACATTTCATAATCTTTTGTTAACATGTGACATTGAAATGCAATTAATGTTGTGTATGATTTATGTGTAAATTGGTCAAAAACATTGCCGTTGATGTAAACCTCCTAGGACAACGTTGGTTCTATCAACAATGTTGCTCCACATGTAACGAATGGTTAAACCATGCACCGGTTAAACCATGCACAATCATGCTTTCAGTGCATGAGTCGCGATATGTGCCCCGCAACTAGTAGCGAGGATGAGGTAATTAATCGTCATCATTATTATGCGTGCTGATGATATTTAGTAGCTCGCTGGTTGATTAATGCGAGCTGCGCCGCTTAGTCTTTGCTGTTCGCACCCGCGGGTACAATGGACGCACCCTTGTTGCACATCAGAGCTCACTGCTAGGGTCACAAGGTTCTCACGTCTTACCATCTTCAATCATTCGCTTTGCCAACTGTCTGCTCAACTTTGCATTCATTTGCAGTGAACTTTCTTTCTCTCAGTGTATATTGACATTTTACAAGGCACTGTGTATGCTGATTTTACCACTTGTGTTCTTACAGAATTTCTTCCCCTGTGAAAAACTAATCCGATGATTTGTTTAACACTTTAAGACTTTTGACAGATTATAATTATTGTTATTATTTTTTGAAGTGAGTTTTCTCTGTCTGTTGGCAGAACACTGAAATACTGTAAGTCCTTGTCATTTTTATTACATTACTACATTTGCTGACTGGACAATATCTATGAATTCTGTGTTTTTTTATAATTTATTTAAAAAAAATTTTAACACTTCAAAGACTTTCAACAAACTGTCATTACCAGTGTAATATACAGTAATACTTTAATATTGTAATAGTGTAATAATACTGTAATAATGTAATGCAGTAATACCGTAATACTGTGTATAGAATACAATCAAATGGGAAAAAGTTTTAGCCTGTTACAGTATTTTAAGACTTGTTTTTATTTACATGTAAATTTTAGATATCACCGGTTTAGTAACGACATGAGTCTTAGTGGGGCTTCCACTGCAGTGATTGACATCATTTCATTTTGATTGGGCTGTCTTTTATTTGATATCCATGTTTAATAGAAGTTGTGTTCTGAATGGACCACCTATCTTACACATCAAATGGTAAAAAGTTCGAAAGCGGTGCTTTGCATGGCACAAAACATGTACGAAAACACCTCCGAGGCAACCTATAACAAGGAGCAGTGAATCATCTTGATACGACCATTCTTTCGGAATTTCACAGAGTTTTTCTCACCGCTAGCGCTTTGTTCAAATCCTTATACGTGGTCGCTGAAGCGTGACGTAGGCCCAACAAGCATGACCTGTGCACGCAAGCTTCACCACCGTCATCTATCTGAGCATGTTTATGAGCGGAATACGCCGTCCAAAGACATATATGCAGTGCACACAGTGTGAAGCTTTCCTTCAAAACCAATCAAACCGGATCTAGAATGTCTGTGGTTCAGTTGCAAGTGCCATAAAGAAAGAATCCGTATAATTTTGATACCCATTGATGGTGTTTTTACCTGTATGTTTAGTGAGGATGAATGAAACATGTCTTACGGAGTTAACAAAAGAACACTAAACTGGTCCGTGGGTCGAACACACATGCATAGAAATGACATAGAGACATATTTTAGTCGCTTGCATGGTAGAAGCTGTCCATTATACAGCCACTAACAGGAGCTCTGTGTCGATGTAGGTGCCTAGGCCTGGCTGTTAACTCTGTCCCACGCTAGTATACGTTTACAAATGGGAGAAACATTTCCTTCTAAACACCGCAAAGTTGCATTATTTTTTGACCACCATAAGGTCATTAGTTATAACTTTAACCAACCCTGTCTTGTATTTATATATAGATGTCAGTTGTTTAGATAAATATAGCTTAGCATAATTAAAATGATATCAGTTATAAATTTACAAGGTAATTGTGATATGACGTATGATATGATTGGTTATTTGATATGGGCATCAAGTTAATTCTGTGGAAAATGTTGGTGAGTTTACACCAGCTTAGAAGACAGGTCATTCTGACGGAACCTTTCTTGTCGCATCACATTTGTCTTACTGTATAAATATTATTGAAATCTATTTACACCAAACTTTAATAGATTTGTCTGACATTTAACCATGACAGTTTCGACAACAGCAATCTAGTACAATTAAAAAAATCATGAACAGCTCTATATATAAAGCAACCATTCATTTTGTAAACTATCAGTAATGTTCTGCTATCTTTAGTTGGGTGACTATGATTACAATTTGAGTAACACCAATATCTGAAATTGTGTCTGACCCAGTAACCGTTTCATGGGTAGTGAGCGACCAGCCCGACCCTGGTGGAACGGAGTTTCTTTGCACTGTCAGTCATATCATAAAAGACCAATCACCGCACCTGTTCAGTGGAGCATCAGAACGTGATGTGTGACATCGGTGTGAGGCCCTATAATGCAGTTGTTATGTCACTACTAAAAAACACATGGGGCGTTATCTTGGGATGGGAATTTGAGGTTGAATATTTACTGTTCACTGACGCCGTTTGGTCTGTGGCAATATCTGTGCTCGAGGAATGTATGAAAGAAATCGTAGATTAAGACGAGAGATCTTTTGCTTTATCTGAGCTGTCGACTGGGACAATGGTGTCGGAGATGGTGACGTTTATGAAGTCATGTCACTGCGTGTTCACTTGCTGTCACAGTCACGCTGAGCACTGGTGACAGAGGTTGTTTACGTTACATGATGACAACGTTGATACCAAAACTGTGCCTGATCATATTTGATTGAGAATGCACAGCAGTAGTTACAATATTTGTGACAAACATGTTTCAGAAGTTAACATAAATAATAGTCACCTTTATCAGCGGTTCATAAAATTATTCTAAAGTTAAGTAAGTTTTATGAATAAGTTGGCCAATTTAACAACATTTTGACATGATTTTTTATGTACTTGAGATGTTTTCCGCCTGCTGTGGTTGCTGCATGGTTTCATCATGGATACTTACATCAAATGTCTCTAAAATCTTAATTTTCAAATAAATAATACTCACCAAAATGCATTTAGTTATGCCTTTCTGCTTTCTTGTTTGTGGATATTGTTTGCTATGTAACCTGTGTGCAGTTTGTGGATATACATTTCTGCTTTATGCACTCTATGACTGCTTCACATATTTGCAGCTAGAGAATATCTCTTGTATGCCACTGCAGTGCTGTTGTTTTTACTTGTGTGGGAATGCTCCAGCTTTGTTTCTTTGTTAGCCTTGTTTGCATTGCTAGTAACTGGTATCTCAGTGATATGAAGTTATCTGGTGTCTCAGTTTAATTTGTATCCAACTTCTTACTTTCAATAACACATGTACTGATGTTTTGAGCCATTGCTGTGGTGTTTAATAGAATAATTTTCATTGACCATACAAATATTCCCCAGACCAACTTACTAATTTTCATGAGTGTAGAAACTAATTTGCATTGTGATGGTATTTTAACTAACACAATTTGTTAAGATCATACCATTTCATGGATTAAGATAATCGTCAACTTAACAGGTGGCCTCATTATGAATACCTCTTTCATAGTTGCATGTGTATACTAAGTAGCTGTTGTTTGTATCTATGGAAGAAAATGTGTTTGTTTTGTATTAATTTGTGAATGTTAAACAACATGATTTCTATTTTCGCAAATTCACACATTGTTATTTTGCTTGAATTAGTTGTGTTTGTGTTTTATTTTATTAAACAACATCCTTATTTGTGTCATGTTAAATTTACATAATATTATCTGGTAGACTTCAGAATTTATAATCACGACTAATGTCTTTCGCTGCCTGTCGCAGGTGACAGTTCCATTGAGACCAATGATGGCAAGATGTCGCCACTGACTCACAAGGAGCAAGAAGTTGCTCCACGACCCCAAGAGCAGGAAGTGGCTCTTCGACCTCAAGAGCTATGTCGGCTGCAGCGAAATTCCTCCTTCACCACCGCTCTAAACAACGACCGGTCGTTATTGAAGAACCCTGAGCCGAGTTCCCGATTTACGTCAAGCTGGGCCCCGCATAATCCTTATTTTGGCCTTCCCGACACCACCAGTGCTTCAGACTGTAAACTGCGCCACAACCAGGTGGAGCCACTGCCAAATGGTCTCTATTATGTTCCGCCACCGAAAGTAGAACTACCTCCAGAAAATAGATTCCTGGACGCGCACTGTCTTTGCACGAACAGTGGTGGTGGTCTGTCGACCTTCGGTGTGAACAGTGAGGGGGGTAAGCCACAGACCCCCAGCAAACAACGCAAAGAAGTGAGGTTTGCAGAAACGCCTATGTACCAGGCGGAAAGTGTGGACGGCGATGTGGTTGTTTCAGACAGTTACATCATGGACGCCGTCGACGCCGACCTCACCAGGGGGATTGAACTTGACATGTTGGGCAGTGGAAATGTCATGACAGTATGATTACAGTGACAGTATGATCATAGTCTCAGTGCAGTATGATCACAATGGCGGTGTGATCGATCATAGTTTGATTGCAGTGACAGTATGACCAGTACGGTCAGTGGCAATGTGATCAAAATGACAGTATGATCATAGTGACAGTATGATCAAAATTACAGTATGATCATAGTGACACTGATCAAAATTACAGTATGATCACAGTGACAGTATGATCAAAATTACAGTATGATCACAGTGACAGTATGATCATAGTGACAGTATGATCATAGTGACAGTATGATCAAAATAATAACTGATCATAGTGACAGTATGATCAAAATTACAGTATGATCATAGTGACACTAATCAAAATGACAGTATGATCATAGTGACACTAATCAAAATGACAGTATGATCATAGTGACACTGATCGACATGACAGTATGATCATAGTGACACTATGGTCACAAGGACAACGTGTTTTAAATTGAAAAGTGCCAGTATAAACAGTGGCATCTTTTGTCTTGACCATGTGTACCCGTGCAGAGACGTCTTGACCATGTGTACCCGTGCAGAGACATCTTGTACCAAGTGTGGTTACATTGCTTTACTAAGACGCCCCGACGTGTGACAACAAGGAAACGAACACTGGAATACATCACAGTACTTCCTTGTACAAAGAATGAACAATGATCATTATTGGTTGATGGTATTCAGCACATTGCTTATTTAAATGTAAAGTATTACTACATTTGGACAGTGGCCCGTGTACATATGTACTATGCATGACTAGTGCCAAGGTGTTTAACGAGATCTTATCTTGTAAAATTTTGTTTTTAATGTAGTACAGTTTTAAGGACCAGTATCGAGTCCAGCCACACCCCGGACATACAGGGTCAAAGAGAAGAACAACAAAACTATAACAACTCTTTCAAAATCTTTATATGTCTCAGCAATGTAACTTGTCGGTTAATTATGCCAACATTTTCATTTAAGCTTCCAAAAACCAGAAATTGTAAGCAGATGTTCAGTGTTCAGAACAAACAACAATAACATCTAAGAAAAGAAAATTAATCAGGAGTAACGGCTTTGATAATGTAATTTCATTGTTATTTGTTAAATTCGTTGTTGGGTCAATGGAATAGATGGTACCCTGAGATGATTGACCAAATTTGTTGCATCGTTCTGAGCTACTAATGCTGAACAAATTAAGTTATCTGTCAACAAAATAACTAATTGAGATGTTGTTTGTTGTCTATGCAAGCCAGCACGTGTTCCGACAAGTGATTTAGTCATCGCCCAGTTCATGTGCCTACCTTCACAGAAGCAAACTGACCTTATTAAGTATTTCCTACCCATATAACATAAGGTCTTGTATCAAAGTTTCCAAACTGTTACTATTAATTGTGCTATATTATGTGTAGCAAATGTCAATGGGACCAGATTTAAATATTCATACTTATGACCCAAACCAGCCCATTGAATGCGTTATCTGCAGAATGCCATTCTATATAAAACTATAACAGTTATGTCGACCCCTATTCTGCACCGTGTTCATAGCATCATTAACATCACAAGCAATTTTGGTTATTGCCGTGTTATCTGGTCTACTTTTGTGCACAGGCACATTCAGGATGTTTGTAAATGCATAATTTGTAACATATGTGGCATGTCATGATGGTTCTGATCGTAAGGTACATTTTGGCGGTATGGAGTTATGAGCATCGTGTAAAAGGGAAACATTTCAGTTTTACAATGGTACCAGTGGCATCGGTGTAAGTCAGTTTGTTGCAAAGTTATGAATGGTGAAATTGACCCACCCAAAAAATTCAAGTTTTGAAAGGGACAACATCAATGTATTTTTCAAATCGCATACCATTCAGTCTAAAATATGTGTTAAACGTGGTTTTTCAAGTTACGTTATTTGAACTGGTAGTAAATTGTTTATTGTTTGTAAAAATGCAAAACAAAAAGCTATACTTTCACACCTGCAAATGTATTTTGGCTTTTCCTCAGTTTTATTAAATGTATCTGGACCATTGTGGCCTGTCGTATACACATTAAGGCAGTGTACAATGGTTTTCCTTGGATAACTAAATAACATTGCAACACTGAATTTATTATTCAAAAATAATGTCCATACAAAATGTGTTTCCATCATGCTCTTTCATATCTTAATACTTCAGGAAATACATCATGAGTTGTCACTGAAATATAATATACAGCTATATAGAGATTGCTGAATTGCCATAAAAGACAGACAAATAAATGTATAGTGATTAAAAAAAATTCCACTTTCACACCTATTGTAATTTAAAATATAATACACCAAGAAAAATTAAAACAGGAACATTGTTTATTTTGACATACTGTGAATCTGAATGTCTGTGAAGTTGAATAATTTGTCATTTTAGTTATACAAAACCACCAACTAGCAACATAAAAGTTGACCAATGACAACCATAATACATTCTCAATAACCACCAAAATGTCTGTTTCTGCTATGAGAACTGACGGTATCACTAACAATATTCTGCTATATCTTGGTAAATATTCCAATATCCATTGTATAATTGGCTGTAGTGATTTAGTTCATACTGATGTTTTCCTTGTGCATATGTAAAATACCTACAAATGAGTGGCCTGTTATGTAATGACATAGGTCACATGTACATATACAATAGATTCAATCTCAGCGAGACGAAACTGAATCGCTGAACAGTTGACGCTATTGTTTTACCTGCAACTGAGAATGTTGCCTCTGTTATATAACTGTTATTTATTGGCTTCAATTTGTAAAGACCTGTGCTTCTGTGCATCTAGAACACATCTAGATGGAAGGAGGTCACTAAGACAATCTTTGTACATAACTCACTAAAGAGAACCGTTGCAAGTGCCTGTTTTCTTCATATGGACTGTATCAAAGAACATAATAGTTCTTTATAGTGATTTTGGTAATCGTTCTTCCAAAACAACTCATGACTCTGGGTTATCCATCTTGCAGATGTGGGCAGGGTATTATCCACGTAATTTATCTGGTTCTTGTAGAACCACGATTCATTGTTATTGATTGTGAGAGTATTAAATATTGATAAAATATTGCCTTCTGTATGGCAAGACAAAATTTGGATGGAAATTAATGTGTGGAATGTAATAGATTTGTTTAATGACTTATTATGATTAAATTATTAAACGTACATTTAAAGCTGGTTGAAATACTTGATAATGTTATGTATAGTAATGAGATTATTATGATAATGTTATTTGATGGTAAACTTGAAAATTAATTCAGTGTTGACTTGCAGAATGTGGTTGTTATTTTGCTGTCTCTGAACTTCCAACAATGTATTTTGTTTGGATGTCATGTCTACCTCCTTGCCAGAAGAGGCAACCAATATAACAATTATGTGGCACATGACATATGATTAAAAGAACTTATAATTATGGTAAATACTCCATGAATGTATAGACATGCCACAATTTATATGTGCCTTATTAAGAATATGCCAACATATTTATAAGAGTAGCATGCCTCTCGTTGTAAGATTGCTATTTATGTAAATAATAAATTTATAATAAATGCATTATATAACATACACATCAAGTTTGTGTTTATGTCACTTGTTGCCAGTCTGGGGCCAATATTGATTTAAAATCAAGTAGTTTTATAGTAACGCTTTTAAAAATATGTACATTGAAGTGGTGCAAAATAGGTTGCACATACGGATGTGGTTTTCATGTCCTAATCAGAGTATTAGACTCCTCAGTGGTGAATGCAGAAATAATGATCTCCCAACACCGTCTTAACCCTACTTGCAGACATTTCAAGACATATTTTTTGAGATTATTATAGACACTTGTAAGTATCCTCCCAGGTACTCGGGTCCACTTGCCTCTTTCTAAGTTCATTCACTTCCTTGGACCATTGGCCTTTGATCTACCAATTGGCGATGCATTAAAGCAAAACACAAAAGTGGTTATTTAGAGTTATTTTCTTGTTCACTGTACCCATGAGTAGCCATTGGAACCACGGTCGAAATATATTTAGTTTATCAAGAAATGAGTATCTGCTGCATGCAATGCCTTCATTGGCAACAGCGGAAATTAAATGGTCATTGCATTGGAATGGGTTTAAGTACAACATAGTGTAACGATGACAATTGCTGCCCTTGGGTGGTTAAGCTAGTTACATAAAACAATTGCATGATTGCATAATATATATATACGTTGGAATATGGGTGTCGTGTACATAGGGATGTGTTTTTTTAGATTCCATGTTGGGTAAATAATTACATTTCCTGAAACGACTAATTTGTCGTTTGAACAGCTGAAGAAGTGATGCATAATTTTTTACCCTATTATTGACCTTTTCCCTCTATGACACCTCGTTACACATGGGCTGCCCTTCTAAACACTAAGTAATTCTCCCAATGCGAACTCGTCGCAGGAACTACTTGAAATTGTAATAGATGATGGTTAGCATCGGACGTGACTCTTATCGGTGAATAATTGATGTAGCGCAGCGACACGGAGAAAGGACGCGATTCGAAGGGATACCGTCAAGATCGCATTGATTGACTGGCGTCTGCTGACGCCAATATTCGTCTGTGTCGCCGCGAGAGAAACGCAAACAAACAGACCGAGTTGTTAATTAGTAGCCCAAACAACTCGCCTCACTATGTCCGTCCGCATTAATGGAGCCCAGCCGGGTGGCTGGCAGAGAAGGGGCAGTAAATCACCCGTCACAACCCCGTCTTTCACCAAAGTCAGGTACTTAGCGGCAAATGGATTCCTGAGCTGTTTCAACATTCAAACAAAAACGTTGCCCGGCGTATAACGGATTGTCATTAGGCGTAGATTAGACCTTAATTAATTTCCACTGTTCGGTATCTGAATAATCATATAGGCCCCTATGTCTTTGTTAATGTTCGGCTTAGTCCATTTCTAAAGGCAGAAAATCCAAGAAAGGTCACATTTTTGTGTAGGAAACAAAATCACAGGAAATAACACCACAGTGGCATTATAGGACACCGTTGGTGGCAGGAAACACGGAAGCGGGGAATAAGGTTATATAATGTCATGGAGCTGAAGAATTTTGAAGAAATGTGTGTCAGATGTCTTAGCAATCGTTGCCGCGATATCGTCCCACATAACAAGACAATTACATGACATCCCACTCACACGCACCTGTGCATCTATTTGTGGCAGTCCTGCGGTCGTTCATGAAAATGCCAATGTTGTTTTTGGTTAACAACTGCCACTCTATTTCCTGTCACCGGACCGTCGCCTTTCTTCTCATACCGCCTGAATTGATGTATAACCTACGTTGAATTACCCCTGCATTGACACTGCGCACAATATGTATCGAACGCTAATAATGGGGCAGTGACTACTTCTAGTTTCCCCCAGACGACTTATCACCGTCTATCGAAAGTTAGTCGTCTGTATAACGGCTTTACCACTTCCTCTAAACTTTCCTAAAGTATTACTTATAAGTTAGGGTCTGCGGAGGGGTCTCAATCTCCCGAGCATATCCCACCTTTTTGGGGGCCACCATCCCATTTCCCACTTTTTTGTGGAGGGGGGCAACTTCCCACTAATTTCTTAGGCTAATCTTCCACTCTCCATAATAGTTTTAGCCCTTCCTGATTCACTTCCGGCGCTATGCCGCGGCATTGCGGGGGTCTCCGTGGGTCCGGTCAGAAGGCCGCAGCAAAAGAAAAACGTCGTTCACATCGTATGCTGACGAAGAAAACCGCTGTTTCAAAAGCATCGATTTGTTAAAAGGGACAGCAATCGAGTCGAACGTAATCTACAATTGATAGGCGTATGAAAAATGCGCTGCTTTCGGCAACATTAAGAGCAAGTTTGAGTGTGAACTCTATTTGTCAACATCAAACCGCTGTGCAACAACACCTGTTGGGTGGAATGTGTCTAATTGTGGACAAATGGTTGACAACACAGAGGAAATCAACATGTGTATGTTGGCAGTACATTCCAGTTTTTAAATGTGGCCTTTTTTCCAGGACGTCGATGCTTCCTTGTGGATTAATGTGTTTAGGTTCGAACACAAATGACTTTAAACACCCCATTTTGCCTACTTCCCCTACTTTATTTTATTAATATTTAACACATGTTTAGTAGGGTTCAGTTTACCAACTGCAATTTATATTCACCATACATTCGAAAATTCCATCTTTATTTTACATGTTCAGCTACAGTGATCAAAGCATATTGTCTTTTACACCGCCGCCGGTTTGCCTTATACAGTATGCTTTGGTGATAAGAATGTCATTAGTGTCATGCGTTTATCTGGTGCTTATGTCTTATTTACGTATGTATATTACTTTGTATGTAAGGCACGTGTAGGCGATTCAAATTAGGTAATAATGTTTTTAATTATCGCATTTCTAACAAGTTGGTGCATAAGAAAGTTAAAAAAAAGAAGCTGGTGAGGAGTCGACTAAAGTGGGCTGGACAAATGGAGGAAGAATGGAAGGGGAAGAAAGAGATGGCAAAGAAAGCAGATGGCCGGAGAGTGGAGAGTTAAAGGAGTCGAGGACGACGTAGACTGCGTTGGGAGGATTGTGTAAAGAGGTATTTGAGGGGATTGGAAGAGGAGTAGAGGATGAGAGCGAAATATAGAGGGGAGAGGACACGGCTATTTGAGAGAATAGTGTAAGAACAGTGATAATGAAGGAAAAGAAAAGAAAACAGAAATCGAGGACCGGTATTGAGGCCAGTCTCACCGCACACATACAGAGAAACAAGAGGAGAATAACATCTCCACAAATGCGTGTCCCCTCAATACACTGACTTTAATATAAAAAAAACTACCAGCAAAAGTGAAGCAAACAGAAAAACTGGTACTAGGGGAAATAGAAAAAATTGCCCTAGCCAACATCGGATTACATGGAACAATTATGTTACGGTAAGAGCATAACGATGCTTACTGTTTTACAGCACAATTTAACTGTAATGCTGCTATACACCTTACTGAAGGTACTTTTACGGCAACGCAGTGGATGTCATGCAAACAGCGAATGTTGACAAGACACATGTTAAATGATGTTACATATTTGTGTAAGCAATTTATATTGAGATCAAGCATATCTTCTTCCCACAGGGCGCCGTAACTGCTACGCGCACGGTAACACCTTCCAGAGTTAATACATTGTTTTATCAAACTAATGTGAATACCTGAACGCATTTCATTATTTTGAAATACAGTTCCCTTGTTACGCTAAACTTGAGGTCACTTGCGACTTGGTGATTTGATACCATCTGATGACAAGTATTGTGCTGCTGTATTCTATTGGGATGGATCCCAGTATTACATGATTGATTGAAGCTGTATATATAAATGTGTTGAATGGGCAGTCGTCATCAATGACCAACTGACATAATAGTTCAAAGTGGAAAAGATTGTGAAAGAGGATATCATCTAAGATTGACCTGGATAGAAGAAAATCTATGACCATGCATGCAACATGGTTTTAGGAATGGTAAAAGCAGAATCATCCAATATGAATATTTAGGCGGCAGTTTTACGGAACAGGAAACTACGGAAGAAGGGGTTAACGACTGCACAACCACGTACGACCAGAGCGTATGATGGATAAGTACCGAGTGTTGAAAGACAAAGCAAGTGCTTAAGAAATGCTAACATGTCGTACACAAATCCATTTCAAGGCATCTTTGGTCGTGAACGTTATACCTTGACATAAGAAACGCCAACATGTCGTATACAAATCCATTTCAAGGCATCTTTGGTCGTGAACGTTATACCTTGACATAAGAAACGCCAACATGTCGTATACAAATCCATTTCAAGGCATCTTTGGTCGTGAACGTTATACCTTGACATAAGAAACGCCAACATGTCGTATACAAATCCATTTCAAGGCATCTTTGGTCATGAACGTTATACTTTAACAAAGTCACTTACAAGTTAAGTCAAAGCAGCAGACATGAAAACCATTTTTAAGATTTGAAATTACCAAATATTATACAAGGTGTCACCAATCACCCATTGTGACATGTAGCGAATGAAAAATAAGACCACCCAGATTGTATGGTTGATCAAAATTAATCAAATGAGATGACGAACCAATCTTACCCCCTTATTTCTCAACCATTTATGTGTTGTCGCGTGTTGGCGATCAGATGCAAAGCTTCTGACCTTGGTATAGGTCACACGCAACATGACATTCCACACGTGACGATGGTTATTTGTCGGAAAATCGAAATATCGATTTTACTCCCCGCTGATCTGTGAATGTCGTAACTCTGTAAGCCATCATGGCATGCATCAATCAGGAACACTCTCTTTCTCGGGACACTACGCCCTGGTGGACAATTCGAACTTATAAGTTACCGTGAATATGCCCAATTTCGACCAAGTCGGGTCATCCAGTAAGATGTCAACGTGGGGTGATACGGCCCCCTCTGCGGTGCGATGATGGGGCCGTTTTATCCTACGTATAAATAACCATACCATTAATACTTTATTATTGCATAATTTTCCATCTATCATATCTACTGCACTGTTTGATTTTCGTGAAAGATATTGTGGTTTTCTAGTCATATTGTTGGGGGCCATTTTAGCTCACGATGGGGAGGGGGCCGTCTTACCCTTAGTTGGGGGTAAAACGGTCCCAGGTGACAACATTTTTGTTTTTGTGATAACTAAACAATGGGTTCCTCTAGAAAGTTTATTATCGCATATATTGTTAATAAAAATCAAGTTTGTAATGTAAAGCATTTGTTGGTTCCTACTATTATTTTTGTTAGGTGGGCCGTCTTATCCCACCTTTCCCTTAAATATAGCACCATATCTCCGTACCAGCTCCTTCGTTGACGATTACACACATTATAAAACAATAGTTCTTTGGAAGTCCATCAGACGACACAAAGGTACAACATGGGAATCGCGAAGACGAAATTTTAAAGATGTGGAAAAAAATTACCTCTTAGCCCTTTTTGTTTCTCACCAGAATCATGCATGTTAATGTTTAGATGCTTACCTGAGAGAGCAGATAATGTCATTCGTCCGCTACAGTTAAAAAGGGTCCACGATAACCCGACCTGGGTAGTAATGCATACTTATTATGCTATGGCCAATAACAACATGTTCCGTTTAACTACGTAAACATTGCACGTGTTTACACAGTAAAACAGAAAATGCGTTAACTATCTAACAAAGCGTAATAAGTACACGTATTGATTTACCTGGTGGGGTATTCATAGTTGGACGACACGACAGTGCTGTGCTGATATGGAAGCTGTATTTCAGTAAATTGCCCACGATTTTGTTTCATTCACACTATTTAAATGCATACCTCCTTTACAATTGGATAGACATGTATTGCGATTAAGGCAGATCGGAGTTGTGAAGAAAAATCCTGAACGGTTGCGCGCTAGGTTTGGCAAAAGTGCAACAAATGACACTGACATTGCAATCGATCAGGTCATTTAGCCTAATGCCCCATTTAAGTAGCTCGACACCCCGCGGTCCAGGTCTGTGAAATCGGGATGACACAAAAGTACTGTGAAGTGTCTGTTATTAAATCGTCACTTTCTGACAGTGATAAATGGCCCGCCTTGTCACAAGTAGACATCAACTTGAAGGTGTCAGAAGTTGACACCAAGCTAGACATATTATGTAATGGGAGCCTACGTAAATTCATACAAAGTTAACCATCATTAACAATGCAAGTTAGTTTTGTTTGATTAAAATCAGCTACTTGTGAAGTGTTGCCTACCTTTGTGTGATGTGTGCACTGGCCGCTTGATTATATAGTATGTCTTCCGTTTAGTGGGGCGCAGTGGTTTAGCTGGTAGAGCATCGGACTCTCAATCAAAATATTCCGGGTTCAAACCTCTTGCTGCCGTTTCGAATCTTGGGCAAGTTCGTTCACTCAACGTTGCCCCAGTTCATACAGCTCAGAACGAGTACCTGGCTATAGACAGTGGAGTATATTTGTGTATTGGTGTATATTTGTGTCTTCGCGCAGTAATTGCAGCGTGGCTAAATGCTTCCCAGAGAAGTCGATATGGTGTTTGATTGAACAGATCTGCCGGAGAGTAAAGTGTTAAGCGCTCTTAACAGCCGTGATACTGTTTTATATACGAACGTATCTTTTGTTATTATTATATTACCTATACACGAACGTACATACTAAAATAGTGTAGTTTTGCTACTTTTTGTCTTTGAGGCTGACATCACTGTTTCACTGCGGTCTCCATACACCACTCGTCTCCATTCCTCTTATCTCTCACTCTCATTCTCCCCTCCCAATCCTGCCAAATCTCTCGTCAGACCATTTTAGTCGTGGTCTTCATCTTCTCATTCTGTCTCCACCCTGAGGCCATCCAATCTCTTTCTTAACCATTCTTCTTCCGTTCGTTCCACGTGTCCAGTCCAACTCATCACCAACTCTCTCCTCCACACCAACAACCTTCTTCTCCGTTCTTCGCCTGTTTGTGCTTTTTCACCCCCGCAATTCTTCCCACCTCATTATTTTTCCTCGCTTACTTGATATTTGGACATTCTCTTGACTGTTCGTTTCCGTCAGCAGGTATTGCTGCATTAAATGCTGTTTAAATGTCACAGGAAATGCATTTTTATTTGAACACGAAGGTAACTTGTATAATTTCATAGACCTCCCTATCATTTCACAGATCTCCCTAATCACTCAAAAATGTGTTACAATTAGAAATAAAATAATATCTCGAATGTTAATCATTTGTTGGAGGACTGATCACACCAATTATTCCTGCGTGAACGTGTCATTTCATCGATTATTTAATCACGGCGCCATCATTTCAGTGGGTGAAACGTGGCGCCATTTCACACACACAGAAGCAGGGTAGTGTAGTGGTTAGCACATCGTAAAAGAACCGCTCGTAAACGTAGCATGCGTTCACAGGGCGTTGGCTCATTACTTTACTTACCCTCTTCATGTCTATGTTGGGGCGCCGTAGCGTAGGGTTTAGAACACCGGATTCTCAATCGAGATATTCTAGGTACGAATCTCATTTATCCTCTTATTGTTGTACCTAACCCTGGGCAAGTTCGTTCACTCTATGTTGCTCTAGTTCACTCAGCTGTGTAAAATAATGGATGTAGATAGCGGTGGATTTTTCAGCCAAGTTATGTCGACCTTCTCTTGTTTTCAGGATGAGGCAAATGTTGTGTTTTTGTTTGGTGGAGTCGGAGATGGTCCCCGGCCAGTACAGCTTCGGTATCTTCCTTAGGCAGGTGTTGTGGATCCTGGCAAGTCTATTTGTGTCTTGTTGTCTGTTTTAAAATGTAAAAGAAAATGCTGAAGAAAAGAAATGAAGAAATCGTTAGAACATGAAACAATCAACACTGCGAGTCGCACAGGAGCAGAAAGAGGACGTTGCTCTGATAAATTTCGAGTTTGGTGTTTCGGGAGTACACTGATGTTCTATATAACGGTTGTATATTTGTAAATGAGGGCTTGTTTTTTGTCAATCGCGTTTTATTTCCCCCTTTGCTCCACTCGCGATAGTTTATTTGTAGCAATTCGCTCAATGTAGAACTTCTCAAATTGGCATTCCACGACACTGTTCGAGCAATGGTCAATGTTTGAAGCCGTGTAGACATTTTAAATTGCTACGTATCCTACAAGTGAAGGTAGATCAGATGATTGAACGGGTATTGATCAAAGGAAGAAAGCATGCATTGTGTACATGTGACGTGTACAGCCATGTTAACTATCCTGTGTACATGTGACGTGTACAGCCATGTTAACTATCCTGTGTACATGTGACGTGTACATCCATGTTAACTATCCTGTGTACATGTGACGTGTACAGCCATGTTAACTATCCTGTGTACATGTGACGTGTACATCCATGTTAACTATCCTGTGTACATGTGACGTGTACAGCCATGTTAACTATCATGTGTACATGTGACGTGTACAGCCATGTTAACTATCCTGTGTACATACTTTATGATTAATTAAGTGTTTAGTCAGCTGATCAACGATTACTTTTGGTACCGATAAATATAGGGGTTCTTCGCGTAAGTCGTATCCCGCTAGGACACGTGTGGATAAAACTGGATAAACACCACATAATGTCACTAAAATGTGTTTGGTGTACAGTTTTCGAAAACAAATGTCAGATATATATATGTCTGTCTGTGTATCTGTCTGTCTCTCTGTCAGTGTATGTGTGTCTGTCTGTATGTCTGTCTGCCTGCCTGCCTGCCTGCCTGCCTGCCTGCCTGCCTGCCTGCCTGCCTGCCTGCCTGCCTGCCTGCCTGCCTGCCTGCCTGCCTGCCTGCCTGCCTGCCTGCCTGCCTGCCTGCCTGCCTGCCTGCCTGCCTGCCTGCCTGCCTGCCTGCCTGCCTGCCTGCCTGCCTGCCTGCCTGCCTGCCTGCCTGCCTGCCTGTCTGTGCATGTATGTCTGTATGTCTGTCTGTCTGTCTGTCTGTCTGTCTGTCTGTCTGTCTGTCTGTCTGTCTGTCTGTCTGTCTGTCTGTCTGTCTGTCTGTCTGTCTGTCTGTCTGTCTGTCTGTCTGTCTGTCTGTCTGTCTGTCTATGTCAGTCGGTCAAACTCAGGATACATTCCAACACTTCTACCTACATTGGCATCGTGTGCGACACGTCGCCTGCGGTTATGCGTTCCAGCCCATGCAGCGCCTCACACAAATCTTTTATTGTGAATTGAAATCGAATAATTATTTTCTCCGGTTTCCGTCTGCAGCGCGTACATCGTTTCCAACGCCTCGCAGTTGTTCGAATGCCCGTCTGTCGATTTGTGCGTCTTTCTCGGCAATTCCAGAACATCTGTAGGATAGGCCACACGGAGATGATAGGTAAACATGCATATAAAAACCCAGATGGTGCGCTCTTTCAGTGAGTCCCAATTCAAGTGGTTGGCGGTCCTGGATTGCCAGTCTGTTTGTGTTTGGAGCGTCGCGTGCAATTGTTTAGCACATATGTTCATTGTTTATAGTGGAAAACGAGCATTTGCATGCACTTTTCAAACAACGATCATATTGTTACCTTGTTGTTCTCCTCATCTTTTCCCTGAATGCTTGGGGAGAAGCTTATCTAGTTCTTGATTTTTGTTTTCTTTCTCTTTTCCATCGCTGGTCTTGCACTGCTGCTTTCACCAACTGTCTCCGTTTCCCTCTACATTTCTCTCTCATCCCCGTCTCCTTCTCCTATCCCCCAAAAATTCGCCTTACGGGCTCAGCACACTGTTAGTTTTCCCATTGGCGACCATGTTAACGTTTTGTGTGATTATAAGAAAACGTGACCTATAAAGTTTCTTTAACTTCTCACCTGCGTTATTATCATCTCATTGACATGCTGGTCGAGTTTAGTCAAAATCTAATATTTCTAGCTCTCGTAAAATGTCTGTATGTGTGACACCCGTCAATATTTACGAATGGATGCAGGCAGTAATCCGGCTAAACGGCCAACTAGTCAAATTGCTGCCAAATACCCTTCTGCTTAGTAAAATCAGCTACCAATGCACCATTTTACTGTCAACAGCTTCTACAATCACACCGGTAAACCTGACTACTCAAATGCACTTATGTCAGAGCAGGTGAATTTTGTAAAAAAAATCATTTCTCAAAAATAAATTGCACTTTTTCGTATGTAACCAAGAAGGAAGTCCAATAGTGTCCTTGACCCCTTACGCTATCCTTCCATCTCAGTCTTGGTCGCTCTCCCCTCTTACCTTCCACTGCTTTCTTTGCTAATCGTTCTCCCATTCCATCCACATGTCCAGCCCACTTTAGCCGACTCTTCACCAGCTTTGTTTTAAAATTGTCTTTACACCAACCTCCTCCCTCGGTTTCTCCATTCTTCTTTAAAAAAGTGTAAATTATAGTATAAACATTTAGCAACAAATGTCACATTTTTGTATACCTTAGAATTAATGCATGTTTGTAATTTCTCAGTTTGACACAAAGCCATTTGAAGAAAAAAAAATCAACATTCGTCCATGGACCTAGGGTATGGTATGGGTTTACCGAGATGCATATAGGAATTACGCACAGTCATTATCATACATATTTAACGATAAATATATGCATAAACACGACAAGCATGGCTATGATATTTGTATTGTTGTATTGTAGTTTCGAATAAATTCCGATGAACGGTAGCAAAACCGGAACCACATTCCTAGGCACTTAAAGTTCCAACAGTTTTTTAAAATAAAATAAACAAGGAAAACTCCGCAAAATGCACATGCTGCACATGACGTATGTTGTAGACGATGCTGAAAGTAGCAGACGATACAGAACAAGATTCGCTACAAACTGTTTCTGTTTTCCAACAACGGATTCAATATGTAGCTTTGTGAAAATCATCCACGCGTGTCCACGTCGAATTCAGCCACGCGTGCCCACCACACACTGCCACACCGTTGCCTTTTCGCGCTGCTTTTACGCAAACTCTGTATGCGCTAATGGCATAGATATTGTGAGCTGTCTCATAAGTCACAACTCACAATTGTCAATTCATTACTTATGGTGCAATGGTGCATTGAAAGAAATATGTCATAAAACATAATTAAAAACAAGTACAACGTGAAATGTTTAAACAAACCCATCTAAAATTAAAGGTATCGCAGTTCAGGGCAGCGATATTATTGAAACGTCAACGGGTGTGTATCATTAGGGTTGGATATATGCGTAGGGGGCCTAATGTTTGATATTTTGATTAGTTTCCAACAATAGCGTGCCTTGTGTCTATAAGCACGCAATGTTAATAATTTACGGGTGCTTGGTTGGATATTGACATTCTTCTGCTAACAATTTACGTAAGCATGTGTAATCTTTATTCTACAGACTACGCCAAAGCTAGCGCCATTGGTGCATGAGTCACCACAGAATACAAAACGAATATCGGATTTCTTTGGGGCACCCCAACCTAAGCGCTTTACTCCTGCAACAACGGCCTATCCGGAACCAGAAGTCAATGGCCATTGTTCTGCTTTGCCACTGTATATTGGTTATGCAGCAGGCACTAGTAAGTTGACCGATGCCCGAACGCCTCCAAATGATTTTCTATGGCCGTACGCATGAACGCATGGACAGCGGCAAACTGAGGAGAAAATACACAGGGCAGGCAACACATTTTAGGGACATATTGTGTATTTGCGTTTTCTGCCTCAAAGAAAGGCTAACTTTGCAAAGCGTGCGTCCTTTTTGCACCTCATAAAGCTGGCGGGGTGAAGGTTGATCGACTGGTCAAGTCGACCTTGCAGAATTATGCTCATCTGACTGGGAGAGACGGCCACTTGGCCACCAATCTGGTCAAGCTTTCCACGAAGAATGCGGATATAAAGCTAGATAATCCAGGGCGCGCGTGCGAAGTGATACCGATGACGTCACTCAACAACTCAACTCTTCCTTTTCGCTTCAGCGTGAACAAAACCGATCTGCCTTGAAGCAAATTCGTCAGGCAATCGAATTTCTAGGACGACTCGGTTTGCCGCTGAGATGCCATCGCGATTCTGGGGCTTTGCCGCTTCCAGGCAACACGGCAGAGGCTGGTAGTCAGATCATCTATACAGAAGGCAACATAGTGCCCTTTTGCAGTTGAAGATTACTTGCAATGATGCCATACTTCGTCACCACGTAATGAACCCTGCACGAAATGCCACATATTTATCACCAGTGGCACAGAACGCCCTTATTGAGGCAATCGCGAAGGTCATCCAACGACAACTTTTTGCTGAGGCATGTGATGTAAAGTTCTTCTCACGAAACAACATATTTCTCCAGACAAGAGGAAATCAGTGTGTGTGTGTGTGTGTGTGTGCGTGTGTGTGTGTGTGCGTGCGTGCGTGCTCACGACGTCACTGGCGCTGGACTTGCTGCTCGGTTGCTACAGATCCTGGCAGATGCAGGAGTGGACTCAACAAACATGGTAGGACAAGGCTACGGTGGTGCCGCTGTCATGTCCGGGAAGAACAAAATTAATAGTGTTCAGAAACACATCCGAGATACCATACCTACTGCCGCACATGCGCACTGCTCGTCACATGTCTTGAATATTTGTTTGGCAAAGACGGCATCAGTTCCACTCATTCGTTCGGTAGTCACTCTGATGCAGGAAGTAGCGGTGTTCTTCACTGACTCAAACAAGCGGCTTTACGACTTGCAGCAATGCATTGAACGGGAATGCCCTGAAGCGTCAAGTACGCGCCTTAAGAAACACTGCGACACACGTTGGGTAGAAAAGCAGACTGCAACTCTAATGTCCAACGAACTATATCCTGCGGTTGTCGCGTCAGTGGAGAACATTTTGGAATGGTTGGGTGATGCTGCTGCCAAAGCCGCAATGTATCTGCGTTACATGGATCCCAGTTTCCTGCTCTCCGTGGAGGTCCTGCAAACAGTCCTTGAAGTCAAGAAACCACTGTCTATCAAACTTCAGGGTGTATCTCAAGACATTCTGCGAGCACCGGAATCAGTGGAAAACTGCATTCACGTATTGCAGAACTTTTGCAGCGGTGACACGTTTGACAGAGTGTTTGTCCAGGTAGAGGAGGCCGATGGCTGACCAATCCAAATGACACGAATAACAAACAGGCAAAGAATCCGTCCCAACATTCCAGCTGACTCTGCTTTGGTGTTTTGTTCAATCCAATCATGGACACCTGCGTCATACCGCTGCAAGAGCGCTTTGCATCTAACGGTGCCAAGGCCCTTCTCCTCAGTGGTGCACTAATAACGGCCTTCTATCTGAGATACTTCTCCGCAGTTGAGGAAGAGGTGACGACGTATTTACAGTTCCTGCCAAGAAACAAGATGGTTGTTGAGGTGGAGTTCATGCGATGGCAAGCATACTGGATACGTCAGGATTCGTCTAGCTGACCTGGCGAGGTGCTCGACGCCCTGAGAGTGGCTACACAGCTGGGAACATATCCATGTATCGTGACTTTGCTGCAAATATTTGCCACTCTCTCCGTCATATCGGCGGCAGCAGAGCGATCTTTTAGTCCTGAGGTCAACGATGAATGACTAACGCCTCGACGGACTTGCTCATATGTACATCAATCGTGACATAAAATTTAACTTCAACGACGTCGTTGATGAATTCTCTAAGAGGAATCGCCGCCTTCAGTTTAATTAAAATCTGATTTGGTAATCGATTTTGTTTATATGTCTTCACTGTTCAGTTGTATTGGCATTAGCATATTTTGGAAATGTTTGATATCAGATTATACCCGGCTCGGATAAGATAAATTATAACATATTTGCCCCCCCCCTTCCGACATTCTATATACGCCACCGCTTATTGGTTTTGGGTCTCATCAGAACAAAGATACATAATTATAATATGAGAATGAACATATAACATCGTAGTATAAACCAGACTTTACAATACTAAGTGTTGTCTTATTTGTGCCCACGACCTCTTTCTAAAGTAACTATAACAGAGTGCACAGTTCGTAAATTGTGTTCAAAAACCTTCCGTGCGCTTATATGTATTATGTATTCCGTATCCCAACGGTTACGTTTAACTGGACAAAGACGACATTATTAAAATAGTAAATAGTGTGCGTTGAAAAGAAAAGTCGCCCAAACTATTGTAACTATTGCTAATTAGCATTGTCAAATACAATACACTGTATGTTAAATTTATGGCCTATTTATGCTGATATTATATTCTCTATGACCGCAGTCCACGTGATACACTTCACTTGTTTACGTAAACATATAAATTACATTTTATGTTTTAGTCTAAGTCAATTTCTCGTTGTTTAAAAATAATACATGTACACAATGCATTATCACAACTTGGTCGCTTTACTCAAATTAGCCCTCTTTGTAGGACAACTTCACGTATTCACATACACTAAGTTACTCGCCGTAAATGTACACATGTAGGACTCTGACAATTTACCATTCTGTAAAGTTAGGAAAGGACGACGGTACGATAACGTGATACAGATAGTGAATGAAAGATGGGGGTCAAAAGAAAGCAGGGGAGGAAAATAATAAGACAGTTCGCAAGAAAGAGATATACCCGCAGTGATAGGACTGTGGACATGGCAAACGTAGTTTGCAATGTATACTTGCACCATGCAGGGGTAGTTGCGCCGTTAACAACCTATCGAATGTAGGAAGTGGAAAATAGTATTTTTAAGAAACACAATTGACCTGAATCAAGTCCAACTGATCAAACGTACTGGCGGTTTCGGTGGCAGAATGAATCGGCAGCGAAATTATACATTTTAACAGTATAATTGGCGGAGTGTTTTTTGCCATGGTAGAATATAGTGCGTGGCTATTTTTATATATATATATATAAATAGGCAGCATGCATGCAATATCATGCAGGCGTTTTAGAAGATCTGGAGGCGTGTGATATTGACTAAACTTGTTCATCACATCAACGACACGACGCCAGTGGCTGTGAAGATGTTTCAGCATGTCCTCTTTTCCAGTTTTCTTGTAATCTGACAAAACGTTAATACGGTCACCGGTAGGAAACCAACTGTGCTCTGTGCTCTGGAAGCAGCCCGCCACGACTGAGCAACTCTCACAACGGCGCGTGTAACCCCGCTGGGAGCCGTACAGACGTGAGACTCGGACGCTATCAAGGGCGAGAAGACAAACTACCCTCTTAAAGCGAGCGACGCGGTGGACTCCGTCAAAGGGCAATAAGCGCCATCGCGTTTGCAGGCTCCGCCTTGGGATGGCGTGACTGGAGTGACCAGTTAATTAATTAACACACAAATTGGGGGTTCCATGGCGTTGCGAACAAGCGATGAAGGGGCAGTTGGCGGTCACATGAAGCTCATTAATGCATAATTATAGCCCCGCGCGCCGATCGTGGCCCACTGATTCATGAAAAGGAAATGCGAAATTACCGTTTAGTCGAAGCGTCGCTCGCATTGCCCCGTGCCGTTGTTGACTGCCTTTACCATTACGTTCAGTGTTGGTCACGCGTCAGTACAGATGTATGTGCGTGACAATGTGTCCCCCCATATAACCTCCGAGGACGTTCAATGACGTTGCCATTTTTAAAAGCTGCCAATAATTGTTTTGTCGTTTTTCAACTTTACCTTTTTTCGTTGTGACGTTTCAACAGCTTACTGTCTGGTGACGGGAGTTGCATATAGTCGACACGTTGTAAGGAACAACTATAAAAATGTCCGTTGTAAAAAAGAAACAATGGTTGGGTGTGAAAAAACGAGAATAAAAACTAATATATAAATTATGTTGCTCTAATGTTGTCAATGATAATGACGTTTCTGTGAATTGTCTCCTTGCTTTTGTTCAAGACACAAAACAACGTGAGTCGATTTAAGAGTTAATTGGTTTGTTTGCTGGCTCGATTCGTTCGTTTAACAAGTACTTCCAGTGTTTGCGGTGTTTACCGTTGAACTAAACATCACTGTCCCGCGACATCACTTTGTGTTTGTCAACAAGCGGCGCTCACGAAAGGACTGCGACACGAAGATGACGTGGACGAGTTGGTACTAGCTATGCCCTGGGAATTGTCACAACACATTGCGAACAATTTACAATGCAAAATCATAGGGCGCGATGACTCGGATCTTATTTCGCATACATGTACGTACGATGCAAGAGCAAATTCAGAAATAAGTGTGTTTTAGAGGGTGCTGTGACTAGAATGTCGGAGGAGGGGGAAATGGGAGTTTGCTACACAAATTTGGCTACACAAATAGTGGGAAATCAATTGGGAGGTTGCTTCCCAAAAAGCTGACACATAAATACTCGCACTCACGCACGCACGCACACACAAATATACACACATGTGCACACTCTCTCTCACAAACTCACACACGCACACACACACACGCAGACACACACACACACACACACACACACACACACACACACACACACACACACACACACACACACACACACACACACACACACACACACACACACACACACACACACACACACACACACACACACACACACACACAGTCACGCTTTACTACAACTGGTGCCACCTGGTGGATATCACGTCATTAAAGAAACTCGCTTTCTGCTACTTCATGCAGCCGACTTTGACTGAATCACAATTAAAACCATAAGTGGGTACAAACGTTCGTTGTAATGTCTTAATTGGACCAGTAATTTTGCTAAGGCGACCTTTGTGCTATCAATCCGAGACAGGGTTCTGATCGGATAACCGGGATCATACTATAAATACGGTTTATTCACCGTTGCTGACAGCCACATAGGAATGCAATGCCGCGCCACCTCAAAGCTAACCAATATGTTTAAAACCTGCCAACTTCGGAAAACCATCGCGTCCCACGATCTGATAATTGACCGTTTAATATATTAGTAGACTCATACTTAAGTATAGTGCATGTACATATAAAGCCGATCAGTTGTTTAAAAGGTGGAAAGCATTAATTACCGTCGACGTTTGGAGATGCAGTCACTCGTGACAAAGTGCAGCCACGCGGAACGAATTTCATATATGAGTTTTCCGGAAGTGTGTGCTAACGAGTCATATCTTCGTCACCTCAACAAATCCTCCGCGTCAGACGAATAACATACATGTATTAATTGTATGCAATACCAAATAACCATATACCCCGGGTACATGGTCATTAATTATAACAGCCGCAGGAATTTGGAATTACAGGGTTGAACATATGCATTGTGTAAACTATTGATTATTGGCATATCACATAGCCACATCCAGAGCCATTAACTGTAACACCTACTAACACAGGCAAATCCGTACTCAATATGGATTATTGTATAATAAAACATGGCCACATATGTAGCTATTAATTATAGTACCATGCAAGTCCATTTACATTGTTTCCGGTGTAAAATAGCCACAAACACAGTAATTAATTATGACATATATTATTATATGCCGCAACATGCAAATCCACACGTGGGACACATTCGTAATACAAAACATTGATTATTGTCATATAAAGTGATGCACGACCACTAAATATAACACCTACCGGAACATGCAAATTCGTACACGTACAGCCTCTATGCATTGCATATAACAATGATTATTGTTACACAATATCCGCATACATTGCCATTAAATATAGCACGTTTTGAAGCATTTCAATGTAGGCCTGCTCATTGCAAACAACAGTTAGTATTGCTATATAAAATACCACCATTTAAACATCCATTAACTGTAGCTACACCTACCGATACTCTCAGAATTGTTGTGTATCTCCCGGACTCCCGGAATAGAAGCAACTCTCCTTGATTTTCGCCTCAGACTTCCTCGAACGAGCCCATACGTTCCCCATGTAATGCATGCAGTGTTCCGAGTTCCCATATTAAATGTGGCCTGTCTGTTTTCTCACAGTCTTATCCGTTCTTCTTTTGGCATCGTTAATCAGCATGCCTCCTTCCCCGACAAGTCTGCCACCATCCACACCATCTGGCTTCTTATTGTTCTTCCCGTTAGCATCTGATAACTTAAATATCTTCTATATCTCCCTTCAGGTCATCCATCCTCATTGCAGCCACCCTACCTTGTATTTGCTTCTATAATTCTCCTACCACCATCTTAGCTCCTATAACTTACCGGGCCCAGTTGTTCTCACAGAGTTCCAGTGTCGATAGACCAGTTATAGCGGCTCTTTAGTCCAGCTCGTAATACTTTTGATCGTATACACACCTTCTCGCATATAGGTCGTGACTGACATTGTATTGGTTTGACACAACTCCAAGTCTTACACCGCAGCTAATAATGCAACTTGCAACACTCAAACCCACCTGAATGATTTAATATTTAGTTTGATGTACCATTTGAAACGTGTCGATAATATTATATTGTTCGACTTAGTCATTGGATACCTACTTGCTGAACTCCATTATACATTCTTATACATAATAAGCAATTATTTTAAGATAACACGGCGCAAAAGATGAAACATTACGTCCGCGAACCATGCGTGAATTATTCCACTGGCGATCGATAATTTTGAAAAAACATATAAAATGCCAAAGTGACATATATGGATATGATGTAGCAATTATGTTGTACATTAACTTTCTTAAAAACAGTTAAAACAGCAGTTTAACTCAGAATGTAATTTTAAATAGTGTTTTGTATCCGTACCATGATACAATACACATTTCCAAACATTATTATTTGTTTATTGTGCGACTAGTTTATTTTAAAGAATCCGGTTAATTGCTATTGGGTAGCAGCGGTTTATACACTGGGACATGCCTGCTGCCACCATCAGACAAATGTCCTACCGGATGTGACGTACGTAATGTAAACAACTCTAGCATATATAGTGGCGAGGGATACTTGAGCGACGCAGTAGAAATGTTGCAGCGCATTTCCATGGA
This sequence comes from Escarpia spicata, assembly GCA_963995525.1. Classification (NCBI taxonomy): domain Eukaryota; kingdom Metazoa; phylum Annelida; class Polychaeta; order Sabellida; family Siboglinidae; genus Escarpia; species Escarpia spicata. Next base: position 18,036,071 of record OZ023215.1, on the reverse strand, counting down.
GTCACACAACGGGAACTTGGTCGGCGCGGAGCATTTCGGGACATGTCATAACAGGAGGCAGTGCTATTAAGACCCACGATGGAGGCCCCAACTTTAATGATATCACTAGTTCGCTCGTTTCTTTCATATGAACAGGTCACTTTAAGGATCGCGTGACTTATTGTACAAATTATTTAATGTGTAAAACAAACAATAACATATATTATAATTTATCAGTTTTATTTTCGTACGAAATAGTACATCTAAGGTTATATCGAATGATGAAAAAGCACCATCAACAATCAGCCAGTCATTTTCTTTGTCACGGTAATCAAAATACCGAAGCGAACGTTAAAAAATTACTGACAGTTGAAGACAACGGGTAAACCATGGAAGGAATCTGCAAGAGGGCCACGCAATCTTAAAACCCTATATGGGAAGGAGGAGATGTGATTTGCCAACTAAGTGCTATGAACAGCGAAAGGAGTTTACTCTCTCCTCCCGACCATGGTTACCTACAAAATTACAGCGATCCAAACCTCTCTGCACCTTAACTATAAACGGCCAATACTTAGTACTAAAATTAGTACACAAAAAGCCGCAGCTTTGTCAACTTGAACGCTTCCGATGGCTCGACTCTTTCCGTCGAAGTTCGCGAACAATCCTTCCTGTAGATGCCTTGTCATTGTGGTCGACGGTTCTTCGGAACGAAGATGACGTCTGCCAAGGGTCGATCGTGTATCATCGTGTAACTAAGGCGCACGATTCTTATTCGCAGATCTTCGTGTAATGGGAACGGGAGGTTCCGGGTGCAAGTGTTGTCCACATCGGAAAGGCGCCATAAAACACGTCCATCCACTTCGACGTCGTGAATTGTTAGGCAGAAACAATGGACGTCACGTGATGAGAGTCCCGCACCGTCTGAGTGACTAAAACTTATAACAACCAAGAAGATAGGCAATTGATTAATTAGTACACACATTAATTTTATTTCTGATAGACGACGTATTTCGACGTGTGAGGACATTAACTTATGTTAAAGAACAATAATCATGAAGCGGACCCGTCACCGCTATTTGTGTGAGATCAACGACAGTTCACGTCGCAGCTCAGCTCACTTTCCAAACAGCGAGTCGTTTCCGGTCGCGAGCTCCTTCCAACTTCACTCTTGGACGGAGCTCGCGACCGGAAGAGAGCCTCTGCTTGGAGATTGGGCTCGTCTGAGATGTCGTGACAGTTACGCATGCGCCAAGAAATCACGCACGCACACACACAATCAAACAAGCAAACACGCACGGACGCACGCAAGCAATCAAGCACACACGTACATAAGCAAGTAAGGAAGAAAGATGTTGCATTGCAATATCTAGTCTACCCACGAACACGATCACTTTCCATTAAACACAAACACTATTTACGAGGCAATTCAGCATACACATAGTAGGTACGATACCCACCACCCACGGCTGGCGAGACCGGTATGATTGTGCGACATCCCTTACCGCAGTCCTCCCCAGTAATTTCTCGCTGTTCACACAGTGTTTGCAATTAAAGACATGGCTTTTTATGTACAACGTGCGGCCCTACCCTTTCACTTACTTCTCCCAGATATACCAACTCGCCCCAACACAATCACACGCCCGGCACCAGCCCCTTGTGGTGTTTATATAGTCTTTTTGTCAGGGCGTTTCAGTATGCTGCACTGCGAGGTCCCTAGGGGCAATTTTAATGGAATAAGAATTCCATAAAATGACAGTCTACTTATATGGCATGGGACACCTGTAATTATCAAAAGGACACAGTGGTACATAAAACAACGATTTGAAGAGTGGACACCGCTGATAAAGCCCAACAAAGGGGTACTTCAACGGTCAAAACACACTTAATAAAAAACAGATTTTCTCAAGGCAAGATAATTTATAAATGGTTTCTTTATCTTATAACAAAAAACTAGTGTTATCATTCATAAAACTCAAACATTTTGTATGGTCCTAAAGTACAATTTTGCGAAATTTTGTGCGTTGGTCCAGCGTGTAACATTTATTTCCCTTAGCCGCCACACTATACGCGCTTTAGGAGCTGCAGGTGACAAACAAGAACGTCCCAGAATGCACCAACATCAACAACATCGTCGATGAAGTGAAACGAAGGAGGTGGAGATGGCTTGATCATGTTCTTCGCATGGACAGAAACACGCCGCTCGAACATGAGCTCCTTTTGGACGAACCATAGGAGAAGAAATGAAGCTGGCGGGGAAGACCAAGCATGAACTGAGCTGTCTCGCCCAAGACCGTACTGGCTGGAGGAAATTCGTTGACGCCTTTTAATCCAGTGAGAGAGAAGAGGATAGGTAAGGCAAAGTACTTCACTATGAAACGAAGAACACAGATACACCTTAAATTATCAAAACAGTGTAACACCCCATAAAAGGACGGCTTACTAGTGGAATGCAGATCTATATAATTGTTATGTTTGGTAATTAATTGTTATTATGCGCACTGTTGTTTTCGCAGCATGGTCATGTGTTTATATATAAAATAGCATTTAACAATGTGAACTAACACATTCTTTCAGCTGTCTTGTAAGCCCTACAACACTGTTACAGCGCGAATGAAACTATATTAAGCTGTTCTGCAGTCTAATGTAGTTATGATTCAGCTATGAGAATGTCAACACATTTGCTCAACTTTACGCATTACACCATGTAATGCTAATTGTTAACGAACTTATAATACCGGGTTGTTTTGTCTGCGCGGAGCACTAATGTTAGCTTAGTCGAACATTACACAACGGGCTGTCAGTCAATCATACGTTTACTCGTCCGGACGTCTCCTGTTTCACGCTGTTAATCTATGCAAGCGAGATTAGTTTACGACAATGACAGTGCTGTAGTGTCCTATCCGCCAACGGTCCGCCCTTGCCCCGCCTATCGTATAAACACAACGCATGGCGTGTCTCGCCCCAACCGCCAGACAAGAACGATATCGACCAGGAGACAACGGAACAGTGTCTTGTCGTTATCGTAATCCGGTCTTATCGAAATACATAATCTGGCTTACGGTTCTCCCGACGGTAATGACGGGGCAGTTGACGTGTTGACGTTCGCGGGTGTAATTAGGGCTTGTGCACATAATGCGTTCGTATTGTGTGGTGACGACAATGGTACACTACAGTAGGAAAGTCTACTCGGTGGTGAATTGAGTTGTGCTAGTGTCGAGCAAGTGTTTTGTCACTCCAAATGTCTAGTTATTTCAAATGTGTATTTGTTTGTTTGTGTGTGTGTGTGTTTGTGTATGTGCATGTGTGCGTGCGTGCGTGTGCATGCGTTCGTGCGTGTGTTGTATGTGTACGTGCTTGTATTCGATTCAAATTTGAAGATCTTGTGAGGTCTCATTCAACTTGTCACCATTATTATTCAGAACAATATATATGCAAGCAAGATTACATTGATACACACGTTATTACATTTATGTTTTTAATATGAACAATGTGAAAAGTAAACGTACTATTAGCGCACACCGTCATAGAACCAAACCTACTAGATGGATCAACTTCTGACACGAGACTACTACTCTCGGCTCGTTATGGCAGTGGCGTAAGCAGGGTTTGGTATTGGAGGAGGCCATACTGCATCCGAGCAAGCGAGGAATGGTATGGTATGATACAGGGCTTTTTTAAGTGATTTGTGAGCGAAATGGTATAATGTCCTCCAAAAGATTAAAATCGATTCAAATTTATTAGTTTTTACAAAGCTGAGTCGGCGAGTTGACGTAGTCGGAAAATGATTAATCACAACATCGGTGGACGGTGTGTGTGTGTGTGTGTGTGTGTGTGTGTGTGTGTGTGTGTGTGTGTGTGTGTGTGTGTGTGTGTGTGTGTGTGTGTGTGTGTGTGTGTGTGTGTGTGTGTGTGTGTGTGTGTGTGTGTGTGTGTGTGTGTGTGTGAGGTGCAAATCGAATTGTTTGGAGAGCCCGCAATGTGGGGGGTTTTGGCAAACTTCAAGGGGGGTGCAAATCGAAGTTTTTGGAGAGCGTCAAGTTGGCCCCCCTCTGGCTACGCCACTGTGTTACGGTTACGCCGCCACTGTGACAAGTGCTGAAGCGTTCCTTCTCTCACGCAGTGCGCAGTGCGTCGGACGCGAACACCATTATCACGTCACCTCCGTTTCTATTCCCACGAAGCGAGATCCGTGTCAATCAACGTGTGAGCAGCGGGGATGCAGCACAGTGTACACCACTGTCAACCCGTCAAACGCGTCGACAACTACACAATATGGGAGTCGTGTTCGTTCTTGAGATACGAAGACTCTCTGCAACCGATCTCACTACAAGAAGAGAGCGGCGCGAGAACAGCACACGACATCGTACCACTGTTATGCTGCAGACCGTGTCAGAAGTAGACATTGCTACGTAGATGGTCTGCGTTGATAATACGCTTATGTTCAACATTCTGATTGTTAGAATACATAGTGTGAACATAAATGTAATAACTTGTGCGGTTATTTGCAAAGGCCAACGTTTGGCAGTGAGTGCTTTGACAACGCGTGGAGGTGGCGTCATCTTCTGAAAGGGCCCTACTTTTGTAACGTATGTCACTGAATTCTTTCTTGTACCTGCCGTGTGCGGTGTGTGTATCTTTCATGTGGCTTTTCATTGGAAGTTTTTTAATGAGGGTTGTTTGAGAAATATCAGCTGACAAAGAGATCGTAGAGATGTATTGCATTCTACACAAACACACCCAGACACAGCGTATCTCGTTTCTCGCACGTTTAATTTAAAACTTGATTAGTATAACACGGTCTTGTGGGGAATTCAATTATCTTTAATACTTACAATGTTAGGAAACAAAGTGAATAAGTTAAATGCAAAAAAACTACATGCACCCATATCATAGACATTCTGTGCGCGCGCTCCGAATCCTCGCATATCTATGCTATGTGCTTTCTACGATATAATGCTTATCTTAAAGATAATTGAATTCCACACAATACCGTGCTATACTAATCAAGTTTTAAATTAAACGGGCGAAACGAGATACGCTGTGCCTGGGTGTGTTTGTGTAGAATGCAATATATATCTACGATCTCATCGCATTTTGTTTATTAATATTTTGAATGGGGCAACTCTCCAGGTGAAAAGGAAACATCCGGTTTAGCGATTGTGGACCAATGTGACTGCTCGCATCGGTAATGTGCACTTAACAAATCAATATTAGGCCTACTCTTACGGTGTTTTATGTACAACTGTTAGGTATTCTAGAATTCCCTTTCTGTTATATTTACACGTATCGCCACTGAAAGATACAACGCGCACTGTACTATTAGTGTACAGCCGCATACTCGAATTGCCAACGCACCAAATCCCCTGTCTACATCGGCTATTCTCTGAAAAAGCTGGGTTTCCGGGAATAGTATTGATCACAGAGCACAATCAACGACACTGTCGTACTAAACTGTATCTGATCATTAAGCAGGCAAGTTCTATTGGGCGGAAGTGACGTACAGGTACGATAGCAGCGCCACTCGTTGGTGGGTGTTGAATCGGAGTAAGACCACATTAAGGATTTGTGCACCATTACCGACAGAAAGAGTGCCCTTGGAAATACCGTTTTGGTGTGATGTGTGAATTTTTTCGAGAACTTTGACATGGGGCATGTTGGTCCCGTGAATACTGAATGTAGGCCTCCTACTGCATTAGATCTTTCCCGAGGTAGCAATAAATATACGTTAATCGCTTGTGTATTCGCACAGTGGCTATTTTGCAGAACGCATCGATATTTCAAAATCCGTCACCAGATTGGGGCGAAATCTGGTGACGGGTTTAGGTGGATTTTTCTGAAAAATGAGGTATGAGAATTTCATGAATTTTCTACAACACTTGTGACTTCAATGGAGGTTAAATATGCCGTGAAGTTTTAAAGACAATTTTAGGACAAATTTTGCGTGAAATTAAGGAAACGTTATAATGGCTATAAAATCTAAATGTGGTCTTACCCCAATTGTTGACGTCACCAAATTGATCTTGATCTAAAGACCTTTGAAACTGTCACGCACATATTTATTGGATCGATACGACAGTAACTCATACGTGTGCATGTAATGTCTATGCCACTGTTAATACACAAAGACGTCATCACTACACAAAGACGTCATCGAATGCGTTGCGTTGCTCCTTCAGTTGGTCTTCGGCGTCAAGAACATAGCTACCGGACGTCGTCGAGCTGTCGTCCGACTCTCCATCCACGGAGGCGCGATTTCCATAGAGGGAGTCTTCGTCTCCCAACGCCTCTTGCTCCCCCGGTGACTGACTACTTTTCCGCATCCTATCAGCCTCAGGGATATACCGATCAACCACGTCCCTGACACAATTCTCAACATTACCCTGACGGCAACCACCTGATGCATGTCTTACTGGAGTGACGTCATCACTTCCGGTGCTTCTGTCATGGCGGTACGACGACAGTGCACTGCCATAACGGTTCGTGTAATAGTCACGTCTGTCCATCGACGTACTTTTCTTTTGTGTCACGTTGTCTCTGTGGTTCTTTGCTGCATGTTCTCTCAAAGGTGAGGACGGGAGATGTTTCTGTGAGGTGTCGCTGTTGTCGCAAGAGCATTGTGGGTAGCGCTGCTGAGTATCGACCCCGCGATCACCGGACACGTGACCGTATTGGTCGAGTGCTTTGTAGATGACCGGCGCCGACTGGTGGTGGTAGCCGTGTCTCAGTCCGGGTAAGGCGTTCGATGTCCGGTCTATAAAAAACAACAGTCATGCCGTCTTTATAGACAGGCAGAGGTGACCGGACACACAGACGGACGGACGGACGGACGCACGCACGCACGCACGCACGCACACACACACACAATTATATATATATATATATATATATATAATATTATATATATATATAATATTATATATATATATATATACAGCATGGCAAAAAAGACTACAAAGCTTTCCCACTGTAGTGTCCTATTGTCGTCGCCACATAATATGAACACATTATGTGCACATATACGACATTCATAAAATAAACAAACAAGCAAACAACAACGCGACAACGTCAATGGAGCCAGTCAGTTCCTCGACTGGGAATTAGCCAGCGTAGTAATTTGTAACAGGAAGTATATGAAGTGTTGAACGTGGGAAATGGGAATCGTTGAACATCAGAGGACATTAGTTCTCAGCCCGACTCGGCCATATTGCCAATAAAGCTTGTTTTGAAACTGGATGTTTTGTTTACCATTTCAAAATGCTGCGAGGTTGAGACTTTCAAATTGCGAACGTTGTTAGGGGATTACTTGACACAATTTAACGGGCAGTATACCATAAACATATTTACTATATCTTCAAGAACAATGATTTAATACATTGAAAATTAGGAACAGACGCCTCCTTTAAATGTCTTGTTATTTTCCTCACCCGACTGATGTTCCGACATCAGAGTCCGTCGACCCCGATGATCTAGCGCCACGGAGGATGGCGGGTTCCATAGTCCCATCACCTCGCCTTCCTCACTGGGCCCGCGTCCACTGTCAGTAAAAGAGCCCTGGTCAGAGTCGAATGATTGCTCTTCACTCGTAATGGAAATCGTCCTCAGAGGCTGTAAACCAGATGGTCACGTTTATCTTCAGAAAAAATGAGTGGGCGTGAGTGCATGCGTGCGTGCGTGCGTGCGTGCGTGCGTGCGTGCGTGCGTGCGTGCGTGCGTGCGTGCGTGCGTGCGTGCGTGCGTGCGTGCGTACTGACGGAAGCATCTACAATGTGCAAAATTGTAGTAACGTCGAACCTCGCTTTACATCGATAACCTCGATAATACAAGATTCCTCCTCGCAATTAAGGTCACCCTATTAAAATACATTATTTCTATAGCTGTATAGTAGAGGAACTTATTTCCGGTAATACGGTCATCTCACTATTCGGTTCAGCTTGACACAGATCCTCCTGTGACGTCACTAGTGAAGTTCCACTGTAGTGTAGGCCTACTACAAGTTCTGCTTGATGTTGGTGATAGCTATTAGCTACCCGTCCACGCACAAATGCATATAAATTTAAACAACTGATGTCAATCTTGTCAAAAGTACCTTCAACCTAATCATAACCCTAAACCTAACTCTTTGTGCACATTAAATCAAACAAACATGGCACGTGTACGTGAAAGGTTAGCAGGATGCTCACTCCCTCCATGTTGGCAAATATTGCTTATTGCAGTCGCAAGGCGGCGCCACTTGTGTTTTCTGGTCCGCTGGTGAGGGTCGCGCTCTCACAAAATCAGCGATATATTCTGGTGCAAGCTCAGGCTGTGCCATGTAATAAAGGTGAGGACTAGTAGTTAATACTAGACGCGCCAGTGAACGGGAAGCCAATATAACTCCATAACCACTGAACACACTAAACTTATTTTCTAGTGAACTCGTGGACGCAGACACGATTGTTTAAACCACGAAGATAACAAACAGTGTCGGCGCTTGGCGGATGGAGGAACTGAACATTCCAATCAACGGTGAATACAATGATTAGTGGTGCCGCCTGGCGACTATGGTAGTTAATGGACGCCAGATTCACTGGTGTTGACTTCTGGACGGACAATCATTTTGATTGACGGTTTTACCTGTCAGTATGACTTAAGACGGGTCCTAGCGTACAAGGACTGCCTAAATACCATGATTAATTATAATAATAGGTTATATATTTCATTAGAATACTCATATTTTAGTTAAATAACTTTTAAGACTTGTATTTTTATTGATTATATATGTATATATATATATAATACAGTTTTAATAAATTATTTATTATTATGATATTTGTTAGGGCCACATTGGAAATAAGTGTACCTATGTGTACTTTCATGTGTTGTCCTCGGTACTATTATATGCATGTACACGTACATAATTTTACTGAATAAACTCAACCACTCAATCAATGTAGATGCTTAAATCCATACCTTTTGACTGTGGTGAGTGGGCTGTTGTGATGCACTGTATAAGAGTTTTCGCCGAGGGTCTTCCAGATATTGCATGCATCGTTGTTGCTGTGATGATGGTGGCGCCCTGTAGTCCATCTTTGTTTCTGAGATTCCAGGCGAGATGCTGTAAGTGTTGCTAAACCTCGCATTGCGTGACGTTGGAGACTGAAATATAGGCGACACTTTTAAGCACCACTTTTCATTTGCAAACATCTACTCTGCAAGATGGTGCGACAACTGACATTGGCTTCATATACACATAGAAAACAGTGTAAATTTCCTTAGATATATAACATAATGCAGGCCAGGATGTGGATTTCAAAGTTGTTCTTTGTAATTATTATGCTGATGATAAATAAAGATTCCTTAAATGTTAGTGAGTCCAATTTATAACTGTATAATAATAAAAATTATACATGTAGTCCTTTAGCATTGTTGAATTTGGGGGGTGAATTTTTCAATTTGTGACCTCCAAAATCCCTCCAATTGCACTCGTTGAGACGTCGAGTGGAACTCTTACCCCAGTGGGGGTGCATATGCACCGCACCCCCAGCCTACAAATCTGATGTGTAGTAATTATATACAGGCCCTATAGGCCTGTACGTACGTATGTACATTGCATGTGTGAGTGCGTGCATATGATTGTGTGTGTTTACATATATATATATGTATACATATACATATATGTATATATATATATATATATATATATGTATATATATATACATATATATGTATATATATATATACATATATATACACACATATATATATATACATATATATATACACATATATATTATATATCCTATATAATTGGCAGACAAAAATAACATGGAGATGAATCGTGGAAGAAGAACTGAAGGCTGCTGGGCTGACCTGGGCCACACCAGCAAGGAGAGGCCGGGACAGAGGGGTCTGGCGAGATCTTGTGCAAGCCTTATGTGCCACACACAGGAACGAAGAGAATATTAAGCAAGTAAGTATCATTCCATATAATTCTTACATACCTGTGTAATTTCTTCGAGGTCTACTGCAAGAGGCCAGCATTGTTCCATCTGCTTTGGTCCTTTATGGCCATCCACATGTGTCCTGTCATTGACCCACTGTGGCGCCACCTGCATGATGTCACTTCCTGTGATGTCACTTCCTGTTTCCAGATGACCCACATCTCCATTTGCAGCTTTGCTCACCTCAATGTGATATTGATATTTCAGTGCTTTACTACGGTGTGCCAGTGACCTCCGTTTCCATAGTAACACGATCAGTGTCACGAACAGTATCAAGAATATCACCATAGAAACAACGACGACTGCTACCATGATGCCCACACCTACAGTTCTGCCAGTAGATGGCATTGCGGCAACGATGGAATTGTTCACAAAAATGTTGAGTTCTGTGGCATCAGTTAACATAGGCATGCCTTCATCTCTAACTAATATTGTTAATCGATACATCCGGTTACCATGGTTAGCAAGACTTTCTTTGACTGTCACGGTTCCTTTCGATGGATCCAGAATATTGAAAAGTTCCTTTCCGGAACCTTCCATGATTGCATACTGAAGAACCGAATTAATGCCAACGTCAAGATCGTGAGCTTTTATTTCCGTCACAATGTAACCCCTGGTGGCATCGCTAGGAACTTCTACGGTGTTGTTTGCATGTGTGGGAAAGTCTATTGTTGGTGCGTTATCATTTTGGTCAGCGACATAAATGGTAACGTTTGCCGAACTTGATATATCGGAACCTTTATTTGTTGCTATGACGATGATGTGATACGTATCTTTCATCTCTCTATCTAGCATTTTCTTTAGCGTAATGCGACCACTGTCTTCATCGATTGCGAAAGATCCGATATCACTCACCCGCCAATCAAATGAATATGTCACTTTATTATACGGAGGTGAATCAAGGTCATACGCCATGACCGTTCCAACATCCGTTTCCACTGGCTGGTTTTCAAATGTCCCAAAACTGTAAGTCGACTGAATAAACGTTGGTTGTTCATCGTTTATGTCAATGATGGTTAAACTTAACATTGCAGTAGAGGACTGCGGGGAATTACCGTGGTCTGATGCTATGATGACAAACTCGAAGCTCTGTTGTCGTTCGTAGTCAAAAATGTGATTAGTTGTAATGATGCCGGTTTTTGGATCAATGACAAGAGGAGGGATTGTGTCATCTAGACTTTTTAGTGTGTACATAATCAGTCCATTGTCACCACTATCTGCATCTATAGCGGTCACTTCACACAAACGTCCGGTCAAAGTAACGTTCTCCTTGACACTAATTGAATAGACACGTTGCGTGAATTCAGGGGTATTGTCATTAACGTCCATTATTGTTACAGTTATATGCTGCGTAGAAGTCAAAGATGGCTGCCCCATGTCCTGGCATATCAAGTTCAAGTGATACTCTGAACGTTCTTCATGATCAAATAACCGTGTGCTCACAATCTTGTATTCAGTTTGATAAAGGTGTTGCAGATCAAAATTTTGATTGTCTAGAGAACACGTGAACTCTCCATTGTGTCTGCTGTCCCGATCTATAATCGAAACGTGCGCAACGAACGTACCAACTGCAGCATCCTCCATTATTTGAGCATGCCCAGTGGAGGTAAGCGAATCCACAGTAATCTGTGGAGCATGATCGTTGACGTCGAAAACGTTCACCGTGATCTTTGCGTACGCTGTGTGTGAATTCTGTCCCTTATCTTCCGCCATCACCGAAAGATGATATTTACTTGCCTCTTCATAGTTCAACGACTTTTTGATGTAAATGTCTCCAGTTTTTTCAAGAATGCCAAATAACGAACCGTGCAAGTCTGTTGTCTCGGGCGTAAAACTGTACACAATGTCTCCATTTTCTCCATCATCTGCGTCTTCTGCTATGATCCGTAGTATGATACTTTCGACTGGATGCGTCTCGTCAACGTTTACCACGTACGAATCATTCCTGAATTTAGGCACATTATCGTTAGCATCAAGAATGGCTACGTTAATGTTCACCAATCCGAATTTCTGGGGGTTTCCGCCGTCCCACGCGACTAATTTCAGTGAATAAGAGTTGACATCCTCGCGATCAAGTCTCTCTCGGAGAACCAGGCGCGGTTTCGGTTCCATCATATCTGTGTCATTCAGGACACTTAGCTCAAACTTCGATGTGTCCGCCAACAGCTGGTAGTGTTGTATCCCATAATGCACTGCGTCAGGATCGCTCGCAGATGGCAGCACAAACACTGAGCCGACAGCAGAATTTTCCGCCACGTTCACGGTGATTTGGTCCTGTGGAAATGACGGAGCATTGTCATTTAGGTCTGTTATGTGTATTTTCACACGGATGATTTGGAAATAGTTGACAGGCTGCACTGCTACGTCAAGCTCTATTGTGCATTCGGCTTCATGTCTTGCGCAGACACGGTCACGATCGATCACTTTCGTCGTTGTCAGAAACCCTGTGCCGTTCTGTAGTGTGAATAAGTGCCGGTAGGTGGCAGAGCCTACCGCAGTGGTGAGAAATCTGAAGTGAAATTCAGCAATTTCGGTAGCCGAATATTCTGTGTTTAACTTTGCATCGACGATAATATTCCCGAGAAGAACGTTAGGTGGCTGTTCCTCCACCAGATGGTATTCCACAGTTCTCGGTGCCGTCGCGGTGTTTGATGATACAAACATGAGCATTATGCCCAAGCCAAATAGGAACTTGTGAAATGTGAACAAGCTCACAAGATGTGAATTAACCATTGTTATATTTGTTCAACACACCACCAGAAGTGCAGAAGTCAGTGGATTGGACAAGCTGTGTTCATCAGTTTTCAGAAATCATCTTTCGTTGGAACAGCTTGATGTCAGTTTCGGCATCAAAGTTGATCAAGCAGTCGATCTAAAATTGGAAAAAGAAAGGATTGTATGTAAAAATATACACACATGTCGCAACCATAAGCAACCTGATCTGTTTTGTTAAGAATATTATTATTTTATTATGTAATGACATCTTTTACCTATATTTTGATATGCTAACTTTTGATCATTATAAATACGTCTCCACCAGGTGCCGAAGTCTAATGCCTTTGTTATATATTCGTGGGCTTTCTTGGACCAATGGCATCTTATTTGACAGTTGGCGATGTATTTACATATAATTATTTAGTGTTATTTACTCACATATGCTCTGCATGTCTAGAGGGTCTTTCTCATACCTGAGAGAATTAACTGGTGATCAGATATCCAGATGGTGCCACTGTAATGATGGTTATTAATGCCATTAGTTGGCTGTTCCATGGCTAGTAATATATTATTTATTGGTGGGCTATTTTTGTTTAAACTTCTGTGGAGTACATTTTAGAATACTAATTAAATCACTATTATTATATATGTATACAAGTATGCAAAATGTTTCATAGCAATCTGGATTAATCATACATTATATATAACAAATGTATATGAGTACTTGTAATAGTAACACAGTGAAGTACTGTAGGCCAATGAAACCATGCCTGTGTAACTGATTTAAAAGCATGAAACATCACTAAACAGAAAAAAAAGTCAGTACTATTTGGCCAGGAATATTGTCTAATGTATGAGGCAAGGTCTGAAAAAATTGTTAGTTTATTTTCAAGATTGTTATTAAAATATTTCATTTCAAAACAACCTGGTAAATGCCGTCCTAACAAGATTTAAGCAAACTTGACAACCGTAGCATCCTGAGCAAAGAAATCCAGATGGCAAGTGGACACGGAAACACTTGGCTTATCAAGACTCCAACAAAGTGTTTCTGTCTTATTGATACAATTCAACAGGTGTTTTGAATAAACAAGCAATATGTTTACTAGAATGTGTGTTTATCTTAATGGACCCGCCTAGGCCTGTTGTCTGCATTACTCTCCAGTCCATGTAACTTGATGCTAAATACTAGTGGCAGCAGCTGCAGATATGTAACTAGTATTGGCCTGAAATACATGTCTGATTGCATGTTCCATGATAACCTTGTTATCCTCCACTCAAATAGATCCTGAGGTGGTCAGGGATCGGTTACTGAGTGGTTTTGTTACTGTAAAATAAAAAAAGGTGAAAGATAAGATACTGTGTGAAATCAACCAAGAAAACATTTTGCTGATCTCGCCAGATTTTGATTAAATTTGGCACACCTGTTGGGAATTGACTTCTGCAAAATGTCAGACTTGTGAATGAACTATTAAGAAAAGTTATTTCATATTAACTATTACAAGAATTAAGAAATTGAGAGAGAGAGAGAGAGAGGCAGAGAGAGAGGCAGAAAGAGAGGCAGAGAGAGAGGCAGAGAGAGAGAGGCAGAGAGAGAGAGGCAGAGAGAGAGGCAGAGAGAGAGGCAGGGGAGAGGCAGAGGGAGAGGCAGAGGGAGAGACAGAGAGAAAGGCAGAGAGAGAGGCAGAGAGAGAGGCAGAGAGAGAGGCAGAGAGAGAGGCAGAGAGAGAGGCAGAGAGAGAGGCAGAGAGAGAGGCAGAGAGAGAGGCAGAGAGAGAGAGAGGCAGAGAGAGGCAGAGAGAGGCAGAGAGAGGCAGAGAGAGAGGCAGAGAGAGAGAGAGAGGCAGAGAGAGAGAGAGGCAGAGAGAGAGAGGCAGAGAGAGAGGCAGAGAGAGAGAGGCAGAGAGAGAGGCAGAGAGAGAGAGGCTGAGAGAGAGGCAGAGAGAGAGGCAGAGAGAGACAGATATGAGAGGTAGAGCGAGAGGGAAGGAAGGAGGGAGAGAGAGAGAGGGTGGGAAGATATGAGAGGTAGAGCGAGAGGGAAGGAAGGAGGGAGAGAGAGAGAGGGTGGGAAGGAGAGAGAACGAGGGAGGGATGGAGAGAGAGAGAGGGAGGGAAGGAGAGAGAGAGAGAGAGAGAGAGAGAGAGAGAGAGAGAGAGAGAGAGAGAGAGAGAGAGAGAGAGAGAGAGAGAGAGAGAGAGAGAAAGGGGAGAGACACAGAGAGGAATGACAACCCATAATACGAAGCACCTAAACCATGCAGTGAGTTGATCAGTTGGAACATGCAGGCAAAGGAAAGTCACGCAAATATAATTACATACCGGTTACTTTAAAGATTTGTATTATAGCTTTTCAGAACATGACAAACATTTGGAGAAAGAAAACCTGTCATATAGCAAAAATTTACAAATTGTTGGCTAGTTACATAATTATACATCATTCACGCTTCAAAGGCCTAACGTATGTATTTGTAAAGTGCACACAAATACTTGTGTGTTCAGCATAAACAACCAGAAATTCAATATCCAGTCATTACCTAAATTCCACCTTGGAGCCCACAGGGGCGAACTGATTTCCCTGAGGAGAAAGCACTGGTGTCACAAGAAATAATCATCAAGCATAATTGCCTCCTTCACCCTTCCATTGGTTCCACTGGGAGATTGACTCCAGTATTAAATGTCAGGGTCTAATTGCTTTACTTGTCAGTGCTGTATTGTTGGGTATCTCTTTACTTGTGCAATTTTACCCTCTGTTTGTATTACACATGGGTCATACTGAATATGCGCTAAATTCTTTTAACTATTCCTTGTGGAGAAATATAGCATCAGTTTTGTTGTTCATGTTTTCTCAGTGCAAATTAAAGGAAAGGTTAGTTGAGTGTAAATATGGTTTAATTATTTGGATTATTATTCAGGTTTTCTATTCATATTCCAATATTTTCCTTTGATCTGGTTTTAATATATACATGAACAATGTACATGTTAGTTTCAAGGGTTTCTTCATTCCAAACTCGTCTCTCAATTTCCCATCTTCCATTTTATCTCTCAAATTGCATATGGGGCATATAAGGCAGACATTTTGGAATGACTGACCAGTACTGTCCAAGCATATCCAGTAAAACAAATCTGGCTGAAACTGTGAAAACTTGTAGACTATGCAAGACTGTCCAGTCCAGCAAGTATCTCAACGACTGTCCAAGCCTGTCCAAGACTGTCCAAGACTGTCCACTAACCATTTGTCAAAAACTGTCAGACAATCAAAAAGTGTCCAAGACTGTCCAGTCCAACAATTTATCAAAGACTGTCAAAGACTTTCTAGTGAAACAACAAGTCTGGCAAAGGTTGCAAAGGCAGTCTATGACTAACCAAGACAGTCCAAAACAATCGAAGACTCTGTCCAATATTGTCCCATTCAACATTCTGTCCAAGACTGTCCAGTCCAATAAGCCTGTCAGTCTGGATGGTGTCACAGCCTGTAGAGGTCACAAGCCAAGTCACACTTG
Organism: Escarpia spicata; assembly: GCA_963995525.1. Lineage (NCBI taxonomy): Eukaryota > Metazoa > Annelida > Polychaeta > Sabellida > Siboglinidae > Escarpia > Escarpia spicata. Next base: position 18,019,897 of record OZ023215.1, on the reverse strand, counting down.
CCAGACCAGCAGTAAACACCTCCAAACAGCCCTAGGTGTTTATAGACTGGCACTTGTTTATTGTGTTTGTTTATCAGAGGGTGCCCTAAACTGATCTAAAGGGGTGATTTATATTCCAGCACATACTACATGGGGTAACATGTGGGGACATTTTACCCTTCAATGTTACCTCACCCGTAAACCATAAAAGTTCCAGATACATTTACCACATGTGTCTATGCATTCATGCGTGCATGTCCGCATACATAAAGATTTTATCAAGAGACGAAAACAAGTGGACAAGGAAACCCTTTACTTACTCAGGAGTCCACTTTGTTCTATATGAAACCAGAACTTTTGAGATATTTGTCAAATTTTTTAACATATTCACACTTCTAGCATTTACACATTCAGAAGATAAGTTGCTCCACTGATTTACCATACTCTGTAAGGATGGATATTTCTGTTATATCTACGAAGAAGAAGAATTTGTTTTATTTTACACAGACATTTCAAATAATACATACATCCATGTCAAAAAATAATACAAATATATAACCTTATGGTAAACATTGTATGATGTACGGTATGCTAAATAACAAAAAGTAGGGTCAGGAGACTCCTCTAAGACTGTGATAGTCGCAATCGAGGAGCCAATAGACCTGTACATTGTTCTTTCAGTGACAGTACTTCAAGTACTCTAATTCTATGTTTCTTAAGTGAGACAGATTATTTCTTGAAATACTTACATTACCGAACAATATCTTAAACACTTCTATTTCATATCTCCTCTTAATCACCTCGACTCAAAGGCTGTTAACCCAAATTCTTTTGTGTGTCTTTCATTTAGCTAAGGTCTCTAAATTTTGGCATAAGTTTTTGTTGCTCTTCTCTGTATCCTTATAGTGTATATATGTCCTTCCAATGATGTCTGTATGAGCTTATACATAAATATAATATGTTAAATGAGACATAACTATTTTGCTGAGGCAATATGAGCCCATGATCCTTACATGCTACACACAGATCTAACACCGAGTCTGATACAGTTAATTATTGATATTTCATATAATAAAAATAAAAATAACTTAATTTTTAAATTAATTTACACACTCATCCAGAGTTAGAATCTGTTCAGGGGTGTTTATAATAATAAAAAAATTATACGACTTAAATAGCGATTACAATATTTACTAAGTATTACAACCAATAAAGTAAAGGTAAGTTCTTATATAGCGCAGTATCCAGTCCTCAGGACTGCACAAAGCGCTTTACGCTTTACTCCCTGGTAGACCTATTCAATCGAACACCATCTCGACTTCTCTGAGAAACATACATACATATGTACATACATACATACGTATGTATGTGTCTGTATGTATACGTATGTACGTACGTACATACGTATATACAGACACACACACTCACACAAATATATACTATATACATATTTACATATGTAATTTTAAATTGTTGACAGTTACTTTGAAATTGGAACTAATATAAAAATTTGATGCATAAATATAGTAAAATATAGTAATGAATAAATAAAAAGACTATAAATAAAAAACACTGTACCGGTAAGCACAATAGTCACACCAAAAATAATGTTTCTATTACTTTATAGGTAGTAGCTTGTCTGATCTGTTAAATTATGTTCAGCAGGAAGTTCCTTGAATCTGTTGTACTTTGTCCCTATTTGGTCAGGAGTGTGGGAACGTGCCAATTTCAAAGCAACATGTGCCAATAAACAATACATTGAATTGAATGTTCTGTTTGCAATTTACACATTTCACAGGTACAACTTTAAAATTGCCAAACCTGTCTCAGCTAAGTTATCAAACACAACTCAGCTGGCAGTTTACGTTCAGCATTCTTATTCTAGTACAATGAATAAAATATAAATACATGTTAATATATGATAAATTGACATCATACCTTTAACGAATATCCTGAAGTATCCGTCCAGTATCCTGAGCAACGGAACAACACCGGACTACACACCCACTATCCTGATCTAGAATGACAGCCTGACTACCTCTCTCCAACCATTCCACTGCCGCTAGACGCCACATCCAATCACAGCCCTGCCCTCTTGTTCTGCGTTACCCAGCCCATTTCTTGCACCCCTGTGCATTTACATTGTGTTATCTCCACTCATTTCCCTGCATTCTGCCCTCAGGGTATCAGGATCATTATTACCCCATTAGCCCTAGGGGAACAACTTGCAGGTGTTAGCCCAAAGACTCTGCTAGGGTGTATTTTTGTAGGTCCTATAATTATTTGTAACACCTCTGCTCATATCATATCTGATGTTGCTATCACAGAGGTAATTTATTCAGGTGGTTAATTACATAAAAGGTTACTGAATCAGAAATGGAACATAGTAAGTGTTGTAATCTTGATGGTGGTTATGTAAATTATGGTTAATTTATTCCTTGCTTTGTTAGTTTGTTTTGGGATCAGGTAAAGTATGATTGTATAATGTAAAGTGTTTCACACATCACATGAACTGTAATCACTAAACTACTTCTGCATATAACTAATTATTATTACAAATATTATAGGGTCATTTAATATTAACTGAAACTTCACAGTAAAAGTAACTTACCGATCTACTTAGGTTTTTAAGTATTTTAGTGTTTAAATAAAATTAATAACTATCCATATAACAGACTATCATTAAAGTTGCACACAAAACAATTTCACATTAAAAATACACTTGTTTGTCAACTTGTATATAAAGCATATAAAACAGTGGGTATGTTTTACACTAATTTCAGGAAGGCAAGACACCCACTCCTAAATTCCATTTTAGGAAATATAATAAAAACTATTAGTCAGTTTATTCTCTGAGTAAAAACCTGCCTTATACTTCATATAATATATATATATTATATCAATATCAGTTATATTTTCATTGACATGATAATTATGCACAATTGACATGCTATTAAAAAATGCAAAACGTTACCTACCAGTACTCCGTAATTTACTTTACAATAAACTCGATGATCTTATAGGAATTCAAAACAGTTGACGTTTTTTGGAATGTTAAGTGACAGAGATTTTGGGTGTTAACAGCTAAATGTGTTTAGGATCACACCTGATTAGCACACTTAGTATTTCTATCCATGAACACTTATGATGAAGATAGAGGACAGGAATGTTGGATTAATGACATTATAAATGTGTGTAGACAGTCCACAGCAGCTTGTTAAATGGCCAAATAAACTGCCCCTGACAATACAATGGCAGCTGGCTGCCATCTTTTATAGGACAAATCATTCGTCTAGCAAGGTATTTGCAGCAATTTAACACCGCTGGTTGTATCAGATCATGTAAATCTAGGTAATGCCGGTTAATGCTTGTGTTGTGCACTGAAACATTTACCAAAAATAGTTTCAAAATTGTGGGAGAGTTAATTTATTTGGCAGACACATTTTATGTACTTAATGATAATGTTGTTTTCAGTAGTGACTGTAATTTTGTTTTATTTTAGAAACTGGAATAAATCTCATACACTTCACTGGCTAAAACATGTATTTGATAAAGTTGGGGTAATCAGACATAATTCATTGATACATTGTAGCAGTCTGATGTCTAAAATTATTTGTCTGAAGGAAATATATAAGAATGTGGATTGTACCAGAAGCAATTTCCATTAAGTCGTTGATAGTTTATCGTGAGTTATGTGTCGATCCAGGATTTAGACTTTGATGTACTGTACGCCTAAACTAAGAACAAATATTTTTCTGACTGATGTTTCTAGGTAGAAAAATAAAAAATTGTATCATTACTTTTATTACCCATTCTAAAGGGACAGTGCACAAATTTTAATTGGAACAAAAGGTTTAAAATAATACCCATTCAGTGAATTATATATTTTAATATACATGATATTGCTTTGAATTAAACTGTAATAGTTTTAACACATATAATTATAAAGACCAAGTTAATTAAATCTTCTCATAGCTTTGACGATGAAGTATTCATTTTTCATCAGCAAAGCTATAAATGAACATTAACTGCTCTGTCTTTAACTGAAATATTAATTTTCATTGAATGGTTTAATGGTCTGACAAATTCACTTTTCATACAATTAATAATGGTAAATAGACTACAACAATAAAGATTAAAACATGATATATAACAATGTTAATTTACATGTTGTTTGTGTTCAAATAATTGATAGAATTTGGGCATTTTAATTAGATAACTCCCCGCCACAGCATACTGCATATAACCAATGACATGAATACAGTGAATACACGTGTATAATCAGTGAGAATTGTTGCACATTAGCTAGCTTAAGATGGTTAGCTAAAACTACAACCTCCAACAAGTTTGCGGAAGCAACCGATGGTCAATACATCCTAAGTTAATTAGCCAAAATCTCATTACAGCAATTGGGAAATGCCTTGTTACTCAGTGTGCACATTTCCCCGCGGCCCCAGCTGGTATAGTTTATATGTGGGATATCTGGCGGCCATCTTGTTTATAAGTGGATAATCAGTTGCTACAATAAATCAGGACTTTCTGAGGAAATCTGCCCTGTTGGGGTTCAAAGATTATCAAATTGGAGCCCCAGTGGCAGATTGAGAAACAGTTGAATCTAAATATGACCTACAAATGTGCAGTCTTGGCCGAACATTGAGCCTGGGTGTTTCTAGTTTTACTGTTATCTGGCTTTACTGTTTGGCACAAATAAATCATGTATGCTTTCTGTCCAAGTAAGTTACATGATTCGTCTTTGTCCTTTTGAAGGGCAATGCTCTAATTCTCAGAGCATATTTACCGGTAGTCTTGTAGTGCATGCTGTAGGGTGTTTCATGGGGTCTGAGTCACAAAGTAATTAAAATAAGGGTAGTTTAAAATAATTAAAACGATATACAAAAACAAGACTTCTATTTAGATTCCATGACAAAATTAAGTAAATTTTCAAATGTAGCACCAGCTGCAGGTTGTATATAAGCAAGGCCGTTTAAACTGATTAAAGCGATATTGTCAGTTTCATTCCATGGAGTGGTAATTATTAGCAGGAAGTCCACTGGATGAGTTGTACTTTGTCCCAGTTGTGGTTTTGATTGCAGAAGCCAGGCCCAGTAGAGCCCAAATCCATGAAGTTGCCTTTAGTATCACTTGTGTGTGTAACAGCTGTGTTTACAGATTGACTGGTTTGTGTTATGTTTTGTGGGCTGAACATTCTGATTGCAAACACTGCTTCGGGCTTACTAAATGCAATTTGGCAGGCAGCATACCCTTCAACATATCTATTGTAGTATTAAGAATGTTACATTAAAAAACAGGAAAAGACAAGGTTGGTTTAATCATCATCCTAATATAAGTATAGAAAGGTGGGGTTATGTAAGTAAGTAAATGTTTATTTTTCCAACCAAAGAACAATACCTACAGTGTTTATGGTATATCAGAATGATTATGTCACAAAAAAGGGGTATACTGAAGAAACTCTTGTATTTGTATACCCCTAAGAATGATTTACTTACAGCACGTGGAATATGGCAGACATTACATAATAGTACAATGTTAGTTATTATTGGCTATTACAATATAAATACACACCAAAAAAACACCGATAGTACTTACTTGACAGTAATAATTTATATCGGCTTGCACAACATTTTAATACAATCATATTTTAAGTTGCGATATGCTCACTTATTGATAACAGTGAAGTGCAAGTTAGAATTAAATATACAGTTTTTGACCAATTACCTGTTTTTATGTCTCTGTACATCACTGTGCACATGGTTTACCCTTCTTTTCTCCCATTTGCAGTTCTGATTTCTCACCATCGCCCATCACAGCACAGTCTGTCTTGCATGATTGGTCTCTTCCTCTCCACTTTACACAAATGTACCAAGTAATACACTTTGGTGTGAATAAGTCATTGTTGAAAATGTTCAAGTATTAACAATGTCTTATATATAGATTTGTACTTGGGAGGATATCACTTACATAGGTTAGTTACATTTATGTATAGTTTGGTAGAATCGGCTTGTGTGTGCACTAATTAATTAATCATAATATTTGCTTGATACCTAGGCTTTCTGTGCTAAGAAACACTATAATCCTTGCTATGCCAATGGTCTTTACACATCTGAGGGATCACTGCTGTAAATTACCCCATAATTATTATTAATCCTGCCCACTGGGGCTTTCACTGTGGATGGACAGTTCCTGACCAACCTTCTATATCAATGGCACATGTCTGGGATTTATGTATCAACCCCCCTACCATTCCAACCCCATAGTTTTACCTCCCCTTCTTCCTTATTCATACCATTCTGAAATTCATAATATTGCTATCAGGAATATTACAAAACTTCTGTGTGTCCACAATTGTTTGGCCATTGGCTCCCTGTGCGATATCACATCATTTTCAAGATCTGTACAGTTACCTATCAAACCCTTTCATCCAAACAACATGCATGTCTGCACTCCAGCAAGAAAGCCCAGACAACTTCAGTCATCTGGTTCTAATTTAAATTACTTTCTGTTCCCAAATTTAAGACAAATTCTAGAACTCGAGCCTCCTTAATTGCCACACAAACTTTGTGGAGTTAACTTTCTATAAATGTTAAATCAGCAGAAAATGTAGTTTCTTTTTGCCGTCATCTAAAACCCTATCTTTTCAACATTGCTTATCCTCTTGGCTACTTATTTAGCACATCCATCCATCTGTTGATGACTTTCTCATTGTACACTAATCACAATAATGCCCAATCCTTTTGTTTTGTTGTATCATTGAGCTCGGGTTTCTAAGGATAACGGCACCAATGTCATTTTATTACTACTGGCTACTGCTGTTATTATTGTTTTATTAAATGCAGTTATGAGTAAAATTAGGGTTGAATGAAGTTATATTTTCAGACAAGGACGTAAGCAAGGCACACCCAGTTTTAGGGCATTCCTCAGTTTCACCCCTCCCCTCTGGGAAAACAAACCAGTAGAAAGTCTGTTGGTATATGTCAAAGCTACCCAGGGGATTTGGCATGTCAGATAATATTGCCTTTTTACATCTTGTGGAAAATAAACAACCATTCTACGTCAAGAATCTTTTGGTCGGATGCTTTTGATCAGGAAGGGGAACCGGTGCAGAGACATTAGCTGGAAGCAGGGTCAGAGGTGGACACCCCTCCCTCTTACAACTGAATGTGGCTAATGGAAAGGTTACTTGGTCGAAATAGGACAGACTGATTAAATTAGAGGTTAAATCAGAACTAATTAACTGTTCCTTTTTCTGTGTCAATGGCGTGCTACCTATAATGCAATAAATTGTTTTAACAATTGATCAGTGGAACCGGAGTTTACATCCTGTGCCGACCGATCGGTGGTTTGGTTCCGGTATCAGCCACCGTGTCATAACTTGGGCAACTTCTTTAACCTATGATGCCTGTGTCTGTCAGAAGATCCACTAAAAGCCGTTGGTCCCTTCTATCTGATGTCTCTGCCAGGGGAAATAAAAGATCCTATGCAGGGAAATTAAAAAACCCTGTTGTGGACTCACTGAGTTGGGATCTCATTCACTAAACTTGACATTAACATCCGGAAATGGACCTTACCAATTAATAATAGAAGAACAAAAAACTTGGATAAATTCTTTCATAAGATATCTTCATGCTAAATCTCTAACACCTATTCTGTCAAATTTGTGCGGACAGATTATTAGAAAAATTGTTTTGAGTGATGTACCAAAAAATCGATTTAACAAAGATATGTCATTGCATATACTTGATCTCAAAATAGCTAAGACTATTCAAACTATTATTCCATCCACTCTGAATCCTTTTAGTTTTATAAAAAAAAAGTGTCACACAACATTGTACAAACAAACAACAGTTAACTTTTGTTGAACAGCTAGCAGTTAAACCACATTATGGATGAAAGTACCCATAACATATCTACAATCCAGCTCAAGACCAAACACACTCGAGCATCCATTAAGAGAGGTTGATGGGGCTGAAGTGACAACCTTTACAACTGCAGTAATCCAGCAGAGCACTGACTGGGAATGAGCTATGAGAACCAGGGTCTGTGTTCTCTCAGCAGGGAGAGGGTTGACTACACAAACATTGCCTTTAGCAGCAGGGAGAAGGGAGCTAACTGGGAGCATCTGGAGCTAGTTAGTGGGTGCAACTGTTTAGTGTAACCAGACTACACTGTCTCAATTCTCCTGCTGATTTCATTTGTGACAGTAATCCATCTGCCATATTGTGAGCTGCTGTAGGGGATTTATCACTGTGTTATATGTATTTTGGATCTACCATTGTGTGATCTGTCACATTGTGATCTGTCACATTGTGATGTGTCACATTGTGATCTGTCACATTGTGATCTATTACTTTGTGATCTGTTACAATGTGATCTGTTACTTTGTCACCTGTCACATTGTGATCAGTTACTTTGTGATCTGTTACAATGTGATCTGTTACTTTGTGACCTGTCACATTGTGATCTGTTACTTTGTAATCTGTCACATTGTGATCTGTTACTTTGTGATCTGTTACAATGTGATATGTTACTTTGTGACCTGTCACATTGTGATATGTTACTTTGTGATCTGTCACATTGTGATGTGTTACTTTGTGATCTGTTACAATGTGATATGTTACTTTGTGATCTGTCACATTGTGATATGTTACTTTGTGATATGTTACAATGTGATATGTTACTTTGTGACCTGTCACATTGTGATCTGTTACTTTGTGATCTGTTACAATGTGATCTGTTACTTTGTGACCTTTCACATTGAGATCTGTTACTTTGTGATCTGTTACAATGTGATCTGTTACTTTGTGACATGTCACTGTGTGATCTACCACCGTGTGATCTACCACCGTGTGATCTACCACCGTGTGATCTACCACCGTGTGATCTACCACCGTGTGATCTACCACCGTGTGATCTACCACCGTGTGATCTACCACCGTATGATCTACCACCGTGTGATCTACCACCGTGTGATCTACCACCGTGTGATCTACCACCGTGTGATCTGCCACTACAAGTGACCACATGATGTGTGATTGTCCATTGTTAAGTAAAGCAAGTTAGGCTTTATGTTTAATTCTGCATAATCAAAGAGACCACTATACTCTCGTGGACAAGGCAGAAATCCAACCTCATTATTATAAATATAAAACATACCAATTCGATGTAACCCCGGTAGTGATGTACGTTTATATGTGCAGCCAACCATGAAACCCCAGAAATTGGACAAATCTCTGCATTAATCCAGACAGAGTTGCCTTTTGATGTGAAATCAACGATACAATAACATTTGAAAATGCAAGATACATGTCTTGATGGAACTGTAACTAAAAGTTTCATGAATTACAAAGTGAGATTATGATACATGATACAAACAAAGCACCCTTTCTCTAATATGACTAACACATACACTTCTTACCTTCTCCAAGGCCTTAGTTCCACTGGTACTGCCCATCCAGCACAACCCCTTTATACCCCTTCTATGTACCCCAGATCCTGCACTTGCACTCAATATCTGCTGCACCTGATTTCCCCTCTAATCACCCTCTCTCCCACCCCCACCTAATACACACACTTCAGCCATTGTTCTCTGTTTGGTGACAAGCCATATTCTGTAATCTCCCTTTGCAGTCATGTTCAGTGTACAACCCTCTTGCAGAAACACTTTGAAGTGAGTTAGTCCCAATCACACATCCCAGTGGCTTCACAACCCATCTTATCTGTTAATCTTCACACCTCCAACCATGTCCACTCAACTGGCTATCAGAGGCTGGAGCTAATGTCTAATGACCAGTCTACAAAAGGGGAAAGTGGTCCAAGGGAGTGCTCCTCTAATATAATCCCCCCATTGGGACATCAGACTCCACCCTGTGTTATCTTTTGGGCTAAATGGAAGAGTTAATGTGCCAGGTTACTTTAGTTTGTAATTACATGATTTGGTTTAGAGTGGACATCTATCAGTTTTATTAGTAAAGCTCAGCGGTGTGATAAATGCTGTGGTTGAAAGTGCCTACACATACCTGTGAAGGGTTTCAGACTTTCAGAACAAAAGGTGACTTTTTTAGTTTTTACAAAAATCTCACCTTTATGTTTCATCCTCGGAGCATAAATGAATACCTGTACATGATATTGGTATATCTCAAGAATACAAAATCATAGCGACTGATTGCATAGTAAGGACCAAAATATATTTTTTTTCAATTCTGGAATTTTGCCAAGTCAAAAATGTCATTTGAATTGGTATATATAGTGTTTGGCCTCAAAACTCTTCATATTATACAGCTGTGTATACATTTACATAGACATAGCGACAGGCACACTAACACAGACGTACAGACGCACATATGCACAGACACACAGTTCAAGCTTACAGGCACGAGCACAGACACACCACACTAAGTTCAAGCTACATCTACCTGTCGCTATGCTATGCCAGTTCATTTAGTGTCATTTTTTATATAGTTTTTGTGAAATTAACAGACAAACTATAAATTAATTATGACCACGTTGGTTTGGAATTAATCATGGACTTGAGAGGGGAAATGACGATTTAGCCAAATGAAGTCTCGTCAAATTTCGGTGTACGTCCGGGCTGGATCTCATGGCCAGTTTACATAACAAGTTTGCCATTTATTGTGGGCGTCACTGAATCATTAACATTGATGATAGCTCTCTGAGATCCCTGTATTGCAATGTAACAAATCCTTGTGTACCTGTTAGCATTAATACTTGTACTAAGGGACCTCTCATTGAATGCGTTAATGTACTTAATTGCTTATAATGATTAATATGCAGCAGTTCATGTGTCACTGTCAGCAGTGATTTCAATTACCAGTAATGATTGGTTAGTATGTTTTATTAAGTCATTTGAGATAATTACACGTTTAATGAACTTGTGTCTCTGAGATAGTAACTCTGAAATGTTATTGGCTTAAAACTTCTCTGAATTAATTTCATCCTCGCTCAATCAAATTTCAGGTTATTTCCAAAACTGTATAGTGCATAAATAACTTAAGTGAAATGTTGGCTCATGAGCATTGAAAGAGTGCATAAGTTCATCCAAAAGAATTAACCTTGATAATTAGTCCACGAGGCAATGCTTAGTAATCATTACATAATTTAGCATAGTGTAGTTTAGTGTGTGCGTGCGTGCGTGCGTGCGTGCGTGCGTGCGTGCACGTATGCACGCGAATGTGAGTATGTGTCACTGTGTGTGTGTGCTTGTGTGCGTGCGTGCGTGCGTGCGTGCGTGCGTGCGTGCGTGCGTGCATGTGTGTGTGTGCAAATATCATACTACATACATACTCTTAGCAAAAAATTCAGAAATCTACAGATTTGTCAGAAATGAATAGATTTCTATAGAAATGTATCTAGATTTCTATAGACATAAACATACCATAATGTTACAGAGAACTATTAAAGATTCTGTAGAATTCTATAGAACACAATATTCCTGTACAAAACAATCCACATAAATCCTGCAGAATAATCTATAGATAATATAGAAAACTAAAATGCTACAGATTCTATAGAACTCTACATTACAAAATATTCCTACAGAAAACCATCCACAAAATCCTATATAATAATCATCAAAATGGTTTGCAAAGGGTATGACATCAAGGCAGACTGGAATGCCATGTTTGTTAGATACACTGCTCCAGGGGGTGGGGGAGAGGGCTGCTGGGTGATTGTTGCCCCTTCTAGTTTGTCCTTCAATCCCTGTGTTGAAGTGAATCAGAGTTGATGGCCATCCAGGGGTACTAGACATCACCCCTTGTGGTTTGATGGTAATTCAAGTGTGTCACCTAATTGTAGGGGGCAGGCCTACTGCAGATATGTCACATGAATTCTCTCTCACCCTGCAGGCTAGAAAGAGAGGGTAAATAGAGTGGAGTTAAGAGCAGGGAATGATATAGGGGTAAATAGGAGCTCTGTAGGTGAAGGGTTATTTGAGTAATGGAGAAAAATGTATGTGGCTGTTGTTTGGATTATTTGATGGACTTTGTGTTGCAGGTTTGCATTAATTCATACATATAATATATATATATTTGTTGTTTTTTTGCATATTTTTTTAGAATACACTTATTTTTTAGTTTTTTACTTTTTGTATGTGCGTTCTTTTAATGAACTTAGAAAGCGCCTTCGAGAAGTTTAAGATGAAAAGGGTATTATATACAGTCATTTGCAAAAGTTTAAGACCAGGCATGATTTTTTAAAGAAATTTGACAAAACTATGATTTTTTTGGCCTTCACATAACATTATATAAGTTTATTTCGCCAAATAAACGTAGTACAACATAACATGAAACTTTATGTCGTCCAAAAGTGTCAGTGTCTCTACTTTTCAGTATTTAGTGTGGCCTCCTTTGCTGTCAATGACCACCTGGATGCGACATGGCAAGCTAGAAACCAGAGATTCGCAGTACTCCTGGGTGACTTCGGTGACCCAAACGTCCTTGATAGCTTGTTTCAAGTTTTGAGCGCTTGATTGTTGTTTGTCTGCCACCTTATCCTTCATTATAGTCCACAGATTCTCAATGGGATTTAGATCTGGGCTGTTCCCAGGCCATTCCAGCACGGAGATTTTGTTCTTCTTGAGGAAATCAGTGGCTACCTTGGATCGGTGACAAGAAGCGCCATCTTGCATGGAAATTGTACATTTGTGGATGTCCATATGCAGTTTCAGCTTCTCCTTCAGCAACTCCACGTACCTAGGTCCATTCATAGTGGTGTTAGGTGGAATAAAATACAGACCAGAAGGGCCAAAACATGACATGGCACCCCAAATCATCTGACTTGGCGGGTGTTTCATTGTGGCTGCTGTATATTTCTCATCAAATCGCTTACCTACTGGCCGCCTAACGTGCCTCTTGCGAGGTATAAACTGTTGCATGGTCAATTCATCTGAGAACAACACTTTCTTCCACTGCACGAGAGTCCAGTGGCGATGTCGTCTGGCAAAGTCCAGTCTCTTTTTTTCATCACAGTTGTCAGGCGTGGCTTCCGGGCCGACTTGCGGGACTTGAGCTCAAATTCCTTGCTGAGACGTCTCGGAACAGTACCGAGACTTATTTCCGTACCTTTTAAGCGTAAAGCAGCCCAAATTTTCTTGCATGAGCTCATTGGCGAGCACATCACGATGCGTCTCATTGCGTGGTCATCCCTGAGCGTAGTTTTCCGTGGACGACCACTCTTTTTACTGTCACGAAAAGTGCCATCAGTATTGAATTTGACGATGGCATTGTGCACGGTTGTCTTGGAATAACGTAATTTAGCACTAATGTCTCTTTCCGTATATCCTTCTTCATGTAGAGTCTCTATTTGTGCCCTTAGAACCTCTGTCAAAAACGATTTTTTGCCCATTTCAGGGATGAAGACAAAACTGAAAAACACCTAATCGATACTGACAGCAGCAAACAAATGACCTGTAAGTATTGACTAGGCGTATTGCTTCAAGGCCCAAATAGGATGAAGCAATCCAGACATTATCTGATGTAATCTGATGCCATACCATGAAATGCTTAAAAATCGTGCCTGGTCTTAAACTTTTGTAAATGACTGTAAATACTCATGATTGATTCATTGATACATGCATTCATGTACGCATGCATGCAGGCACACACACACACACACACACACACACACGCAACTACATATAAGCACACACACATCCACGCCCGCACAAACGCGCGCACACACACACCACAAGCAAACATAAGCACTCCATATTCAGTTAAACCATCCATGAAAGAGTAGTAAAAAAATATTAAATTAACAGCAGATACTGTCTACAAGTATTCTTAAATAAATTCACAAAATATCTTGCGGTACTGTGGTTTTCAATAAATTAGCTTTACATAAGATAACAAAGGAAAATACTGCACAACCTTCTAGTTTGCAAATACCCAAACAAATACATTTCTAATGTAGACATGGTAACCATTTTGAGAAAATGAAACATCTGGTCACCTACCTGGTACCTATATCTTGCTGCAATACTCCTCGAGCAGTCAAAGAACTCTGGCAGCTTCTTGCAGTTCTTCTTGTTGAGCAAACAGCTTCTTTTTGACTTCCTGTACTGCGCAAAAGAATGCTCAGTCGGGGGCTCAGATGAAGGCTCGTGGACGTCACAGCCACACAGCAATAGCATCAATGAGGAGGCACGAGTTTGACACATCAACCTCAAAGCACTAGCACCAGCACTATGGCACCAACTGGGAGCACCATGTACAGAGCACCACAGCTTGTTCAGCCATAAACACAGCTATGCCATCTCGTTTCGGCCAATTACGAGCTCACTTAATATCCAACAGTCTGTAATCGCAAGACCGCTTATACGTTTTGCCTTTGTGTGTGATCTATCGCAGAGAACCAAGTTGGTTTAATGGGAGCGTCTTGTGTGACTGCAAATACAACGCCATTGTACATCCCCTGCAGAGGGCCATTATTTCTGTTTTATGTCGCATTGAATGTTTCATGATCACCGCAGCCTATTACCTTATATCACTGTGGATTTTTCCGATGCCTGTTTTCTACTGATTAGATCTTCATCGTCGCCATATAACAGTTAAATTACCAGGCGGAAATAAAGTCACAGGAAATAGTCATGGAAACTAAGTCACAGTTTTGACTAGGAAATACGTCAGGAAATAAAGTCACAACATAATTTTATTTGAAGACTATACACTAAATACAAGGTTTTGCGATTATTAACTGATAACTCAACAAAATAAAGTTTAATGATTAAGATTACTATTCTGAAGAAACTCCGAGTCTTGCCCATTTTAATTGACATTTGAGCACAAATGAGATTTATCAGTGACTTTTTATAAAACTTATGAACTTTTTTTGTTAGAAGTGAGATTTATGTGATTTTGTTATTAAACCTATGCACTGAATTGGTTATCTTTTAAGTTAATTTTAATTATTAAAATGATTAGCCACCCAACTTATCTACTTTTGCCACTTATACTTTAAATATAAAGAATTCTAAGTTTGAACTTGATTTTGTCCCTGTGACTTTTCCTACATTTGTATTGGTAAGTTTCAGTCTGCATTATGCTTGTGAAATGTATTATTTAGTTGTCAAACCATTGAATTATTTCCAATTTGGCTCAGCCGAAATGTGGTGAGAAACATTATCTGATCTAATAATTAGTCAATTCTGTTGATCCTTTAACAAAACTGCACATTCTTTTATAAAACTAACTATGCAGATACTTAAAACTATTCCACTTTAAAATTACAAACGCCAACAAACATGATTTGCAATGGGACGCATATACCTGCTAACTTTTCAGTTTCAAAATTCAGGAGAACTTCTCAATCACCAAAAAACGTACCACTGCCTTGGGACCTCCAATAGTACCACCTTTGCAACTCCAATTGTCTCCCCCATAAATCGCCATCTGCACCACCTCGGAACCTCCAACAGTACCCTTTTTCGCTCCAATTGTATCCCCCATAGACCTCCATCTGCACCCCCTCGGGACCTCCAATAGTACGCCCTTTGTAGCTAGAATTGTATCCCCATAAACCTCCATCTGCACCCCCTCGGGACTTCCAATAGTACCCCCTTTGTAGCTCCAATTGTATCCCCCATAAACCTCCATCTGCACCCCCTTGGGACCTCCAACTGCTCTTCTGTGAGGTTCACTAAACACTACAAGTGCACCTGTAATCTGTGAGATTCACTAAACACTACAAGTGCACCTGTAATCTGTGAGGTTCACTAAACACTACAAGTGCACCTGTAATCTGTGAGGTTCACTAAACACTACAAGTGCACCTGTAATCTGTGAGGTTCACTAAACACTACAAGTGTACCTGTAATCCGTGAGGTTCACTAAACACTACAAGTGCACCTGTAATCCGTGAGGTTCACTAAACACTACAAGTGCACCTGTAATCCGTGAGGTTCACTAAACACTACAAGTGCACCTGTAATCCGTGAGGTTCACTAAACACTACAAGTGCACCTGTAATCCGTGAGGTTCACTAAACACTACAAGTGCACCTGTAATCCGTGAGGTTCACTAAACACTACAAGTGCACCTGTAATCTGGGAGGTTCACTAAACACTACAAGTGCACCTGTAATCTGGGAGGTTCACTAAACACTACAAGTGCACCTGTAATATGTGAGGTTCACTAAACACTACAAGTGCACCTGTAATCTGGGAGGTTCACTAAACACTACAAGTGCACCTGTAATCTGGGAGGTTCACTAAACACTACAAGTGCACCTGTAATCTGGGAGGTTCACTAAACACTACAAGTGCACCTGTAATCTGGGAGGTTCACTAAACACTACAAGTGCACCTGTAATCTGGGAGGTTCACTAAACACTACAAGTGCACCTGTAATCTGGGAGGTTCACTAAACACTACAAGTGCACCTGTAATCTGGGAGGTTCACTAAACACTACAAGTGCACCTGTAATCTGGGAGGTTCACTAAACACTACAAGTGCACCTGTAATCTGGGAGGTTCACTAAACACTACAAGTGCACCTGTAATCTGGGAGGTTCACTAAACACTACAAGTGCACCTGTAATCTGGGAGGTTCACTAAACACTACAAGTGCACCTGTAATCTGGGAGGTGTTCTTATTTTCCAGGCCGGTGTGAGTTTCACAACAAACCCAGCGAGACTCCCAGAAAATGATGGAGGTTGACAAATATAAATGACATGCACGGAAAGTTTAACCTGAAAAGCAAATTCCACGCTAGAAATCCAGCGAACCGTGAAATAACCATTTTGTTGGCAGTGTATTGTGGTGCCCATTACGTGTATGGATCCACACTTGTACCAGAGAAAGAACAATGCATGCACAATTTACTCTTTAAATAACCGTAACATGAAACGGCAAAGTATACTACCAAGGCACCGACCAACTTGGCTACTGGCTGCTCTCAGTTTGTATCGTCTGCCTTTAAAGTGCCTCTAGTGGCCTCATATTTCATAAACCTGACCGTTGCTCTTAACACGAAGTTACTTGGTTTATTGTAGTGCTCCCCCACTTAGCTTCCTTATGGTTATAGTTACTTCACATTGTGGCTATACAAACACGGATTAATGGCCCGGAAGAAAGACATAAGACAGAAAATAAACCGATTCTAGAACTGAGAAAATAATACTATAATAATATTAATGTACTACAGTGTATTCTGTACAATTGTATACATAAATAATACCTGCCTGCCTGCCAAACCACTGGCAATTTCAGTCAGGAATATTATGCCAGCAATTTACTAGAATAACCTCGTTGAAGACATATCACTTAAATTGCACGGACATCGCCATTGTGGTAGAAAACCTGACATCACCAAGCCAGATGCTGAACCGAGAATTAATTATTACTCCAGTTTGCATCGCTCGGTAACCCACATATTTGGACTAACCGTTTGTTTGCATTTTTAATGATATTTTCTCTGCTGATTATGTCACTTCCACTAAAATTGTTTTAATATACATTGTGTGACGTGTTTATAGTTATACTATATTGACTGCTGGTATTTCAGGGCAAAATGCAATATATCCGTTTTGTTTTGAGAAAAATTCACGTCAGTGCCTCAGACTGTAAATGGAAACTTGTACACGAGATATTGGAATATCTTGCAACTATCTATGCAAAATCATAGCAACTTGTAGCAAGGAACAAGATTTTTTTGTAAATTTCAGTTCTGAATTTGTTGTGTCAAAAATGTCATTCAAATTGGCATTTATTGTGTTTGCCCCGAAACCCTTCATATGCAATCACAAATAGGACTCTTAAGGCTTTAGACGTAAGCCATTTTTTAAGTCCCCATTTTGGACCTAAAACATGCAAAATGCGAGGTCTGAACATTCAAACATTGTTTTCAAACTTATCCACTAGATGGCGCCACCACATAAAAGTATACGGCTATTTTGGGCTGGGTTTGGCCGACTTGAAGTTCAAAGGGTTAAACACTTGCCACTGAGTCTATAACTGTACGTGAACACCAACAATACGTAAATTCAATCAGTGTAAACAACACTTTATTAATTTTCAACAGCAAACATGCGTCAGGTTTGTCCAGCCTGCAGCAGTCTATACATAGGCACACACAACTACCGTGGTTGACGGCTGCTCCAGTGATCAACCTAACCAAAATGCAACTCTGGAATGTAAAGTTCCACAAAACAATCACACAAAATGGCAGAAACCTCCCGACTTCACAGATACAGCACACGGGTAAAGCGCCTCGGATCACAACCACTACCAATCAAATAGAAAACAAACAAACAATACTGTCTTCATTTAGACGGACGACAAACATCATCACAAATCAATGAATCAAACATAACCGAAGCTAGGGGACCAATTTACCCTGTTCTGTTTGCCCAGACAAGGTTGAAATTGGTTCCCAGAGTTCAAAATTCTTACAAATTATTCATACAGACAGAGCAACATTGTGTGCAGTTGTACAGCTGTGAATCAACTGGATTCTTGCCAAACATCTCAAATATTGTGTGCGTTTTGGTGAAAACCAAAGTGGAAAGAAGTGTTAGTGCACAATCAACATTTGTGACGTGAAACATCTACTCAAACAAACATTATCGTACAATCTGTTTGATTTTATTTATTATTATAACTATATATATACTATATCAACAAGCAGTGCCTGGCTGCACTACAACATTTTCCCATGTTCCATTCAATCACCATTTAATTCAGATTAACCCTGAACATGTTTCAAAATGTGCGACTGCAATAATACTTTCAAACCAACTTGAAATGAAACTTGAGAAACTTCAAGGTCATTGTTAGAGAAACCATCAATATCTGTTAAACGTTATATATGTGTAACACAAAAACAAGTTCAAATCTTGGTAAACTTACAGTAGATTACACCAACTAGCGTTAACCATCTTACACAATTAGTCCAGTTAACAAGTGTCTGGAAGCCTTAACTAGACAAACGATACTGTGAATAGGCACAAATGAATCACAGAGGTAACTGTGGCAGATATATAATATGCCACACATACATTAATAATTACGCTGTGTTTAGTGGACCACGACGCATCACTGATAAACAGTTTGACGGTAAAACTGAAACAGTGAATTCATTAGTTTTAACTGTAATAATAAACATCACAATAGGCGAATGGCAATCAGAGATATGGTGTCAGCCCAATTTCACACTGGTGTACGCCGTCGCAATAAAACTGAGTATTTTGCAAGTGTGATTCCACAATCCACCGAACTGAAACGATATCACTCACTCCAAGTGCTGACTGAGTCAAATCTGTTGACTTTCTATTTCTGGTATCAGGAGAAAATACATCTTAATATTCTGATGACCGAACCAACTGCTGATGTAGGATGATAATATATGTACCCCACCCCGCGTGTACACATCATTACATTTCTCCTTAACTTGCAAATATCTTGTGAAATATCATGCCCCAGATGACAGATGGACACTGATTGCGATATCAATCATTCTGAGAAACGCCTCTGATAGTGAATGAGTATCGTGCAACATGTTTCATAACCACAAAGATGTCGACAATCACACACAGATCTGATCGTCCAACCAGCATCCAGTGGACACACCGTTTGCAACCCATTCTCAATCCCAGCATGCACCGAGTTGACATATCGCATCAGGCATTGCTTTTTGCATACTGCAATGTGCTTCGTACAGCGAATCCTTATTGCTGGCCTCTGTATCGCAGTATGACTTCACACGGCCATGTCGTCACTCACTCTAGTCGGTGCCGTTCTGTTTTAGTGTGGCATTTGGAGGGATGGAACCTGAAAGGACATACCACAAGATGGTCAGAGAGAGGCAGAATGCTACATGACAAGTAGTATATAAATACAGTACAGTAGCAGGACGTCACGTTACTACTGAATTGATACTTTATGTATGTAACTATTATAATAATCATTCTATACATATAAATTATCTTATATGTTTAATTAATAATGTTATTTGTTTATATTTTTAAAATCTTATTTAACTGTTTTTGTAATTATTAAGTATATTTGAACTGCGCACATATTTATGCTGTGTTACGTTTTGTGTGTAATTAGATTTTGTATGGTGCTCTGAGCATATTACTGGAAATGGCACATTAAAAAAATAAATATTAGCAGATACCAAGTTTTTGAATTAATGCAATTTGAAAACATATTTGCTGAATGTGTATGAGCACTGGGAATTAAAAATCCTGGGGTCTAAAGGATTAACAGGGTTGGTCGAGTAACTGGAAGCACAAATATTAATCCGAAGGGCCTGATACAGATTTATAACTGGCCGTAATTTTGTTCAGAATCATGTTTACCCGTCTACTTCATTGCTATACACTAGGGATATTAGTTGTACAGCTTTATATTGGAAGTTTTTGAATGCTGTTTGAAAACATTAGGGGAATGTGTATGAGCATTGTGGGAATCAGTGCATTTCATTTTAAAACATTGTGGGATCTAAAGGGTTAAAAGGATTGGAGTAACTCACAGCACACATATTTCTCTGCAAGGCCCGATACATTTCTGACCTGCCACAGCAAATTGGGTGTTAAGTCGTACAACTGCGAAATTTAGTTTAGTATATTTTTGGATTCCACAGATCACAAGCTTTAAAATGTCGCCTCATTTGTTGAAATATCTTCAATAGTTTTCGATTTATTGCTAAAACAGAAGCAAATGTTGTTTATGGTTTTTAAACTGAGTCCTTAAATGCATCCATTTAATTATTTTTGGAATATTTGTCAAGGAAAATAAACTGGACCCTGAAGGATGGGATTATAAGGTGTGCATTTCTGTCAAAATCACAACATTTATTGACCGAGATGGCTATTTTGACAAAACAGACCTATACAACTACGCAGGGTCACATCTGTGACTGGCAGTCCTGTTGTCCCCAATGTCTACCCATCTCCCTCCCTAGCTGCCCCTCCTATTGCTCCCACCTGGCTCTTTGATTGTGTCTGAGCTGCCCGCCAGCTCTACAACTACGCAGGGTCACATCTGTGACTGGCAGTCCTGTTGTCCACAATGCCTACCCATCTCCCTCCCTAGCTGCACCTCCTATTGCTCCCACCTGGCTCTTTGATTGTGTCTGAGCTGCCCGCCAGCTCTCCACCGGCCGGAGTGATCATGTCCACTACGGCCTGTGTGTCCAGCGGAACATCCGGGGAGATACTTGACCCAGCGTCCTGCAGACACACGACACAGACAGTGTTCACATAGTATACAGTTATCTCTGATGTATTGTTGCCATCTTTATTCAGACTCGTTGTTGACGGATCTATAATTTGTGGAGCGCAGTGGCTAGAGCATCAGATGCTCAATCAAGACAACCTGGGTTTGAATCGTGTGTTGACATGTCGAACCACGGGCAGATTGGTTCATTCTACATTGCTCCAGTTCATTCAGCTGTGTGAATGAGTACCTGGCTATAGACTGTGGTGGATATTTGTGTACGACTAGTCTTCGTGTTAATTGCACCGTGGCTGAATGCTTCCCGTAGAAGTCAAGATGGTGTTTGACTGAACAGGTCTGTCAGGGAGTAGTGTCAAGCACTTTGAGCAGTCCCGAGGACTGGATACTGCGCTATATAAAAACTTACCTTTTTATAATAACAAGAATAGCAAAAAAACCAAGGCACAGTAGATTTGTAAATAGCACTAAAATACACACAAAAACAGTCCACATGTTTAATTTACAGTATTAATATAAACATCAGGGCGGCAAATGTAAATATTTTATTGGTTTGGAAGTAATTCAAATTTTTTATTGATATTTGGTATATCATAAATAAAATTTTATTGTACTTTATTTAAATACTTGAAAAATTGTAATTAGTATACTTGAATTTGTTAGTGTTGTTGGAAACAATCATTCATTCGTTCAGTCTGTCCTTCATTCATTCATTCATTCACTAAGTTATTTCATGTGCAGTGAGTGGAGAGTGAAGACTGTTTCAATACCTTTACAACAAGCAACAGCTTTGGTGGTAAATCATCAATGGTCACGTCTTCCCCTTCAACTTTTCCATTCTCCAACTGAAAGAAACCACTTGAACTTAAACAGGGTTATGATTACCCTCAGGGTAACAGCTATCGTAGATTTATATCTATCTCATGATTAGCATTTTCTTTTAAATTATTTCATATTAAAATAAAAATTGTTCACACAAATACACAGAAAAATATAAAAGTCCAACAACTAATGGTGAACAGAAAATCTAATTGTCTGCCTATACAGGGTACCCTCCTTTCACTGTACAGATCATCTCCTTTGACAATCGCTGAAAGAAAACAAACATAACAGTGTCTCGGGCCATGTTTGCCTTACTTGGTTTGTCTATAGTAATCAATGAATTGACTCCAAACAAATCCTTCTACACAAGTTCTACTTTGCTTATATAAATAAATTTATACTTCTATCAATATTTTCGTAAATATTTTAAAATTTCAGAACCTTACATCTGATCTGCCATTAACCTCATATCTGGTATTGTTACCACTCTTTTTCCATGCACATGTTGTACCTGCAGTAGGTACGTCTGGGTGAAATAAAAGTGATGCAAATAATATGTATGGATGATCAAGTTTACCCTTAGGTGTTGGTGGGATAAAATAGACTGGGCTCACTGTCAGCTGAATGGGATGAATTGGAATCTTATCATTTCTGGGGGAAGGAAGTGGGATAATAATAAGGTACTTCTTTTGCTCCTAAATCCTCGGAAACCAAGCTCAGAGACGCATCAATACAAAAGTGTTAGTCAATCTCAGAATTGATAAACCGTATTAAAGTCGTCAACAGATGGATCGATACTCCAGGGAGCTAAGGTGGATACGCAAGGTTATAAAGGTAAGTTTTTAAATGATGGTGAAATTGTGTAATATTTTGAACTGATCTAACACTAAGAGGGAGCATATTCCAGAGTTTTTTTTAACAGGAGTAAGCAATAAGATGACATTTCTCGTTGCTACAAACCTTGCCATCAACGTGCTCGCCGTTCACGGAGGGAGTACCAGTGGCGCCCTCTGTTGTAGCAGTGTCACTTTCACCAGACGCAGTCGTACACGTGTTTGACGTAGCGTCGCCATCTTTACCCACTGGGGCATCTGTCGTTTTCTGTGTCAAAACAACAGCGCCTTCTGGTGACGCCGCGTCCACAACGGGTCCGTCGGCCGCGGTGTTACCGTCGGCCAACTTGACACTTTCGACATCGCCACAACTTTTCTCCATGGCCGATTCCTCGGAAAGAGTCGTTATCCCATTGGGTGCATAAGGACATTCCTCCTCTCCTGTATCTTCCCACTCCTGCTCCCCTTCCTTCGTTTCCTCCCCATTCTTTCCTTCCGAGCAGCTATGGTTCGTGTTGACCGACGCGTGACTCAGTGTCGTGTCCGTGTCATCATCGGAGTCATTGATACGGTCCTTCTCCGCATCACGTGACACGGCTGTCTCAGAGGGGTCGTCTGCGCTGGCGACCTCGTCGTCATCTCCCTCATCATCCTCATCACTGCCAATCCTGTCACAAACATTCATCTCCTCATCATCGTTATCACTGTCAATCCTGTCACAAACAATCATCTCCTCATCACTGCCAATCCTGTCACAAACAATCATCTCCTCATCACTATCAATCCTGTCACAAACAATCATCTCCTCATCATCCTCATCACTGCCAATCCTGTCACAAACAATCATCTCCTCATCACTGCCAATAAACATAATCTGGTGCCACATACATTATATATAATTTTCATCAACTCCATATAAACTTTGTTTAACATGAAATTACACAATTTTCTTAGTACACAACTAGAAATTTTCGACTCACAATCGATGTTTCAACTGCCTTCAACGGCCCTCATCACATGATATGCACTTTTTAAATAAAACGGCACGAATGACAACAAATTATATCGGCATGCCCGACATTAATTATTCCGCCTGGCAGACCTGGTGAATGATAATTCTGCAAAAGCAATTTTATCGAAAACATGCCGAAGTGACATACACGGCAGCAAGTAGGATCAAATAAATACCATTCATGTTGCACATGCACTTTCGTTAAAAATGGTAGTTTAACTCAGAATACAACCTAAGCTCACAGATTACACTGCGGGCGTGACAATGAAATGACAGTATCATTATGGATCATCTCAGAACGTTGATGTCCAATATCAGACAAAATTACTTTTGTTTGGCCTCAGCCTCCACCCTTCCTACTCAGACTAGTTTCTAAACATTGATATGACGATATCAATACATTAACAGTATTGGTCCAAAGTGTAAAATATCGATGTTTGACACCCGATGAAACTGCCTCTGAACCCCCTTCCACAAACGAAAATAGTTTCCACTGATATCGGACATCGACATTCTGAGATGGTCCCTTAGTATTGCTGTGGTGCCACACACCTGGTATAAGGCTTCAGTTCACTGGGGACGAGTTGGAAGTTGACAGATGACGTCTGCAGCGTGTCTGTGTCCTTCTCCTCGTCCTCTCTCTCATCAATGTCAACCACCGCCGCAAACGCATCGTCTCTCGCCTGCTGACACAGCACGTACACATAGTTGTAACAACGCGGTCGCAACAACGCGGTTATTAGCATGCAGTTAACTATAATAATTTCTGCTATGATCAAAGTCAAAACTCTTCAAAATACACCAGAATGATCCATTTTGGTCATATCACTCACACACAACACTGTGTAACAGCCATTTTACATTTAGGATGTATCGCGATACATCTTTATTGTGAGGCTGCTGCACTGTTACATCCCAACTTGTGCATTGAAATGATAACTACCTGTACATGGTCAATTATACTTCTCAAAATAACAAGTACATAATTTGAGAATTCAGAATACAAATACTTCTGTACTGTTTTGTTTGTGTGATGCAAATCACAGAATGCTCACCCCGACTGCATCTACAATTAATATATCTTCAGTCAAAAGCACTCAAATAGTCTCGCTGTTATGACTAAAATGTATTTCCACTATTTGAAATAATGTACTTGGAATTGTACTTGATTAACCATTTCAGCACTACAGCCCTGACCAGCAGTGATCATTGAATACTGCGTTCTCAGGGAATGTGCAAGACAATGGACTACCTCAAGTCAAGATTTGAGCAACAAAAATGCATTTTATGAATAGGAATGTTATCTATTTTCGGAAAGTATGATAATCAGCAAGTAAAATTAGCCATATCATTTTATATTCCGTCATCATGGTAACCAGCAATCCAAGATGGCCACCAAGATTTCAACGTTTTTGCAGTTGCTGAACACAGTTGTATTCTAAGTTCGCCGACATTGTTATTGTGTCGATCGTCAATATCCGACAAAGAATCTTCGCTAAAACTATCAAATAATCTGTCCAAAGCATACGGTGGTAAATCGCTAGTTGAAGTAATGCCGTCCGCCATTGTAGCCACCGCAGATTTTTATAATCCATCATTAAAAACCACAAAAATCTCCATAAACTATTACTGAGCGATAATAAACCACTGCTAAATGCCGATTTATTTGCCTTGCCAACCGTACACAACAAGTGGCTCCACGTAGTGGATAATTATGAGTAAAAATGATTTGAATAGCAAACATCGTCAATGCCAAATAACCGGCCTGTCGTACTGAAGTATCAGACAGTGCGGCTGGAAATCCGGCTTGTCGTATGGAAATGGTTAAATATAGCTGACCCCACCAATTTTGGTGGTCATATGATTTTACTAATGTTTCATATTGGTTCAAAATGGAAAGCAACAACTTACAACTGGTCATAATACCAGCGGTTAAACAATTTACGTTATAACAAACGTCCAGTACGAATACTCCTGAAAAACATCTTCTGCGTTTGTATGTACATGGCGCCATCTGGAGGACTGACATTTTTGCTAGAGCTATTAACAACTCTAGTGAGTAAAAATACACCACCCTGAAGAATGTAATAGTCTAATTTTTATCAAATTTCTACGAAACTACTTTCTGCATGTCTACGGAACTACTTTTTCTGAATATAGATGTTGGCACCTTCCCCAGATCTTCCTCCTCCTCCTCCTCGTTACCATCCCCAGTCACCTCCTTTCCCTTCTTCATCTCCTTGCTTCCCTTCTCCACCCCCGAGCGTTCGCTCTCCTCTGACTGCCAGTCATCAGCACTGTCTGATGACGATGATGACGATGATGACGCGTCAGAGAGTACGTCATTGACACGCTGACGTTCACCAGCAGTGGCGCCAGCGTCACTGGATGTCTGTGACTCCTGGAAATGACACAAACATGTCAAGAACATGTCGAATAAGTAAGCAATATTTTTAAAAGATAATATTTCAAAACTTCATTTGACTAGTTAAATTATTATTATTTATATTTAATTATCTATTTTTTATTATTTATGAAATATTTTATTATTATGTTACACTGAGCATTAGGTTCATTAAAATAATAATAACCAGAAGTGCTTTAATCTATTTATTTGTGTGTTTATCCATTCTAGACCATGTTTTATAGGTTTTGAAGCCCAACAATGATGGATCTGGCTTTTTGTTAGGTATGAATTAGTATCAAAAGAAGAAATTTTTGCTATCTTGGTTCAAAATAAAGTTGAACTTTTCTTGCCCAATTTAAGATATAACCAACTTTTCTCCAGTGATAGAAGAAAAAACATGATGAGACAAATATATATATATATACATATATACGACACCCAGCTCGGTATTTAGATTCTACATTAGTCACTTTAGACTCTGTACAGTTAGTGCCAAATCTAGTTAAACACAATTACTCAAGGAGCCCCGCATAAGAAACATTGCGGCTTACCTGGTGGCGCCACTGTTGCAGTGTGGCCTTGACCTTGCTCTTGGTGCTGTTGAGGTCCTCCATGAGACGGAAGAAGGCGAGTTCGTTAAAGAGGATTTCAGAGAGTTCTCCTAGGAGGTCCTCTCCACAGTCTCGCATCCTGGGGGAACAACGACACAGTTAGAAACTACTCATAAAATAATGAAACTATCAGCTGTCTGAAAACATATGGTATAAAAAATTATTAAAACAAATTATGAATACACACACTGGTAGCTGCGCTGCACGTTTTGGTAACGCACCATCACTGAATTTCTAACGGTGTCAAAAAACATACAGTAAGGAACATTTTTAGGGTTTCCGAAAACATGCAGTATCCGTAAAGTCAATTCTGCTAACCATTTAATTTCTCCTGTTTCCAATTATGGTGACAGTAGAGTGAATATAATACCAAGTAAATAACTCTAATTAACTACCTTTGAATTAAAAATACGTCATTAATTGGTAGATCAGAGGTGAATGATCCAAGAAAGCGAATGAACAGAGAAAGACAAGTGGACCTCGGTGCTCGGGAAGAGATGCACCCAAAGTTAGCACATTACTGTATCAATTACTCCCAGTCCGGAGGCCAGGGACTGTCAACTTTTTGGTTGGATCAAAAACAGTCAAACTGTGTTGGCCCATGTACCACCATCTTATGAGCAAGTAGTGAAATTAATGCAAATGTTGTAATACAGTGTACGTTATTACACGGGCCGCCAAGTTCTGACGTAGACAACCAATTTTACAAAGTTGAAGTCCCGCTGACCATCATCTCTTCCGCTCATGTGTAGACTACAGGACACAACTCAACGCGTGCATTTAACCAGAAATATCATGTACTATGTTACTAATGCACAAACATGTACGAATATGTTAGTTCAGTTTAAGGAATGGATCTAAACGATGGCATTTGTTGATCAAAAGCAAATAGAAACCTACAGTTCTAACAACCACTACGCTATATCACCAGTAACGCCACCTACTTGCGCCCATCAAACTTCGCGAGTGAGTCGGACAGGATGGTGTTAAGTTGGTTGTTGAAGAACTGCAGGAACTCGAGATTGTCTCCCTTTGGCTTCGTGAGCGAGAGTACAAGTTGACGCACATACTCGAGGAGCTGTTGGGAGCACACGTCATCCATGTGCTCCTGGAGCACGGGCAGAACCCCCAGCATGATGCTCTTGATCTCTCCGTCCAACTGTTGGGTGTCAATGCGTGGATACTGAAAGAGAAAGCAAGATGGTTTTGATTTCTCTGTACAACTGCTGCATGCCAATGGGCAGATGTTGAAAGAGAAAGTAAAAGTACGATGGCCTTGACCAGTGCCACTGGGTTAAGATTCACAGAGACAATGGTCTCAATCTTCGTGAACCCATACAGATACTGAATTAGTTGCAGTCAAAACACTTGCTCTGATAATAGTGTACACATCATGAGCTCCTTGTCCAGGCAGATATCAGTGATATATACGACCACTTATTAGTATAACTAGTATTAACTACCAGCTTACACCACCCGTGGCGCTAACAAACTAAGCACAGCAGTTATCACCATTACAGGATTCTGATCAATTCATCCTCACCGACCATTTAATTTCTGCTGACACCATGTTTCCATGTGTCTGACATATAGAAAAACATTGCAAAAACTAAAGTAAATAGCTCTAGTTATATCGTTGTGTTTATTGAAATACATCGCCAATTGGTAGAGCAGAGGCCTATGATCCAAAATAGCGAATGAACACAGAACGAGGCGAGTGGGCCAGGGAGGAGATACGGACAGACTTTCTCCAAAGTTAGTGTATTAATATACAGATGATCTTACCGTTACGTCGGAAGTGGATCCCTCACTTCCCTGGTCCTGGGCTGAGCTGCTTCCCACGTCGGATCTGTCGTCGTCGTTCTGACACAGTGACACCATCCCCGATGTGTCGCTCGGCTGTGACTTGGGCACTCGGGGACTCTCGTTAGTGCGACACTCTCCCTCCAGGAGCTTACATTCGTGTTCCCTCATAGACTGCAAGGCCTGAAACCCCACGTGGTCATTCATAACATTTGGGTATTTAATTATTGTTTATTTGCACTGATAATGCACAAGTACAGCCGAACCTTACTTTACAGTCACCTCGGTAATACAGCCACCTCGCAATTAAGGTCACCTAGGACAGTCCCAAATTTGTTTCGTATACAGTGAAGTATAGGAAATTAGTCATGCTAATACAGTCAGCACACTTATGAGGTCACTTGCAGTCACAAGGGTGACCTTAATCAGAGCGGTTCCACTGTAAATTTATATATTTTATTTACTTGTTTTCAATTCAACGTTTTACTTTAATTTTAATAAGTGACATGTTTATCGCAATTTCTTTATATTAGCAAATACTTTATGTATGTACATGTGGACTGTCTTGGTCTGAAATAAACAATAATTTATATATTATCCGTACAGATCAATAAGAAATATAACACAATATTTTGTTGTCATCTGAAGACTTATTCTGTCTTACTATACTCTAATTAGAACAATTATACGTGTTACGCTACAAGCTCTAGACTCTTTCTGCCTCAAGTGCCAAACATTCAGCTGCAGTACCTTTATTTTCTGAGATTCTCTGATAAATATTACAGTGTGTTTGATAAAGATTATGTAACTAGGATCAACGTAGAAAACATGCATATCATTGTGGACGTAATAACTGCAAAGGGTAATCTATAATCACATACAACAGTTCACAAAGCTAATAATATGTTCAACGACTTTCATATAAAATCTAAAGCGTCAAATAATGCACCATAAAACATCAAGTACAAATTTACACCAACATTGAATGTTTCTAATACATGTACATATTATATATAGACAAACAAAATAATAACAAACCCACTGTGTAAAGTGAAAAAGATAAATGCAAACATAGCAGTGACAATGTGAGTATCAAAGTGCAAACAACATATAAACAAATGTGTTCAAAACCATGTATTATAAAATGTGGTGAATCATAAAATAAAATAAACAATGTTGTTAGTCTACAGCATAGCTAAACTGTTAGATATAAAGTTAACACTGACTTTCAGCAGTCATCACACCTGACAAGCACTGACAATACAGCTATGAGCAATGACACTGCAACCAATACTTGGGTGGAGATGGAAAAACAAAAAATTTATACTAATATGGGGAAAAGCCATCAACAGCATAGCCTTATTTAGAGACCCATCCACCAGTCATCTGGACGGGTAAAGTTAATTTTTGGAAGGGTTGGTATTTGGATGGGTAGAAATTTGAGGAGCAAAAAAGCAAACGCTTATTCAATATTATGTGTTGTCTGTGTCCATTACGCTTTGAAAATAGGCGTGTCACGCATATACAGATATCATATTTCGGTATATATATATACATACATGGAATGGACTGTATATGCAGACGCGAATATCTACCACAACATTTTTTGGACTGGTACAAATTTGATCCTGCAAAAAGCCTGGTCAACAGTTATGCAGGACTTTTTATACGTAACTAAACCATCATTCAAAATCCATTCTTGACGCACAGTTGTTTAAAATAAGTTGTAACAGATATCATTTGGGATTTTACTATTGTTTCAATATATAAAGAGGTGATCATACATTACAACACATGTACATGTCATTCATAGGTGGGCTAATTATACGTGCAAACGCAGATATAAGCACAACAAACGAAAGAATAACAGTGATGAACTCATTAATGACTACCCCAAGAGGGAGGAGACATGACCCTGGGGATTAGTGCGTAATTCCCAACCACGGGAAGATATAAAATCCCCCCATACCAATCCAATCAGACAGCACATTATTACATCAAATTGCACCTTTGCTAACTGCATGCAGCAGTAACTGTACAAGACAGTGGCATAGTAGCACACATAACTGGACATGGTTACAGACTGCATCCAATTGGCTGAGCTACTATGCCACCATCAAGTACAATCACAGTAAAATGCACATCACAAAGATACCATTTAATATTTATTTTACTCCTAATTCAAAAATTTGGCCAATTCAAACTCGATGTTGGGTTCTGGGTTCTACATCACCACAATCGGTTGTCAAAGTGGTTTAAAACAACTGAATTTTAAAAGTGACAACAGAATCAAAATGGTTTGGTCATAATTCAACGTGTGATTACAAAAACTGCACAGCTATTCTGCACACATGTTTAATAACTGCCTGGATTCCACAAGGGTCTCCTCGGAGATAAACAAACACAGATATTTGCAAAGAAATGATCTCAACAGGGATGTATTGCCTAGATCCCACCATGGTCATGTGCTCCCTTTGGGATAAACAAATAGATATAGGTGCATAAGAAACAATCCCAACTCACCTGACTCAACTGGCAGGAGGAAGAAAGATTTAAACTTATGACATATTCATGTATACAACTCCTCTTTTACAAGACACAAGAACGTATCAATGCATACACTGACAGCCTAGTTATTTATTTATACAACACATTCTGTTTTTTGCCAGCTTAAAGACTAAAATATAGTGTATGAAAAGATGGTTAATTAACGATATGTTTTGCTTAAAAGTCCATCAATATATGCCATATGACATCACTATCACCGTTTTCACAAGTTTCCATACAACGACATTAGTAATACTTATTACTTACTGTCATTTATTGCTTTAAAGTTGGCTGGTTTCTATGTTCCTAACCACAAATTGGGTTTAACTATAAACAGTTATGTGAACTTCCTGCTAATAATTACCAGCCCTGGCTGATTTCAAGTAACGCAACAGAAAATCACGCTTTAAGCATGCAACAAGGAAATGGTAATGAGTGCAATAGCGGCGCAAACAAACATTCAACACAATATTACACAACCAAAATATCATAGAAAGGATTAATAAATTAGGAAACAAACTCTTAATGAGGGCTGGGTCAAATCCATAACTGGTGTATCCAGTACGTTGTGGTTTGCGTACGTCAGAATCAACATTTTGCGTGTGACCTCCGTCAAGCTTTATCTTTGCCACCAATGTTTGTAACAATTATATATATTCACTACATTATTATTGTTGCATGGTATCTCGCAAATCAAACACTCCCACATACAATTATCATTTTATATTTGTCTCATGTTTTTGTCCTAAAGAAACATTTTTGTGGCCAAAACGGAATGCACGAACGCACCATGTGTTCGGCAGAAATTTGTTGATGCCTCAATGGAGCTTTTGTCAAAAAGCAGGTGATCTGCCACCATATGGAGGGGGGACCTGGAAGGTTTGTAATGTCGGCCTTAATGTTGTCTAGACATGTACCTCATGCTCTATGTAGGCTGCTGTATCAAAGGTTGAGGGCTCGGACATCTGGGCAAAGAGAACATGCACACATAACAGGACACAGGTGTCAAAGACATGCTGTCACCAAACAAGACATGTGATCCTGCACCATAAAATTAGTCTGGTTGCGTCATGCAGTTTTTATTAGTTATTATTAGTTATTATTATATATCATGGGAAAGAGGGAAAATTGCTTTCCCACGATATGGTGCCTCCTTGAATGTGTGTGGAATCATAGTTTATAATTTGGTACTGTAATGACTGTATTTATTCGGACATTGTATGTTTTGGACACTCTAAAAGTGTACAAAATAGTTATTTTATTGTAATGTATTTTTAAGACAGCTTGAAAACTGTCATGGATTCGGTGATTGTGGGATACCAAAAAGTACGAAGGAGCAACCACTGTGTGTACTATTTTTGTACTGTGTTTTCGGACAGCTGATAATTTAATTATTTTTATGTATCTGAATACATTTAGTCATTACAGAATGTACAGAAAAAACACTTCTGAGAAATCTACAGGTTTGAACATTCACGAGTTTGCCTGAAGGAATTCTACTGCAAAAGTATATTTGGAGTAGTTATAGACATTTCTCAGTCAAATACCTTTACAGAAGAGATGGTTTAAAAAATATCTTAACCGTAGTTAAAATAAAAAATCAACCTGAAAACCCATCAGCTTCAGTTTCCGCTTGTAACTCAAAGTGAGGGTTAATGCAGTGAGACTCAGATCTTGGTCGAGGGTCACATGTAATGAAGTTCTGTTATCACCAAATACGTAGGAAAGGCAGAAACAATGTCACCAAGTGATACTGTCACAGGGTAATACAATAATACCAAGTGTAAAACTAAGACATCACACAGCAACACTGCAAACATTACACAGTAAAACCAAACGGCACAATGCAGTGATATTGAAACAAACAAATACTGTACAACCACAAGTGACAAATACAATGGAGCTTGTAATTTGGTTATAATATCACCAAATTGCCAGCATCACATCAATTACTGGCGCGGTGATAGTGCGATCATCATGCAATATACAAAACAGCATAAACCGCATGCAGCGTCAGCAGCGACCCCGTCAACAACAATGGACATCATTTAGTAACACATTCACCAAACACATGCAGCATTCAGTAGCACCAAGAAACTGAAAATCTGTGGTATTCAATTGGAAACACTCCGATAACTAAAGTGTGTACAGGAGGAAAGAAAGAACACAAATGACAGATGTAAAACAATGAGGACCACGTAGAGTAGAGTAGGGTAGGGTAGGGTAGAGTACAGGAACTAGACATCGCTCCTGTACATGGGAACCACGTGGAAGAACACAAACAAGTGGGGTTAACTACTTGTGAATGGAGTGAAAATTTTTCAAAAATGTCCTAAAACCTGGTTCGCTGCAGAGCAATAATACTTATTCTGGAGCGTTGCTACAAAAAAAATAAGCTCACCTTATCCATATGTATGACGGTGTCTCCAAGTGACTCTCGAGCAAACGGTGACTCGAGGTGGCTACTACTTGTGCTTGGTGTCGACTGAGAACTTGTGATCTCCACATTCTCGAGGTAGTCAAAGCGACAGCCATGAGTCGATGGATGCCAGCCGTCAGCTGACGACGGCTGCAGTGCTGCCATCTGTTGGGCTTTCTGTTCGCGGTTGACAATTGACTGAGCTCGCTGGGCGTAGACATGGGCCTGTAATAATGATTGTTATTACAGAAACAACATTCAAATGTTTTATTTTGAATCGACTTATCTATCATGTGACCTATTGCCTAGCAACAAGGTCCGTCAAGCCATCAAAATGGATGGCAAACATGTGGAATGTTCGGACATTTAGGTGTATACTTTGTTGAAATTCTGACCCCAAACATTTCTCTTTGCGACAAAATATCAGGCAAACTTGTTTAAGTGAGAACTGACAAAGCAGATGATACTGACTAAGCAGATGTCGCGATCCTAGTAATATACATAGTTTACTTATGTACACATTATTGACGAGGTAAAGCCTGACACAGGTCATGCACATTATTGACGAGGTAAAGCCTGACACAGGTCATGCACATTATTGACGAGGTAAAGCCTGACACAGGTCATGCACATTATTTTGATTGTCACACACACAGTAACAGTCCTGAATCACGAAAACTAGAATAGTAATTACTTAATTAAATTAAAAACATAACAGATGATATTTAAAAGTATCAACACGTTAATTGGAATCTGTCATACTTTGCAAATATATCTATTATACGCTAACAAGATGGTATACATTTTTTTAACTCAAAAAGTGCAGCACACTAAGAAGTTACCTGTTTTTATTACAAGAAATTTTTATTTTATTTGTGTTTATCGTCATAATCAGGGATCGAACTTAACGCTTGTCCCCTCGCTCGAGGCAAGTAGAAATTCCTGGGGATGAGTAACCTTTGGCCTGCACTAGCCCCCCCGGGCGAGTAGCTAGTTTCCACTCATTTTGTAACAATATAAATGCAAGCAATCTGAATTAAGTTTACATACATAAACGTAACAGGTTGTATAAAAAAAACTTTACAATATTTGTTCCCAATATATCCAATTTCGTAAACGAGCAGCAACTATACATGTTGCAACGTAATCGAAAATCCGTGCACACGGGTACAAATATAGTACACTGAACAGTACTAACTTTTACCCGTCGATCTTCTGCGTTTCCTTTCGAAATCGTGGAATTTCATAAAAAGGATCCAACACACCAAAAGAAAACTGAGCGCCGATGACAAAGTTGCGCATAAGCGTAGGTACGATGTGTGAGAGGAAACAAGAATTTCAACCGCACTGGCTAAAGCAATCCTCATGGCTCAAATACAAAAGTTCATGCGCTGGCGTTGACAACGACGTTGACCAGCGTGACGACGACGCTGTCGTCGACGTTGAAGGTGGGGAGAGTAACGTGAACAGGACATTGGTGACATTGATGATGACTCTGATGAGTGAGAGATGGATGAAGATGCAGTTGCCCAAATCCTGAAAGATGTCATTCATTGACACTGCCTGGGGACATTGTGAACGATTCGAGAGTCGAGTCATGCGTTGGTAACGGCCAGAACCTCGAGATCTGATAGTACTAATTGAATAAAATAATTACGTTGCATCGCCAATTATGAAATTGATATTTACTTGTTCATTTTATGTTTAAGGAGCATTGCAGGTCAACATACGAATTTGCATAAAAAAGTCGCATTTTGACGATGTCCACCAAAAATGGGGATGATTTTTCATGGGGATGAGCAACATATTAAGGCTACTAGTCCCTCTGGCGAGTGGGTTAAATTTCTTAATTTCGACCCCTGGTCATAATACGACATGCGTGACCTTACTTTGACCTCCTCATCATCTGATGTAGCGATGCTCTCACTAGGGGTAAGTTCTGACAGGTTGCATCGCAGTGGTTGCGTTGACCAGGGCATATCCTTCTGAGAACCGAAGTGCCACACAAATGTGAACATGGACACTAACCTCATGAGTCTATCTACTAATGGCGTAACATTTATAAGATAAATACAAATTTACATGTAAAATTACAGGAATATTGTAGGAATAATCTGTTGTGCAAAAATAAAAAAAAAGTTGTGCAAAAATTGCAAGATGTGTTGAATTGGTAATAATAAGATGGTAACTTCTATTGCACCTAAGTCCTTGGAAACAAAACAACATATTCAGACAACTATTTATTCCATTGATTTGCCATATGCTGTGTGGATGAATGCTTGTTAGTTATATCTAATAATAATAACATAATTTTTATTGCACCTAAATCCTTGGAAACCAAGCTCAGAGGCGCATCAAGACAAAAGGGTTGGTCAATCTCAAAATCGATAAGCAGTATTCAAGTTGTCAACAGTTGGATGGATTCACCAGAGAGCTAT
Organism: Escarpia spicata; assembly: GCA_963995525.1. Taxonomy (NCBI): domain Eukaryota; kingdom Metazoa; phylum Annelida; class Polychaeta; order Sabellida; family Siboglinidae; genus Escarpia; species Escarpia spicata. The sequence goes on along the minus strand of OZ023215.1, from coordinate 17,983,814 downwards.
GGTCGATAAGCAAGGTTATAAAGGTACATTTTAAAATGACGATGGAACTGTCAGATTTTCAAGTGATCCAACACTTAGATAGTGCCCAGGAATACATTACCTTTCTCACTTCATGTACTTTTTTCGCCTCCGGTCCATCTTTGTGTCCCTCCGCCAGATACTGCGTGACAAGGTCCTGCACCGCATACAGCGCCCTCTGGCGGAGGTAGTCGCTGGTGAGCAGCTGTAGTTCGCGGAACAGCTCGATGAGGAAGTGCGGCCGATTCTCATTCTGTGAGATGAGGGTCGCGACCTCCGAGTAGATGGTTTCTCGGAGCGCCTCGAACAGCGAGAACTCACTAGGTGGTGCATCAGACTCCCTGTGGCGCAAGAAGAATGTCTAGAACTTTATATTGCGATTGTTAGAATAAAACCGGTTGGCAGTAGTATTACCACCTCGCGATCAAACTTCTCTTACAATGGCTGCCTACAAACCGATTATACAATCTATCATTGAGCTGTTTAACCAAACCGACGACACATTGTAAGATTCAAACCGATTCCCAACACTAATTATTGGTACTGTTTGCGGGAGTAAAAACATCTAGTAAAACAGAAAGTTTGAACATACACTGTATAGTAACAACTAACAACAGGAAAGATGCAGAGGCACCAAAGAATAAAAATAATATGTAGTCTGTCAACATGGCGCAAAGAAGAACAGAACTGCTACAAACAAGCACATTAATTACTTAACATATACGGTCTTTTTTGTTAATATGATATTATTTTTACCAGGATTATATATTTGTTAAACATTTCTTATAATTCCATGTATGTTTTATAATGGGTGTACGCGCCTTTCAAAGGGCTGGTCCCAGATATATGGCATTATATAACTGTTGGTAATAATAACTACAAACGGCCATGCGGTTTGGGGGGGGCCATGATCGCTACCGCCTGTGACAGACATTTTCTGTTTTCGTTCTTGTACTTACACGTCACTGTTGAGGGCGGGGTTGTTGAGGGCGGGGTTGTTGACGCGTACTCGTCTCAGAGACGCCTCCAACTGGTCGGTGTCTCCGGCCATGCTGGACTGGATGCTTGACCGACGGCTAGAGTTACTCATGGCATCAAGGAAGGCCGTCCCACTGATCCCGGAACTCAGACCGGGGAAGAACCCACCTCCTCGATGGGCTGTTTCCACAGACTGACTCCCTGGGGAAATTTTAATTATTCAATTTTAACCCACATTATGACACTTGCACTGTAAATATACTTCCCAGATTTCTGCTTTCTTATAGCGTGAAGTTTTGAAGCGACCCTATAATAAGTGGGTAGTCAGTCAATAACCAGCGAATCATAAGTACACATATGCAGGAAAAGATTGTAAATGTCAATGGAATTTGTTTACAATTAATCATATTTATAACATATTATTTCCTTTTAATTATCTGCAGTTGACTTAACCCAAAAAATGGGCTTCAAAGTGTACATACGGGTAGTCCAAAAAGACCAGTTCGTGAGTTTCCATACATATTGACCCAAATTCCGGCAGTTTAACTAGCTTCAGTTGTTATGTTACGCCACTGTTCAAAATGATTAATGTAACACAACACTGAATGCCTTCTACAATTCAACCGAGTTACATAAATCTACGTTAAAACTCCTCGTATGAAAGCACAGGCACTGTTTTTCACACGTGTTTAGCGGTAAACATTTACTACATCGATTTTGTTACATTAACAGCTAACACCTGCACAAAGTGCTTCCTATGTACTAAAAAATAATATATCGTACGTTTAATGGTGTTTCATTGTCAAACATTGTTACATTTACTTTCAAATTCTGAATAACGATTCCATTGGTCAATAACTGGATGTATTCATTACCTCATTAAGGCTTACCTTGATGATTCTGCGACTTGCCACTTTGCTGATTGTATTTGGTGCATCTGCCCAACACAAGCCACAGTATTTAGGCAATAAACAACACAACATGAACAAACTACAGACAAGAAATAGGACAAATGATGACATTCATTATTGGAAAGTGGATTACTTTTCATGCAGCCACTTTGGGAATAACAATAGAAAGTTGCACTTTTAGTGGAGCCCCTCTGCCTACAAGCATGACAAAAACATACATAATTGTCCCTGCAAAGCAAAAAAAACAGTACGCATATAAACATAAAACATGTTCAAAGATCAACAAATATTCACAACCAATACACAAAATAATCACAAATAAAATGGGGCCATGGGATTATAGTTAATGTGAATGAATGGTGTGCTTGGTTAGTACGGTACAGTGCATAAGGTCTACTGTGATTACAGTAGTAATGCTGTTGTTTTATATATCTTTAACAATACTGCTAATGTTTAGGTATATGCCGAAATGTGGGCTCTGTCATCCAGAGGTACAGGAGACTAGTATGGGCTCGGTCACAGGCCTGGCCTTGGGATGTAGAGCCCACATTTCTCTCTCTTTAACTTAATTATTCATGACTTGTGTTGGTGCTTGCATAAATAAAATGGGGCCATCATGCCAGGCTAACCTGTATAAAAATAATTCCAAACTACTGACGGTATAACAGAAATCCAAGATTGGGGACAGCGTTACTACATTTTCCAACTTCCTTTTCTAGCAACAATGTATAAGTTTTTTGACTAACAATATGAATGCTGAGAGCAGAAGGGACCATCCAGTATTTGAACTTATTGGAACTGGTTCTGCTATACTGTGATTGGCTAATAGTGCGTAGTATTGGTGGAGAGGTTAAACCAATGCTAAACGCGTAACATATTTTGGAAGTTAAAAGACTGTCCCTTACTGTGGCTGACTCTTCACAAGTTGACTGGCGAGCTTGGCGGCAGCACCAGCTCGGCGGGACGCGGTGAACTGATGCCCAACAACAGCTGGAAACAACACAAGGCCAGTTGACACAATTATACAGCAGGGTTTGTAACACAATTCTACAGCACATTTATACAGGTGGGAGTACAAAACACGCATCCTAGTCTCTTATGCTGTCTTCACAAAAAGATATCTACGTGCTAAATCACATAATCCGTTAAATTTGTGCAAACAAACTGTTAGAAACATTTTGAGTTATTAACAAAAACAGACCAGTGAAATCCAAATTTTGTAAAAGATGTCTACTTAAAAAATCATGTATCCCATCTGTGCTGTGTAAATTGTCGTGTGACCAGAACGTGTCACATGAGTCACCGAGAGGTCAGATAGTGTACTAAAACATTACAAGAGCATTAGAACAATAGATTTCAGTGACACGATTTTCAGTTTGGCACAAAATTTCCGGTTGTGAGCATAACACAAGTATATAGGCCTTCTCATAACTGCGGAAACTTTGATCACATTCCAGACTACAAAGACACAACTTTATCTACACAAGCAGCCAGTTGCTAAGCTAATAAGTTCAAAAACTTATGCAGGAATGGTGTTTTTGGAATGAGACATCTGATGTGCTGTATCATCATACCCAGTGCACAATTCCACTGCCTCACATCATGAGAGTGAACATCAATTACATAAGTTTGCGCCTAATGATAATTCATTAAACAAAGTCAATAATTGGCTGAGTAAAGTCTCGGCACAAATGAAAAGTCTCGTACACAATATTGATTAAAACACCAATATAATGTTTAGCAACTAATAAACGCTCTTTCAAGAAAAATAATGTCATTTTCATTTCAATTCCAGTGCACTGAAACCCAAATCCGATGCAGAAACAAAGATGCCCATGACAAATGACTTGATCAAACAGCAGTGACACCTGGTGGAGTAAGTAGATGACTGACCTTCCCCAGTGAATCCAGTACTTCCGACTTGTCTGGTCCCAGCCTGGGGCGTGGTGCGGGAACGACTGAAACAAACAGTATGCGTTTACAAGCTTAACAACGACTTCTTTACTGGTACACAGCATGTCTGGTACAGTCGGGTCATTCTCATTAGGTTATTAGCCTATTAAGTTATAAACTTTATTTCACTTGGGGTGCCATATTCCATTCTCAGTCTGTGCCAGTCTGGTGTTTCCACAAGCTCCTGCTTGTTCCTTATAACCAGAATCCATTATATTATATAAAATGCTACCCAACCACTGGAAAGCGAATAATTCTATTTCAATAAAAGGAACTACTTTGTATGCATTCCTACTCACTGTGACCGTGCACCGACTTCGCTGAGATCGAGCCGTGGAATCTCCTCCTTTGTGTCAGTCGCCTGGATCGTCTCGATACAAATACTCTCGACGTCCGACTCTCCTTCGCTGTCTGCAGTGGCACCACATGCCATCGGCACCTCACAGAACTTGATGCTAGGTTCGCTGCGGTCGGGGAACTTCCTGTGCCGGTCGCTGCTGAGCGCGGGACTACTTTTGATCACCTCGATCGAATCGCGACTCGCAAGTAGTTCCGTCGCTGTTGGCGTGCGATTGTCGAACGTCGTCTGCAGACCGCGCGAACGCATACCGGTGACGACACCGCTGCGCCACGTGGCGTTGCCACTGTCTCCCGAAACAATTGGGAATGGCAACTCCTTGGTGGATGCGCCGCGACAAAGTGGTGCCTCAGTCACGCGGTGCTGCTGCAGTGGTGACTTCAGAGGTATTGCCTTTCCTGGCATTGCGTGCTGCTGAAAGTCGAACGGCTGACTCCACAGCGATACTGCGTCGTAAGTGGCGCATCCTGGTGGGACCCACTGGTGCCCTCTGACGAGCGGCGAGCCAGCAGGAAGTGCTCCACCTTGTAGTGTCGACCCGGCGCTGCTGTTATCCCATGTAGGGTCAAAGGTGAAATCTGCGTTGTTGCGGTTCTGGCTGCTGACAGCACTAGCGGCTAGCCATCGCTCAAGCTGCGAGAAGCGCTGCACCAGCTCCCCCTGTTGGGAGAGGAGCTCGTTAAACGAGTGGCTCAGGTTGGCGATGAGTTGCTGCTGCTGTCGAAGCACTTGGGTGGTGCCGGAGACTGGTGCTAGCGGTGCACTCAGCATGTCGGGCACCGCTGAAACCATGGGAGGCGGTGCCACTTCTGAAACACAAAGTCCACATTGTATATACCTGCATGATTAGGGATCATCTCAAAACGTTGATGTCCGATATCACACGAAATTACTTTCATTTGGGGGGTCTGAGGCAGTTTCGTCTGGCATCGGACATCGATATTTTATGCTTCTGACCGATAATGTTAATATACTGATATCATCATATCAATGATTACACACTTTCGCCTGAGGGGAGGGGGTAGGAGCTGACCCCTAGATGAAAGTAATTTGATCTGATATCGGACATCAACATTCTGAAATGATCCTTTACATCATCACAAAGTATTAATAGTTTGTTATTTATACTAAACTGTTTACATAATTTACCCAAAAATTTCTTACACATCCAACAGTTAAGTTGATTATTTTCAAATCATCATTATACCGACTTAGTGGATGAATTTTGAGCATGTGCAAGTGCTGACGATTTACATAAACGTTCCCATCTGGTATTTTAATTTTCCTATTTAGGTGGGAGCTGAAAAGTGACCCACAGCAAGAGTTTGATGTTACATTTAGTCTCGCTTAACCGACTCTCGCCTGGCTGCGTGACTTCACCAGAACGATAGTCTGGCTCCGAATGGCCCTTCTGAATGTTATGCCATGAGAGCAGCCACCTAGTGAATATGCATGTGATTAAAAGGCATTAAACTACAAAAAAAGTTTAATGTCAGTTTATTTTGTGTGTGACATATTTCAATATAAGTTTAATGTTGAATAGTTGTTATAGTATAGTATTATCTGATAAAAGTGTATCCTTACTAAATTTGTTATTTCATAGTTAGCCTGAGAGCCAATCATCGTCTCTACCCGAATCTGGGGTAAAGCCCCCTACCGGTAACAATGGCTGGAGCTTAATAATCCAGGCCGTTGTGACGGGCCAGTGCTGCCACCTCATGGCGGCTGGATAATCGAGGCTATGTTACATTAGATACTGATCTAAAATAGCATAAATATACGTGGGATGATAATTCCATTATGAAATCTACAACCCTACGGTGTTTACCTCGCACAAAATATTCACCCAAGATGATGATTTTAGGGGTGAGAATATCACGACACTGGCTAGACAACCAAAACCACCTACCTTCGGGGCGAGCAGTGGTTGCAAGTGCAGGGTTCTCCCGCATCAGTATGTGCAGTAGCTGGGTGACGTTGTTGAGGTCACTCCTCACTGAGGTCAACTGCTGCTGCATGTAGTGGGTGGTAGCGGGGTCAGTTGCTTCCTTGTGGTGCGGATGTTGTGGTGATGACTTCTGTACCCAGGTACCGCCATAATTAACATCTTTAACATAACTTTATCAGACTCAAGGAAGAATAAGATATTATTAAAATTACACAAGACCATCTCCAACATTTGACTCCATTAAAGTCAGACACAGCAGGTAGATAGCAATATTTTAAAAATTTTGCAACTATTTTGAACATTTTAATCCAGCAGGAGCTGGGGCAGCACTACGCACAGCTCGAGTGATGGCAATTCTTTGAATAATAGTTTTGTAAAGTGCAAAAAAAGCATGGTTTTGGGCAATAAATACAGGTTTAACTTTCAAACTGATGTTTTAAGTGTCTGGTCAAAGTGCACAGTAGAATATGCTGAATGCAACATTCAAAACCCTATTTGGAGAGCATAATTACTCCCAACGATATCCTTTTTGCAAATGCAGAAATACAAAACAAATTTAAGAGAAATTTTTAACAAGATTTAAGGGGAGGCTCGGGTCGAAATTTACGGATTTTTGAAAATAAAATGAGTTTTGAGTTATTGACATTTTTATGTATAAAAATTACTCAACTTCCCATTCATATACGTTATACTACCGAAATAAACCTGTTTATGTCACAAAACATGCATTTTGTGTGATGCCTATCATTGCTAAGTCTTTGTTTTTGTCAAACGAAGCGTGAATAATCGAACATTATGCAATTTTCCGCGATCGATTGCGTCGCCAAAAATATCACAGGAAAGCCCTGTTTTCGCTCTGTATGATGATATAAACTATTTTAAGATGGCACCGCTGCTGCCTGAATAATCCAGCCTATAAACGATCGCCTCTCTTGCCGCTTTGGGGACAAAGGAATGGGTAAGCCTACAACGATTGGTCAGGCAGCATCACGTGATGACGGAATCCTCTGATTCCGTGAAGTCAAATGTTCTGATTGGTTATAATACGTCCAACCTATGACGTCGGCTTGTAATACCAGCTACATTCGACAGGATTGACATTTTATTCTCCGCGTTTCTTTAGCTTCATAAAACGACATTATGTCGTTTGGTCGAAAGTGAGCGAGTGGTTTCCGTGCCGCGAAGCGACGCAATATTGCGCAGCTGCAGTTAGCACGTGAAAGAAAGACTATGCAAGTTGAATTTGTTGTTGAATATGTGACGACGACGTCCCCGGGTCCGACCACAATGACACTGACAGGCCCAGAGCAGTGACTGTGTCAATAGCACCCATAGTAAGGACAATTTCTTGTTTTATATGTTCTCGATAAAACTGACAGTGTAAATAATACATATATATAAATTCATGTTGTCTCCATAGTTAGTCTTTGAACCCTGTATCAAGAAATTATTTGACGTTTGCCTATAATTTTATATTCGTGGTCTTGTTGATGTTCAGCCGTCCAGGGACTATCCAGGCACGCCAGAAACATAGTTGACATAAAATAAAAGTGATAATTATATACATGCTCAGATTATGTTGTTTTAGGGATGACAGTTATACTTTGTACATTATTCTATGGAATTATGGCTTATATTAGTACAACTTGCCTTGGTATGTCCCTTTATGTCATGACGTACAGTTACACTGTATATAAGTCATTACTAATAAAATAAACAAAAGGCGCAAGATAAACTACAGTCACATAATTATAGTATTGGGAGGGGCTTTTATTGTTAGTAATACTTGTGTTCATGAAATACATTGGTATTGTGTACTTGTTTCTTAGCGTCAACTTGGCTGTCAGTGTCACCCGATCCGTCTCAGACTGTCTGTGACTGAACGGAAGTTTGGCTACACGGATCTTCTGGATGAGATGGGGGTCTCACACTTCCCGGATGCTGCGACTGAGCAGAAGTTTGGCTACATGGATCTTCTGGATGAGATGGGGGTCTCACACTTCCCGGATTAGGATGAAGGAGATACTTGTGCAGATCTGCCGACTGTACTTGTATGCTGCGCCATGTTGCTGTCGCGAACCTGCCGTGCTCTTCTTCTCTTCTTCAGTGAACTTTATTTAGGTTACAATGAACTTTATCTGAGCTCCAGTGAACTAGAGTTGTGCTCCTGTGAACTTTATCTGTATAAATGTTGGAATGATGTGCTATTTTTCAAATACGGTTTCCTGTTCTGTAATGTTTTTGCTACATTGTTTTGTTTGACATATTATTATGCTGTTCAAATCACTTTGAACTATGCTATTTGACAGATTATACATTGAGTAACATGTGTACAAAGTTTCAATCACTTAGGTTGCTTTTTAGATGTTGAAAAGTGTGTTCAAGTGTAACTAAACTTTGAACGCGATTTTCTCAGAAACATGATTTCACTCACACCAGCCGTCTTCTTGTTTATTTATCTGAGTAACCGCTTGACAGATTTGCTTGAAACTTGCTACACTGTATTTTGACATTATTCCCCCTGGTAGCCAGCAAGCTACTTTTTCAAAAGCATGTTTTTTAATAAAATGAGTAGCTAGTAAAAAAATGTCGGGAACAAATACATTTTTTTTATCATAAAAAAAGTTTAAAAAAAATACAAAATGTAGCTTGCTGGTTACACTTAGGGTTATATGAACTACACACCAAATTTGAGTAATGTATGTCCAGTAGTTACCGAGATATTTCAATGCATGCATTAAATCCAAGATGGCTACCGTACCGTGGGAAAATCCCCCGTAAAATGTTGAAAAAAATAACATACGTTTAGACACAAGCCTCCTCCTAACAAGATTGCCACCCAGAGAATTAACTCCAGATGGCAGGTGGACAAGGAAGCCTTCTGGTTTATGGAGAGTCCCACCCTTTTTACAGATAATGATGGCTATCAAAGTTTGCATAATGAATTTGACTACTTGATATCGACACACTTGATCCAAGAATAAGTCATTAAGAGGTATATAAGTATTATAAAAGTGAACTTTATTGATAGTAAATATAAAACACCATTTCAACTGGAGAGTTTGTATCATCTTTAATGCAAATGTTATCAGACTCAAGGAATAGCGAGATACTGAAAATGACACGACCATCTCGAACACCCGACTCCACCAAACAAGAATATGAGAAAACACCTGCCTCATCCTGTAAAGGAGAGGATGGCAGAAAAGGACAATGGAGAAATCTGGACAAGATATTTTGTGATGCAGACAACATCTGGAAGAAGAACGCCAAGTCAAAATGGAACAGGTCAGCCCTGGCTGCTATGAGGAAGATGACGTTTCAAATGTTGTAGAAGAATGGCATTTTTACTGAGTGACAAACTAGTGAATTGTCAGTAACTTACGGAATATTGTCTACGTCGCGTTGTGGTCACTGGTTGTCTAGTGGTGCCACCTCGAGTGTCGTTGAGGAACTTGGCAGACTGTGAAGATGGCCAGTACCTGCGACTGCTTGCCGGGTAGTCGCCATCATTCTGCACCTCTACAACACCATACGTAGCTCACGTCAGAATAAGTTCCTAGTAGGGTAGACAGACAGGTAGATAATGTGCCATGGCGAAGTGGGTATTAAGTTGCAAAATTGTGAAATGGACTTATGTACCTTTTTGGATTTCAGAGATTATGAGCTTTAAAATGATACCTCATTTGTTGAGATATCTTTTTTATTTATTACTAAAATTTAAACTTAAAAAAGATACATTTCAAGAAAAGAGGTTATTTTGACTCATACTGTGGGTAAATACAAATACTTTATATTTTTAATTGTTTGTCGAGGAAAATAAACCGGACACTGAAAGATGTGGTTATAAGGTAGGTATTTCTGGAAAAATCATAAAATTGATAGGACACGACTTAGATAGCTATTTTTGGCTCATGTGCAGAATAAGCCTGTGCACCTTATTAGCCAGTTCGCTGTTCTGGGTCACGTACATGCTTATGAATTGTATGATTTAAAACAATTGCGGTAGACAAATTACTGCCATGCTATCAGGGTATAAATGAACACCATTGTGGTTCACACGCAACCGGTGTCTTTGGAAACACCAACACACCTATCAAAATGAATAAACTTTGCCTCCCCGCCACATACCTCTGCCTGACTGCGGAGCACTGCGCACTTTGTTCCTGCGACGCCTACGACCGACATGTTGGCTGTCAGACGGCATAGATGTCTGGCGCCGTCGGCTGGCATACTCATCCTCGATCGTGTACGTGGCGTGGTCATCGGATTCACCGTTTGCCTCCTCCTCCTCCTCTACCTGCATGATGCCATCACTGGGGTAACCTACACAACAGATGCTGTCGTTTTGAGCTTCTATGCTCCTTTTTACCATAAAATATGTTTTTAGTGCACTAGTTGTTATTGTATCAGGATAAGTATTATATTACACATATTCAAATAGCATCATTGAACCTGACTCTGTTATGTGTGTAGCAACATGAACTGACATCATTGAACCTGACTCTGTTATGTGTGTAGCAACATGAACTGACATCATTGAACCTGACTCTGTTATGTGTGTAGCAACATGAACTGACATCATTGAACCTGACTCTGTTATGTGTGTAGCAACATGAACTGACATCGAGTGGTACAAACCGAAATAGTAATATATATATATATATATCAACACAGGGTTATATACGTTGACCAAATAACAAAATGAAAGAGTGACACAAAATGATATGAAAGACACAGCATGACATAAACCGAGTGAAATAAAACTGACACAGAGTGACACAAATCAACATATATATATAAAAAGTTGGAGTAAAAAACCAATGGCTTCCTTGTCTACTTGCCACAATTAGTGAATTCTCTGGGTGGTAATCTTGTTAAATCTTGTTAACCGTTAAAACAATGTGGATTATTGAATTCACTGCAGAGTGACTCAGACAACTAAACTGACAATGTGACAAAAACTGACAGATACTGACATAAATCGACACAGAATGACATAAACTAACACGGACTGACATAAACCAAAACAGAGTGACATAAAAAACCAACATAGAATAACATAAACCAAATCAGTGACATAAATTGATAGAGTGACATAAATCAATAGTTTTTTTTGTCACAGAGTGACATAAACCAACAGAGTGAGATAAACATACATGGAACAACAAACCAACACACTGACATAAACAGTGCCACACACTGTGACATAAACTAGTGTACCCCCGGTAGTAGTTGATGGGGAGGCTTCAAACTGGAAATCGGTATTGAGTGGGGTACCACAGGGATCAGTATTAGGACCTATATTATTCTTAATATATATCAACGATTTGGATGATGAAATAACAAGCAAGGTGTTGAAATTTGCGGATGATACAAGTGTTTAGAAGGATTAAAAGTGATGGAGATAGACAGCATTTACAAGATGATCTTGACAGGTTGACCAAATGGTCTGAAAAGTGGTAAATGCTGTTCAATTTTGGGAAATGTAAATGCCAGGACATGGGAACGAAGAGGTATAATATACAATGGGGGGTACTGTACTAAGTACTACTGTAAAAGAAAAGGACTTAGAGTTAACCATTAGTGCTGATATGAAGGTTTCAGAGCAGTGCGGAATTGCAGCTTCAAAGGGAAATCAAATCCTTGGATTAATTAGGCGAAACATAACGTATAAGGAAAAAGAGCTAATAATACCGCTGTACAAAACAATAGTTAGGCCTCATTTAGAATATTGTATTCAAGCGTGGAGGCCATATCGCAGGAAGGACATAGATATGCTAGAAAGAGTGCAGAGGAGAGCAACTAAAATGATACGAAAACTGAGGGATCTTAGTTACGAAATACGCCTAAAAAAATGCGGCTTAACAACACTAGAGACCAGGAGATCAGATAGAAGTGTTTAAAATATTGAAGGGTTATGAAAATATTGATAGAAATATTGTTTTCTCAGTTAAGAAAGATAGAAGGACTAGAGGACATGAACTTACATTAGCAAAGGAGCAGAGTAGATTGGATATAAGAAAGTTTTCATTTTCACAAAGGTCTGTAAATGAATGGAACAGATTACTTGCCGATTGTGTGGGTGCTAGTAGCGTGAATGTTTAAAAATAAAATCGACACATACCTCAGACGGGCGGGATACACATAGATAAAAGGGTCGGACTCTCGATAAACCAAAGGGCTTCCTTGTCCACCTGCCACCTAGAGTTAATTCTCTGGGTGGCAATCTTGTCAAAATATTGTTAATAAACTGACACAGTGACACTTACCGTCATCGTTGTCATCGTCACACTCCTGGCCGTCTCCGCTGACATTCTCGTCCTCCTCAATGCTCTCAAGGTTGTCAGCTGTCGAACCTCCCCATGTCGCCATGGTAACATCAACACTCGCACTGGCGCTGCAAAAAACATCAGCGCTACATTGACTGTGTTGAAAAAGAAATGCTACATCAAAAATTCACATTACAAACTGAACCTGTCTTGGGCGACCAACCCTTCTCCACAGCCCAAGCGGTCTCTCAAGACAGGTGGTCTCCCATAGAAGGTTGCGGATATATAACAAAAATTTTCTCTATCAGATTATGAAAGGGAGCAGAAGCAGAAAAACATCAAAGCCACAGGAAGAGAAGGAACTGGAGAACAGTATGGAAAGGTGGAAGATGAAAGACAGGGAGAGGGGAGAGGAGGGGAGAAGGGAGAGAGGAGGGGGAGAGGAGGGGAGAGCGGAGAGGGGAGAAGGGGAGAGGGCGAGAGGGGAGGAGATTTTTCAAATATATTGTTTGTGTACGTCAACTGCCACAGATGGGTTGCTCGAGTATTGTCACCAAACGACCAACTGTTCTTAGGATGGCTGCCCACAAACCGATTATATAGACGGTCATCAGAATCTGAGATTGGTGTAAAAGGACTGGTGTAAAAGAAATGTTTAAGAAGAAGCTGATGAGGAGTCGACTAAACTGAGCTGGACATGTGGAGGAAACTGGAGTATAATGGTTGGCAAAGAAAGCAGATTACCGGAGTGGAAAAGGTGGCGAGGACGACCTAGACAGCGATGGGAGGACTGTGTAAATAGAGCCTTGGAAGGATTGGAAGATGAGTGGAGAACTAGGGCAAAAGATAGGGGGGAATGGAGACAGTTGGTGAAGACAGCAGTGCAAGATCACTGAGGGAAAAGAAAACAGAAATTGAGGATCAGTATCGAGGCCAAAGACGGAAACAAGAGGAAAACAGCACCGATCGGTTCAGCCAAACTAATGATTACGTAAATCAAATGACCGACAAAACTCACCCGAATGGATCAGACTTGGTGGAGTATGACATGTTGTCGCTCTGCGTGTCTTGGTTGCGTGAGTATTGCTTGCGGGGTCTGTCCTTACTCATCATGTACTCCAGCTCTCTCTTCTTCTCCCTCAGCTCCTCTCGCAGCATGCGTTGTTGTCGCATTCGGTCGTACAGCTCCTCATTCGACACCACCGCTGCAGACAGACCAGGGTCGGGCTAAAGTACATTTGATCAAGTATAATTCCAACTTCCACATACACTGGCTTAAATACAAGTACTTTGAAATATAAGCTTATCAAGTACAAATACATTGTGTCAAGTACAAGTACTTTGAAACACAAGCTTATCAAGTATAAATGCATTGGGTCAAGTACAAGTACTTTGAAACACAAGCTTATCAAGTATAAATGCATTGGGTCAAGTAAAAGTACTTTCAAACATAAACTTATCAAGTACAAGTACATTAGGTCAAGTCAAAGTACTTTGAAACAAACTTAAAAGCAATACATATAAAAACATGCAAGTGAATAACTCTACATACCTATTGTTGTATTTTCTCAAATACTTTGCCAATTGTTTGATTAGAGGTCAATGGTCGAAGGAAATAAGTGAGAATAGAAAGAGGCGAGAAGATGACCTTACAACACTCAAAAAGCCAATTAATATACATATATAAATATTTAGGATGTTCATGGTGTCACATCAATCACATGGCAATATTAATAAAAGGCACAGGAATACCACTGATATTCACATCACTGTATTTATAACAAAAATTGATTTAACATATATTAGTTTTAGCAGTCGGAGTGACCTACTTTCCAATGGCTCCTGAAATGTTACTTGTGCAGGTTCAGGGCCACCTCTGCCAGAAGTTGCCATGCCACTAGTGTTCTCGGTGCTCATGCAGTTTGACCTATGTTCGCTTGTGTCATTCTGCTGCTGCGACTGTCGCTTGATGGCACTACTGGTACCAGTTGTCACCGCGTCTTTCTGCTGCGACTGGTCACTGCTACCTTGGACTGTGGCCGACTAAAAGAGAACACATCTCTGAACTTGATACAAGACTCATGGAACAGAGCTACACGAGGGTTTTCTGATCCTGTCAGGGTGACTACAGACACTATGTTTCTCAACTCGTATGCAACTCTAATGGCTGCCTACATATGGAATGTCGACAAGCCATTTCACTGTCAATGTCCAACAACGTAACACAACCAAACTAATACAGTCTGATCTTGTTATTACATGCGCCATTATAACTCAGATTTATATACACAGCCGGCCACAAATACTGACTTTCTGCTGCCAATGGGGACAAATGGGCCTGAAATTCATAGTAATTGGAATGTATTATTGATCACTTAATACCTTAAATAATACCAACTGATAACAGCTTACTCTTCTAACTCTATCAAACGTGTGTAGACAACACGGCCAACACACAATGAATACTATGGCATTATTAGCGCAAAAGAAACATCAATCACGGTTCATTTAGCAGCTCCCTGGTGGCAGATATGGGAACACATTAACGCCTCGTTTAGAATGTGGTCCAATCGTTGTAATTGTATTCCTCAAACTGTAAGTAAACGTGAAAAATATTACTCAAATTCTGATTACAATAACAACACAATGTACAACACTGCTCTCTACCTACCTACCTACCTACCTACCTACCTACCTACCTACCTACCTACCTACCTACCTACCTACCTACCTACCTACCTACCTACCTACCTACCTACCTACCTACCTACCTACCTACCTACCTACCTACCTACCTACCTACCTACCTACCTATCTACCTACCTATCTACCTAACTATCTATCTACCTATCTATCTCGTGACAGACAAATTCTGACTCAGGCCCCCACCTTACATGTACTGTCGGTTTGGAGGATGTGAACCAGTAAAGCAGACCTGCCTACCCCAAAAACTTCCTGTCAGTAATCCATCTTCCCATTTACACTGATTTTCAGGAATATAGGCTTGCTGTCAGTAATAGTTCAGAACCGTGTCAGATATTGTTACGAAAAGAACGCCACTGACACTGTCAGTAATACTTTGATACTGTGACTATGACGATAGTTGCACCCAAAACATAATTGTCTCTAATAAACAGGGATGAGAGTGACATTCAGAGAAAAAAACGGAAATTTTGCTGTGGCCCACATTTCAGCCCGAGAGGACTGTCTCATCTAATCGGGGGGAGGGGGGACTCCTCAGAGATATTTGTTTAATTGTAGACAACATATGGTGTATTTTGAGCAATATTAAATAGAAAATCTTAACATTTCCAATAGCAAAAAAAGCACCCGGACTCCCGCACACATGTCACAGTACTAACTCACTTGGTAATGATATTTTCTGGGCTGAACCCGAGTTGGCTGACGGGCAGCTTTCTCCTTGGCCAGCTTTGTCAAAACAGCCTGTTGATGGGCCATTCTAGTTTTCTTCGTTACCAGCTCAATTGCTTCCTTAGCTTTGTACTTGGTGGCTGCCTTCGTCTTTGACATGTTCAGCTCAGTTTTATTCTCCTCCTTCATCTTTCCTTCCTCGGCAAAATGGATGGAGTACATTTTGTGTGCACCCCTCGTGTTGTGAACGAGGTGACAAGTTCAGTTTGTGGAAGTCCTGTGTAGCAGTCTTGTTGCTTGCCATGACGGCATGAGTGAGTACTTCACTGTCTGGATAGTGTTGAATGTACTAACATTCTTTCTGGCAGTGGCAGTATTCATGATGCTAGACATGTGACTAAAACACCCTTCCAATTGAGGACCATGAAAGCAGTTCATCATTGCAGCCTCCAGCTTTGACAAGGCTGGGAACTTGCCAGTAGAGAATATGGTAGCCCACCACGAGTCCAATCTGGAACTTGTGGGTGGTTGTGGAAGTGTGTTGTCTACATGGAATCAGCAAACTTCTATGTGATACGCCCTCTGTTCAGGTTCTAATAGAACATTGGTGACCAGCGTGGGCAGTGCCAGCGTGAGTACTTCAATGCCTTCGGTTCCCCTCTGACTGCAGTGTAGCCTGTAGGATCCAATCCGCATAGTTGACATCGGCCTCGCACCACAAACAGTAGGCTTTCCCTGGTGCTGATAATTTACTGATGAATATATCCAACATAGTGTCTCCAGCCGATCTCTCCAGCCACACCCAATTCCACTTATTCTTGACACTTTTGTCAATGTTCTTCACGCAACATTTGTCTTGCTGTACAACAAATCGTCAATTAGCCATTGTGTTCGAAAATGATCGACACTCTACAAAATACATCGTTGGTTCCTATTGGTCCACTGCTTTTGTGCGCGCACTTCGAAAGCGCTGAAACGAACAGCCGACAGAACTAAGGGTTTTACTTCGCAGATTCACGGGTTCGGTTGGGTCGGTTCTGTCTCTAATTGCCAGGCAGCGTCATTAACACGTGGCGACACCCGGTGGATAGATGGTTAACTCAACCCGCAGATAGATCGTCAGTGAATTGTCCAGGATTTTATATGCCCTACCCGGATTCACACAATTCACAAAAGTGATCTTTGGAGCAGTATAAAAACCGGAATTCCGGCAAAAACCGGAAATTTCTCATCCCTGAATAAATAAACTATGAGGTGTTTTGAGGTGTTCAGTTAACAAGGTAAGGTAGATGTTCATAACCAGCATTGATGGAAATCAAACATGAAGAAGCGTAACTGTAATGTAAATGAGTGTATCCACATTGTAATTCTGATTTTATGTAAATTTCAAAAACTGCATGCTGACTACAAAAACTTGACAAATTATAACAATGCATCACGTCATTGTCTATTTGTGGTGTCATTTGGATTAATATTAGTAGCCGGTGTACCTAGGGCCAGGCTATAGACTACACAGTATAATAGCTTGACTAGATCAAAGACAGTCAAGCCGGGGGACGGCCAAACCATTAGCATTACGCTAGTCATCGACATCGTCTAGACTCTACTAGTCTACTCAACTCTAGTATGTAAGCCTATCCCTGTATTATAGGCTGTAAATGATAGACTAAACTCAATAAATACACTAACTTAGTCTTAGTACAGTCAGTTGGCCTAACACTACAAGTACAACACCCACTACTCTGTCACTAGTAGTAGTCTAACGACGTAGTCAGTACCTGCAATTATCTGGGTCACCAGACATGGCATGCGAAATAGGAAAATATATTTTGCGTATCCGGTAATATGTAAAGCCACCCCCTTCTTTAAACTTGACAATACGGGCTATGTCTGTGTGCATGCTGTTATAAACATTTGCAGTACACGTTTCTTCTTGGCTGGTAGTGATGCCGTTTCGATCCCCGGCATCATTTCGTGCTGCGCGAGTCATGACTTCGTTTTGTTTGAGCGCCATGAGCACGGAAATGCAAATTTGTTGTAACGCTGTTTCCTATTGGTCAGATTACGACCAGAAGCAGCAAATGAAAAACCATATCACAACAAGCAGCGAATATATGCTGCTACCTGTTGATTAAAGTGAAACTAAATTTGAGGAGTACGGTATGATTGATGCTCGTTTTGACAACGAAAGAATCCGTAATATTTTCATCCCTCGCCGTAATACCGTAATTTTAGGTGTATTTCCGGAATGATTCCGGACAATCCGGAATGGTAGGCAGGTCTGGTAACGTATGGTTAGGACCAGCAACTTTACAAAATTGATTGTCCTGCAGGTTTTCAGCCCCTCTATCTTACACTGTGTGGACACGCAAGATAAGACTGACTCAGACACTCAGTCACTCACGGCCTGAGGCAGAGTCTCGTGTAGTCTCTGGAGCTCATTCTGGATCGCAAGCAGCTTACACTTCTCATCCATCAACTCCTCCAGGGTGCGCTGCTGTTGCTTCACCTTTGCCTCGTAGAACGCCTCTCTACAACACACATCAACAGTAAGTGGAGGGACCTCTATACAACACACACCAACAGTAAGTGAAGGGACCTCTATACAACACACACCAACAGTAAGTGAAGGAACCTCTATACAACACACACCAACAGTAAGTGGAGGGACCTCTATACAACACACACCAACAGTAAGTGAAAGGACCTCTATACAACACACACCAACAGTAAGTGAAGGAACCTCTATACAACACACACCAACAGTAAGTGAAGGGACCTCTATACAACACACACCAACAGTAAGTGAAGGGACCTCTATACAACACACACCAACAGTAAGTGAAGGAACCTCTATACAACACACACCAACAGTAAGTGGAGGGACCTCTATACAACACACACCAACAGTAAGTGAAAGGACCTCTATACAACACACACCAACATAAAGTGAAGAGACCTCTATACAACACACACCAACAGTAAGTGGAGGGACCTCTATACAACACACACCAACAGTAAGTGAAGGGACCTCTATACAACACACACCAACAGTAAGTGAAGGAACCTCTATACAACACACACCAACAGTAAGTGAAGGAACCTCTATACAACACACACCAACAGTAAGTGAAGGGACCTCTATACAACACACACCAACAGAAAGTGAAGAGACCTCTATACAACACACACCAACAGTAAGTGGAGGGACCTCTATACAACACACACCAACAGAAAGTGAAGAGACCTCTATACAACACACACCAACAGTAAGTGGAGGGACCTCTATACAACACACACCAACAGTAAGTGAAGGGACCTCTATACAACACACATCAACAGTAAGTGGAGGGACCTCTATACAACACACACCAACAGTAAGTGAAGGGATCTCTATACAACACACATCAACAGTAAGTGAAGGGACCTCTATACAACACACACCAACAGTAAGTGAAGAGACCTCTATACAACACACACCAACAGTAATTGAAGATACCTCTACACAACACACACCAACAGTAAGTGAAGAGACCTCTATACAACACACCAACAGTAAGTGAAGAGACCTCTATACAACACACATCAACAGTAAGTGAAGAGACCTCTATACAACACACATCGACAGTAAGTGAAGGGACCTCTATACAACACACACCAACAGTAAGTGAGAAGACCTCTATACAACACACATCAACAGTAAGTGCAGATACCTCTATACAACACACACCAACAGTAAGTGAAGAGACCTCTATACAACACACATCAACAGTAAGTGCAGATACCTCTATACAACACACACCAACAGTAAGTGAAGAGACTTCTATACAACACACCAACAGTAAGTGAAGAGACCTCTATACAACACACATCAACAGTAAAAAAATGAAGAGACCTCTACACAACACACATCGACAGTAAGTGAAGGGACCTCTATACAACACACACCAACAGTAAGTGAGGAGACCTCTATACAACACACACCAACAGTAAGTGCAGATACCTCTATACAACACACACCAACAGTAAGTGAAGAGACCTCTATACAACACACATCAACAGTAAGTGAAGAGACCTCTATACAACACACATCAACAGTAAGTGAAGAGACCTCTATACAACACACATCAACAGTAAGTGAAGGGACCTCTATACATCACACATCAACAGTAAGTGAAGGGACCTCAATACAACACACACCAATAGTAAGTGAAGGGACCTCTATACAACACACATCAACAGTAAGTGGAGGGACCTCTACACAACACACACCAACAGTACGTGGAGGGACCTCTATACAACACACACCAACATTAAGTGAAGAGACCTCTATACAACACACACCAACAGTAAGTGAAGAGACCTCTATACAACACATATCAACAGTAAGTGAAGAGACCTCTATACAATACACACCAACAGTAAGTGGAGGGACCTCTATACAACACACATCAACAGTAAGTGGAGGGACCTCTATATAAGGGGTCTAAAGGGTTAAGACTTAAATAAAACCTCAACCAGTACCTCTGTCAAGGGATCTTAAAGACTCACCTTTATATTACTGCGTACACTGCTTGAATGACCACAGAAACATTTTATTCTAAGTTATTAATATTTTTATTATTATTTATTATTATCTTTTTAACAGCTGTAAGACATTTTTTAAGTACTTACTTAAACTTGAGAATTGATTTTTTAATCTACTGATATTTACACAGCACTATTATCTTAATTTATTTATTCTTATATTAAATTTTTTATCATTTATATACAAGTCTTATATAAAGTCCTACGATCATTATGGTTATGGCGCTATATAAAATAAAGATTATTATTATTACTGTCATGGGATGAAAAGGGTTAAGACTGAAAGAAAACCTCAAACAGTACCTCTGTCCAAATGGACATCCCGTCACTACCGTTGGTTGCGGCACCGTTGCTGTGGTCACACCACCACCAGTGGCGCCACCTGTCGGCCTCGAGTGTGGAACGGCAGCCGTGATTGGTCGGGCGACTTCGGCGGGGTCATCCAGGTCAACCTCTGCTGCGAGTTCAGCGATGCTGCTGGGCAGTGTCTGTACGGCATCAGAGGATGATTGCTGCACCATCGCAACTAGCTCCTGAAGGCGGTGGAGCTTCTCCTTCGCTGTCTGCAGTCTCCTGAAACGACACACAACAATTGGTGGATCCGCTACATTGTCGTTTGCCTATGTTACAATCAAAATTCTGTGTGTGACCTCCGTCAAGCTTTACCTTTACCACCAATGTTGGTAACTGTTATATACAGAGCTGTACCTGAATTACATTACTACTGCTGAATGACATCTCATAAATCAAACATTCCTGCATACAGCCGTCACTTTAAAATTTTGCCTTGTGGTTTTGTTATAAAGAAACCCTTTTGCGGCTAGAATTTCAACAAAATATACAAGGGAATGCACAATCGCACCACATATTCAGCATCCATTTTTGGCTTGACGGAACTTTTACTAGGCAATATGTCACATGATAGATCCATCACATGACCTGTTGCCTAGCAAAACAATTGTCAAGCCATGAAATAACAGATGCCGACTATGTTCAGTGTTCAGACATTCTGTTGTGTTTTGTTTAAATTCTGGCCCCCCAACTTTTTTTATGTCTAAAACATAAAGCTAAGGCTTTAAAGTGACAACTGTATGTGGGAATGTTTGATTCTTATTGCAAGAAAAAGATTAGTTTTTATTAAATCTCTTAGAAGCAAAGACCCAAAAAGTTTACTTTTATTCCCATTCAATTGTGTTCATAGTCACTCTTGATAATGTGAATTGTACAGGTAGTCTTGAAAGATATCGTATAATATTTAAGATATATACTATTACGTACCAGGCACTGTCCAGTAAGCAACCATCTTATTTGCATTCATTGCTTACACCTGTAAGAAAGCCTATCCAGCTTCGATCATTTAGTTCTGACCTACTTTTTGTTCCTAGAGTCAACACTAACACTGGAACTAGGGCTTTCTCTGTTGCTGCACCAACTCTTCCGTCACCATTTAAAAACTTATCTTTACAACCTTGCTTATCCACCATAGCTCCTGGCGCCTTGACCCATCTGTTGACAACTGGAATACTGCTTATGGATTTTTAGATTGACCGATCCTTTTGTTTTGATGTCCAAGGATTTAAATACAATAGAAGTTATCTTATTATTATTATTGCAGCAGCATACAAGATGGTACTAGGACAGGCGTTCCTACCTCACTTTGGCCATTACTTCCGGATCATCTTCCCACAATCCATAGTCGACACTCAACTGGCTGACGCTCTCCCCTCTGTCAACAAAGCTCTCCACAGCCCCCCCTTGTTCCTCATTCTCCTTCCTCTTTTGGGCACCTCTCATTGCCTGGACACCTCCCATCGCTTGGGCTCCTCCCTGCGGCTGGGAACACCCCATCGACTGGGCGCTTCCCTGAGGCTGGCTACGCCCCATAGGGTTGGCAGCAGCCACTGGCGGGGCGCTGGCTGTAGGAGGGGCGTCTTCGCCTGGCAGGGATCCGCAGACCAGCTGCTGGTAGATCTTGAGGAACTCGTTCATTCCGTCACGCTCGCCCATCTCACTGGTGACACAAACACATTGTGTGACGATGCAAATACATTGTGTGGTGACACAAACACATTGTCGTAAAACAAACATATTACATGGTGACACAGACACATAACGTCGTGAAACAAACCTATTACAGAGCATTTTGAGAAGGAAATAACGTTCCTGTTCGCACCAGTCTGCGCCTGAATACAGACAACGCCACACGGACAACAACCAGAACAATGGCCTGAATTGATTTAAATCACACCTTACATTTATGACTGCACACTGAGAACAGTCTAATCAATACCCTTGTGCCTTGTCTACCCCTTGCCTGTCGCTGACATTGTTTATAAGCTTTAGTCGAGCACCATGAACAGCATTTGTTGCCGCCGACACCATGTACACCATATACACATTTATGCAAGCAACAACACGGAGACAAATATAGATATGAAAAAGGCCAAATGGATGACGTTTGTTTATTATGGGGAACCAGTGTATAAGCCTTTTTGGCACACTGTAATATTTAAATAAAAGAAATGTGGACTCTACAACCCAATGCCAGGCCTGTGATTGAGCCCATACTAGTCTCCTGAGCATCAGGCTGTTAGAGCCCACATTTCAACATATAAAGCAGCAGCGGTATTCCTAGAACAATTGAAAGGAATGTACATTATAAAAAAAAATAAACCTTTTTAAAAGCATGTTTATCAATCCGTCACCAAGGCTCAGGAATAGTACATTCATTATAAATGTCCCCGTCACCTTGGGTTATAAACTTTGGAAAAAAGACAATGCTATGTTCTAGTCTTACATGTAATAGTCTTACTGTACAGTATAATTTAATTAGGTGATTTTCCCACAACTTATAATCTAATTTCCTCTCAAAAGACTGCACTAATGCACTTTCAACCATATTGAGTGAGGCTATTCCATGTATCTGTTCATCGGTGGATCAACGAGTTTTTAAATGTTTAATATACATGGTTCTTTGAATATTTTTAGTTGGTGCTCTCTCTCGTCACTCAATGTCACAAATTGCTGCATCGTATTTCTGAGATGGAATCTCCCTAACCTTGGAGCAATAGCATGACAAAAAAATGGGGCACACCTACTCAGATTGAATCTAGTTTTGTAACGTTACAGATTTAAAAAAAAATCTGAACATTTCTGAGCAATTTAATATTGATGGTTATATATATATATTGTACCCAGAAATGTCGCATACAGTTCTGAATAGAATTCAAAACAAGATAAATAACATGCCAAATTAAACAAATTTAATTTTCACATTTACCAGGTTATTTATGTGATCATACTATCATGCATATTAATGAATAAAATGTTAATCAACTGATATCAAATTTTCGAAAAGGCACATACTTCTATCTCTAATGGGCACATCCATGTCTTTTTACAGATCAATCCCTGACGTGGTGACACAAACATTTTGTGTGGTGACACAAACACAGTGGTGACACAGACACATTGTGTCTTGATACAGACACATTGGGTAATAATACAAAAACATTATGAAAAGATCCAAACACATCATGTAAAGATACGAACATGATATTATTACCCGAACACATTACAAGGTGAGAAAAACACAATGCCAACACAAAAACACTGTCATGACAATAACACATTAAGGCAAAACTTTTACCAAGTTAATTTTAATTAACATGTATTATATAATGCAAAACAATACATACAACGGTTACGCTATAATCACAGGGGAATTACAGTAAATGTAAACATTGGGTGTCATCAGGTTTATAGAACCGCGGGCTATCAAACCCAGCAGCAGTCTTCTACACCCACCTTGTGTTTTCAGGTTTGTCATACTCGCTCGAGCGCGACATAGATTCCTTTGCATAGGTGGCGCCATCAGCTCCACGGACGAATTCTGATCCACCCTGGTAATACTGCGCAAGATCTTTCAGCTGATCGAGTCGATCTCGCACCTCATGCAGCTTCCTGAAACCAATCTTTTGTATAGTAAAGGTAAACAGAGCAATGGAGCTGTGATGTACAATCTACCGCAGTCTAACTTTGATATTAAATCTACAAGTAAAACTCATATCTAATATACTGCAGTGTAACCTTGATATCTAACTTACAACAGTGTAATTGTTATCTCACTACTCACAACAGTATAACTGATATGTAATCTACTGCGGTGTAACATTGATATCTAACCTACAAGAGTAACTTCAATATAGACTGACCTAGTGAAAGTCTGATATCTAATGCACTGTTGCTGATATCTAACCTACCACATAGTAACTGGAATATATTCTGCTACAATGTAACTGATATCTAACCTATCACATGTAATTCTAATATCCAATCTACTGTAATGTAGCTAATATATAATCTACTGTTGTGTAACCATGATATATAATCTATAACAATTAACTCCGATATACAATTTTCCTCAGTGTAACCTTGATAGCTAGCCTACCATAGTGTAACTCTGTATTACAAATAAAATTCCTTCCAACTGATCAAGTAAACATAGAAAACAATATTGCAGTGTTATCATACTTCATCTTGTTTCTCGTGTCAAGCAGGTCCAGAACTTCTTGCGCTTCTGTTGACTTCCTGTCCGCCATTGTTCCCATGGCAATGACCTCACTGACCTGTAGCTGTGATGACGTCATGCTTCCTGCCTCGAGTTCTGAAACAATCGATCTCAACTATAAAAATCACTTTAACAAAACAATCAAAATGTTGAAGCAGCATACCATAAATTTTGAGGATATGTAGGATATAAGCATTAAGATTTTTTCACACATTTCACATATTTTTTGTGACCCGAACCTGTCCATTTACGCTTGACACAGGTGCTACGCTATACATGTTACCACGGTTACTAATACACAAATGAGTTTAACTTTATAGTATTACCTTCACATTGTACAAGTAACATCTGCTAATGATTTACTGCTGACTTAAATTGAGATAAACAGGAACTGTAGAAGCCTTAAATAATGCCAGCCATGTGAATATACTGAAAAATAAAATGGACAGGATCTCTGACTAGGGTAGGTTACCCATCAAAAAACCCCATAAGCCAGACTTTCACTTGCCATATATGACAAGAAAGGTAGAGGGAATCATGACGGACAGACAAATCTCAAAAAAGCTGAAAGGGAAAGTCCTGAGAGCGTGTGTTACACCGGCATGCCTATATGGTCTGGAGACAGTGGCGCTGACTGAACAACAAGAGAAGCTGCAAGTTTGTGAGAACAACTGAGTTAGAAGAATAACAAGAACAAAGAGGGTAGACAGAAGTAGGGCGAATGACCTGAGAAAAGAGGTTGGAATGCAATGCAGTGTAACAGGAGGATTATTGAGAAGCCGGATGAGATGGGCAGGCCACTTGGCAAGGATGGATGAGATGGGCAGGCCACTTGGCAAGGATGGATGAGATGGGCAGGCCACTTGGCAAGGATGGATGAGATGGGCAGGCCACTTGGCAAGGATGGATGAGATGGGCAGGCCACTAGGCAAGGATGGATGAGATGGGCAAGCCACTTGGCAAGGATGGATGAGATGGGCAGGCCACTTGGCAAGGATGGATGAGATGGGCAAGCCACTTGGCAAGGATGGATGAGATGAGCAGGCCACTTGGCAAGGATGGATGAGATGGGCAGGCCACTAGGCAAGGATGGATGAGATGGGCAAGCCACTTGGCAAGGATGGATGAGATGGGCAGGCCACTTGGCAAGGATGGATGAGATGGGCAGGCCACTTGACAAGGATGGATGAGATGGGCAGGCCACTTGGCAAGGATGGATGAGATGAGCAGGCCACTTGGCAAGGATGGATGAGATGGGCAGGCCACTTGGCAAGGATGGATGAGATGGGCAGGCCACTTGGCAAGGATGGATGAGATGGGCAGGCCACTAGGCAAGGATGGATGAGATGGGCAAGCCACTTGGCAAGGATGGATGAGATGGGCAGGCCACTTGGCAAGGATGGATGAGATGGGCAGGCCACTTGGCAAGGATGGATGAGATGAGCAGGCCACTTGGCAAGGATGGATGAGATGGGCAGGCCACTAGGCAAGGATGGATGAGATGGGCAAGCCACTTGGCAAGGATGGATGAGATGGGCAGGCCACTTGGCAAGGATGGATGAGATGGGCAGGCCACTTGACAAGGATGGATGAGATGGGCAGGCCACTTGGCAAGGATGGATGAGATGAGCAGGCCACTTGGCAAGGATGGATGAGATGGGCAGGCCACTTGGCAAGGATGGATGAGATGGGCAGGCCACTTGGCAAGGATGGATGAGATGGGCAGGCCACTAGGCAAGGATGGATGAGATGGGCAGGCCACTTGGCAAGGATGGATGAGATGGGCAGGCCACTTGGCAAGGATGGATGAGATGGGCAGGCCACTTGGCAAGGATGGATGAGATGGGCAGGCCACTTGGCAAGGATGGATGAGATGGGCAGGCCACTTGGCAAGGATGGATGAGATGGGCAGGCCACTTGGTAAGGTTGGATTCTGGAAAAAATAGCGAAGAGAACAGAGGCGAAACAAAATCAAGGGCACAGGAAAAGGCCACAGCAGAGATGGGAGGACTGCAAGAGGTGGGACATTACAAGATCAGGGGAGGATGAAAGATGGTAAGAGGGAGCGATGGACAGAAAACTATGGAAGGAAAAGACACAGCGAGTGGTTCAGCTTTACTGTACCTGACCCCTGTATGGCAGGGAACAATGAGGAGAGCAACAAAGCAACAACAATATGAAATTTACTGTTTTGGGTGGGAGGGGGTCAATCTTATTATAGACAGGTTGTCTGTTCCATTGCCCAAACTCAACCAGTGGTGGTAATTGTTAGCAGGAAGTTCATTGTATCAGTTGTAGTACGTCCAAAGTTGCGGTCAGGAACGTGAGAACAATCCAACTTCAAATGTATTTACGGCTAGGGATACGTGCTTCCGTAAGTGCCAAAAAACACTGTTTACAAACTGAATGTTTTGTTTACAATTTGGCGGGCAGCGTACCATAAACATATATATTAAAACTCAAGGAACCAACAGCTTGTTTAAATTCTTGTTAAATTCTGCTAACCATTATTTGAGGGGCCCCTTTGTCGCTGTGACCTCAGACTCTGAAGGTCAGACAACAGCGAGTCCATGTGTTGTTTCTTCTGCTGTAGGTCCTGCAACTTGCTCTCCAGTAGGTGGCGCTCCTGGGCCAGGGCCGATAACTCGGCCGCAGACTTCGGCTCCTGGCTGTCTACCTGGTTCACACCGTCAGACAGCTGCAACAGAAATAAGCAACCTTTAGTGGCCAGACTCCGCAGATTTATAGAAAAGGTACCGTAATGACTAAGTAGTCAGACCCGGTATGTTTTCGGGCACCCTAAACATCTACAAAAATTATTATTTTTTGTACATTGTTTTCCGATACCTGTAATTTTTACATGTCCTTACATACAATATACAGTGACCGTGTTTTCAGACACCAAAATCATTTTTCCGTATTGTATGTTTTTGGACAGCTGCGAATTTATTGATTGTTAGGTGTGCGAATACCTACTGTCATTACGGTAAGTAGAGGTACAGTGAGTTCATACACCGTGCAGTACCCAGCCTGTAAGACCACTCAAAGCATTTTACACTTCACCGTTCTGGCAGTACTGTTCATTCCAATCCCAATTCGACTTCAGCCACGCTGCACAAACACTATCAAATCACATATATAGCCAGGTAATCATTTATACAGCCGAGTGAACTGAGACAATGTGGAGTGAACAAAACTGCCTACATTCTACCAATGTCTCAGCGCGCCAACTTCTGTCAACATTAAAACTATAACCAAATGCAATACCATGGCATGTGAGACTTTGAACCGATCTGATTCAACATTTTAATTAATTACAAGAGTCACTGGATTAGGCATGCCCAAAACAATCTACTCTCGATGTAAAAGCAATGGTAAGTTTGATACAGCGCGGCAGACTTGTTCAATCGAACACCATCTCAACTTCTCTGGGAAGCATTCAGCCATGCTGCAATTAATGCACACAGACCATTCACAGCTTTACTTTGATGTATTGGCAGTATAATTTCTAACAGATGCGACGCCCACCTGCTCCTTGATGTCGTACAGATTCTTCAGGTAGGTGAGACGATGTCTCAAGTCTCGCAGGTCGTCAGGGACAACGTCACCGTTGCCCTCAATGGTGAATCCCATGTCGGCCGCTATGGCAGCGACAGCCGCGTCAACATTGTCGGTGTCAACATTGTCGGTGTCAACATTGTCGGTGTCAACATTGTCGGTGTCGACATTGTCGGCCGTCTCTTCCGTCGCGTCACTTGTAGCGTCACTGTCATCTCGCTTCGGAGTGTCTGGTGACATGGACGAGTCAGCTGCCACAGCTGTGGCTCCATCTGGGGCTTCTGTAGCAAACCAGATGGGTAATTATACATCGATATACAGACACAATACACTGTGTACATCAGTATACTAAAAGTGGGGCATTGTAAGTGCATCGCCTCCAAGATGTACTCACCTGTCTCTATTAGTTTGTTTCCTCGGAGCACACGCCTCTGATCTAGCAATCGATGTATTTGAGAAAATACGATCATTATTTAAAGTTATTTACTTTTGCAGTGAACAAATTGTATGGTGAGACATTCCCCTTATTAATCGCAAGTTGGCATGCCTTCACCATATTTGTCCATGATAATATATTAATAAAAAAGAGGAATGGACAGTCATTCGGAGGAATTGGGTTTTGAACTCTGGTGCCACCCAGGCATTGGTTCGGCCGCCGGGTTCCCTGTGTCTTTCGGAAGAGACGCCATAAGCTGTTGGTCCCTTCTATCTGGTGTCTATGCCAGGGGAGATCCCACGCAGGGAAATGGAAAAAACCTGTCGTGGACTCATTGAGTGGAGGTTTCATTCTAAAAAAAACTCTGACAAAACCATCAACAAAATTATGTTGGTCGAAGAATGGGAAGAAGAATAAGAAGTCTCACCTGAGCCTGTGTTCCTGGAGGAGCGTATCTCTGAGAGACTGTTGCCAGCAGCCTCCTGGAGAGACAGCAGTGTCGCCTGTCTGTGCTGTAGGGCCTGCAACTACAAGAAACAAACTCGTCATTACAAGCACAACTACAACACACACTAGTCATTACAAGCACAACTACAACACACACTCGTCATTACAAGCACAACTACGACACACACTCGTCATTACAAGCACAACTACGACACACACTCGTCATTACAAGCACAACTACGACACACACTCGTCATTACAAGCACAACTACGACACACACTCGTCATTACAAGCACAACTACGACACACACTCGTCATTACAAGCACAACTACGACACACACTCGTCATTACAAGCACAACTACGACACACACTCGTCATTACAAGCACAACTACGACACACACTCGTCATTACAAGCACAACTACGACACACACTCGTCATTACAAGCACAACTACGACACACACTCGTCATTACAAGCACAACTACGACACACACTCGTCATTACAAGCACAACTACGACACACACTCGTCATTACAAGCACAACTACGACACACACTCGTCATTACAAGCACAACTACGACACACACTCGTCATTACAAGCACAACTACGACACACACTCGTCATTACAAGCACAACTACGACACACACTCGTCATTACAAGCACAACTACGACACACACTCGTCATTACAAGCACAACTACGACACACACTCGTCATTACAAGCACAACTACGACACACACTCGTCATTACAAGCACAACTACGACACACACTCGTCATTACAAGCACAACTACGACACACACTCGTCATTACAAGCACAACTACGACACACACTCGTCATTACAAGCACAACTACGACACACACTCGTCATTACAAGCACAACTACGACACACACTCGTCATTACAAGCACAACTACAAAAAACACACTCATCATTATTATATATATACAACTACGGCTGCACATCTAGTCATTATCTGCGTTGCCCAGGTCCCTGCTACGATGCAAACAGCCAAACGTAGGTCAGTTCCATTAACAAAATAAGATTTGTTTGCATTCGCATCTGCTGACTTTGGATCACTGTAAGTGCAACTCATTTGAGGCACTGATATTCACTCGCCTCTATTTTCTCTCACTTCTTTGGACCACTGGCCTGTGATCTACCAATTTGTGATGTATTTCAGAAAACACAACAATAGTTATTTATGCAAGCACCAACACAAGTCATGAATAGTGATGAAAAAGGGCCAAATGAATTATGTTTATTAAAGAGATTAAGTTAAAGAGAGAGAAATGTGGGCTCTACACCCCAAGGCCAGGCCTGTGACTGAGCCCAATACTAGTCTCCTGTACCTCAGGTTGACAGGACCCACATTTCGGCATCTACAACATTAGCAGTATTGTTATACAGCATTACTACTGTAATCAGAGTAGACCTTATGCACTGTACCGTACTAACCAAGCACACCATCCATACACATTAACTATAATCCCAACTACCTGCTGAAGAGTTACACTATAATTTTATCAAGATTTAGCCTAAACCTTCGAAACAACATGTGACCACCCCACTACAACAATAGTTATTTATTTACGTTTTTATATGCATGCTTTTCTAAAGGGTCTTTCTCCTACATGGGAGTATTGAGGCATTTCCGAGATGGACCACTCTCCTCAAGTTTTACCTCTTTAATACAGCTACCTTGCAAATATGGTCACCCTAGGGCTGACCCTAATTATTTCGGTATCAAGTATAGCAAATTAGTTCTGCAAATACAGTCACCTCGCTAGATAAGTTCTAAAGCATTTATGTTATCAAACAGATGTGTTAATACCTCGTCTAACCAATACATACCTCTTCCTTCTGTACTAGGACCTTGCGTAGCAGAGTGTACTGTTCCTTCAAAGCTTCCAGTTCATCAGACTTCTTTAGTAAGTCCGTCTGAAACAGACAGGTCTCTATCTCTAAGCCAAACTGCAACACTTCATAAACCAGTGTCGTGATAACCTGTCAATATATTTCACCCTTCCCTCTATGTGCAATACACTAAATCATGATATACAGTAAACCTCGCCTAAGTCGAATCTTCTCTCAACTCGCACAGAATTCCGAGGAACGGTTGATTTGCAATGTATTTTCCATAAAAAAAACTTTTTCTAAGTCAGATTATGTAAGTCAGATCTTTGCCTAATTCGGACTAACTGAGTTGGTCCATTTGAACCGAGATAATGTTTTTTTTCTCATCTAAGTCGGATCGCAGTATTCAACAAAATCACTTGGTTGCTCGGAGTATATGTACCATATGAACTAAAAGTGAAACAGCTATTCCAACTAAATGATCCAGACCGCCACAGCAACGTACATAGGCGTCACATCTTCACTCATCTAATACAACTAGCATCACCCAGTCAATGGACGCTGGTATAACCAAGAACATGACGTTCCATTACCGGTCCATACTAGCCACCAGGACACAAGGGGCACCATTTTCTCAAGAAGTTGGGACTATTTTGGATGCCATCATTGCTCTGAAATCAGCATGGTACAAAGTGAAAAACGGAAACACCACTTAACTGCCACGAAAAGCAGGATTTGTCTAAGGTCTTGAACATCAAGAAGATGGCGACGACGAAGAAGTGGCTTGGTTAAAAAAACGTATGGGAAAAGTTCTACGAGGTGTATGGAGATGCTGCATGTACGATGGATGACTACATTTGTGTGGACGAGACAGCAGAAACTTTGGCTACTCTCAATAATGAGCAGATCATTGAAACCGCACAACACCCCGACACAGACGGTTTATGAGTGTGATGATGAGGACGACAGTCTTGGTGTCTAAAGATAAGACAACAAAACTCAGTGACACACATGCTGCTTTACGGAAGATACTATGGTTTGACGATCAGCAACTGTGAGATCAAAGAGTTGACTGACAAGTGCAACGCTATCTCATGAGACAGACGCAACAAAGACTTTCACAGATCTAGATGACTGACATTTACAATCAATCATAATTATTAATTTACAACCTTAGAGATTATTGCCAATATGAAGCACAAAACTGTTCTAATACTACGTAATGTTGTGTGTTGCTTATGGACATCAATGTATGTAGAATTGCCGTAGTATCCACCTAGTCACGTTCAAGCGTTGTTCAGAGGTACATAAGGGCGTTTAGAGGGCTGCCTTTGGTGTTAGCACTGGGATATATAATCTTCGGTTAAGTCGGATTTTTGCATAATTTGGATTAAATCACTCGGTCCGATTGAATCCGACTTAGGCGAGGTTTACTGTAATTAACGTTTAACTATATGTATTTTTATTTCATTTTTAATGTATAACACATACATATGATACATGCAAACATATTTTCCAAAGCGTTTGTGTGGTGAGAGCTATCAAAACTAACAAAAATTGTCACTGGCCTATCTGTCTCTCGAGAAATGATCCATCACATGACCTTTTGCTAACAAAAAGTTTCTCAACCCATCAAAAATGTATGCCAAACACATGGTGCATTTGTACATTCCATTGTGTTATTTTGAAAATTTTTATATATGGGATGTCATGCGGCAATAGTAATGTAATTCACGTATATAACCGTTATCGACAAAGCCAAACCTTGACGGAGGTCATGCAAAATTTTGATTGAGATACGCAAACCGCGACATACTGGATCCATCATCCACTCTCTCTATAAAAAATACATATTTACCTCGAGAATGTGGCGTTGTTGGACGAGATCCGTTGTATGACCAGGACTGGCCTGAGGTTCACCGTCTGAGTTGCCGTCGAGGTCATTAGGTCGCGGGGTGGGGTTTAGGGCAGTGGCGCCAATGACAGGACGGGAACCGAACGTGTCATCGTGATCAGTGTCGGAATGCACCCCTAGGTGGTCTTCAATACGTGGTCTAGTGTCATCCTACAGAAAGGTTACAAAGGTCAGAGGTTGTTTATGGAGTCGCAACCATAGTTACAAAGAAAATATGGAAAGATTTATGTCAAACACCTGTACGAGTGATCTGCTATTTATTCCAAGAATATTGTAAGGGGATTATACTGAATCACTCTGTTGTTATGTGAAATGTGTATTAATTTATAAATTAATACACATTTCACATGGTTTGAAAGGCGAGTTTAACTACAAATAAAGCACAGAAAGGTTTTCTTTATAGGGCTGTAACCATAACTATCAAGATATACAAATCACGACATGATATGCACAATATTTAATACAATAAAAAAAACGTTGTCATCAGGATGCACTCACAAAAACCTCACCAACTTCTATCATATAACACTAGATTAAAATTTTAACCAGTCCTAACATTATTTTCTTCTAACCTGTGTGTGTGTGAAGAACGATGACATTGTAACTGATTCCGGATTCAGTTAAATTCATAATTTGGAAGTGAAATAACTTACCTTTCTGCATCCTATGTGGCTTGAACGAAGCTTTCAGCATCCTCACAATGTCTTCATCAGCACTGAACTGAATCACTCTCGGTCGTCACGTGAAACTAGAACACTAGCTACAATCTTCCCGCTATATTCTTGAAACTGCTGTCGAAGGTGACGAACATCAACAACGTCACATGACGACGGAGAGCGATTCAGTTCAACACTCACAAAGGCATCACGAGGATGCCAAAAGCTCAATTTGAGCCACAGAGGATTCAGAAAGGTAACTTCACTTCCAAACAATGAAATTTGCGAGTGAGACTTTGTATGATCTTACCACAGTGCCGTCTGTAGTGTCTGACTGCACCTCTCCCAGTTCCGTTGTCTCTGACTCGGTCTCATGCTGTGTGTTAGGTATACCCCCTGCGTCATTGTGTCGCCCCGAGAACAAATTGTCTTCCCTGGCCACCTGCCAACACCAATACACCATTCACATTGATTGGCAACGTAAAAGGGGGTTGTTGGTTTGTTTTTATCATAAAATCATGCACTGATCGCCAAAATGTGTTTTAATGTCAAACCATTTTGTTGTTATAAAATAAAGTAGCATTCCGACCATTTTAAAGAAAGTGTACAACATGAAGATATTTACTTATTTCATAATATTTGTTGCTATATGTCACTTTAATACGTGATGTGTTATTCGACAAATTATGCTTTTGCAAAATTCTCGTCCAGCAAGAGGAATAATATACGAATGGCTCGCCGATATAATTTTTGTTTTTATGCCTTTTTATCTAAAAATTGCACATTATTTGAAACGCAGTTTATATGGTTTTGAGGAAAGTCATATATAGGGTATCGGGCAGGTTCATTCACTGAAAATTTTTATTTAAAAGATGAACTTTATAAGAATACAACTTTAAAAGTACTTTAGTTTAAATCATTGACAGTATTGAGTGTTCATTAGATCGGGTAACTTGTGATAGAGTGAATAGCCATATGCCATATATTGACAGTACATAAAGAGGGAAAAGATGTGAATTGCCTTACGAAAAATCATGTCTGCACTATTTTGAGAAAAAGCTGCGATGCCAGAGGAATGAAAGTGAAGAACACGAGAGAGACTTACAGAGAGTTCCAGCAGCAGTTCAAGATATTTCTTCTCCTGCTCCTTCAGGCGAAGAATCACTTGTTCCAGTTGAGCGGCTCGGTTCATGTCTCCCTGTCAAGTACCCACAACGTCAGCAACAAGCAAGGGCTAAAATACAGGTATGTTTTTCGACACAACAGCCTATTTATGTGCCCCATGACGGCGAACCAGGTGTTAAGTAGCAAAGGCCTATTCTGTACATGAGCTAAAAATAGATGTCACGGTCATGTCCCATAAATATAAATGATTCTGGCAGAAATACATACTTTATAATTGCACCTTTCAATGTCCAGTTTTTTCCTCTATAAATCATCCAAAACTAATAAAATACAAGCATTTACGAACTCACAGATTAAATAACAAAATGAGTCAAAATTACCTTGTTTCTCAAAACATCGTGTTTTAAAATTTGCTTAAATTTTAGCAATAGACCAAAAATTACTTAAGATATTTTAACAAATAAGGTATCCTTTTAAAGTTTACGATACGTAAAATAAAAAAATACACATTATTTTCACAATTTTGCAACTTAATTCCCACTTTGTTGTGGCATGTCACAAATTGTTTAGATATCATCTCCATCATAACTTTTTGTTTAAAAAAAATAAGGTTAATATTGGCAATTTAGCTTTCTCTGTAACTGCACCCAAAATGTGGAATTAACTCTCCTTTACTAAAATAATTTGAAACTATAACTGACTGTAATAAAAACTCAGAATTTATTTGTTTGAAATTGCACTCCAACCATAAATCTTTGTTGATTCATTGTCCTAATGATAATGTATATTGCACCTCTAAGCTCAGGTTCAGGCATTACAGTAGTTTATATGACTATTATAACATGGCATCCATATTTTATCCATACATCCAGGGTATACTTTTTTTTAAATATTTCTCTTCACCTTTTCACCACTTTTTGCACAAATGACATTATAAAACATTATATCATGTGTATTAATTTTGTGTTTTACAAAATAATAAACATTAACGTTACGTTGAACACATACCGGGTCAAGTGAAGTGTGTAGTTTGTCCATCATTGTTGACGCCTGTTTGATGTAGTCACGGATCTGCATGAGGCGCCCCACTATCTGATTGCTGTCTGGCTGCTACAACAGAGAAACCACAACTCTCACTACATCTGCATGAGTCATCCCAACTATCTGATTGCTGTCTGGCTGCTACAACAGAGAAACCACAACTCTCACTACATCTGCATGAGTCGTCCCAACTATCTGATTGCTGTCTGGCTGCTACAACAGAGAAACCACAACTCTCACTACATCTGCATGAGTCGTCCCAACTATCTGATTGCTGTCTGGCTGCTACAACATAGAAACCACAACTCTCACTACATCTGCACGAGTTGTCCCAACTATCTGATTGCTGTCTGGCTGCTACAACAGAGAAACCACAACACTCACTACATCTGCATGAGTCGTCCCAACTATCTGATTGCTGTCTGGCTGCTACAACAGAGAAACCACAACTCTCACTACATCTGCATGAGTCATCCCAACTATCTGATTGCTGTCTGGCTGCTACAACAGAGAAACCACAACTCTCACTACATCTGCATGAGTCGTCCCAACTATCTGATTGCTGTCTGGCTGCTACAACAGAGAAAACACAACTCTTACTACATCTGTATGAGTCGTCCCAACTATCTGATTGCTGTCTGGCTGCTACAACAGAGAAACCACAACTCTCACTACATCTGCATGAGTCGTCCCAACTATCTGATTGCTGTCTGGCTGCTACAACAGAGAAACCACAACTCTCACTACATCTGCATGAGTCGTCCCAACTATCTGATTGCTGTCTGGCTGCTACAACAGAGAAACCACAACACTCACTATATCTGCATGAGGTGCCCAACTATCTGACTGCTGTATGGATGCTACAACAGAGAAACCACAACTCTCACTACATCTGCATGAGTCGTCCCAACTATCTGATTGCTGTCTGGCTGCTACAACAGAGAAACCACAACTCTCACTACATCTGCATGAGTCGTCCCAACTATCTGATTGCTGTCTGGCTGCTACAACAGAGAAACCACAACACTCACTATATCTGCATGAGGTGCCCAACTATCTGACTGCTGTATGGATGCTACAACAGAGAAAACACAACTCTTACTACATCTGCATGAGTCGTCCCAACTATCTGACTGCTGTATGGATGCTACAACAGAGAAAACACAACTCTCACTACATCTGCATGAGTCGTCCCAACTATCTGATTGCTGTCTGGTTGCTACAACAGAGAAACCACAACTCTCACTACATCTGCATGAGGCGCCCAACTACGTATTTTTTGTCTGGTTGCTACAACAGAGAAACCACTATCATATTACACATGACTCATGATAAAGCAATACTACCGAAACATACATCCGAATACTATGCAATGTACTGGTTGCATTTGAAATGGCTCCTATATCAACAGCTCCATATCAAATGTACTAAAAGAACAGTCTGTTCCAAGTTTTTCATATATTAATTAACATAATGTATTTACGACTATACCAACTTCGTTGAAGGTATACTACCCGCCAATTTGTGTTTAGTAAGCCCGTAACAACGGTCGCAATTTGAAGGCACGACCATGAGGGCTTGTTCAAATAGTAAACAAAACATCCAGTTTCAAAACCAGCTTTATTGTCCATATGAGTTAACTGCTATACCCTTTGATGTTCAACGATGCTCACTTTCCCACGGCCAACACAGCAGACTTCCAGTTAGAAATGACTACACCCACTAATT
Organism: Escarpia spicata; assembly: GCA_963995525.1. NCBI lineage: Eukaryota > Metazoa > Annelida > Polychaeta > Sabellida > Siboglinidae > Escarpia > Escarpia spicata. The sequence goes on along the minus strand of OZ023215.1, from coordinate 17,946,078 downwards.
CTGGGTAGACAAACAAACTACGTCCCTTTAAAGTGAGGTTGTCTGTTCAGTTATACAGGATTCAACTATGCTCCTGGTGATCTGTAGTAGATATTTGCCATTTTCTACAACTGTTTGAAATTACATAAGCGATCTGTTGGTTTTTTATGTAACCTGCAACAGGCACCGAAAGCATGCAACACTGCAAACACTGTTCAATGTGACGTTTGAACGAATCCATAAACTAACAAGCTCAGGTGAACACCCAACATCCACTTACCGCCGCGTCATCGTGGTTAAGGTTCCTCGTCACGGTGTTGTCACGCCCTGCACCCCGTGCTGACGATGCAACCGCCGGACCCCTGGTGGCTGGGCTTAACATTGTGTTACATTCCAACGACGTGTGGTCACGCTTTGGTGGAAGTTGAACATAACGTTCGTTGTTTCTTTCTCCGTCAGTGCTCATCTGCAGATCAGACAACATTGTGCTCTTTCACATTTATATTAAATTTCATTATTTAAGTCTCAACAGCTCTGAGGACTTCACAATGTATCAAATTTATTTAGGTTCTAAACAAATTGAAATGTTTATAAATAATAAAATATTATATCATAGTGGATATACAATGCTCTAAATATATTACAATTAACACAATATAAAATAAACATTGGGCTTCTGTAAATAAAATTACAAAAAAGTTTATAAAACAGAACGTTTTTCAGGTCCTTCCTAAAACGATCAGAATCATATTGCATCTGTAGCCCTAGCGGAAGCGAGTTCCAGAGAGATGGACTTGCATGAGAATGGTCGTCGATCAAACCGTTCCAGGTGCACCCTGGGTACTACCATAAGAGACTTGTAGGTAGAACGAAGACGGTAACAGGCCACATAAGCAAGGTAGATAGGAATGTATAACAGGAGCCTGGACTGATGGTTTATTTTGGTGTCATTCTCTAGAGTTATAGAAACCACGACAGGTCTTTTTCCAGTACCATGCATTGGGGTTTTTACTTTAAATTTCATAGACACCAGACGGAAATGACCAATGGCTTTTGGCATCTCTTCCTAAAGACACATGCAAAGTGGGTGAACAACAATGCTCAAGCTTAATAAGATGCAACCATCATCATTGACACAATTCCCAGACAATATCAACAGAATTCCCAGGCAGTACTGTCAAAAATTCACTAACATCTCAACTTACTCTATCCAGTTCTTCAGCATCGCTGAATGTGAGATGTTGCCGGAGATTCTCCATGCCGACGTGTCGAGTGCTTTGGCCCGTTCGTGTGCGTGGGAAGGTCAGGGGAGTGCGACGCTTCCTCTCGGCCTGAGGGGAAGAGTCCTCGGGGCAAACAGGACAATCTTTCCCCTCCCATTCTTTCAGTTTCTCGCGCTCCTCATTTCCCCGCTTCACTCGCTTGCCTGACACCCCCACCAGAGCTGTTGGCTGCCAGTGGAGAAATTCCTGCACACAGTGTTTTTACATTTACAAAGTCCACAAAAAATAAAATTTAGCATTGGTTTAAACCCCGCTCCACCTACCAATATAATTTTTATGATTTAAAATGGCTGTTAAAACATCAATTAGCATTGACATTTCAACAACTAGGTAGCGGCACTGAGCAATTTTATATTTTGTAGCTTAACACTAACGAATATGTTTGTACAAGTATTTTCATCAACAAAATCAAGAACGCAAACACAAATTAATAAGAAAGAACGTATGATGAATTATGTGCTAAGGGCTTGGATGAGACAAATACTAACCCAGTTATTCAACCTGTCCTCGACACTCGCACCGTCTTGACTCACTCGTTCACACTGCCGATTTGCTGCTGATGCTCTTGCATTGCGTGGCTCAGACATTGTCAACTTGGCAGCATTACTTGAACCCCCAGTAGCCATGCTGGCTGGCTGCACACAGAGTTCTATCCTAGTGTATAGACAACATTACTGCATGTTACTGAATGTTTCACTTTTAATGTGTTAACTTTCACCATAAAGGTTATTAATTATTTAGATGTCATTCAAATGCCAACTATTTCTACTGCCTGCATTTTTTGTAACAAAGAAATGTCAACAGTGTGTGATAATCCATACGTTTGTATTGATTTGTTACAACTTAAGGTTTTTGTTAAGTGTGCTGGTAGCAGGGAGCAAGACCCCCAAGGCAGGGACCACACAGCATGCCCTGCCCAAATGACAACACATCGCGGACCACTATGGATACAACTGGACTATAATATGATGTAAAACCATTAAATCATAAACAATTTGTTTTGACCAGTGTAAATAAAGTTCCATCTGTGTTATTTGTTTTTAAAAAATCAGTGTCCAGCCAACATACCATGTAGGCCTACGTATCTATGAGTTTACAGACACTGCTATCTGTAGACAATACTACAAAGGCATTCATTCTCCTATGGTGGAAATGGAATCTATGCAGGGGTAAAACTTCAGCATTTATTTTACTGGACAGCAGGACTAATAAAGACAAAATTTTACTAGTCCGCCAAAAGGTTTACTAGTCCTGCAAATATCAAAACATAACACAAATTTAAATCGCAAACATGTTATTTCAAACACAAAAAACAGTGTCATCCATGCCTGGTGCTAACACTGCCTGCCAGTCAGTCGGTGCCACTCAGCGTGCAGAACATCAAACCCTTGTCCTCATCATAGGACAGCCACGTGTGGTCGCACTCCCAAACCAAAAATAGCCACGCTGTCGTACTGCATGTCCCGTTCACTTTTGCGCTTCACTGCTGGTTTCGCACCCCAGTCAAGTAATGACACATCGTGTGTAAACGTAGACTAATAAAGCAATGTAGATGTAAACCGTATTTGAAAACAGTGCATTTGAAAATGGTCACCAATTGCACTCATTAGCCGTACCTCTCTACCAGATACGCTAAGCCATACAACTGTCATTTCAGAATTCAATGTCAAACAACAGCCAATCAAAAGCACCATTTCACTGTCGACTCGTTAGGTAAAGTATTAGTTTGTCAGTGGTACAGATGGTGGCGCCACGCAACATGCTGATTTTTACTAGACAGCCGGACTAGTTGGTAGGCACATTTACTAGTCCGCCGTAATCTTTACTAGTGTACGGACTAGCGGACTAGTGGGTAGTTCTACTCCTGCTATGCATCAAGGAATCGCGAGGATTAATCCAGCTCCAAGTAGAAGCACAAAAGGGATGTTGTGCTCATAAGTTGGTTTCATAATATTAATTACTATCAAAATATATATTTAACATAACGTTTAAGTGTTTCACAGTGGTATCATAAGCTTTATGATTTAAGGATGTCCATCGTAAAAATAACTGCTAGCAGAATTCCCATCCCTGTTCATAATTATACATTGTCAGTTTATAATCATTTTGTTGCAAAATAAGATTTATTATTAACATAAATGTGTTATTTCCAACATAACGAGATTGTAACATTTTGTTTGCCGCTTAGCATAATAATAAATTATGATACTTTGAATTGATCTAACAAGTTGATTGTGTTAATTCTATCAGTGTGAACATGTTTAAAAGTAGAATTGATAAATATCTGATAGGGGCGGGTTACGCATAGGTGAAAATTGTTGGACAGTCGATAAACCTAATGCTTCTTAGTTCACACGCCTTCTGGAGCCTGTAGCTTTGGATGGGAATCTTATTAAATAAGTTGTGTAGAAAACCAGCCCACCTCTATGTCACCGTCATATATCATAACCACAGCCTAACTATTTGTTTACATTTTACACCCCAATGTGTTCTTTCCACCATTCAACATAGATTCAGGCATGTGCTGGGGCAATGCGTGTGAAAAGAGCGATATAATCGCACAGGTTGATGCAAACCGGAGTGCTGTTTGGGTCTAATGAATCAATACTGATATAAACAAAATTGGCCAAGACACCATTTGGACTATATTGTGAGTTTGTAAATATTAATAAAATGTTTTTTTGTGAATCATAGTTACAGATCATTAAGGGTTATGATGGAAGTAAAATGTTGACACGCATGCCATTTGAAGATACACCTGGAAATAAAATATTGGAGTAGACCGTTTCGTGAAGATTGTATATATATATATATATATACACGAGTTGTGTTATTAAAAATACTGTAGAATTTTATCCCGATGCTCTACTATTTAGGCCGATTTCCAGTGGTTGTAGAAACCTTGCAGGAGAGTTGGTGAGCTGCAATCTCGCATGTAGCACAGTTAAAGGTTGTTTAAGAAAAATGAAGCAAATACAGATTTCTTGTGTATAGTGGCACTACCACATGGAATGTCAATACCAAGTTAGAAAAAAGTTTGAGTTTTTGAAAAAATAGGCAAAATGTGAAAATATATCAGTTTTGGGGGCCCTGGGATGCCGTTAGAATGATCCAATCAAATACAGATTTCTCGTGCAGAGTGGCAGTACCCTAAGATATGTCAATGCAAAATTAGACAAAAAGTTGCTGAATGGTTTCTGAGATATGGCAGCTAACAGCGCACAGCGGAGTGGTGGCATAACTCTGTTGGACCTTCGGCCCAAAGGACTAAAAATTAACCTTTTATCCTGCTAATAGATAATTACTGAGTGGATTTATGTTAACACAACGTTAAACTAACACCTCTCAGCCAGCCCAGTGATCTGAGATAGGTTGCCAGCTATCCAGTTATAAATACAGATCAGTGGCACAGGCCCAACACACAGCAGGCTTACAGCAGCTGCCCAGGTTCTGCCAATTGCAGTAGGGAAGTAGTAGGAAAATTTGCATTTTTGTGGGCCCTGAGGTGCCGTTAGAATGATTCAAACAAATACAGCTACAACGCTAAGAATTGTGGGAAGTCAATTCAGAGGAACGACACGAACAAGAAACTCGGGATGCGAACTGTGCAATTTATTAACGCAAAAATAACAGTAATTGACTGCGATGTTTTGTTGCAATATGTCGTAATCATCATCGATGCGCTGAATTGTTTGTAGAACTTATAGACGCTGTACATCATAATTTGTATTGCAGAGGCACTTGAAAGCAGTGTCTTGCGAATCACGGGTGCTAACAAAAAACTTCACATCTCCGTTATTAATAGCCGGGTAAATGAATCGCCATAGCTGGATAAGTTACCCAAGTCTCGGCTCTTAACAAAAACCCTGCAATTGTTTGATACAAACACTTGTAGTGGCATGCTGTTCTATGATCAGTTTGAATTCAAGACAGTGTTTCCCCTGGGTAAAAATATGGGGCGGGCGGTGCAGACGCGAACATTGTTAGGGAGTCTGGGGGCATACCCCCAGAGATTTTTTTAAAAACCAGCTTAAAATGGTGCATTCTGAGGTATGTTTTAACCTTTACTCTTGAATATAGAGGGGATGATATAAAACATCAAGATAGCATGTAAACATTATTTGTAAATGTAGTACACCTGTAATCATGATTGATAAAAGTCAGTAATCATGATAGTTTCACCATGTTGAGGTCTCATTTCCACTTGCCCACTGGTACTCAGTAGAGGTGTGATTTCCACTTGACCATTGGTACTTGGTTGTGGTGATGTTTTTCATGCTCCAACCCTAGGCCTTGTTACCATGCTGACAGAGTCAGTGTTTGCAAAAATGCCGTTTTTTTTGCAATATTACACGTTTTTTTAGACGGGATGCATTTTTTTATTTCACTGCGTCCCCTGGATGCAGTTATGAACATTTTGAGGGCCAAGAAACAACTTCGAACAACTGTAGAGTTACGTCAAAGAGATGCTGCGAAACTTGAAAAACTGCGTCCCCCGGACACGGTTTTTCAAGTTTCGCAGCATCTCTTTGACGTAACTCTACAGTTGTTCGAAGTTGTTTCTTGGCCCTTGAAATTTGAATACAGACAATGCCAACGGCCGCGTGGACAACAAACTGAACAATGTCCTGACTTGGAAGTTGGAATTATTTTAATCACATCTTAAATTGATGACTGGACATTGAAAACAATCTAATCAATACCTTCGTGCCTTCCTTACCCCATTGACATTATTTATAAACTTTAGACAAGCACTGTGAATAGTATTTGTTGCCGTTGATACCCTATTATCGCCCATCATACATTTTTGTTTTTGGGACCACGTTTTTTCATACCCATGGGGTGCCAGGACCCCATTTTTTTAACTCTTAACACAAACACTGGTGATAGTGGTATCATATGAACACTCTTTCCCCCATCATCATCTTTAAATGATCATCATATTATAATATTATTATGTTAAATTGGTGGTTTCTGTTCCAAAGATTATACTTTATTTGTTGCCAGCATGCTATGCAATTAATTAAACAGTCATTTCTGGAATGCCACAAAAGCATGTTTTTATTAATCGCAAGAACGTTTCTCAAATGGTGTCCTTTTTATAAAACAGTGTACGTTGCTTAGTATATCCACATTCTGTGCAAACATATCATTGCCTAGCCCAAGGCATTGATAATCCATTAGTATTTAAAAGTTTTGGGCAATAGGCGTCTTTTACGAGATATGAACTTCGATGGTTTATGTTCATAAGTACTTCACTCAAATAAATTTTCCCAAACGTTTGTTTTCACAACTTTGTCGGAATATGTATTATATATTTAGCATAATGGTATCTTACACATCACATTCCTTATTTTGCTACAAACGGCACAGAACATTAGTTGAATAGACATGTGCGTACTAGTGTCGAATCCTGACCCACCTCGATTTCGCTGTTATAACTTGAGTTATGCCTAGCTTTGATACCTCAATGAGTTAGTTCTATCATTCAACATTATCCTAGGCATAAGTACGTTTAAGAATATTGCATCTTAGCACCCTTCTGAGATGTAAATAGCACCCCGGTTTGTATCAACATATGCTGCTATATTGCTCATTTTACACATGCGGTGCGGTAACGCACGGCCGCAGCGGCGTAGACTAGCGCAAACCAGTTCGCTATTTGGACTTCAAAAGGGTCAGGATTTGATACAAGTGCCTACTAGTGAATAGGATGCACGGTTTGTATTTGGGCTTCAAAAGGGTCCAGATTCGACAGAAGTGCCGAATAGTGACATAGTGTCTTTAGCCGGCTCGGTTTTTACTCCCACCACCGTCATAAACTAGAAATTCAACATCACCTACACCAGCATTCTGATTTATTGTGGGTGCATACTACAATAGTAAAATTGAGTGCATAAGACGTCTTAGTTCAGCTACTGTCTCCGAAACACAGTTACCGTTTAGGCACCATGTTACATGAATGTCTAGATTTCTAGTATGTCAACATTCTGCAAGGTGTTACCATTGCATATACCGGGGATCCCGTGGGAATATTCGGTGATTGGACAACTGACAAGTGATGTCATTCACGTTGTCCAATGGAGTTAATTCCAAGAGGTAAATCTTAACCGGCTCTGAGTGACGTTAAGACCATTAAACAATGTTGGTACAATCTGCAATTTTGCAGGAATATTTAAGTGACTTTATGGTGTCATTTCGGGCCGCTCGCCAACGCTGAATATTTTGAGAAAGTACGAAAATAATTGGAGTACGAAATAGCTACGAGGCGGCAATTTTGGGCAAGACGGCATAGAAAAACAGTGAGGCCGCACGAGTCGCTCATCATATACCAGGTGAAACATTGCAAGATAGCAAACAGTGGTTCAGCATTTTTTTGAAATGCTGTCTGTATTTTAATAAATGCTGTTGCTCCTACAGCAAAACCTTGCCATACATATTAATAACATCAGCTGAAATATATTTTGGGTATGAAAACAAACTCCTTGATAATGTAACTGCACAAAGTTAATGTTCGAGTTTCTGAACTGAATGTCCGTTCAGTAGTTCATTACAATCACTACTACAAGTTCATTTGACATTTCCTTATTGTTAGCATGCATCAAATTATTTTCACAATTTTGCCTCGCGTGCAAAGGCAACTTAAAAACTAATAAACAAATCTCAATACCACTGGCACTGAAAACAAAATTATAAAATAGAAACATGTCAAACTGTTGTCATCTACTACTACTAACGGAAATTAGGACGTCACCTCATTTACCTCACTCTAAGACTAATGCCAAATGTATTTAGTGCGTGCCAACGAGTATGAACCTTTCCGCCGAGTGTGCAATATTAAATTAATTATTAATTACAATTTACTGACCGTGACTCCGGGACGGTATCGTAATTTTTCCTTCACTCACTGTCAGTTCCTACGATTATTATCGAGTTTAGATCACCACACAATAGATCCCACGTTGCCTATATATAAAATAAGCTGCATGTTCCTATGATGATGCACATGGTGAGAATCCCGATATGACATGTTACAACACGACCATGAATAAGTTATAATCAATCTACCATCGGACCGTGACGACATTGTTGCCACCGAAGCGATGCCTACTCGCGCGCTTCTCTTGCAATTTTCCAACTACACCGGTGCGCCGCATCGGATCTATCAATATTACGCGTTTCTGTACTCATTATTTCCACACATGTCTAGCAAACTATACTTACTGTTGGATCAATTCACTATCTCTAAATATGATGTTGCGATACAATGCCGCTTAAATTTGCAGAAATACACGAACCGCAAACATAAACCTTAAAATATGACGGCCATTTTACTGCAGCGTAAAGATACCAAACATTGGCGGTACTCTGCAAGCAACATAGTTCAAAAGTAATGAATTAACAGAATTACAAATACTTAATATTAGGCAGTCATTTTGACACACAAACAATTACTATAGTCATATTTCATTATTTAATAACAACAATAAGAGAGGCAATGATAATGTTCGAAAATAACATAAGCGTTTGAATACACTGCATGTGCGCAGTTGCTTGGGACTTGAACGATCTTGAACTTTGGTAGTGACCTGACAGTATCAGTACGAGAAAGTGGGCAGATGTACCCCAGTTAACAGGTTAAGTTGGTACTAATAGACACAGTTTTGTGTAACTGAATTAATCAACAAAGGTCTAGCAGTCATTTTGTTATTTCCAATGTATAAAATGCACAAAACAACAACATATTAGTGGTGCATTACTGATTCCGACTTTCAGTCAGACAGGTCACAGAGTAGACAACACTGGCAACAGTGCAACTCTTACTCTGTGCCTGTGGCTGTACATTACATTTTTTATAACAGCAGGGAAAAATTGACAAGTTAAAATTACGATGTCCACTCCTCATTTATTGACATTTTATGTATTTGTTGTTCTTAATACTATACTAAAATCTAAATATGTTGACGATTTACATCCTTGCAAGCCAGGGCTGTTTGCCATGCAAAACTAGCCCTGGCAGATCTCCTACACAAAGTGCAGAAGTTAGCTGAAAGTAGTAATTGACTTCACCAGTCGTGACTGCATCACCCGTAAGAACAGCGCAAATACCCACCCCAATTTGAAGACGGATAAACAACTTCTGGGAATCCCAATATATAATGACCCGTTGAGCGGTATTGTACGTGTATTCGAATAATTGCTTCTACTTCCGAAACATTGTATGTAACACGAGCCATGGTTGGTTGAAATTAGTTTTATTATGACCACCTGACCTGCCGCCAACCACTGATTTAGTGAGCGATTTCATAAGCTGAACTTAAATTAAGAGTTTCGCAAAGCGATCAGCCAGGGAGTACTGCTGGCTGGCACTGACGTAATCAGCAGCAGCAACCCCTGGCGCGTGAGGATGACGATTTAATGCTTGCCAAATTGTGGTTAACGCAGTACTCAGCTTAGGCAGTGACTTTGTCTTGAGCTTCGGACTCTTGACCGAGAGAACACACGGGTTCGAATCATGTATTGTGATATCGAACCTTGGGCAAGTTCGTTCACTCTACATTGCTTCAATTCACTCAGCTGTATAAATGAGTACCAGGCTACAGACAGTGGTGGATATTTGTGTATGAATAGTCTTCGCGCTTTAATTGCAGTGTGGCTGGATGTTTCCCAGAGAAGTCAAGATGGTGTACAATTGAACAGGTCTGCCAGGGAGTAAAGTGTAAAGTGCTTTGAGCAGTCCTGAGGACTGGATACTGCGCTGTATAAGAACTTACCTTTACTTTTAATAAGCCTGCCCGAAACAGTGTTCATAGTTGGAAAGTTACCCTCACAAAATGTTCAGATTGTAAACACCATCCAATTTCTTGGCACAAACTGCTTTGAAATGTGTGCATTCGCATGCATGTTACCAAATTGGGGCTAAATGGCATCTGAATGAACTGATTCAATAAACTTCCTGCTGATAATTACCTAACAGAGCAGACAATTTCCCTTTAACGTAACACCTGGTTAGATAGAATCTTGACCTAGTCTTAGCCTGCATTAACAGTTGCAATTTGCCTTCTATTTTCATAGGTTTCAAATTGGCCAAGAGATGTGAGACACACTAAGGTATTGATGCATAATATATTTAATATAATACCTTTAATTTTAATGTATTTATAGTGGTTACAAATGTTTATAACATTGAAAAATAGTTAGTTGCTTATTCTAATGCATGTAATCATTGCATTGCCATTAAAAATTGGATATGAAAAAGTTCTTACTAAGGACAATAAATTAATGGCACATATTATTTACTGATGGTGGAAATTGTGTTGGCAATGTTTTTCCTATTAGGCCTAAATTCTTACAAAGCTCTTTATAAATGTCATCTCTTTTCTAACCCAATGTGGGATTCTATCATGCCGCATCATTTGAGATACACAAAGACCAGATGTTAATATAACATTTTGTCTTTTAAGGTACTTTTACTAAATTAGTAGTCAAAATAGTGCTCCAAATTGCATCAATCGTTATTGCATGCGCTGTGCTTAAAAAATGACTGATTGCAAAGCAGCTTCTCTTGTGATTTGACATGTTATTTGGATCACAGAGTACTCTAGTTTTGAGTCCATCTTTGCTGAAATTTCAGATTCTTCTTTCTCCGCACACTTTGTTTGTATCTATCGCCCTCCAGGACATCCTGCCAATTTCTTTGAAGACTTTCAGGATATGTTGGAAAATCTGGCAGTCATTCACTCAGAATTTTACATTCTTGGTGATTTTAATCTACATTTGGATATACCTTCTTCAACTACAACTACGTTTGATGATATTCTGGCATCATTTGATTTGAAACAACATGTTACCTTTTCGACACATATACATGGCCATTGGCTTGACCTCTTGATAACCCGTTCAACTTGTACTAATATCCAAGCACCTACTGTTTCAGATGGGTTATCAGACCACCATACTGTCATTGCCAATATTAATGGTTCTATAGCCCCTTTACAATCGAAACACAATGTGTCTTACAGAGCCATTCATAGGATTGATATTACAGCTTTAATGGCTGATATCCTTATATCTGACCTTATCACAGATCCAAAAAAACATCTATCTGACTTATATAAACAGTACTGTCAAGTACTCAATGCACTACTTGACAAACATGCACCTATAAAATCCAAATGGGTGTCAGAAAGGCCACCGGCTCCATGGATGACTTCTGAAATTATACTATCTAAAAGGCGTCGTCGTTATTTAGAGCGTGTATGGCGCAAATCACGCTCGCCATTAGATAGATCGCGTTATTCTAAGCAATGTCACCTCTGTAACAGACAAATGGCTAAAGCTAAATCAGATTATTTTACAGATATGGTCATAAATAAGTCTGATAATCCGCGTCAGTTATGGAACTGCATCAATAACATTCTACACAGACGGCCTACTCCATCGTTACCTGATCATATGTCAATTAAGTCTCTATGTGATTCGTTCTCTAGTCACTTCAAGAATAAAATCAGTATCATTCGTTCTGCTTTCCCACATCATAATATAAGTAATGTCAGTGTGGACTTTCCACAAGTAAATTCTCAACTTGTATCATTTGAACCTGCAACAGTTGATGAAGTTAGGAAAATAATTATGTCCTCCCCAAATAAATCTTGTGCACTTGATCCATTTCCAACAATGCTGCTAAAAGCATGTCTCGATACACTAATTGGACCTATAACAAATATTATAAATGCATCACTTTGCTCTGGCTGTTTTCCTGATGATTTTAAATACGCCCATGTCACACCACTTCTTAAGAAGTCATCTCTGCCTAAGCAAGACCTAAACAGTTATAGACCTATTTCTAATCTCAGCTTCATTTCCAAAATACTAGAAAAGGTTGTAGCAAGTCGTCTAAGGTCTCACATTAGCACAAATGTGTTAACTAATGTGTCACAATCAGCATATAAGCAGTTTCATTCAACAGAGACTGCCCTTTTAAAGGTTCATAATGACATTACCTTGAACATTAATAATGGTAAAGTGACTGCACTTACCTTACTAGATCTCTCTGCCGCGTTTGACACGATTGATCACAGCATTCTCATTGAACGCCTATTAAAGTGGTACGGCATATCTGGCACAGCTCTAAGCTGGTTTTCTTCGTATCTAACTGATAGATACCAAACTATAAAGATTGGGAACTGCTTTTCAGCTGCACTGCCGGCTTTATTTGGTGTTCCCCAGGGTTCTGTTCTTGGGCCTTTGCTTTTTACTCTTTACACCACGCCACTAAGCTCTGTTATACAAAAACATAACTTAGATCATCATCTTTATGCTGATGACACTCAGATTTACATTTCGTTGGCTACCCCGGATACAAATCGCTCCCTTAACCAACTTAGTGATTGCCTTCAAGATATCTTCCATTGGATGACTGACAGCAAGTTGAAATTAAATGCAAATAAAACTGAATTGATCATTATTGGTACTCGAATGCAGCGTTGTAAACTGGATGGTTTTTTCCCTACGCGTATTTTGAATCAGTACATCACGCCAGCAACCTCGGTGCGTAATCTAGGAGTAATCTTTGATAGAAACTTCAATTTCCGACAACATATATCTCAAACATGTCGCTGCTGTTTTTATCATATTCGTGATCTTCGCCGTATTCGCCGGTATATGTCATTTTCTGTTGCCAAGACTATTGCAACAGCGCTTGTTAGCAGCAGAATTGACTATTGCAATTCCCTCCTTTATAATATCGCTAGCAAGGATATCACAAAACTTCAGCGTGTCCAAAATTGTCTAGCAAGAGTAGTTACAAGATCTCCTCGTTTTTCTCGCTCTGTGCCACTTTTGAAGTCTTTACATTGGCTTCCTGTACGATATCGTATAATTTTTAAGATCTGTACCATTACATATCAGGCACTGTCCAATAAGCAACCATCTTATTTGCATTTATTGCTTACTCCTGTAAGAAAATCTATCCAGCTTCGATCATCTAGTTCTGACCTACTTTTTGTTCCTAGAGCCAACACTAACATTGGAACTAGGGCTTTTTCTGTTGCTGCACCAACTCTTTGGAATATGCTTCCTCTTAGTGTTAGATCAGTTGAAAATATTACAAAATTCCGTCGTCATTTAAAAACGTATCTTTACAACCTTGCTTATCCACCTTAGCTCCCTAGCACCTTGACCCATCTGTTGACAACTGGAAAACTACTTATGGACTTTGAGATTGACCAACCCTTTTGTTTTGATGCGCCTCTGAGCTTGGTTTCCAAGGATTTAGGCGCAATAGAAGTTATCTTATTATTATTATTATTAAGTATGGTTTATTGTAGGTCAAACTGTTGACTTGTTCAAGTCATGTCGGGAAATTACTATTTTGTGATAGTCGGTCACCATGACAACCCGATATTTGAAATGGAGTTCATGCCGCCAAGCAAAGCAAACGAGTCAAAGGTAATTTCTGTTGTTAATAATATGGTATGACCAACAAAACAATATCACATATGAATGGTTTATTTGAAATGATTTAAACTATTGTTTATTATATTATTTTATTTATTACTTAAATATGTGTATCTTAAATACACATATTTTATTTATTACTTAAATATCCATATCTTAAATACACTGCAATTACCATTTTTATTGTGCAAAGTAAAGATTGTATTATTGCTGTTATATTATTTATTATATAGCGTCATATAACTTATATTTACTGAGTGCTCTATGGCACTTGTTACACTAGTGGGAATTGGTTTTATTGTGAAACTTGGTTTACTATAATGAACATAATATTAATAATCAACAGATGGTACTTTATGATTGGGCCAAATAATGCCAATCAAAAAGCTTTGCATTTATATGTGTATATATATATATATATATGTATATATATATATATATATGTATATATATATATATGTATATATATATATATATATATATGGGAAGGACGGTAGCAAATTGTGGTTACAGGCTTACAGCATCGGACTCTCAGTCGAGAGGTTCTGTCTCTGAATCCTCTGGTTGCTGTTTTAAACCTTGGGCAACCCTGTTCACTCCATGTTTCTCATTCAATGTTCGAATGGACTGATCTGGTTGGGAGCGATATGAAGTGTAATGTGCTCTGAGTAGCACTAATGACTGCCACATAAGAAAAGACCTTTCACAAGAAAAGCCCCAGGTTATTTAGGATAACCTCTGTTAAACATAGTTGTATTGACCGTTTCTCTGAATTTAAAATAAGTGGTTAGATAATGTATGAATACTAAATAAATGTGTTTTATTTTAACATTAGTGTAATTTACATACTATTATTCTAATGTATTTTTGCTTATGTTTGATGTTAGTAATCTTTTAGTATTAGTTAATTAAATGATTGATGTTAAATAACATCAACGTTTTAATGTTCATTAGATAATGTTTATTATAGTAATTATTGTGATATTTTAAATTTGGTTTAAAAGTATTAATTAACCAACTGGATGGCACTTAATGTTAGCGACATATATTAATGTCTTTTTCCGTCTCCCTCACCATACATTTATTTATATATATATTTGCTATATTTAATATGATTTTATGGTCCAATAATTTATTCTGATTCAGAAGGACGACCACCGCCACCTGAACCAGTTCATCGCCCACGCCGCCCTAGACCTGGTGGATGAACACATGTGGGCAACAAGTGGCATGTACCTCAAGATTGTCGACAAGTTCAACGAGTGGTTTGTCTCGGCCTTCGTGACTGCATCCCGTATCCTTTCTCACAAGACAAACACGCAGGCTGAAGTTGCAGATCGTTTCATTTTATTGATATATAAATACGCCAACTTTGGGGACAGTATGTTTATTGTTTTAGAAATTGGATGCATAACGTTGACAATAATATCATCAAATGTTTGTGCAACTGCATAATTTTATACAATTCTACACTGTAAATTGGTTACTTTGATCCTACTACTACATATTTTGTTAATTATTTCTTTTAATGTTTATTTGTTTCTTAGTTTTTAATGTTATTAATTTTTTACCTATTTATTTGTTACGTATTTACTTTTTATAACTTAACTTCAACTTTGTTATGCCTGTTTGCATGTACAAATCTATGAACTATCAACCATTAAAGACATGAGAAGCCCAACTGTCACTTTAGAAAGCGGTTTGAATAAAAGAGATCATCTCCATTAAGAATTTATTAACACATTCTTCTGTTTGAAGACCATCCATGCAAACTACATTTTCACAGCATTGCTCTCAAACAGTTACACTAATTTATTTGCGCATTACAATTTTTGGTAATCAATACTGCTGTAAGTACTTGTCACCATTTAAAGTTCCTTTTAGAATCTCAGTCTGTGACCACTGCATTTCTTGATTGGAGGGAGGTTATGGCAGTAGTGAGCTGTGTAGAATCTTTCTCCCTTAAGTTTCACAATCATTTGAGATGCATCACCATGAGACTTTTTTTCATAAGGAATATATCACTAAGATATTCTCCAGCTTGTTAATTTTCATTGCAGTGTCTAACTTTCATGGCAAAGTTCTCTCAAACGGTTTGTTGATACCTTTGTTTTAATTAATTTAGTTATTATAATTAATCTATTTTATTGTTTTAATAGCTTGCATAATTGTGTTTATTTATATATTTTAAAACAGTATAGTTGATTTTACTTAGTAGTGATGATTGCATAGTATTTTAAACTATATATATCGTATGATGTTATTTATTTGCATTAACCATTGTAAAGCGCCCCAGAACAATTATTTGGATGGGGTGCTATATATGAAATAAATTATTATTATTATATAGTCATAAAATCTACTCACAGGAACTCCTCTGGCTGTTTATTGTCGGCATCTGTGCAAGAATAAAATACAGCGTTCCCAGCATTAGAAGGAGGCAGACTGATATTCAACTAATTTTTAACCCCGTCCATCACCCTGTTCAAGGCCCCTATTGGACACGCTTTCTGTACATTTTCTGCACAGTTTGTTGCGACACCTAGCGGTTGAGGTGACGTCACCGCAGGTAGCACCGGTAAAATTTAGCTTGGCGTGCATCTATGTGGGTTGGTGTTTCAGGCCGTACCTAAAATTGCAATCGCGGAATTTAATATTATTTTATATCACAGTAAAGATAGTAAACTTAACTATAAATGTGCCACTGGATGCACACAGGAATTTTGTATACGTTCTGAGTTATTGCGAATACTAAAACTTTCAATGGGATTTAATATTTGTTGATATCACAGTAAAGATAATAATCATATCAACAAATATGCCTCTGGATTTACCCATGATTTATTTTTAGTTTTTGAGTTATTATCGTTTGAACATCGCAAATGCATAGTGGATATAATGAAAGGTTGAGCATTCGCGATGTTCAAATAGCAATAATTCAAAAAGTTAACACAATTTCTGGGTACATCCAGTGATATCAAAAAATATTAAATTCCGCAATTGCAATTTCATGTACAGTCTGAAACAACAAGCCGCACTGCTGCTCGCCGTGTTAAAGGACAGGGCGTGCTTAGCGGCATTGCCTGTAGTGACGTCAGCAACATCTGACGGGCTGTGACATGCAAATGACCATGTTTGAGTGGGCTTTGTGACATGAGTTCGCAATGAACAGGCTTATGTTTGGCACATTACTTGACAAGAGTATTAAGTTTACATATACAAAGTTTCAAAGACATTTAAAATTTCATTTCACTTAGTCTTTAAGACACAAATAAATATGTTGAAGGTATACCGTTCGCTAAATTGTATTTAGTAAGCCTGTAACAATGTTAGCATTTGGAAAGTCTCAACTCCGCAGCATGTTCAAATGGTAAACAAAACATCCATTTATAAAACAAGCTTCATCGCTGATTTCCGAGGCGGGCTAAAGTTAACCCGCTATTTCCAGGTAGAGGAATAAACTGCTTCCCTCTAAGACCAACTGAATAGACAATTAAATCCTTAACTTAGCTGCAGGAATGCGATTTGTGATGTTGCATGATACGAAGAACGAGGATGGTATAAAGAACTTCTTTCAAGATGTCTATGAAACTTACGTTAAGGTGAGGACCTTTGTACGTAAGCTGTCCGTGAACTGTGATTCTCTGCAAAACAGTTAATTGAATAATGAGGCACTCAATGTTCGTAATGTTAACTTGGTTATCTCAGTCCATTCACAAATGTGCTCCTCTGGGCTAAGTTTACAAAAACTCATATTCTTTTGTGTAAAATACAATTAATATTTAAAAAATATTACCAGTAAAAACTTGTCATGAAATTTGCAGTTTCACCTTTTCTGCTCATCATTAGTCAGAATGTACTTTTGCCATTTTATATCTAAAAATGGAGTCGCAGCTAGTTGGACCGCAGAAGTGGTACTGCAGCTGAAGATTTACTCATATTCATTTTTTTCTGCAGTATGCAATGAATCCGTTCTATGAACTCAACGCACCAATCAAGTCTACAGCATTTGAAAAGAAGTCGCAGTTCTTTGGTCGCAAATACCTCACGGGATAGTCGGACACGGTGTGGAGCTTCTCATTTACCATGGCAGCAAACCAAATTTTCTTTGCTTCTTACGCTACTGCCAAGAGACATTCATGTGCAAGTTGTGGCACAGAACATGCGTTTGTGATTGCTGCTTCTAGTACACATGACATGTGAAGCTATTTATGGTTGTTAATAATA
This sequence comes from Escarpia spicata, assembly GCA_963995525.1. NCBI lineage: Eukaryota > Metazoa > Annelida > Polychaeta > Sabellida > Siboglinidae > Escarpia > Escarpia spicata. Next base: position 17,928,130 of record OZ023215.1, on the reverse strand, counting down.
ATTATTATAAGTTATTTGTACGTTGCTTTTGAGTGTTTGGTCTCATTGTGAGGCAAGAATACTTTTTCGAATTAGACACAGTAAAAAGATGCAGGGTGTATTTCCGTGAATACAAATTGAGACAGACATGTCGGTGAAAACAGGTGGATGGTACTGTGTAGTGTAATTTCTACCGAGGACAGTTGAAATCTTGTTATGCATGCCCATCGTTTTTGTGGTGAGCTATCACAGGTATAATACTGAAGGAAAATAGTAGTAACTATACGTTGTGTCAGTGTAAATATGTACCCTTATGTTGCGAAATACTGAAAGCTGGTGTGCATGCTACACATTTTATTATGAATTTTATAAATGGATGTGGAGTAATTAGGCTGAATAAATGACATACCAGTATAAGGTCTTGTTTGTTTCACCAAGTTCAAGAACTTGATGAGGATGGATGGTTAATTAAACATGTAAACTTGAAATGGAACTAAAAAGAGTTTCAAGCCAATTGTTGTCTTGATGTGTTTAATTCTGAGCAATTCATTTGTAAAAATTCTTTATAGCATTATTTTATTGATAAACTTATACTAAAATAATTATTATAATAAATAAAAACTCAACATTTCTCTATACAATGAGACGATTTTAAAAATAAGCCTAGTCAATAAAGCACTTGCTAGTATGTGCTATTATGTACACTAATATTCCAAGCGATGTGTAACACGTCTTTCTTTTTTTGCGTTGCGGTTTGTCACAACCAATAACGCCGGAGAATACGTGAGGGGACGCCACCACAGACCCTAGGTAGATGATAACGCGGGATAATTCGGCAGGCGGCGCCACTGCACGAACGGACAATCCGACAGAGGGCGGTACTACACCAGACTCTTAATTGAACCATTTCTCGCGCCTCTCGAGAATGTTCTGCTTGGCAGTGACGCCCGACTCCTGGTAGGCGCGGATTCGCTCCGGCTCGTTCATCAGCAGAGTCCGCTCGGGGTATAGCAGTATGCGGGGGTTGTCGAGCCGTGCCTGACTCGCCTTCGTCTGTGTCTTGACGAGACGATCTATCACTTCCGTTACCTTTGACGGCGGCACCTCTTGTCCCGCGAACCGCGTCTCGATGCCTTCGATGACTGGGAACATCTGAAAACAAGAGTCGTGGGTGGTGTTTCAATCATACTATTAGCCGCAACGTTAGCATAACTACTAACAGCGTTAGTGGATCAGATGATATTATTCACGTTCAACAATTTCCGTACGGACACGGCGCGTGACGTCATACAAGTCAATAAAGGCCGCCATTCCGAAGCGACGCTGAACAACCGCGTACGTTAAAGCGTGCTGGGTAGTGCAGGATTTGCTTCTTCTTCCGCATCTTACCAGACTGCTAGTGCCTTCTCTGCTTCTCGCCAGCTAACGTACCGTGTTGTTCTGATCTTTTCCCTGTCGGGTGAGGCTGGCCTCCCCACTACTGGTCCTTGATTTCTGTTTTCTTTCCCTATCATCGTTCTTGCACTGCTGTCTCCGCCAACCGTGTCTACTCTCCTCCTTATTTCGCTCTCGTTCTCCACTCCTCACACAATCCCTCCAAATCTCTCTACACAATCCTCCCATCTCAGTCTTGGTTTTCGTCGTCATCTTCATTTACCGTTCACATTCCGGCATCTTCTCTAATTTGATCCACTTTAGCCGACTCGGCTCTCACTTTGGTTTATCAGTGCCGTGAGAAAACTCTTCCCAGACGTGTAGCACATATTTCCTGTCAGTAACTAGCTTCCCGTTCTTATCTCTTTGGTCACGGTTCCAGCTTTCACATCCTTGCTGTCCCATCACTCTACTCGACATCTCGTAAATGTTCTTTCTACCACCATCGTCTAACTTTCTGTATAACTCTTCCATTTGTACGTCTTGTCCGGCGAATCGCGTCTCGATGCTTTCGATTATTGGGAACATCTTAAATAAACGCACACGAGAATCATCGGCGGTGTTTCACAGGGGATTGAATCATACTATCAGTTGCAACGTTACCATAACTAATAACAGTAGCTAACGACAGTGGATCAGATAATATTTCACGTTCGGCAATTTCCGTACGGACACAGCGCGTGACGTCATAACAAACGCCGCCATTCCGTAGCGCAGGAGGCAGCTGACGGTTTATTGTGGATTCTAGTGCAGGGCTTAGTTGATCGCCGACATTTTGCCAGACAACAGTTGCCTTCTGGGCATCTCGCCAGCTAAGATAGTGTTTTGTTGTTCTGCTCTTCTTTTCCCTGAATGTCCGGGGTGAGGCTGGTCTCGGTATTGCCTATTGGTCACTGACTTCTGTCCCTCTCTGTTCTTGCACTGCTGTCTCCACCAAACGGGTCCATTCCCCTCCATCTTTCTCTCTCGTTCTCCACTCCTCCCCCCAATCCACCCAAATTTCTGTTTACACAACCCTTTCGTCTTTGTCGTCTTAGTCTCAATTCACCGTCCATTTTGAGGCATCTTCATCCTTCGTAAACCATTCTTCTCTCATTCGACACGTATCCAGCCCACTTTAGCCGACTTGTCAGTGCCTTGAAATACCCCTCTCAGACCTGTTGCATATCTTTCCTGTCCTTAACTGGCTTCCCGTTCTTGTCTTTCGTCATTGTTCCAGCTTTTATATCCTTGCTGCCCTATCCACATGTCGGGTCATCTTATGGATCATCTTTTTTTCCATTAACCCGTAGCCGTATAGCTTCTCTTCCATTGTTTATTTTCTTTGTCCAAGCTCTCCTACCTGCCTTCTTTTTTGTCCATACAGTTGCTGCATTGCTAAATCCAGTTGTCAGCCATTCCTCTTGATCACCTCAATTTATTTCCACGCCTCTCTCTTTTTGTCCAATTGCGTTCACTATTTCTTTAACCCATCAAGTTAGGTGTTTACTCTCCGAGGAAGCTCCTCACTTACCAGACGTTCTAACTGAACTAGAGTTCAAGAAAGAGAAAGAGATCAGTCGATATTCTGCCACATAGCTCCTCTGTTACAGCCTCCATAGGCACAGCGAGTGCATATAGAGATAGGGTGATATCAGAGCATGGTGCCTATGGAGAGGCTATGTACCAGCAAGGAGACTTACGCACTCGGCTCCCTTTTCACTGCAATGAGCTATCTGGCGGCTGTAGCCGAAAGCGAGCGTATGAAGCACATACCACACACTACACTGGGCACATCATACATATCTATATGTGTTTGCAAACCACACCCGCTCAAACTCAAAGTGGCTCGTATTACCGTGGAAAGCAATGATCGAGCGGTAGAGCGCCGGGCTGTCGATTGAGGAGACCTAGGTTCGAATCCTACTTCCGACCGCCGTTTCCACACTTGGGTAATTAAATTCCCCCCATGTTGCATGTGTCTTTCGGAAGAGAGAACATTTAGTATTTTTATAAGCCGTTGGTCCCTTCTATCTGGTGTCTATGCCAAGGGCAGTAAAAGATTCCATACTTGGAAATGTAACTCTCTAACTCTAGAGAAGGAACACTCTGAAAATAAAACACTCCTACGTTTGCTCTAGATAGGGTTGTCTGGGGTTAATGATAGTAAATCATTACCTTTTGTCCATATCCGGGAATCTTGGCAGGTTCGCGTGGTCGACACTCGACGCCACCTGCACTGCTCTTCGTGTGCAACTTTGTCAAACGTTGGTAAATCTCCTGAAACAAAGCACAATTCGTGGGTGTCTGGAATAGCTTTGCGAACACGGGTGTTGTGTTCTGTTATTTTAACAGTGTGCCTTTAATGTACTTGATCAGCTGACGTCAGCCTCGTTCTGGGGTGAAAGGTGGCTCCGCCATAAAGCTGTATTACAGTCATTTCAATGTTACGATAATCTCATGTTGTTTGTGATATTTCGTGTTATCGACATAACATGGCAGAAGCAAGTTTACCGCCCCCACAAGCTTTTCTCGCTTCACCAGGCGAGCCCACGGTGCCATGGTATCGATGGTACGTAAATTTCCAGACATCTCGTGGCCAGCGGCCTTGACGGCGCGAATGTAGCCGAGGCCCGGCGTCGAGCCATACTGATCCACTGCGTAGGAACAGAAGGGCAGCGAGTGTTTACTTCATTGGCAAACACGGCCACGTACGACAATTCCGTAACAGCGCGTTACGGAATCATTTCGGCTCGAAGAAGAGTGTCATGATGGAGCGATATGTATTTCGCCAACGCGCACCACGTCCGGGCGAAAACGTGCAAGCGTACATAACGACGCTACGTGAACTGGTAGTGAACTGTAGTTTTTGGGATCTCACAGAAGAACTAATTCGTGATCAGTTGATAGAAAAAACCAGCAATCCTCGAATTAGGGAACGATTGCTAATGGAACCGGACACTCACATTAGCCAAAGCCCTGACACTGGCGTCTCGTATCGACGTTGATGTAACCGAAAGTACACGCATTCAGAGACAGAATGAACCTACAATAGACAAGTTCAAGTTGGAGACATGAAAACAACATTCTAAGGTACAAACAATTGGGAAAAAACAAAGGTAGAAGCAACCATGTGCGTCAAGCATGTGGCAACTGTGGTTATAACTCTCATGTCACAAATCCTAGATGCCCTGTCATAGGACAGAAATGTCGGTTGTGCTCCAAAATGAACCATTTTCAGAAATGTTGCTGGTCTGCACATCGGGGTCCAGTCGGGCAAATTCACCAGTCGGACAAAACTGGTGAACCAGATACAATGATATTCACTGTTAACTCAATGAGCGGAGCATCGAAACCATATAAGACGTGTGATCTGTTGCTGGCAGACACACCAGTGACACTAGTAATGGACACAGGGGCAAAGGTGTCAACATTTTCAGTGATTCGGTGTACTGAAAACATTCCCAGGCTTATCCCCTGTGCAAACATGACAACACATTATCGACATACAAGGGTACGGAAATTCCATTGAATGGGATTGTTCACCTACAAGTGACATACCAGTCAGAAACTGTGACGAGTTTCCCACGCTATGTCACACAGACCGGATCTAGCCTAATGGGAATAGATTTGTTCAACAGTCTCGGATTCACAGTCACAAGGAATGACGCTGCCATTCAGTCAGTTGACATTGTTGCTGCCTTTCCCACAGTGTTCTGCGAGTTTGGGAAAATTGCAAAGTTTTTACACCGCCCCCGAGTCAACCCAGAATTTAAACCTGTGTCAGAAGGTTTACTTTGTCTTCCACTCTCAGTGCGTGGCGAAGTGTCGCATGAATTAAAAATGTACAAGACGATGATATGATCGAACCAATCAACTCATCACCCTGGATTTCAAATTGTGTTGTCGCACGTCGGAAATCGGGGGAAATAAGACTGTGTGTTGACCTGAAAGCTGTAAACAACGCCATCATTCCGGACAAGTATCCACTGCCAACAATGGAGGAACTTTCTGCCGAGTTTCACCACTCAGCAGTCTTCACCAAGCTGGACATGAGAGACAGAGCCATCTGCGGGTCCCCATGGCTGAAGATAGAAAGTACTTGACAGCATTCATCATACATGAGGGAGTTTTCCAGTACTGTAGGATGCCGTATGGACTTAGTACAGCACCTAGTGCCTCCCAGAAGATTGTGTCTTCTGTACTGAAGGGGATAGATGGCTGCATCAACCTCCTGGACGACATTGTCACCCACGGACACACACAGGACCAGCATGACACACGACCGCAGCCAGTGCTTAACAGGCTGGCTGAGTATCACATCACACGTAATCGTGAGAAGTGTCAGTTTGTCAGGACGGTTTGAAACATTTATGCAGAAACGTGGTATCGAGCATCGTCGCAGTGCGCTGTACAACCTACAGTGCTCAACAACCCGGTTACCCGCTGTACCAACGGCCCAGGTGAAACAGACGTCCACCGCGGTACCTTCAAGACTAACCGACGAACTAGTGAGCGTTTGTTGCAACATTAGTCAGCTGTTAAATTAGCAAAACGTCAGTGGCTACATTGGTACTTTGATCGGTTCGCGTGCGCCTCTCTATTGTTCGATTTCGGACCAGTACTCTTTACAGAGAGGGGGGAAATATGTTGTGTTCTGTTACTTTAACAGTGTGCCTTTAATGTATTTGATCAGCTGACGTCAGCCTCGTTCTGGGGTGAAACGTGGCTCCGCCATGATGCTGTATTACAGTCAGTTCAACGTTACGATAGTCTGGTGTTGTTTGTGATATTTCCGTGTTATCGGCATAACAACGGGTAACATTAAAGTTGCATTCTGAGTTCCTCCAAGTTTAAAATACAAATTTCCAGCGAGTCAACATGTCCCATACACTACATATCACTTTCTTCAACTCCCTATAAACTTGTTTTCACATAATATGCCATTTTAAGATAAAACGGCGCAAAAGACGAACATTATTTCCACTAATCAACTTTTGTTAATTCGCTGATTGGTTGGACATAATCGACAATGGAATCCTGCAGTCGAGCGGGTGACGTGTCAGGCATGCGCAATAGTAAATTCTAAAAGGCGTTCTGCGGACACTGTCTTTTGCGTTTCTGTCTAAACAACCGTTAAACTGTCTAAACAAACTGAAAAGTATCACGACTGGTTGGATTTTGCGGTTAAGGTTAATGTCAAGATTATTTCTGCAAAGTGTCTGTAATGGATGTTGTAAAAACATCAAAAATAGCGAAAGCCGTGTCGTTTTGTTGACATTTTGGGGGTTCTCATAACGGCGGAACACGGCGGCGGAACGCGGCACCGATGTAAAATATATCTAGCATTTGGTGTGTGCTTTGAATCGGACTTATGCTTCACGCATAGTCAATTATTAATGTAATACACCCTGTTCGACAATATGAAGGCACAATATATATATATATTAAGTTACACTTTTAGGAGACGGAACGTTGATGGAACGATTGACACCTACCGGCGGTTCCGGCGATCACCAACGAAATGTCACCGTCGTTCCGCGACGTTCCGTAGCATAACATATTCCTTAATCTAGATATTATGCCTTCATGTTGCCAGACAGGTTGTAAATATTCATATATGAATATTTAAGTATGTATGAAGTATCAGTCTCATGCGAAGCACACATCGAATGTTAGATGATTTTTACATCGGTTCCGCGTTGTTCCACCTCGTTCCTCGGTTTACAGAGCCCCGACATTTTGGAACGTCAACAATAACATGAACGCATGTCATGGTCGATGTTGTCTAGGCAAAGTCAAGACGTTAATAATCGTGTTTTTTCTATCAAAGACAGTTCGGTACACATTAATGCCGTGACTGGCAGTGGCCAGAGCGCCAATGGCACGCACACACACACACACACACACACACACACACACACACACACACACACACACACACACACACACACACACACACACACACACACACACACACACACACACACACACACACACACACACACACACACACACACACACACACACACACACACACACACACACACACACACACACACACACACACACACACACACACACATTGCCTGTTTATATTACTTGTTTATTACCTGTTTAATCCGAGACCTATATTTGAAAATTATGGGTAAACATTTCAGCTAAATAACAACTTGTATAGATAGCATCGTTTTGGATTGGTGTGGGCATGATATGAGGCGCGGGTTCCAGGGGGTGAGGGTGCAGTTCCCCCTGTTTTGCTTTCGGATGATACTGTTGGGTTATTTGTTTATCTTCAAGGGGTGCAGTTGGAGGTTTTTGGTGATCCTCAATGGCGTGCAGATATTCTTTAAATAGGTGGATGTATTCACTCCATTGGTCAAATTGTACATCTGCCCCTGATTATAATCTACCTTATGAGAAAGCAGTGTCCTGTGTGCCCAGTTGTTTTGATAAATGTCTGATGTATTCTTTACGCGCCTGTTCCAAACGCGACGAAACATGTCGACGTTCAGGTACATGTTTGGAGAGCTGCAGTGTTTCGTCCTAAGAAGGTCTCTGTGTGCATTCGTGTGCTTCAATAACATGCCCACCTCCGCGTGCACTGTTGGTCTTTCAACTGTCTCGTGTCGTTAGCGGTTATAGTTCAGTAATTTTTCTAATTGCCCGGTATACCAAACTATTCAATCGTTGTTAATGCAAAACGTATACACTTGATTACTACCAGTTGGTGTACAGTTGCGGTACTGTGCCTTTCTAAACAATCTGTCGTGGACCATTAGTTTCCGTCAATCTCTTATCACGTATATTGACATGTCAGAAATGCGCCACACAATGGTCGAGGAAACTCACGGTCCGGTTGTTGAACTGAAAGGTCCACAACAGCTATCCTTTGTTACACTTCTAGGTCGTAGTACGTACGTTTGTGCAGCCATGTCACGTGTGCATTTCATCAAAACTCCGTTGGTAATTATATAATTGTGGCACAGTTGAATAGTGTTTTCTTTGTAATCTAACGATTCTGTGGTGCGCAATGACACGGAGAATAGAACAACATACTCTAAATCGTGGGCAAGTTAATTCATTCGCTGTTGCACCAGTTCACTCAGTTGTATGAATGACTGGCATAGACAGTGGTGGACAACCTTCGCGCATTAATTGCAGCATGACTGAATGCTTCCCAGAGAAGTCGAGATGGTGTTTGATTGACCAGATCTGCCAGGGAGTAAAGTGTAAAGCGCTTTAAACAATCCTAAGGACTGGATACTGCCCTTTTTCTTTACTTTTTCTGAAGCTGGCGAATTGCAAGCATTGTGATTAATGAACATGGCATTTCTTGTTAACCAATCAAGTATTGTCGCATTCCACTTTGTTTTGGAGGGGGGAATAGGCGCGGGAACAGGGGCAAAGGAGGCAATTGCTCCCAAGGAATTTCGCTGGGGTAGACATGGTTTTGCCCACCCCCTAATAAATCTGACCCTGAAGGTATGTTTTTGGCGAGCCTCAGCGGGGGTGGAGATTTAAGTAATCACGATATGATGATGCAGTTTCGGTTCGAAGGTTGCAACTCACCAAACACATCAACAAGATCCATAACATTTTGCATTCCAAGCCCGCCGAGATGTGACAGGGAAACATAAATTGCCAAAAAGGCCATACCCAAAGTCCCCTCCCCAGCGCGCCACCGATGGTACAGGAACACCGGTGGCGACGGTCTCTTACCTGCATCTCCTCTTCGGACCGCGGGGTTTTGCCCACCTCGTTGATGCAAACCTTCCTCGCCTGTCTCGGCTCCGGGTTGCTGCTTCGCGTGTGTGTCGAGTACAGTCGCGTCGTGATCGCCGTCAGCTCTTGGTTGTCGACAGGATCCTTGCTAATCTCGTCCTGCCGCGAGAACACGAGATCAGGGCACCGTTTCAATAAGTTAATGAGCTTATAAGAAAACCCACCATTAACTAGAATCTGTAAAAAGGCGCATTTTGAAAATGCAAACATCTGCAATCATATCATCAAAGACACTATAATCGTGTCACAGCGGGGAAAGTGTCCCGGTGGCGAGTCCTTCTGTTGACAGTTTCCAACATACAAGATCACTATTAAGGAGCAAAATCGATTCTAAAGACCAAAATCGAGCTCATGAGCTCATAAAAATGTTAGCGAAACGGTCCTTTGTGGTGGTCCACGCACACCAATGCCGCAGCCAGACAATTCCACCCCGTGCACTAACGATTTTGTTTTAATACATAGTGTACATTTTAGGTTTGTTTTGTTAGTAAAACATTCTGTACAATTCTATAGAAAATGTATAGAAATTTATAGTTTTTTTGCGATTTTGGCAGAAATACAAACCTTATATCATATTTCAATGTCCATTTTGTTTACCTCGACAAACAAACAAAACCAAAACTAATAAAATGCCTGCACTCTGCGTTTAAAAAGCAATAGACAAAATGACCTAGTTTCTCAAAACATTGCTTTTAAAAGTTTTCGTCCATTATTAGCGATGAATAAATAAATACTGAATATATTAGGTATCTTTTAATGCTCATGATCTGTGAAACCCCCAAAAAGGTACAAAACTACATTTCACAATTGTGTAAGTTCACATCCTCTTAGATATGGCAGCTAGGTCACGCATTTAAAAGTAAATGTCTTCGTACCTTGATGACGTAGCGACGTTTATCCTCTTCCGGGCGACTGCTGATGGTCCACGTCTCGTAGAAGTGTTGGATGATGCCGTCGAGCTCGCTCTGAGTGACGGGCGGTCGACTGATCGTGTCGGCGGCGACGATCGCTGGTGGACCTTTGCTGCACACCCTCGGCCCGCATGGGGCGCCCGGTCTAGGAGACGCGACTTGTCTGCAGCATGATTCCGGGTTATCACACCTCTCCTTGCTGCAACACTGCTTCAGTTTGTGGTACTCCACCCAGAAATGCCGCTTCATGAAGTCGTCGAATTCCTCCTTCGTCATCGACTTGGCCAGCGGAGACGGTTCGGGCTTGAATTTGTGGCACACCTTCGGTGGACTGATCGGGCCCGGCTTACCGCTTGCGTTCTTCTTGCAGCATTCCTCCGGGTTGGCGCAGACCGCCTCGCCGCAGCACTTCTTCAGCTTGTGGTACTCCAACCAGAAGTGGCGCCTCAGGAAGCCATCCAACTCCTTCTTGCTCATCGACTTCGCTGCCGAAGTTAAGAAATAGTTATCAGTATGCTCAACATGTGTAATTGTTGTGTCATATTTAAAATACAATTTTCGTGTATCTAAAAAAGGCGAGTGCGCACATATGCGCACACATCTAACCGTATACATTGTACACGCGTGCACACATGCACGCACGTGCACGCGCGCGTGAACACACACAGACAAAGATATGTACACGCACGCACGCAAACACGCACACATGCACGCACGTACACCCCCACACACCCCCACACAAAATTAACGTAGTTGGGAGCAGACTGGGATTGGCAGGATATCTACAGAGAATATGCTTGCAAACCGCTGTTTTTATCATATTCGTGATCTTCGCCGTATTCGCCGGTATATGTCAATTTATGTTGCTAAAACTATTGCAACAGCGCTTGTTAGAAGCAGACTTGACTATTGCAATTCCCTCCTTTATAATATCGCTAGCAAGGATATCACAAAACTTCAGCGTGTCCAAAATTGTCTAGCAAGAGTAGTAACAAGATCTCCTCGTTTTTTTCGCCCTGTACCACTTTTGAAGTTTTTGCATTGGCTTCCTGTACGATATCGTATAATATTTAAGATCTGTACCATCACATACCAGGCACTGTCCAGTAAGCAACCATCGTATTTGCATTCATTGCTTACTCCTGTAAGAAAACCACCCAGCTTCGATCATCTAATTCTGACATACTTTTTGTTCGCAGAGTCAACACTAACATTGAAACTAGGGCTTTTTCTGTTGCTGCACCAACTCTTTGGAATATGCTCCCTCTTAGTGTTAGATCAGTTGAAAATATTACTAAATTCCGTCGCCATTTAAAAACTTATCTTTACAACCTTGCTTATCCACCATATTTCCCTAGCGCATTGACCCATATGTTGACAACTGGAATACTACTTATGGATTTTGAGATTGACCAATCCTTTTGTTTTGATGCGCCTCTGAGCTTGGTTTCCAATGATTTAGATGCAATAGAAGTTATCTTATTATTATTATTGTAGCAGCATGCAAGATGGTACTAGGACAGACGTTCCTACCTTACTTTGGCCGTTACTTCCGGATCGCACGCGTACGCACACGCACACGCGCACACACACACATACACGGACAATCCGTATGAAATAACATGTATGCTGCTAATTAACTATAATGAGATCATCAGCCAGAAAATACCTTATTTCTAACCAACTGGTGGACGGTCGCTCGCACGCACGCACATACGCGCACGCACATACACACAAACCTTTGAAGCGCTGTTCCGGCGTCTCTCCCCTATTGTCGGGTATGGCCGAACTGTTGTGCAGACGATCCGACATTTTATCGACCTTCTGTTTCGAGACGGCCATGACGCGCGTGCTTCGACCAGCTATCTGTACTCAAAGATCGATGCCTCTTCAGGAGGGTTGGAATGGGATGTCCTAATGATGACTCGATGGCGTTTAAACAAAGCTCCCTAGACACCTATCGTTTGTGCGACGTTACCGGACGACGGTAGATGTTGGTGTCTGCTGCTATGGTATTCGTAGACGCGTGTGGTATAAACCGCAAGGCCAACAGTTCAACCCGTACAACAAGCAGACGACGATTAACAAGGCCGGGTGACGCGGTTTGCAGTCAATCGAAGCTAATCCGAGTCGAAGTCTCTATTGTACCCGTCCCATTCAAAGCCGAACGGTTAGCCGGCCGTCGCTTTGATAAACCGGTCCGTTAATAGTTCATGCATCGTAGATCTTTGTGTAACAACGTTATTGCTTTTCTAGCTCTGTATCGGAATCTGTAGTATATCCTAATCAAATGACATGTAATCTCCGTGTTTGCCAGTTTGCGTCTACACTAATTCAGACGCGGGTTCGGTGTGTTTGTTACGAACATTGACGTACTTAACCAGATTATACAATATGCTTTGTGCAAAATGCAGGACCGTAGGCTGGGATGAGGAGTGCGAACGAACCCCGCCCCCATTGAGTTAAAAGTGCTCCGCTTGGGGAATTAATTCCGGTAGCTTGGAAGGAATTATTTGTGGTTGATGACGCAAAACATGCTTGAGACTGGGGACAACACTGTTAACAGTGATGGATTTTGTGGGTAATGTGCAACCCCTGGTCGAAACCCCCCAAAAAACATTCCTCAAAATTACTTATTGAAAATCAAACCAGTCCCATGATTAATGTATGGCAGTATGTCAGTTCACGGTCACCGTGTGCGCGCGCACATGTGTGTGTGTGTGTTTGCGTGTGCGTGCGTGCGTGTGTTATGTACGTGTTGGTACGTGAGTGCTGAATGAATTATATATGGTAAATCAGCAGATTTTAATTGCTGTTCAGCTGGTCGAAAACTAAATTACTTCGACACATTTCAAATTGTATGTAGACGAAGTAAATAAGGGGGTATGGAAGCAAACTGTCTTCATACTAGGATTGTTTTGTCTCATTGTACGTACGCTACATTGAGTATATATATATATGTATGTATGTATGTATATATATATATATGGAGAGGACACACCAGCTTCACCTCACGGTGTAGATAAAACACGGAAAGCAGCCGTTTACCGGTTATAAGCTTCCTGCTCGATTGGCGTAGAGTGTGGCGCCAGGGGTTGCTTCCGACGGTGGGAGAGATCTACAGATCTCACTGGATAGCTACCGCCCGCCTCAAGCTGGGCAGCCCCCAGCCAGCAAGGTGTTGTCTCGCCACAGTTTACCTGCCTCACTGGGTGCGTGGGGCTTAGGGTTTTGCAACCTGAAGAGTGGACTGAAATTCTTGCACAAAGCAACACAAGACAGTGCACAAAACAGACAATGAAAAAGAAAACGGACCGGAAGCGGAAAAAGAAATCGACTATGAAGTTGGGATGCTGGAACATTCGTACCATGACGACCGGCATCTCACAGGACCTCCAAGACATCAGTGACGCCCGAAAGACTGCAGTCATTAACAACGAGCTCAAAAGGTTTGATGTCGACATCGCCACACTCCAAGAAACACGCCTGGCCGAATCAGGGTCTTTGAGGGAAAAGACTACACGTTTCCATTGGCAAGGCAAGGGACTCGACGATACAAGAGAGCACGGCGTAGGCTTTGCAGTCAAGAACACACTGCTAGGGATGATAGAGCCTGACGGAAACGGACATGAAAAACTCCTCTTGCTCCGTCTTCAAACGTCCGATGGTCCTGTCAACCTCATCAGTGTGTATGCGCCAACCCTGTACTCAACATCAGAAGCCAAAGATGAGTTTATGGAAACCTGGAATCCATCATCAGCCAGATACTGCCACAGGAAAACCTGCTCCTGTTGGATGACTTCAACGCAAGGGTGGGAGCCGATCATGTCGCCTGGCCAGTCTGCCTGGGACATCACGGAGTCGGCAAGATAAATGAGAATGGACAGCGGCTTCTTGAGTTGTGCTGCTACTTCGACCTCTGCACCACCAACTCCTTCTTTCAGACGAAGCCCCAACACAAGACATCATGGATACACCCCTGATCAAAGCATTGGCATAATTTTATTGATCATCACTAGACGCTGTTGCCTCCAGAATGGTCTGATCACTCGATCCTACCACAGCGCTTACTGTGACGACACAGACCACTCCTTGGTGTGCTGCAGGATTAGGTTGCAGCGGAAGAAGATACTTCGCTCTAAACGCGAAGGAAAACCTCGCATTGATGTGAGCAAGACAACACATCCCGAAAAGGCAGCACTGTTTAGAGAGGTACTGGAGGATGCACTGAACAACAATCTACCACTTGACACTGCCACTCAGACATGGAACCATGTACGCGACACAGTACAAAATGCTGCCATCACAGTCTTTGGAAAGAAAAAGTCAAGGAAAACAAATGATTGGTTCGAGGCTAACTGCAGTGTGATGACTCCAGTTATCGAGGCCTAGCGTGCAGCCCTTGAAGAACACCAGCGCTCACCCAGCCAAGCAACCCTCTAGGTACTCCGAACAACCAGAAGCAAAGTCCAGCAGACTGCTAGGCGCTGTGCGAACGAATACTGGCACCAGATATGCAAGGACATCCATCGGTCAGGTGATACATTCAACACTGGGGCCATGTATGACGGCATCGAGAAAGCCATAGGCCCTACTCAGAACAAGACAGCCCCCTTGAGGTCCTCCACAGGCGAGCCCATCCATGACAGGAAAAAGCTAATGGAGCGGTGAGTAGAGTACTACTCAGAACTATTCTCCAGAGAGAATGCTGTCACCAACTCAGCCATGGATGGCATAGAATGTCTTCCCATTCTAACAGAGCTAGACGAGGAACCAACCATCGACGAACTCAGCAAGGCTATTGATAACCTCACCAGTGGAAAAGCACCTGGAAGCGATGGAATTCCACCCGAAATCATCAAGTGTGGCAAGAGCACTCTACTCAAACCCCTACACGTACTTCTTTGTTAGTGCTGGAGTGAAAGGGCCATGCCACAAGACATGAGGGATGCCAACATCCTCACGCTATACAAGAACAGAGGAGACAGGAGTGATTGTAACAATTACAGAGGCATCTCACTCCTGGGCGTAGTTGGCAAGTTGTTTGCTCGTGTCATCCTGAACAGACTACACATACTCGCTGACAGATTCTACCCCGAATCCCAGTGTAGCTTCAGAGCAAATAGATTAACTAGTGACATGATATTTTCGCTTCGACTGTTACAGGAAAAATGCAGGGAACAGAAGAAGCCGCTGTACATTGCCTTCATCGATCTTACCAAAGCCTTCGACCTTGTGAGCAGGGATGGTCTGTTCAAGTTCCTACCGAAGATAGGATGACCCCGAAGCTCTGCAACGTAATTAGGTCATCCCACGATGATATGAGAGGTACAATCCTGTATGACGGTTCTACTTCCGAGACTTTTAACGTTACCAGTGGCGTCAAACAGGGATGCGTCCTCGCCCCAACCCTCTTTGGGATATTCTTTGCTCTTATGTAGAAGCACGTCTTTGGATCTTCGACAGAGGGAGTGTACATGCACACGAGATCTGACGGAAAATTATTAAACTTGTCTCGCCTAAAAGCGAAGACCAGGGTGCCCCTGGCCATCGTCAGAGACTTTCTGTTTGCGGATGATGCAGCAGTCATCACGCATACTGAGGACGAGCTACAAAACCTCATGAACCGCTTTGCAAAGGCATGCATGGATTTCGGACTGACAATCAGCTTGAGAAAGACTAGCATCATGGGGCAGGATGTGGTCACTCCCCCAGCCATCACCATAAACGTTTAGTTATTATTTATTTATCTATTTATTTATTTTTCGTATACATTTTAGCCTAATTTATTGATGTTTACATTAATTTTAGTTTATTTATATAAAGAAAAAAATATGATCTTAACAATTTTATTTTATGATATTTTACATCACATTCCTTTTCTACTTCTACTATATTTATTGTTTTTTTAATTGCTATTATTATTAGTTCATTTTATATATGATATAATAACTATTGTTTTTTATTCAGATGCATTATTTTTAACATACACTTGTATATTGTTGTAAAGCGTTGTGAACAATATTGGATGTGGCGCTTAACAAAATAAAATATTATTATTATTATTATAAACAATTATGAGCTAGAGGTCGTCCACCTCTTCACCTACCTCGGGTCCATCATTGCTGACAACCTCTCATCAGAAGCAAAAAGCAGCAGAAGGATTGGGCGAGCGGCCTCAACACTTGCCCGGCTTACAAAGACAGTGTGGAATAACAAAATGCTGACAGAGTACACAAAGGTGACAGTGTACAACGCCTGCGTGCTGAGTACACTTCAGTACGGTAGTGAGTCCTGGACACTGTTCTCCACTCAGGAGAATCGACTGAACTAATTTCACATGCGCTGCCTGCAGCGCATTCTCGGGATCTCCTGGAAGGACCGAGTCCCCAATACAGAGGTCCTCTCACGTGCCAAGTCTGTGAGCCTGGTGACCATGCTCAGGCAACGCCGCCTACCTGTGCATCGGATGGAAGATGGGAGACTTCCAAAAGATATCCTCTACGGAGAGCTGGCCTCTGGAAAGAGAGCTGCAGGACGTCCCCATCTGCGCTTCAAGGACGTATGCAAGCGAGACTTGAAGGCACTAGACATAAATATTGACAACTGGGAGGAACTTGCTGGAGAGCGATCCACATGGAGGCAGAAATTACACGGGGGTCTCAAAAGAGGAGAGGATACCCTCCGCAGGTTAGCAGAAGAAAAACGCAACCGCAGAAAAAACACACAGGCTAAGAACAGAGCCGAGAGCGCCTTCAAATGCAACATATGCAATAAAGACTGCCACTCAAGAATTGGCCTCTGCAGCCACAACAGACGCTGCCCAGCCAACAACTAATCGACACCAAGGCACATATCTACAGTCTTACGAGACTGCAGGATGCCTACTACTATTACTACCACTTTGTAGGGGTTTTCGACGATTTGAGGTTAAGGTCACCCCTCAAGGTCACCATAAATGTCATTTTGTATCAGCAATTGTTATTGGAGGTACATTAATCGTCATAATTATATTTGAAACCATTCTTTAGTATTTGGGTGTCTAGTTTTCACAACACATGCTGTATAGTGCTGTAACTTATGCCATTTGAAAGCTTATTGATACAAACCAGTTTTTTATTTCCTACTTTTCAGGTGACGTGTGAAAATTGATGTGTGAAAATCGTCGCCAGCAGTCCTAAATGCTAAATCTTCAACGCTAACAGAGCTAGTGAATCATAGAGCTGGGGCACTCCGGTCCGCGCCATTGTGTAAATTGACTTCTCACTGGATGAGTTCCACGGATATGTCTTGAGCGTGACCAACCATATCTCGCGCGCGAACCCCGGAGTGAAACGGGCTCCCATCAAGCTTGACCCCTTCGACACGTCGACTTCCAAGCTACCAGACTCTTACGTGATCCAGCACCCAGTCGAACTCACTCAAACGGATGCACCCAAACTCGGCGACAGCGTAGTCAGGCCGCCCCTTGATGTGCGAGGTGCCAAGGTCAAGGATGAGGCGTAGATGGCGCACGTCACCAGGGTGCTGAAGCAACGCGCTTTAGCAGAGGGTGACGTAATCACCTGGTCGGGGTACAACTCGTTGCTAGCAAGCGGCGAGTCGGTGAAGCCCCCTGCCGAGATCGGCGTCTATCCCCTCTTCCCAGACAAGGCCGCATCCGCATCTTCAAGAAGCACACGATGGAGCTGACGATGCACGGCATTGAGTTCCTCAACCCGGGCCAAACCAGCGTACTCGGTGCAGATCAGCCACTGTATGTTATCATCAAACTCAACCATTGGCAATACCCCGACACTTTGGCAGATAGCTGGTTGCTATGATGGGCGCGCTGCACATCGAAGACAACATGCATCTTATGATAGGCAAGCTGCTGCGCGACTCGGGGTGGGCCAACGTCCTTTCTCAGGCGGAGGTCCTGACATCCGGTCGCGCACAATCTGGAGCTGCCTATGACTCGCTTTGTGCGGTTCCTGCGGGAGGGGGACTTCCCTCTATATGTGCAAGCATGTGACGAACTCTGCGGCTGGTTTAACGCCCTGTATCACACAAATTACTCGCGTTGGCTGCCGGTACATGTACGTGACATGGTCGAGCTAGCCGAGAAACACCTTGAAGTACATGCTGAATTCACGAAGGGCAATTTTGTTGTGCAGAAATTAGCTAGAAAGTTCAGCTTCATGACCAAGGATCAAGCCCATGAACAGGCCAACAAAAGCCTCCAGGCGCATGGCGGAGCGGCTGGACTCTATGAGAACTCCGAGGCCCTTACACTGTTCATGCTGGCCGGACCTGACTGCGCGCCCATGGTTGAGGAGTTCGAGGTCGTTCACGACCTACCATCGTCATCCACCGTTCATCACGAGGAAGGGCACAGCTTGCAAGTCAAGTTTCGAAATATGTACTATCGCTGTCGATGTGATAGAGCAACCCTTTCCTTGCTACAAGTCAGGAGCTTGTAGCACTCGATACACAGAATGTAATGGAACAGGCCGTCACTACCTCTCTATCTCAAATCCGTGAAGCTGACCAAGCCCTTCACGCAGCATATGTCATGCAAAGGCTCGAAAAGGCCTCAATACCAGTATCAGATACCATCACGCGGAACAACATGTTAACCTTCGCCAACCGACCTGACCCCAAGAAAAAAGGCAGGAAGGACAGTGGTGTACAGAGGCAGAATATGACCTTAGTCACGCAACTTTTCCTCTCACTCCAGTCGCGTCCCGATGCCGACATGACGGACTTCTTTCGGTTCGAAGATCAGCGAGAGCCACCGAGTCTGGCGGATCGAGGGTCGCTGCGATCTGGGACGAAGTCCGACATTCTTCAATGCCTCAATGCACCTACTGGCCGCGCAGCTGCAGCCAAACAAGCCAGGTCGTGGTGTTGGATATAGCGGCAGTGATCCACATGGTGCGCCCCACAACAGCAAAGACATTCAGTGAGTACGTGCCGCTCCACATCGTACCATTTCTGGAAGGCAAAATGAAGAGTGGTACCCAACGCATCGAAGCTGTATGGGATAATTACCCCGAATATGATAACCTCAAAGCTCTCACGCAGCATCGACGCGGGAATGGCCAATGGACAAGAGTCGGCGATTGCAGCACTCCAATCCCGAAGTGTGGATGGAACCGCGGCTTCCTACAAAATGAGAACAAAGAGGAGCTGTTTTCATTCATCAGCACACATATCTCCAAGACTGACATGGGCGGAACGCTCCTCCTGGATACCCACTTTGAGACCGTGCTCTCCAACATACGTTGTGACCTCGCAACACTTCAGCCGTGCAACCATTCCGAGGCGGACACCAGTATCGACCTGCATCTGGAACATGCTGCAGAGCAAGGTAATAAAACAGCATATTTTCACACAGTGGAAAGCGTTTTCGTGGTTTGGCAGTCCGGTTTTTCGAGACCCTCGGCCTATCGAAGCTCTGGGTGGGCTTCGGTAGCGGAAAATAGTACCGTGACATTCCAGTCCATACCATCTACTCCGATATCGGTCCGTCAAAGTCCTTGGCACTACCCCTCTTCCACAGCCTAACGGGGTGCGACACGACTTCACAGTTTCTTGGATGTGGCAATAAGACCGCCTGCTTGGCGCGTCTCCATGGCAATCAAGTTCTGGCGAAGGATATGCTGCATTCTTCATTTGCCCTCATCAATCTAAACCGGTTCTCACGGCATTTTATGGCAAATAATAGGGTCAATCTCGAACAAATTGCAACAGAAAGTATCCCAACTGTTTTATACACAGGAAGGTGCCCTGTATAACATATAAAAAGTCTACCAAAATTCTTCAAGGGGAAAGTATTTAAATTAGGGTAAATATTTTCGCTATTTACCCCATGTTGAAATTCCTATTTTCCTATATAGACCAGGCCAAGATTGTAAAAAGTGCTCTAGAAAAATTGAATGTGGCATTTTAGAGTAAAAGTTGTAACACCTTTATGTATTTTGATCTCCTGAATCCAAAAATGAGTGAGTGTTACCAACCTGGATTTTGGCCCCATCACCTCAAAATGGCCGCCATCCTTCACAATATCCTTCATAACTCAGTTGGCACACGACGAGGACGATGATGACGATAACAGTGGCTGAACAGATTTAATCAGTATGCAAGGTTACACTGTTAATGCTTAGTAAACGACTGTTGCATCATAGCAGCAAATTCTGAGTTAAAGCTAAACATGTACAATATATTTTTATTGCTAGGGAGACTTTCCTTAGGATATTAATTTGCAATAACTGAAACTATCATATGTGAATTCCTCGACCCTGAAAATGTGGGAATAGCCACCAAAATTGACCTACTACATGGCTTAGGAACCGAGATACGACAGATATTGTGAAGGGTGGCGGCCATTTTGAATATCCATTTTTCAGGATGATTGGGACAAAATCCAGCTTGGTAACACTCATTTGTGGATTCAGGTCAAAATACAACGTTTACTCTAAAATGCCGCATTAATTTTTTTATTTAGAACTTTGTTAAAATCTGGGCCTAGTCTATATAGGAAAATAGGATGGGGTAAATAGCGAAAATATTTACCCTATTTTAAGTACTTTCCCCTTGAAGAATTCTGGTAGACTTTTTATATGTTAGACAGGACACCTTCCTGGGTATAAAAAAAAGTTGAGATACTTTCTGTGGAAATTTGTTCGAGGTCAAGTTGTATAATGCCAGGACTAATGTCCCTTCATTTGAATTTGATTGTGTGTGTGTGTGTGTGTGTGTGTGTGTGTGTGTGTGTGTGTGTGTGTGTGTGTGTGTGTGTGTGTGTGTGTGTGTGTGTGTGTGTGTGTGTGTGTGTGTGTATGTGTGTGTTGTTAAATCGCCTAGAATCTACCTTCGTGCACTTTATTTTAATTTTACAATAAATTACGTTGTCACATAACCCGGGCCAAGGAACACATAACCCGGGCCAAGGCCAAGGCCAAAGGCAAGCTCCGAGCTAATCCACATAGAAGGGACCATTGTCATAGAAAATAACAGCTAGACCATGCTTTCGAAAACATATGTTATTTTTCAAGGCGAATACGATATGTTAGACAGCATGTACAATGTGTAATATTTATTGTTATTCTTCAGTGCAAGTACAATATGATAGCCAGCGTGTACAATATTGTAATAGCTACTGTTATTATTCAGGACAAGTACGAGATGACAGACAGCATGCAAAATGTATTAGTTATGGTTATTCTTCAGGACGAGTACAAGACAATAGACAGCGTGTACAATGTATAATCGTTATTTTTTTATTCCTCGGAACGAGTGCGAGATAATAATAAGCGTGTGCTATTTGTAATATTTATTGTTATTCGTCAGGATGAGTATATAAGATGAAAGACAACTTATACAATGTGTTATAGTTATTGCAATTTTTAGGATGGGTACAGGATGATAGAAGACGTGTACAGTGTGTAATAATTATTGTTATTCTTCACGACGACTACGAGATGACATACAGCATGTACAGTGTGTAATATTTACTGTTATTCTTAAGGACGAGTGCAAGATGATAGACAGCATGTAGAATGTGTAGTAGTTATTGTTATTCATCAAGTGAAGTATGAAATGATAGACGGCGTGTACCATGTGTAGTAGTTGTTGTTATTCTACAGGATGAGTACTGGATTACAGACAATGAGTAATAGTTGTTGTTATTCGTCAGGACGAATACGAGATGACAGACAACATGTACAATGTGTAATATTTACTGTTATTCTTCTGCAGGACGAGTACGAGATGTTATACGGCATGTACAATGTATTATATTTATTGTTACTCTTCACGACGAATACGTGATGATATACGGCATGTAAACTGTGTAATAGTGGTATTCACCAGAATGAGCGCGAGATGATAGACATCATGTACAATGTGTAATATTATTGTTATTCTTTAAGACGAGTACGATATGATAGACATCATGTACAATATGTAATGGTTATTGTTATTCTTCAGGACGAGTACATGAATAATGACAGCATGTACAATTTCTAATGGTTATTGTTATTCTTCAGTATAATATATATATATGGTAGACAGCGTGTACGATGTATGGTAGACAGCGTGTACGATGTGTAATAGTTATTGCTATTCTTCTGGATGAGTACGAGGTGCTAGATAGCGTGTACAATGTGTAATAGTATTGTTTTTCTTCAGGATGAGTACGAGATGACAGACTGCTTGTACAATAATAGAATAAGATAACTTTATTGTTATTCTTCAGGACGAGTATGATATGATAAACAGCGTGTATAGTGTGTAATAGTGTACTCGAGTACATTTTTGAAGTACTCGTACTCATGAAATTTATGGGTCATGGACTTGTACTCGTACTCACTGTACTCAGATTTTACGAGTACATTACGAGTACATCTGAGTACTTTCTCAATATGTACTTGGGAAAATAAATATATTTGGTTATAAAATGAAACTTTCCTGAAATATTTAAATGTTCAACTATTGTTTTAAATACTTTGTTAATTCTGATAAAATACCACCTTACCATCCCTACACATAGTACATCCTCATTCTCTGATAACCATGACTTATGATACCCAAACATGGCAACAGGCAGCATCTTTTCCCAGTCAGAAACACCCTCTTCCAAACAATAATTGTAGGCTATCAGTTCAGGCCATAAGCCTGTTTGTTTAATTGAGCCACCAGGATGTCCATAAAGAGCCAATTAGCAGTTAACCCACCAGTTAGACAGGAAATGCCTTTGATGTAGTCTGGAGACCATGCCACTTGACTGTGGCTGACAGTGCTAACTGCTAAGAACAAGAAATGCCAGTCTTTCTCTGTAGAAGTAAGGTGGCTCAAGTCAGACTGCCTCCTACACTTGTATAATCCCATGCCAGCAGCCTGGCTAAAAAGTCCAAAGGGGATGCTGAGCCTGTTATGTGGACATGTGCTAACCCTTTCAACAATTAGTAGTCTACGATCAGAAAATATAAACTGCAAACATATAATATCAGCAGATCGTACTCAGCTTTTAGCAATGTACTCGTACTCATCCATCATCAAAGTACTCGTACTCGTACTCATGAAAATGTACTCGGCCCCAGGTCTGGTAATAGTTATTGTTGTTCATCAGGACGAGTACGAGGTGATAGACAGCGTGTATACGGAGGAGAAGAAGCAGCTGAATGAGCTGGAGAAGCACTTCAAGACCTTGGAGGAGGAGTACGACCAGATCATGGAGGAGCGACGCATCCCACGGGAGAAACGGGAGGAGGCGGAGAAGAAGCTATGCATGGCGATGAAGACCGCGACCATCATCTAGTCCTTTTGGCGCTCGTTCATGGTGCGCAAGACACTGAAGACGAAGTAAAAGAGAAAGGGCCTACAAGGAAAGAAGTAGAAGCAGTGTTTGTTACAGTGTATGCCACTGTTTGGGCGTTCACCTGCGTGACATTGTCTGTGTTGTGTTACTGTTGTTTTGTCACCGAGTGTAGCACACATATACGTCTTGTTGCATCACATCTCAACTGATCCTTTCACGTCAGCGGCGCTGATGATGACGTCAGTCTCAATATCTTCAGGCTGATCGCCTTGCGAAAGGCTGAACTTCTGTTTAGCCAATAATGTCGTTGCCTAGCGTGATTCAGCTCGTTTTTGATTTAGCCCTCCAGTTCAACCATGCTCTCCAGCCACTGGAGAGTATGGTTGAACAGGTAATTATATTTCGATTCCCTGGATTCACTGCGTTTGTCTTTGAGTTGGGGCTCGGTTGTCTGCACTGTTCTCACGGGTGGACCAGCAGAGTCAATTACTAAGCAAAAATACACGTGATTCAGCTAAATTCCATATAGTGCATTGGACAGTGTTGCCAGAGGTAGTGTTGTCAACTTCCAACCTCGGCTTGTTCCATATTCTTGTTCCACCACAGCTGTCCAAGTACTTGTTCCATCACTGCTGGTCAAATACTTGTTCCAGCTCAGCTAGCCAAGTACTTATTCCATCACAAATAGTCAAGTACTTGTTCCATTACAGCTGGACAAGTACTTATTCCATCACAGCTGGTCAAGTACCTGTTCCATCACAGTTTTCCAAGTACGTGTTCCATCACAGTTGGTAAAGTACTTGATTCACTGCCGCTGTCCAAGTACTTGTTCCGTCACAGCTGTCCAAGTACTTGTCTCATCACAACTTACCAAGTACTTGTTCTATCACGTCTGGCCAAGTACTTGTTCCAATACATGCAGCTGGCCAAGTACTTGTTCCATCACGGCTGGCCAAGTACTTGTTCCAATACAGCTGTTTAGGTACATGTTCCATCACAGCTGTCCAAGTTCTTGTTCGATCAAAGTTTAATAGGGCATGTTGGTAGCGTTCGAACATTTGTATATATATATATACACTGTATATATATATATAATATATATATATATATATGTTGATCGGTTGTTAATTAATTAGTGGCTCTTATGATAGCGACATTTTGTCTTAATAGGAGTCACCGACCCCGTCTGATATCTATATATATATAGACAGTATGTTATCAAATAAAAGTTTTTTTTTTTATTCCTGCAAATTACTGAATTACATACATATGTATCATGCGTAGTATATATATTTGTGTTTGTATATGCTTTATTGTTTTTCTACAATCAAGTATGAAAAACAATTTGTACTTTTTATATACATGGGGTAAATAAACTTCTTCGTTCGTTCGTTCGTAACATCACTTAGTTTTGACATAATTTTTATTCATTGCAAACGTTCATTGAGCTATAGTATCCCCAAGAAGAGGGGCGATGCGTGAAAATCCAGCCTACCAAGATAACATTAATTAGAAAGGTTCCTGTAAACATGGAACGCGCCAACATTGTGTAGGAATATAAAAGTGACAATAAATGGTAAATAGACTGTGGGGGTAACTAACAATACAACTTCGTTTTACGTAAGTGACATTGCAATTTTAATGTTTATTATTTTTTGTGTGTCGCTGAAAACGTGACAAAATGGCTCACGAGTCCCAACCTTCCCCTACTTAAGGGCTTTTATAGAGCTGCCTTTGATGTTCACGCTGGGGTATATGATCTTCTGTAAAGTGGGATTTTCGCATAACTCGGATTAGATCTCTCGGTCCAATTGGAACCGAGTTACGCGATGTTCACTACGTATGCACTTATTTGCAGTTATATGTGAACGAGTCTCCATACACACAATACACAACCATATTGCGGTACGTTGATAATATACATTATTCAAACTATCTTCTAATTCATTGAGTCTGTGTTATATATATATGTGTGTGTGCGTTCGTGTGCGTGTGTGCGCGCGCGTGTGTAATACAAACCATATAAACACACAAGCAGGCACCGTAGACCCTATCAATAATTATGATGGCGCACGCACGCGTACACACGCACACACGAGCGCGCGCTCATATACATACACGTGCACGCACACACACACACACACACACACACACACACACACACACACACACACACACACACACACACACACACACACACACACACACACACACACACACACACACACACACACACACACACACACACACACACACACACACACACACCTGCACGCACGCATGTCTTCGTAGGCCACTAGTATAGACCCTTATATACAACGGTTTTTCTCCAAATTACATGCTTGAGTTTCCACCACTCCTGGATATAACTCAAATACTTCTCCGTTGTCGGCGAACAGATGCTGTTCATGTTCTCTCTCGGTCTTCCTTCCTACCACAACACAGCCAGCATGGTTTGCCGGCGCCGCTCAGTTGTACCACTTCTCGCGCGTGCTCATGTCCTTCTGCTTCACAACGACGCCGCTCTCCTGAAACTGTATGATGCGTTCGGTGTCGTTAAATAGCAGCGTACGCTCCGGGTATAGCAAGATGCGGCGGTTCTCCAGGCGGGCTCGACTCGCTCGCGTCGTCGCTGAGCTGAGGCGTTCCGTCACTTCCGCCACCTTCTTCTTGTTCACCTTTTGACCTATGAACCTCGTGTCAAGGCCGTCAATGGCGGGGTACATCTTGAGGCCGTAGCCAGGCAGGGTTGTTGGTTCAGGAGTGCGGCAGGGGACACCGCCCGAGCTGCTCTTTGTGTGCGCCGTGTTGAGACGGTGTGAGATCGCTTTCACGTCACCCGACGGCGCCGAGATCGTGTCTTTAGCCGTTGCTGGGTCTGCCTTGCACGGCACGCCACCTCCACTCGCCTTCGTCTCCGTCTGTCAACATGGCATCAACATGTCACGTCAGTTATAAGATGAAGATGAAACTTACGGATAGGTGCAATTAACACTGTAGGCCCTATACCACAGAAATATCATCGCAACGTACGAGTTAATTATAAGGCAATAACAAAACTTTAATTATAGTATGAGAAACAAAACGAAGGACGCAGAAAGAGAGCGAGAGAGAGAGAGTGAGAGATAGAGGGAGAGAGAGAGAGTGTGTGTGTGTGTGTGTGTGTGTGTGTGTGTGTGTGTGTGTGTGTGTGTGTGAGAGAGAGAGAGAGAGAGAGAGAGAGAGAGAGAGAGAGAGAGAGAGAGAGAGAGAGAGAGAGAGAGAGAGAGAGAGAGAGAGAGAGAGAGAGAGAGAGAGAGAGAGAGAGAGAGAGAGAGAGAGAGAGAGAGAGAGAGAGAGAGAGAGAGAGAGAGAGAGAGAGAGAGAGAGAGAGAGAGAGAGAGAGAGAGAGAGAGAGAGAGAGAGAGAGACGGAGAAGAATATGTATGACAGAGAGTGTACGTGGCGCTAGCGTGCATGTGTGCGAATAAAATCAGGGTGTTTCGATCTGCCACCTAAGCCCACCTCCTGATAAATAATGACCGCTCCCCTGTGGTCACAGGCTCACCTGCAGACGTGAAATGATTTGCTCCATCTGTTCGTTCGTCACCACTTTGGTGGCCCGCGACTCCTCCTCGGGATAGACGCCCTGACGACTCTTGGTAGGCGTCTGGAAGAGGCGTTCCGACACCGCCGTCACGTCCACCTTGGCGCCCTTCTGTTTCGGGTGTTCCGACATGCCTATTTCGTTCTCGACACGTGACGGGAATCAACGGAGCATGTCCAGCGGGCGGGTTGTAGTCGATGGCTGGTGCAACGCAACGATGCGAGACACGGAATGCGTATATCGTAGATCGGTTTAGCTGGTTGTATTCTGACCGTGTGTATACTCGATTTGTCGAAATAAGGCAGACGTATGACTTCTATTGATATTAACCTGATATAGACTGTTGGTTTCTGTTCTGTAAAATAAAAGATGCAGGCCTGGTGTGTGATATATATATATATATATATATATATATATATATATATATATATATATATATATATATATATATATCTATCTATATCAGATACCACGTCTTGCCATGCAACCCACAATACACCAGCTTGGGACAAGTTACGTAGACCTGTATAAATGCAATAACTAACACAAATATCTACGAGAAAATGTAGGACTCTTATAATTTACACGTCATGCGCAGATTGCCGCTTAATTCGGCTGGCGATTTTGCTAACTTCTGTATTAACGGTGAACATTCGCACTTACACCACACGTTCACGCACGCGAGCACGAAGTCAACTACTAATGATGCATTATTACCTACGCTGAATGACGAATCCGATTTTAAAACAATAGGCCTACCTCCAGACGCCGGTGTTACTTGAGTTGTATCGTTCTAGCTCGTCGCAGTAATTTTGCTACGCGATGCTCGGCCTCATGAGCTCCGACTTCCACCGCGAACATGACCAGAGCAGCGGGCCAAGCTACAAGCCTTGACGACCAGCACCGACGAACAATACAAAGGTGTTTTAACAACAATATCACTAGCCGATTAGCGGTATTGGTCGCGCCATAATACCGGCATTCTCAAAGCCTAGCGTGGGTCTGATTCTGCGTTACGAGATCAGCCGATATGAGCAACAAAAGACTTTGCAAGACCAGTTAATTGCTCGGTCTGAACTATTTCAGTGAGTGGAAGCATTAGCTTGTAAACATGGTTCATTCAAGTTAATTATTATCGTCATTAGTATCGTGTCACGATTGCGAAGTAGGCTTATCATATTATAGTCTACACACGACACGCCAATCTCAATAGTCAATCGTAATCTGTTTTCGCACTGAGTAGAAGTAATATTGATTGATCTAAAGGACAGTTTTACATATGCTAGGTGTAGAAACGAGCATTGTATACAGTCATTTAGCTCGGCATTGGCCAACTGTAATTAAGACTTAATTATGCAACCGGAGGATATTAACATGGCATATAGTGAATTTGTTAACACATTCACCGATCTATAGAATACTCATTGTCCGATAAGAAAGATGCATAATAAGATTCACAACGCGTATAAGCCATGGTTTACAAAAGGATTAGCAAATGCATGTAAAAATAAAAATAATCACTACAAAAAATAACTTGCATGTAAATCAAAAAGCACCGAGGCGAGATACCAAAAAAGTAAAATTAAGCTAATTAATATTTTAAGACAAGCCGAAAAAGATCACTATTCCAAATTATTGCAAAAAAATCAACATGATATTAAAGGAAGTTGGAAATTACTAAATTCAATAATCAAAAAGGGAAATATCTATAAATCTATTCCAGGTTCCTTTGTCTGTGACAATAAAATCCTTACTGATAAATCAGAAATAGACAATGGCTTTAACGATTTCTTCGTAAATATTGGACCACGGCTTGCCAGGAAAATCAAAACACCATTAAATGCAACTAGTAATTACAAGGAAGTACAAATCAGAACGAAAGCCTCTATGCTTCTCCCTGCCACGGAGTAACAAGACGTATTACGTGTTGTTAACAATTTTAAAGGGAAATATTATAATGATTATGATAATATCGACATGTGCATCATAAAAAAGGTTATTTCTCACATTGTAAAACCATTAACTCAGGTATGTAATATATCTTTTAAATCCGGCATATTTCCGGATAAAATGAAAGTGGCAAGTCATTCCATTATTCCAAACTGGAGATAAAAGTGTTTTCTAACTACAGGCCTGTGTCATGATTACCTCAGTTAGAACTTAATGATATACTGAATGAAAGTTAATATGGTTTTCGAAAAAACCGGATCAACCTCCATGGCGTTGTTGGTGTTAACTGAGGAAATAGCAAATGCAACTGATAAGAATAAATCGTCGGTAGACGTGTTTGTAGACTTGAAAAAAGCTTTTGACACGGCAAACCACAATGTACTGTTAAAAAATGGAATTGTGTGATATACGTGGGGTTGTACATAATTGGTTGAGCAGTTACCTTGAACATAGGAAACAATTTGTATATATTGATAATGTCAAATATAATGTTTTAAACAGGAGTACCGCAAGGTTCAATATTCGGACCAAATTATTTTTGATTTATATCAATGACTTATGCAAAGTTTCTGATATAGTAAAATTCAGTTTAATTGCAGATGACACTAACATTTTCTATTGTGCTGATGACCCAAATATGCTTAGCGCAGTAGTCAACCAGGAGCTGGTGAAATTACAAAATTGGTTAGAATTAAACAAACTGTCCCTTAATGTCGACAGTTTCATGATATTTGGAAAAAAGAGAAGTATTCCTGGCATCAATATAACCATAAATCATTTTAAAAAAACATATAAAGAGTGTACCAAACCAAATTCCTGGGTGTAATCATTGATGACTAGCTATCCTGGAAAACACAAATTCAATAAGTTAAATCTAAATTAGCAAAAATAACATCAATAATTTACAAAGCACGAAGCTTTTTAAATGTCAAGTCATTATCTTTATTATCTTTTCACTTTTTATGCCGTATTTTGACTACTGCTCTGATATTGTGGCAACACGTATCGTTCTAATTTATGACTGATATTTGATTTGCAAAAAGGAGTGATACGTATTATATATGGAGCAAAAGCTCAAGAACATACAAACAACTTTTTGTTGATCTTAAAGTTATGAAGTTTTTTGATTATATTGAATATAAAACGGCTATCACAATGTACAAGGTGAAATATAATTTACTTCCGAAAAACATTCTAAGCTGTTTTCACTTGAATAACGACTGTTGTTATGTAACAAGACAGATATATATGTTTAAAATAATTTTTGATTGGTAACTTACATTTAATTAAAAAAACATATTGTATTTACATCGCCAGCACCTAAAATGGTTCGGGGTGAACCATTAATAAGTACTGTACTTCTGTTCATCCCCTTTCCATATACAACGTTGTATTTGTCATATTGTGACGTGTAATGTTGAATATGGTTGGAAATAAACTCACGAGACGCAAACTGAAGTCCACCATCAGATATAAATCGCACTGGGACTCCAAGCTCCACGAATGCTCGTCGACATGCATAGATGGTGTGGCGGGATGTAGTCTTAGCCTTTGGGAAATGGAAGACCACAGGCCTGCTGACACTTCTTCAAACACCCTGTTTGGTAGAGGTTCTGATCTCAGTGGTTCGCGTTGCTGAGAAGGTCAGAGTTCTTGGCATTTATTGCAACTTGCCACTGTCGTAGCGATATCGTTACTAATGCCAGGCCAGTACACGTTTTGTCTCGCCCAGCGTTTCGTTCTATCGGTCCCTTGGTGCGAGTCATGGAGACGCGCTAAGAGTTCACGTCGACTGACTTGGGCACGACAATACGAGGTCCATGTAGGACTATCCCGTCGTCCACTGACAGCTCGTTTCTGATGTTCCAGAATGGTATGACACTAGCGTTTGCTTTGTTTCTTGAAGACGGGAAGCCATTCTGGACGTTGTCAATGAGAGTTTTGTACTTCTCGTCTTGCATAGCGACTGTTCTAAGTCGATCTAGTATCGGGTCACACAGGTGATCTTGCTGATCATCTTGGTCGTCTTCATGTACCATTCTGGATGCATTGATGGTTACCGTGTGAACGTGGTGTTCTACTTCTTCTTCTGCTTTCTTGATCCTCCTCTGATGGATCCGGCACAGGTGCACGTGACAAAGCATCTGGAATGCAATGGTCTTTGCCTTTTGTCCAGCTTTGTCGTGAACGAGAAGAGTGATGTATTTTCTTTGAGACGTTGAAGACGCGTGTTGTCGATATCGTCAAGGCGATGGCGATCGAGAATTGTCACCAATGGTTTGTGATCGACGACCAACTCAAAATGTGACAGTCCGAATAGTTGAATGCGACACAAGTTGCTGCCAGTAGCTCTAATTCCACCATGGCACAGCGACTTTCGTGTCTGTAAGAAAGCGTGATCCGCACTTAATCAGTCGCCATTTGTCTGAGTGTTGCAGCAAAAGAGCATAGCTCAGACCTTTGCGTCGCGATGCATATGTGTGTAGTGCCGTTGGTTTTGATGGATCAAAGAGTGTCAGTGTAGGAACAGTTACCAACGCTTTCTTGGCGGCTTGAAAGGCTTTGCTCTGTGTTTCAGTCCATCGAAACTCGTTCTTGCTCTTTAGTATCTCACGCAATGGATCAGCAGTTGCACTGACCGCTGTCGTGAAGTCGCCAAGCTGGTTGATAAGGCCCATAAAAGATCGTAGTTCTGTCAAGCAGGTTGGTGTAGGGAATTCGGCGATTGTTTTAAGTTTTTCCGGACCTGTGCTGACGCCTTCTGCATTGATTGTGAAGCCAACGTTATTCACCTCATTTTCCGCAAACTTGAACTTGTCGAGGTTCAGTGTGATGCTGTGCTCTCGACAACGGAGCAACACTGAGCGAACTCTTTCGACGTGTTGCTCAAAGTTTTTATCGACGTCATCCATGATCTTTTTGACGTTGTTTAAGCCGGCGATCGCTATGTCGCCGCGTCTGCAATATTCATCGCCGGTTGAGGACAGTCCCATGGGGCTTCTCAAGAAGCGATGACGTCCCCAAGGGGTCAAGAAAGTCGTGAGTTCTTGGCATTCGGGCGAGAGTGGTATCTGCCAGTACTCTTGTTTTGCGTCTAACGTCGTGAAGTATCTTGACCCTGGTTTGATGTTGGAGACAGCTTCTTTCGGTGTCTTCATAGGATGAATTGGTCGACAAACGAATTTGCTGAGACGTGTGAGGTCCACACAAAGACGTATACCCCTCGTTTTGGCACTACCACGAGCGGATGACACCATCTGTTGGGAACGTTTCCCAATGGCTTGATAATACCTTGTTTTGACATCTGGTCGATATTTGCTTTGACTTCATCACGCCACGTGAAAGGAATGGGGCGAGCGGCAGATTTTGCAAAAGTCTCAACGTTCTCGTTCAAGTGGATTTTCATTGGTTCACCCAACATTGTCTTCAGTTGGTCACCTGTGTCGAACACGTCTTTAAATTCTTCAAGTAAGTCATTGCGCTTGTGTGTTCGCGTGTCGGATGACTCGTGTTCTGTACGAATCTTTCTTGGCGATTTTGTTTCGCGTGACAGTCTTGTGGCACGAATTTGTTTGGGATAATCGTTCGGCACGATTCCTAAGTTTCGGCAAACATACCAAGCCAGCAGAAGTCCTTTTTGCTCTGCAGATAAGAACTGTCTCTTTTGTATTTTTGTGTTTGTGTGTTTGTGTGTTTGTGTGTTTGTGTTTTTTCTTTCCCAGAATGTCCAGTAAGCAAATCTGACTCATTGCGGTCGATCGACGTGTACTCTTATTCTGTGGATTGTTCTGACGGCAACACGTAGGCCAATGACCCTTTTTCTTACAGACTGTTTCGTGCAGGACATTCATATCGCGTTTTATGAGCCGAGTTTCCGCAATAACCGCATCTGTGGTTATGTTTTGAAGTGGCGTTATTCCTGGTTTTACTACGTTGCCAGGTTTTCTTGCTGGTTCATGAATTCCCGACATAATTCGCGTAGTTAGACGATCGTCTAAGCACTGCTGGTAAAGGTCTGTTTAGTTTTTAGTGTGTTGGCCGGTAGAAGTACGCTGGACGTTGGTCACGGTGTGTGTGTGTTGAGTCTCTGGACCACTAGCCCGGGGGGGGGACACTGCCTATACCTATGTACTATGGATGTGCTGACTTCAAGGGTCGTTTTTTACCGAGGCTCCCTAGATCAAGGGTCTGTTTTTGACATGTTCCCCCTAGAACAAGGGCCAACATTATACAGAAGTTCCCTAGACAAGGGTATCATTTCGAGGAACTCTCCCTAGCACAAGGTAGGCTTTTATTGCAGCATTTACGGTTACCTATAGCGTATATTTCGGTATATATCGGCAACTACTCGGGGCAATTTTCGCGGGAAATTCGGCCACGAGAAGTCAAGTGTTCCAACTCGAGACGATCCCTCAATGACCTACTTCCAGTTTTGTCAGATTAACCAGAAACGGGAGATTACGTCATTTCACTACGGCCATTGATCTGGAGCGGACGCGGTAAGAAACAAACATAATTTTATTTTAACGTATCAACATTGTTATAATCTGGAGACTCCCGTCTGTTTAACAGCAAAATAATAAAATAACAAGATCCCTAGAATTGCATGTATAGAGTCCTGTGACCCGAATTTATAGATCGATTTTTGAACGGATTTTCGTAAATCTTGTGTCATTTTGACTTGTCACTTGTGCCTGCTGCATGATGTATAAACATGCTATAGTATATCTGCATTTTGCCGTGATAACATTGAGGGGTCGTATTCAAATCCCCGTAGAGGTGCATGAGGGCCCTGGTGGGGGATTCTCAATCACACTCCACACTACAAAAATTGAAAAATTCACACTTCACAAAAAAATCATCAATCACACTAAATTGTCACCATTCTGGAAGTCGGACAGCCGGGTAGTTTTACACGTGATTTAATTTTACGTAGCAACGCCTTCGCCATATTGTTTTGGGGGATAAAATCGCTGAAAAACTGCTGTTGCACTAAGTCTAAACTCTACATTTTTTCATAGTTCAAACTTTCAGAATGCTTTGTTGTATATATATGTTCACGCGATGACTAATCTCTACTCTAGTAACCGTAAATACAATTTTGCCGTGGGCGTGGATAAATATAAAATTATGCTAATTACGGTATTTGGAACCTGGTTTCCGACTATTACGGATTTTAAGGCGGGCTATGTCTATGACTATGTTTATGTCTGACACTTCTGATTTCCTGTGGCGTGATATGGCCATAACTCAAGATTATCAACCGAAATGTTGAAGTTCATATTTACAAATGTATATAATAAATTACATAATGAACGTCATTTTACGTGTTGTTGTCATTTTGTCAGTGACAGTGTATTGACTATTGTATTGTGTGATGGGCGTACGTTTTCCCCTCTCACTGTGCCTGTGGCCGCCGGAGCTTGGTCTGACGTTGTGACAGCTAACCTAGCGCTAGGCCCAGTTTCTGCCCCTCTTAAATTTAATTATGTTTTTACAAAATGTATAACCCCAAAGAAATTGTTGTGCGAGGACTCAATATCAGTAGTTTCAAGAGTGCAAACAGATTTAGGTGTTTTCTGTTAAATATTTCCAACTTCTTAGACTTAGGACCAAACTTTAAAATGAAATTTCACGGAAAGTGAAAGTCACCTATTTCTGTTTATAAAAAGCTCCACTGGGTGGTAACGCAACATACTAAAACCATGTATGTTGACGCCACAACGCCAAGAATTCCTCGTACATTTGAAATGCTACTTGGTAATAAACAGTTTGAATCTGAAAATGTTTAAATTACGCGAGGCCGTTCGACATCTTTCATGTGGTAACTGATAAGAATACGTATTTGACATATTCACCTCTCAAAAAACATTCTTTCGTTCTGCAAATAATAATACTTGTTTTCATTTTTGTGTGATAAACTTAAATGTGGCGTTTGTTTACATCACGGTCATCGATGTGTCATATTCAGTACCAAAATGTGTCTCAGAAGCCTGTATACCTTTTTTAAAGAGATTACACGCAGAGGCAAGGAGGGTGCGGGGCGGGGCGGTGCATTTACATATATATATATATATATATATTTGAGTCCTTTGGAAAATGGGTGTCATGTGTCGAACATAAATGTATATACATGTACATATATACAGGTGTCTTGTCATATAAATGTTCAGTCTGGAATACAGTCCATGTCTATTTCTTTGTAGATCATCATGTCGTGTGACCAGTGTATGAACAAGCCTAGCATATTATTTTGCCGTCAGTGTGATCTGACTTACTGCCCACCGTGTTGGAGTATATTTCACAGAAAGGTAATCTGTACAAATATTTGGAATATCTTATATCGTGTGGTTTAGTATAATATACTCAAATTAGGAGAATAATATTAATATGGGAACACTGTGCACGCCAGGGCATACATGATTGCATTTGAAAAAACAACGTATATTGTATAATGTTCTTCAACACATCACACGTGCTCAGCTTTCAGGGAACATTGGCACTACATCAATATGTGGCTAAGGACCTGTGTGAACAATGTGAGACAACACCAGCAGATCAATTTTGTGTGGACTGTGATCTCAGTACGTATATTAACTTAGATAATATAGAATTACTTTCAGAGATGTGTATTTACCCTTGTGGCGATCAATTTATAATGAATTCACAATAATTGTTAAACACAGACATCATAATTTCTATGAGTTTAGAACAATCTAAAAATCTTTTAATATTCCGTGTGTCTGCTTCTGCAAAATATAATTAAATGTCGCTTAGTGATTAATTTCAGGTTTATATGTTCATATGATGGGAACAACATACATGTGCATATGTGGCACCACCTATTCATAACAAGCCATTTATCCAAAGTGTAATTTGTTCTGCTGTTTAGGGTATTGTGATGTCTGCTATTTCAAGACCCATTTAAAAGGCAAGCTGCGCCAACACACCAGGACAAGTCATGCTGGAAATGGTATGAATTTTACTTGTTATGGTGTCCAATTGCTTATTGTGAACATGTCATATGTTCACATAGATGTAGATGTATTGCAGTATTTCATGAATACAGTAAAGTTTGTCCAAAGTATATAATAAACCTAACTTACTGTAAAACACTAAAATTTCATGAAACTTGAATGACCACTACTCCTGAAATTGGTGAATGTTAAAATAGGTGAATTTTATTAAATCAACTGTTCTTCAATAAAACTATTATAAACATAATATGAAGTACTGTCCTGAAGTCATCATGCTTATATTACAGCTCCTGTCCTGTCACTGCCAGAACAGTCTACCATAGCCCAGATCCTGTGTGACTCCCAGGTGGCAGATCAGCTTCGGTTAACTGCGTCCACCTCTCAAGTAGCAGATGAGCTGCCGTCCACTACGTCCAACTCTCGGGTGGCAGAGAAACTTCCGTCCACTGTGTCCAACTCTCAGGTGGTAGATCAGCTTCCGTCCACTGTGTCCAACTCTCAGGTGGCAGATCAGCTTCCGTTAACTGCGTCCAACTCTCAGGTGGCAGATCAGCTTCCGTTAATTGCGTCCAACTCTCAGGTGGCAGATCAGCTTCCGTCCACTGTGTCCAACTCCTAGGTGGCAGATCAGCTTCCTTTAACTGTGTCCAACTCCCAGGTAGCTGATCAGCTTCCGTTAACTGCGTCCAACTCTTAAGTGGCAGATCAGCTTCCGTCCACTGTGTCCAACTCTCAGGTGGCAGATCAGCTTCCGTTAACTGTGTCCAACTCCCAGGTGGCAGATCAGCTTCTGTCCACTATGTCCAACTCCCAGGTGGCAGATCAGCTTCCGTTAACTGTGTCCAACTTTCAGGTGGCAGATCAGCTTCCGTTAACTGTGTCCAACTTTCAGGTGGTAGATCAGCTTCCGTCCTTTGATAAAAGTAAATCTGCTCGGCTGAAGAAACTACAGAAATGTGCAGATAAACTGGGCAGAGTTATGTGCGATTGTTTTCTCAGCTGCAAGGAATTAAATCTGGGTCATCCACGCCAAGGTGTCTACAATCTGCAACAACATCTAATGACCCAACAACATAAACAGAATTTCACACACAATCGGAATATCTCCAGCTTTGGAAGCATGGAATGAGATACGATAGATTGACAAAAGCACAATCATGATGTTGAAGAATATTATCTTTCGATTAATTATATTTTATATATCTGTGGATTATAATTCTTTATAAGGTATCTTAAAAAAATGATTTTCATACTGTTGGTAGTTATACATACTTATGTACAATGTACCACATTGTATATGTATAATGTCAAAAATAGATAAGCGAGCGAAAAATGAACAACTGTCAAACACGTTCCAAAAACGCCTTTTGAATGACTGCTA
The DNA here is from genome assembly GCA_963995525.1 of Escarpia spicata. Classification (NCBI taxonomy): domain Eukaryota; kingdom Metazoa; phylum Annelida; class Polychaeta; order Sabellida; family Siboglinidae; genus Escarpia; species Escarpia spicata. Next base: position 17,890,845 of record OZ023215.1, on the reverse strand, counting down.
GTACCATTACGGTTCGTCGGATCCCAACAATATTGATGTTGTTTGGAAGTTTAAGCTTTCTGCAATTCAAACATATAAATGGTTTCCTGATAATAATTCCTAAAATTAACTAAAAACGGACCTACAACCGGGCCCGTTCCGGTGTCTTAGACACTGCGAACCATGTTGTTTCGTCGACACAGTTCACCAATCTACCGATTGAGGCACCACGATCTGATTTCATGGTATAAGCTCCACCCACTTTCAAACGGCTGCTAAAATGACATACGCGAAGTAGGCGACGTAGCTATATATCGGTTTCGCTGCGATCAAAGCACATCAGTTTCGCCGCGGTTTAAAAGTGGGTGGAGCTTATAACATGAAATCAAGAAATGGTGAAGTGCGCATGTCTGAACCTATGCAAATGAGGAAAACAGCGCCGCAATCGGAAAATTATTGTACTGAGTACCCGCATCCAACATGGTTCGGAACCGTACAGAACAACGAAAACGGCGTGATTGTAGGTCCATTTATCGGTGTTCTTTGAACGGTTACCGGGAAATCTAGATGACGCTAGAATAACAAAAAGTGCACCCTTTCAATTGATACCAAGATCGTCGGGACAGGTCGAGCCTTGAGGGTGTTAGCGACCGTAGAATTTCATGTTTTGGACGTGTTCTGAGTTGTTCATTTTTCGCTCGCTTATCTATTTTTGATAATGTTCATGTATAATCTACCATATTGGTAGGTGATCTTTCGCATAATAGGAGTGATTTTGTGTGGCAGTGCTGTATGATTGAAATGCTTCTGAATATATTACGGCATCAACCCATCTTCACTGAAAAACTGTATAACATACATATAAATCTTTGACAATTTCAGATTAGTGCGAGTCCGAAAAAGGCAAGAGTACACTACTCGACGCACCACAGTCTCTGACAGTCCTGATGTCGTCCATATATTTTCTGATTATGCTGTTATTGATCAGGAAGGGAAGACCTTCAAGGTCGGGACAGTCCAAAGGATTGTACTTTCTGGTCAGCATGGAGCCAAAGACTGCCCGTTCCCTACAATCATGAGAATAAGGACAGGCTGACAGTCTATATCTGCTTCCATACTCTAGAACAACCAGAAGATGATGGTAATAGCTACAGCCCTGGATGTACAGTGTCATCTATCCCATTCAAGAACATCTTCAGCCACACTAACCTATCTTATGAGGGACAACATCTGATGTTAAGGAAGGAAGAAGTATATATTCTATCAGCCGAAAGTGCCAAGCTGCTGGTACCCAATAAGAAAAAGACAGGACAGAACAAACAAAGTCTTCAACAGAATCAGTTCACTGCAGGTGATGGCAGATTGCGAGAACAAATAAATGCAACAGAGAATGACACTGACCTGAGGAGATCAAAGAGAGTGCGTACTGTGATTTCCAGTATCTTCTCTTAAAATACTGTAAATCACTTCCTGTCTGTGAAATAGTGAGAGACTGCTAGATTCAATCTATAATTCAAGCTTAATGCAACAGGAATCAGTACTGGGACCTATATTATTGTTAATATATATCAACAATTTGGACGATATAACAAGCAAGGTGTTGAAATTTGCGGATGATACAACATTGTTTAGAAGGATTAAACGTGATGAAGATAGACAGCATTTACAAGATGATCTTGACAGATTGATAAAATGGTCTGAAAAATGGCAAATGTTGTTCAATTTTGGAAAATGTCAATGCCTCCACACAGGACATGGGAACGAAGATGTACAATATACAATGGGAGGTTGTGTACTAAGTACTACTGTAAAAGAAAAGGACTTAGAGTTAACCATTAGTGCTGATATGAAGGTTTCAGAGCAGTGCGGAATTGCAGCTTCAAAGGGAAATCAAATCATTAGATTAATTAGGCGAAACATAACATATAAGGAAAAAGAGCTAATAATACCGCTGTACAAAACAATAGTTAGACCTCATTTAGAATATTGTATTCAAGCGTGGAGGCCATATCGCAGGAAGGACATAGATATGCTAGAAAAAGTGCCGAGGAGAGCAACTAAAATGATACTAAAACTGAGGGATCTTAGTTACGAAATACGCCTAAAAATTTGGTTTAACAACACTAGAGACCAGGAGATTGAGAGGAGATCAGATAGAAGTGTTTACAATATTGAATGGTTATGAAAATATTGATAGAAATATTTTGTTCTCAGTTAAAGGTAGAAGGACCAGATGACATGAAGTTACATTAGTAAAGGAGCAGTGTAGACTAGATATAAGAAAGTTCTCATTCTCACAAAGGACTGTAAATGATTGGAACATATTATTTCCTGATTGTGTTTGTGCTAGTAGCGTGAATATGTTTAAAAATAAAATCGACACATACCTTAAAAGGGCGGGATGCACGTAGATAAAAAGTATTGGACTCTCGATAAGCCAAAAGGCTTCCTTGTTCACCTGCCATCTAGAGTTAATTTTCTGGATGGCAATCTTGTTAAAACAAATTGCTTATTTAATTACAATGTCACTGCTTGAATCAACCCACCTCGGAATCTGACATGTTGACTGTGTGTGTGACGTCAACGGTCTTTGCGTGGTTTACTGCGCGTGCATGAAAGTAGTAATATAGGTGGTCCAGCGTAGGTAGAATGATTGCCCTTGAGGAAATCACATGTTAAGAGATAGGGATTTTCCCCCAGACCGCGCCAAGCGCTTACGCTAATGATTATGCAAATGAGGTCTTTCGCGCGTTTCGGGGGAAGTGCAAATGACCTTATATGGGCATTGTTTACAACCTTGCTTATCCACCGTAGCTCCCTAGCGCCCTGACCCATCTGTTGACAACTGAAAAACTACTTATGGATTTTGAGATTGACCAACCCTTTTGTTTTGATGCGCCTCTGAGCTTGGTTTCCAAGGATTTAGGCGCAATAGAAGTTATCTTGTTATTATTATTATTATTATTAAACTGCTACGCGCAGTAATTTTGTGCGCGAGGTGATTTGATCAAACAGGTAGTGCTTTGGTTAGACCTTGTATTGAACTGGCGCGTATGTAATGTAATCCCTTCATGTGACGTCATGATGCAGTGACGTCATTAAACTATAAACTGCTACGCGCCGTAATTTTGTACGCGAGGTGATTTGATCAAACAGGTAGTGCTTTGGTTAGACCTTGTATTGAACTTGCGCGTATGTAATGTAATCCCTTCATGTGACGTCATGATGCAGTGACGTCATGGTATGCGCCGTAATTTTGTACGCGAGGTGATTTGGTCAAACAGGTAGTGCTTTGGTTAGACCTTGTATTGATCTTGCGCGTATGTAATGTAATCCCTTCATGTTTAACAAGATTTAACAAGATTTAACAAGATTGCCACCCAGAGAATTAACTCTAGGTAGCAGGTGGACAAGGAAGCCCTTGGCTTTTCGAGAGTCCGACCTTTTTATTTATGTGTATCCCGCCCGTCTGAGGTATGTGTCGATTTTATTTTTAAACATATTCACGCTACTAGCACCCACACAATCAGCAGGTAATCTGTTCCATTCATTTACAGTCCTTTGTGAAAATGAAAACTTTCTTATATCCAATCTACTCTGCTCCTTTGCTAATGCAAGATCATGTCCTCTAGTCCTTCTATCTTTCTTAACTGAGAAAAACATATTTCTATCAATATTTTCATAACCCTTCAATATTTTAAACACTTCTATCTGATCTCCTCTCAATCTCCTGGTCTCTAGTGTTGTTAAACCGCATTTTTTTAGGCGTATTTCATAACTAAGATCCCTCAGATTTTGTATCATTTTAGTTGCTCTCCTCTGCACTCTTTCTAGCATATCTATGTCCTTCCTGCGATATGGCCTCCACGTTTGAATACAATATTCTAAATGAGGCCTAACTATTGTTTTGTACAGCGGTATTATTAGCTCTTTTTCCTTATACGTTATGTTTCGCCTAATTAATCCAAGGATTTGATTTCCCTTTGAAGCTGCAATTCCGCACTGCTCTGAAATCTTCATATCAGCACTAACGGTTAACCCTAAGTCCTTTTCTTTTACAGTAGTACTTAGTACAGTACCCCCCATTGTATATTCTACCTCTTCGTTCCCATGTCCTATGTGGAGGCATTTACATTTCCCAAAATTGAACATCATTTGCCATTTTTCAGACCATTTCATCAACCTGTCAAGATCATCTTGTAAATGCTGTCTATCTCCATCACTTTTAATCCTTCTAAACACTTTTGTATCATCCGCAAATTTCAACACCTTGCTTGTTATTTCATCATCCAAATCGTTGATGTATATTAAGAATAATATAGGACCTAATACTGATCCCTGTGGTACCCCACTCAATACCGATTTCCAGTTTGAAGCCTCCCCATCAACTACTACACGTTGTCTTCTGTCAATCAGCCATTGTTCTATCCAGTTTATTATACCATTTCCTATGCCATGGGCCTTTAGTTTAAGCAGTAATCTTTGATGTGGTACTTTGTCAAAAGCTTTTTGAAAATCTAAGTAGACGATATCTACTGGTGTTCCCTCATCTACCCACTTAGTGATGTCTTCCAAAAAACATAACATATTTGTTAAGCATGACCTCGCTTTAAAAAAACCATGTTGAGATGGGTTTATCAAGTTTTGTTTAACAAGAAAATCCACCATGTGATCTTTAATTAGTCTTTCTAATAATTTACAAATCACTGATGTTAAACTCACTGGTCTATAGTTCTCTGACTTGTTTCTCGAACCTTTTTTGAATAACGGTATAATGTTTGCTTCTTTCCATTCTAAAGGAACCACTCCCTCTTCTAATGACAAGTTGAAAACTGTTGCAAGTGGTATGCTAATTTGTTCTACAATTTCCAATAGTAGTTTGGGTGGAATACCATCCACTCCAGGTGATTTATTTTCCTTCATAGCCCTTATTTTCTTAGCTACCATTTCCGGGGTTACAATTAATTGTCCTAAATAGTCTGAATCTGCCCCCTTGAACTTAGCCTCTGGTATTGGCAGTGAACTAATATCTTCCCTGGTAAACACTGAACTAAAGTACTCATTCAGGTCTTCTGCCATTATGAATCCCTCTGATATCATATTTCCAGCACTATCTTCTAGAGGACCGACCTTATCTTGAACTTTCTGTTTGCTTCGAACATACGCATAAAAACTCTTGCTGTCATGTTTTATATTACTAGCTAATTGTTGTTCATAGCTTCTCTTTGAATTTCTAATTTCAGCTGTAGCTTGGTTAAGTGCTTCTTTATAATTGTTGTAGTCTTCATCATTTCCAGTACATCTATATGACTTCCACATCATTTGTTTATACTTAATTTTTCTAATGGCTTCTTTCGATAAGTGTTTCTTTTTGGACCGTTTTCCTTGTTTTTTGAAGGGTACAAATTTATCGATTATGCACTTAATTTCACTCTTTAATATATTCCAGCATTCTGTTGCCGTCTTATTTTTCAGTGTCTTATTCCAGTCTATCTTTGCTAAATATTTCCTCATGTCCTTATACCTTCCTTTGTGGAAATTTCTCCTATACTGCTTTTTGCTATTCCTTTCTGATTTTACTTTGATGGTAAAATGTATCTGGTTGTGATCGCTACTCCCCAGTGGCTCACATATTTTGACATTGTCAACTAATTCATTCTGTGAGGACAAAACTATGTCTAACACATTCTCACCCCTGGTTGGTTCTAGCACATGTTGAGAAAGGAATGTATCTTGAACTAAAACTAAAAACTTGTGGTCCTCTCTCCCCATACTCTGTAGAGATTTCCATTGTATATGCCCATGGTTAAAATCCCCCATAATAATACAGTCCCGTTTGCTTACTTCCCTTATAGCGTTTTGTATTTTTTCATTCTCTTCTATGCTTATGTTTGGACTTCGATAAACCAACCCAACCGTCAACGTTGAGTTTCCTGTAACTATGTTACACCAAACAGCTTCTTCGCAATCTGCTTCTCTTTCTAATTTTATTTCATAAGCCTGAATAGATTCTTTAATATATAAAATAACTCCACCTCCCTTTCTTCCTATTCTATCTTTTCTAAACATTACATATCCTGTCAGTCCCAATTCAGCATCTGATATATCGGTGGTGGTCCAGGATTCGGTTATACCTATTATATGAGGGTCAATATCTTCTACCATAATGTTTAGTTCATTTCTTTTGTTTACTATACTCCTTGCATTTAAACAAACACATTTATATCCAGCTTCAGAAGAGTTTTCCAGACTGTTATTTGTTGATTTATTTGTGCTGTCTTTATCTATGCCTCCATTTTCAGGCTTTTCTGTGAGTCCCCCCTGCGAATCTAGTTTAAATAGATGCAACCTGTCCCACTGTCAACAGATTGCAGCAGATTCTCTGAGAAAACTGCTGCCCCCTTTCCACTAAGATGGAGGCCATCTCTCATGTACATATCTTCCCTCCCAACAAAGTATCCCCATAAATCTGTGAATCCCACCCCCTCTTCTTCACACATCTGCTCAGCTAGTGCATTGATCGCCATCCTCTTGCAGTTTCTATACGTTGCCCCCCTTCCTCCCATTACTGGCAAAATTCCTGACAAAATAACCTGTTCGACTCTGGTCTTCTTTAGCTTCCTCACTAACTGTCTATACTTCTGTACTATCGCAGTTGTTCCCTCCCTGTCTGCATTATTTGTTCCTACATGTACCAGTATAGACCCCCCCTTGCCATGTCCCAATACCTTCTCTACCCTGTCAGTTACATGTTCAATCCTAGCCCCCGGTAAACAAACAACGATGTCCTCCCCCTCGCTCAGTGTCTTGTCCGTCTTTCTCATAATGGAGTCACCCATAAACACCCTCTCTTTCCTCATTGCCCCCTCAATCACTGCCTTAGAATAGCTCCTTCTTCGGTTTGCATCTGTCTGTTTGTTGTCTTTCCCCCCTGCCGTCTTCTCTCCTGTCACATTCTCTTCCGATCCATTCTTTCCTGTCGCTTTTTCTCTTGTCACCTTTCCTCCTGTCAGCGTCCCTTTTATCGACTTCTCTTCTATCACATTTGCTCTCACTTCCCTTCGACCCTTCTTCTTTCGTCCCGTCTCATTTTCCTCTCTCCTCTCCCGTTCCATCTTCCCTCCCTCCTTCTCTACAGTCACTCTCTTCCCTGTCACCTTCACGCTTGTCACGTTTTCTGTTGTCGATTTTCCAATTTCTTCCCCTCCAATCACCTTCTCTCCTCTCAATCTCCTTTCCTCAGTTTTCTTGCCACTGCTATTCTCCTTCAGTCTTGCAGTATCCTCACCTCTCTCCCTGTCTTCTCTCTCCGTTCGACCTGCCTCCTTGCTAATTCCCATCTCCATTCTCTTCACAATATCTGTCAACCTAACTATCTCCTTCTGCAAACACTCCACCTTCCAACATCCAATGCACTGAAAGGTGAATCCTTCCTCCATGGTTTCTGCCCATGACTTTCCACACCCGGACGATGCAAAATCTACCCAGCTGTAGCAGTGATCGCACACCAAGTGTCGCTTTGCCTTGACTTTCCGCTTGCAAGGCGCCATATCCCGATCAGAATTTATTTAATAACTTAACTAACTTAGTCTTTATAAAGACTGTTTCCTGTGTACTACAGCACACTTTAGGTTACAAATTTCAATTACACAGCCGACTATTTATCCTAATACGAACGCTAACATCACCGGTAGTGACCTAATTTAAATACAATCAATTACGTTATGTTAGGCTGCTTTATTTATTTAGGTTACGCCGCCCGACTATCGCCCTTGCTTAATTTTAACAACAATGCTACCTAACCAAAATATATAGCAAGTACTGGCTTACACAGATATTATCTTGTGTAAGTAGTTTGATGGTTGTTACTTTATCTCCTATATATTCTACCACATAATCAGGTTTGTTAAATCTTGTTTACAAGTTATCGAAGGCTAAGCCGCCTAACTGAGTTACCCTATTATCACTCACTATACTAAGGTGTTCTAAAATACTTTAACTAACTAACTTTAAGCACAAATGCTACTCAATATATGTTTATTGCAACTTTATGAATGATATTAAGGCAAAAATAATACTTATCAATCAGTAATTCCACTTGTTTATCCACTTTTTACACCACCAATTTCTACGATCAATCTCCGCCAAATATAGCCTCGAACCTCGAGGCTATATAAATGTGACGTCATTTACTGCCTATAATACATAAATAGGCTTATATACTAGAGTTGAGTAGACTAGACGATTTCGATGACTAGCGTAACGACGTAAATGTCGTAATGGTTTTGCCGTCCCCCGGCATGACTTTGTGTTTGTCTTTGATCTAGTTAAGCTACTATACTGTGTAGTCTATAGCCTGGCCATAGCTATACCGGCTACTAATATCAATTCTAATGACACAACAAATAGACAATTACGTGACGCATTGTTATAATTTGTCAAGTTTTTGTAGTAAACATGCTGTTTTTAAAATTTACAGAAAATCAGAATTACAATGTGTATATATTCATTTACATTACAGTTACGCTTCTTCACGTTTGATTTCCATCAATGCTGGTCATGAACATCTACCTTACCTTGTTAACTGAACGCTTCAAAACAATTATGTTTTGGGTGCAACTATCGTCATAGTCACAGTATTAAAGTATTACTGACAGTGGAGTTCTTTTTGTAGCAATATCTGACACGGTTCTGAACTATTACAGATAGCAAGCCTATATTCCTGAAAATCAGTGTAAATGGGAAGGCGGATTACTGACAGGAAGTTTTTGGGGTAGGCAGGTCTGCTACACTTGTCGCACTTAGTTGAATCATCTCAGTGAATGTTTTTGTTCATGGTGTCGATGTCTTCTAGTTCCTGTAGTGTCTCGAATCGATTTCGCAGTTCGAATTGGAATTCGATCTTTTTTTCCGATTCGTGTGGTATCTACACTTGGTGGTCTCATGTTTATTAACTTCTTCCTTTCAGCTTTGACGTCCAGTTTGATGTTGCTCATTACCATTCTGTGGTCACAATGTTGACTTGTTTGATAAAAGTTACGTCAGTGAGCATGTCTGGCCTGTTTGTCAGGATGTAGTAAATTTCGTTCTTCATTTCTCCATTTCGGCTTTTCCATGTCCATCACCTCCCTGCTTTCTTCTGGAACATGGTATTCATGATTTTATACTTTCTAGATGTTGCCTATTCTACCAAGGTGTCGCCTCTTTCGTTTCTCACACCTAGGCCAAAATGTTTATTTGTTTCCCTACTTGCGCATTAAAGTCTTCCATCACTATCGTGAAGTGGTTGGTTTTTCTAAAGTCTCATCCACGTCGTTGTAGAAGTTGTTTGTGTCTTCTTCTGAGTACGGTGCATATACTTGTACCATCTTCAGCTTGTAGCACTTTGCATAGAACAAGTTCTGCTACTCTGGGGGCTGATGCTGTTAATCCTCACTGTAGTCTTTCCATTTCTTGTTTATGAGAAAGCCTACTCCTGCTTGGCCGTTGTTCGCTGTGGAATGGTATAGTAAATGGCCGCTTTGTAAGGTAGAAGCATTCCTCGCTTCTTCTGATTTCTCCGATCCCGATCACATCCCACACCAATCTGGTTTCCCTAAGTTCTTGTATCTGTTCATCTCTTAGTAATGTTCTTACGTTATATGTTGCTATCTTCAGTCTTCTTACCTTCTCTCGGCGGCTCTTCTTGACCCAAGGCGCCTCCTTGGTTATAGACTCTTTCGATGTTACTGGGGACTGTGGGCCTTGGCTTCATTGTACTTGGCATGCTGGTGTTGTTGGCCTATCCTTCCATGCTGGCTGGTATGGGTTGGAGGGGGGGGGGGGTGGGTGGGCGACGTAGGGTGAACGAAGTTGCCAAAGTTTTGACACGGTAGCCGAACCAGTACCGAACCAACGCTAAAGTGTCGAGAGTCCGGCACTCTAACCACTCGGCCACTGCACCCCTATACTTTTCATTACATATACAGTGTATATATATATATTGTACATATCTGTAGCAACGTCTACGTCTATTTAGTGCTATTATGTACACACACTGTGTGTTGGCGTTTCCGTGTAATGACACATTATAGACACATTTTGATAATGTTTATAGTGTATCCTTTATTAAAAATATACAAACAAGAAGAACATTGCTTTAACCAATTAAAAGATGACACGACATTTAGAGATCTAAAAATTAACAACAGGGCAGTGCTGTTCTTCATTACAATCTGCATGCACCGGCGCCGCTATAATATCGTCTAATAACGTATTATAAAACGTCAACAAATAACATCTTATGGTGATTCTGATCTACAGACTCACTAGGTTCCTCAGTATTCGTCATATCCACATTCTAATATTAAGTCAACGTTCATTGCGCTATCCTGGAGCCAGTAGTTAGCGTCAGTGGTGCTTCAGTCGTATATTGATATAATATTGACTGAGTTGGCCACAATTTATCTAGGTGGTGTTTAAATTAGATGTAACTTCTGCCGCTTATTCTAGGGGATTATTCCAGGTGGCGCTGTTTTAGTTCACCACCTATCCGCCAGGTGGAGCCACTTTACCTTGATAGTTGACCTTCCACTTTCACAACGGAAAATCGGATGTTGCCTACTCAAATTAGTGGGATCGAATTCAATGTTCCTTAGAATAACTCTACATAAATAATAAATCATAGGAATAACCTCAAACTAACAGTTAACCTTTGATGTCACGTTCGCATATAGGACGCTTCATAACTGCCGGCAGAGCACTCCGCAGGTGTACATTTAAAATTACGTAGACGACCTGTCCTATCCAAAGTTCAACTGCAGAATGCTACATAAAGATAAATAGTACCCGGTACCGTACATTAAAAACATAACACATCTGGAAACATTCGAAACTAACTACAACAGAAAGTCATTATGATAAACCCTATCAGATTTGGTACCATTTAAAACTTTTCATTTCCCTTAAAATTGACTGATCACATGCATTTTTACAAATGATCTGTAAAGCCATCAACAGCAACCATTAAATAAAAACAGTGCTAACACGTGTTTCTCTGACAGCAACAACAACACACAATCACAGAAACAAAAGTAGGAACCATCAGCCAGACACGTGGAAGAAACATGACTTCAAACAAATCGTTCAACTCTCTTCTCCGTCGGCTAGTCGGTCTCGGATGTTTCAGATTCACTTTCAATTGTTGGAAATTCGGTGACGTGAACTTTCTCATCGATGGTGATATTTTTCTTAAGGCTATGTTTGGCCACTATGTAGGATCTCTTGATGGGGTGGGCATGTTCAAAGACCTTCACAGTCAAAGATTCGTCTTCCGATTCTGTCTCTGAACTTGAGAATTCATCCGTGACACTAGAAGCAAGTTTAAACCGGTCCACATGATCGCGCACGGCGGTCCCGCTGATCATTTCAGCATCGTCTACAACAGAGTACAATGGTATCAGAGCACGGTTAACCTTCCTGCTGTGTTTCACTGGGGACACAGGCTCCTCGTGAAATGTCAAGTTTTAATTAACTGTCGTATTTTAATAACGGTCATTATATCTTGAAAAGTTATCAGTGTTTTTAATCTATATGCGAAAAGGTGACGTAATGTCACATAATGATACATATGCTTGATGGTATAAGCATATACAAAACTGACGAGAATGGTTTTATAGGACGCACCATGGAAAATTGTATTCACATATTTCTATTTGTTCTAACATGCGATATATTAAGTTGTGCAATGGAATAATTTGGCTGAACAAAGATAAATACATTAACATTATTTTTGTATTTTATATATCTTGTTTATTTATAAACAAATATTAAAATTAATTTCAATCAAAAGATTCACTATTTATTTACGACTACCACAAAACCACGCCATTAGTTTTGTCCAATATTATCTCGTTACCGTGATTATATTGTCACGTGTGACTTTGTTTTTGATATAGGTATAATACCCTGGAAATTTGATAAAGTTAGTATAAGTAGTGTTTATGATCTGACAATCAATCAAATATGACATTTCACCTATAAAATAGTTTATTTGGCATTGCGAATGTGATGTTGCCATTGTTCTTCCCTAAACACATGTGTGTGCAATATTACACGGCTATTTTAGGACATATTGACGGGCATCATGCGTGCATAAGTATCGGGAGACTCGGAAGGTCATATGACATATGTATGCACCCGTGTAACGAAATGAGACTCACAGGAGCTGTATACTTTGTCAGGACTGAGGAATGCTTCGTCCCGGCTGTCTTTCCAGTCAAACAGTCGCTGTTGTGCAGCTCTGTCTTCGATGGATGCTATGTGTGATCTGTACGCCATCAGCATGCCGTGGCCCGTCGTGATGCCGTAAGACACGCGTGCCAATATAATTGTCGCCTCGTGGTTGAGAGCGCGCGACAAGTTGTAGGCTTTAGTGAAGAATTCGATTGCCTTATGGTATTCGCCCTAGACACATGAGTGGCGTTGTTACTACTTAGTCTAACATCTGATGGGTGGATGAGTCTGGTGAGAGAGGAAGACAAACAAAAGGAGGAATAGAGTGGGAGAAAACGAAGAATGGAGTGTGGGAGGGAAACAAATTGAGAGAGGAGTGAGTGAAATAGATGGGAAGGTGAGAGAGATCCAGAGGGATGGAGGGATGGATGGGGAAGGGGTTGGGAGGGACGGACGGGAGAGAGTGTGGGTGGGTGGGACATGGAGAAAGCGTGTGAGAGGGAGGCAAGGAGGGAGAAAGAGGGATGGAGATAGGGGTGAGAGAAAGAGGGGGGAGACAGGCAGCAGAACAGTGAAGGCACGAACGCACGCATGCACACGTAAACCGCATAAACATACAGAGTATGTGGAGCTTTGAATACTCACAATGTTGTTGTACATTGCTCCGAGACTGCTGCAGGCTTTACTGAGTTCCCTTTCGTCTTTGCCTTCGTCGGCCACCTTCACCGCTAGCTCCAAATGATCGATGCTCTCCTGCACCTGTCCCAGACTAAGGACCCACACAGCAATTTTATATCAATGGTACGATGTCCGCTTTTCACATACACACACACACACGCACGCACGCACGCACGCACGCACGCACGCACGCACGCACGCACACACACACACACACACACACACGCACGCACACATACACAATGTACATGTTCCAGGGTGCTTGCGGACGGGTAACAGGCGGACATGAAAAGTAAACATATTTTCATACATTTCTATACCAAACAATGCGCTAAACCGGGTGGGGCAACGGAATCAACATTTTGGAGCCTCATGTAGTGGTTTATACTGCCTGCCAAATTGCATTTAATACGCCCGAAACAGTGTTCGCGATGTTCAAATTGTAAACAAAACATTCCATTAGTAAACAGCCGCTATTAGCACTTATTGCTTATGTGCAGTCATGGCTTTGAAGTACAGTCGTACGCGCTCCTTGCCAAATTGGGACTAAGCACAACTAAGTGAGCTTCCTGTTAATAATTACCTAACAGAATAGACAACATTCCATCATCTCTGATATCCCATTAATTGATATTATGTCAGCAAGATTTAGCAAAATTGCCATCCAGAGAGTGAACCTAAAATGACAAGCCTTTGGCGCATCGATAGTCCAATATTTCGGATATGCATGACACCAGCCCTTATGATGTATTTGTCGAATCGGTTTTGTCTTTAAACATATTCACGCTGCTAGCATTACACAATCAGTAAGTAATCTGTCTCATCCATGTAAGAATAAATACTTTCCAGTATCTCAATACTTTGTGTCTTCTAGTTCAAATTTTAATTAAGTGAGAAAAAAATACTTTTGTCAATATATCTTAAACACTTCTATCACATATCTTCTTAATAATAAATTCATTCGATTTCTTATTACATCTAGAATAAAAATGCGTGCATTTACCCCAGGTGAGAGAGATATGACAGGGATAACGTACTTTAAGCCAAAGATGGCAGCTTATTGGAACTGGAACATCTTTATTCGACATATAGTAAATGAGCAAATATAAAGCATGTAAAGAAGACATTTCTGTCGGGAGACTCTCACTAAGGCATTATAAATATGCCGCTGACGTGAGAGCCGCCCACCCACTTGTAATTTTAACTAAAACATTTCTACAACTCCCAACGTGGTATACAGAACATATTTAAGTTAAAGATATGCAAGTGCTTAAAGATCGAAAGACAGTACGAGATGTATGTTGGTAGGCTAAGTGCATATGTAGCAGTTTGTGTCCGTGCAAGTATCCTTGTATTTAATACATTTTCTGGTTCTCGATGTATGACTATATGGGATGACAATTTGATGACTTTGCCTGACTTTGATGACTTTGCCATGATATGCAGCGTTTTGTAAAAATAGCGTTTGAAAAGATTTAGGAACACGTTTATGTACAAATTTATGAAAGAATGTCAAACATTGACGATTGAAGATATCTTCCAGTTTTAATAGATTTAGACATTTCATTGTAGGTTCGGTGTGAGTTATATTTACTGAGGAAAATTATTCGGATCGCCCTTTATGTATCAAAACCCAATGACAAAACACTGTAGTTGAGGTGTGGCACAATTAATGAATTATATATGGTCTTTAATGTATATCCAGGTAGAAAGTGTTTTAATTTATTTAGAATTCCCAGGGTTCTTGATATTTTATTAAATATTTTGTCAATGTGTGGAGTCCAATCTAACGTTTCTTGAATAGTAGTGCCTAGAAAGTTGAATGCGTGTACACACTATGGGTTTACCATCTATTTTTAACGATAATGTTATACCGGAGATATTACGTTGTGGAAAATGAAAAAGCATATATTTAGTTTTGCTTGTATTTAGAGAGAGCTTGTTTACAGATAACCATTCACTAATACGTTTTAGTTCATCGTTTATGTTATCACTGACAACATTATAGTTTTGTATATTTGAATTGCACTTGAAAGAACAGAGTGGTCCGATGAGGCTGGTATCATCAGCATATAGTATGGCCTTGAATATATTTATTTATTAGTATACCTGCTGTACAAACTCTATTGGCATTTCAGATCTCACAATATATCTGATCGATGAGTGTACAATTATTAAGAGAAAAACGGGTCGGTAGAGTGATCTTCGGATAAAAATCAAACTAATCCCCAGTTTGTTGTCTATTGTTCACTTTCAGCAAATCAAGTTTGAAATATCCTACAATTATTGTTTCTGAGCTTTCCGTTCCTAATTTTGACAGAATTGGTGCCAACTCACCAATACAAATGGATATTACTATGTCTGTGTTATTTTATTTCGATGGTCTGTAAATGTTTAACAAGATTGCCATCCAGAAAATTAACTCTAGGTGGCAGGTGGACAAGGAAGCCATTTGGCTTATTGAGAGTCCAATACTTTTTATCTACGTGTATCCCGCCCTTTAAAGGTGTGTCGATGCGTATTTCGTAACTAAGATCCCTCAGTTTTTGTATAATTTTAGTTGCTCTCCTCTGTACTCTTTCTAGCATATCTATGTCCTTCCTGCGATACGGCCTCCACGCTTGAATACAATATTCTAAATGAGGCCGTACTATTGTTTTGTA
The DNA here is from genome assembly GCA_963995525.1 of Escarpia spicata. Classification (NCBI taxonomy): domain Eukaryota; kingdom Metazoa; phylum Annelida; class Polychaeta; order Sabellida; family Siboglinidae; genus Escarpia; species Escarpia spicata. The sequence goes on along the minus strand of OZ023215.1, from coordinate 17,875,312 downwards.
CAGCGGTATTATTAACTCTTTTTTCTTATACGATACGTTTCGCCTAATTAATCCAAGGATTTGATTTCCCTTTGAAGAAGCAATACTGCACTGCTCTGAAACCTTCATATCAGCACTAATTGTTAACCCTAAGTCACTTTCTTTTACAGTAGTACTTAGTACAGAACCTCCCATTGTATATTGTACATCTTCGTTCCCATGTCCTGTGTGGAGGCATTTAAATTTCCCAAAAATGAACAACATTTGCAATTTTTCAGACCATTTTATCAATCTGTGAAGATCATCTTGTAAATGCTGTCAAACTTATCACGTTTAATCCTTCTAAACAATTTAGTATCATCCGCAAATTTCAAAACCTTGCTTGTTATATCATCATCCAAATCGTTGATATATATCGACGTGGCCACACACTAGACCTAATTATTACCAGGTCATCTGACGACAATGTGGCTGACGTCTTCGTGCAAGACAGTGCCATGTCTGATAAATGTGATAATTTTCCCTTTCACTTCTCCCGATCAGGGAATAAACCTAAGCTGAAGAAGAGGGTGATCACATACAGGAAATACAGACATATTGACTCCTGCACATTCAAGAAAGACATACAAAAGTCAATGCTACATTTGACATCTATACCCGACCTACCGCTAGGTGAAGTTGTTGAGCAGTACAACAATGTCCTAGCAGCACTCCTGGACAAGCACGCTCCAGGCCAACAACGCAGTGCGGTTATACGACCACAACCAGCTTGTTATACTGCAGATATCCTGGAGGCCAAGAGGGTTCGCAGGAAAGCAGAGAGAAAGTATCAGGAAACCGGACTTATGGTGCATCTGCAGATATACAGGGATAAACGGCGTGAATGGGCCAGGCTGATAGACAACGCCAAGAAACGGTACCTCACTGAACGCTTGATTGACGCGCAATCTGATCCCAAATGTGTCTTCAAGGTCATTGGTCGGCTGATGCATCGCAACACTCCGAGCATCCTCCCCAGTCATGACACTCCTGCCGAGATGGCCGACAGATTTGCAGACTTCTTCACACACAAGACCACTAAGACACGCAATGACTTGTCACAGGTGCGAGATCACCAGCTGACTTACATGAACTGGTTTCACCTGATGAGAATATCACCTGCAGTTTGTCAGAATTCACCCTTGCCTCAGAAACTGAGATCAGGAAATTGGTCGTACAATCTCCTTTAAAATCATGCGGCTTAGATCCACTTCCGACGTGGCTTTTAAAAGACAATCTCGATTAATTGTTGCAGGTGCTGATTCAAATTGTAAACCGTTCCATGTCATTAGGAGTTGTGTCTGACTCTTTGAAGGAAGCCTTGGTGACCCCTGTGCTGAAAAAGAACAATCTTGATCCCGAGCTACTGAAGAACTTCCGACCAGTGTCGAAGCTGCCATTCATCTCCAAGCTGATAGAACGCACAGTGGCATGTCGACTCAACACCTACATGTCTGAACGAGGTTCTCCAGTCAGCCTGCCACAGTACTGAAACAGCGCTCCTCCGGATCAGTGACGATGTGCTCCGCGCCATGGACAACAAGAAATGTCTAGTGCTGCTCGACATGTCCGCAGCGTTCGATATAGTGGACCATTCAGTGCTCCTCTCCAGATTGCGTACTAGACTGGGCATCTGTGGGACAGCCCTCTCGTGCTTCAGGTCGTACCTAACCAACAGAAAGCAGTCAGTTCTCATTCAGGGAGCATCATCCAACTGTCAGGGCTCTGTGCTGGGGCCTGTACTGTTTTGTGTCTACACCCTACCGCTGGGGGATATCATGCGTCGACACAACATTGAGTTTCACCTGTACGCAGATGACAGCCAACTGCTGCTCACCTTTAACCCCGCATCTTCCCAGTCAGCGCTTGACGCCATGGAGAGGTGCATAGCCGAGGTCAGGATCTGGATGGCTTGCAGCTTCCTAAAACTGAATGACAACAAAACGGAGTTTGTTGTGGTTGGAACTAACGGGCAGCCCGCAAAAGCAGCCGTGACAGACATCTCCATTGGGGAGAGCATCATCCCAACAACATTGAAAGCGAGAACTATTGGTACAATTATTGACTCAAAGTATGGACTGCAGGCACATGTAAACATGGTGTGTCGGTCAACTTATTACCATCTACGGAGCATCGGGAATATCAGAAAATATCTGGACTGGACTACGTGAATGGATTACTGCATGGCCTCCCCGCATGGCAGCTGGCCAAGTTACAACGAGTGCAGAGCACAGCCGCACGCATTGTTTCCCGTGTCCCTAGACTTACACCACTCCAGTCCTTCGCGCACTACATTGGCTGCCTGTGAGGTATCGTGTGCAGTTCAAATTGCTCACACTGACCTGACGAAGGCCCATCCTACATCAAAGACATGCTGGTGCAACACAATCCGAGAAGATCACTTCGGTCTGAGAGCAGGTTGCTGCTGGCTGTGCCCATGTCAAAGACGCAACTGGGGGACAGGGCCTTTTCTGTAGCTGCACCCACACTGTGGAACAACATACTCCTATCCATTCGTCAGGCTCCATTGACGGATGTATTCAAAAGACAGTTAAAGACTTACTTGTTTTGCAAAGCAGTTTATATGACATTTTATATAAAACACCTGTAGTGTTCATAGATAGTTCTGCATGTGTTTATTTTAGAGCTACTTTATTTATATATCTCAGATATCTAGTTTAAGTTTTCCATGATTTAAAAAAAATATATACTAATTGTTATGTTTTGAGGTTTTTTTAAATGTGTATTTGTATGTATTGCTTCAATGAATTTGTAAAGCGCCTTTGAGCAGTTTAAACTGAAAAGGGCGCTATATAAATATGTCAATTAGCAATTTTTCTATCCAGTTAATTAAACCATTTCCTATGCCATTGGCCTTTAGTTTAAGCAGTAATCTTTGATGTGGCACTTTGTTAAACGCTTTCTGAAAATCTAAGTAGATGATATCTACTGGTGATCCCTCGTCTACCCACTCAGTGATATCTTCCAAAAAACATAACATATTTGTTAAGCATGACCTCGCTTTTGGAAACCCATGTTGAGATGGGTTTAACAAGTTATGTTTATCAAGAAAATCCACCATATGATCTTTAATTAGTCTTTCTAATAATTTGCAAATCACTGATGTTAAATTCACTGGTCTGTACTTATCTGACTTGTTTCTGGAACCTTTCTTAAATAACGGTATAATGTTTGCTTCTTTCCATTCTAATGGAACCACTCCCTCTTCTAATGACAAGTTGAAAACTGTTGCAAGTGGTATGCTAATTTGTTCTACAATTTCCAGTAGTAGTTTGGCCGGAATTCTTTTAGCTACCATTTCCGGGGTTACAATTAACTGTCCTAAATAGTCTGATTCTGCCCGTTTGAACATAGCCTCTGGTACTGGCAGTGAACTAATATCTTACCTGGTAAACACTGAACTAAAATACTCATCAAGGTCTTCTGCCATTAAGAATCCCTCTGATATTATATTTCCAGCACTATCCTCTAGAGGACCGACCTTATCCTGAACTTTCTGTTTGCTGCGAACATATGCATACAAACTCTTGCTGTCTTGTTTTATATTAAATTTTTGTTCGTAGCTTCTCTTAGAATTTCAATTGTAGCTTGGTTTAGTGCTTCTTTGTAAATGTTGTAGTCTTCGTTATTTCCAGTACGTCTATATGACTTCCACATCGTTTGTTTGTACTTAATTTTTCTAATGGCTTCTTTCGATAAGTATTTCTTTCTGGACCGTTTCCCTTGTTTTTTTAAGGGGACAAATTTATCGACGATGCACACTATTTCACTCTAAGATATTCCAACATTCTGTTGCTGACTTATTCTTCAGTGTATTGTTCCAGTCTATCTTTGCTAAATATTTCCTCATTTCCTTATATCGTCCTTTGTGGAAATTTCTCCTGAACTGCTTTTTATTATTTCTTTCTGATTTTACTTTTATAATAAAATGTGTCTGGTTGTGATCACTACTTCCCAGTGGCTCACATAATTTGACATTGTCAACCAATTCATTTTGTGAGGACAAAACTATGTCTAACACATTCTCACCCCTGGTTAGCTCTAGCACATGTTGAGAAAGGAAACTGTCTTGTACTAATAACTTGTGGTCCTCACTCCCCGCATTGTATATTGAAGTGATTCGCTATGATAGGTATAATGACGTTCAGCTATGCACAAACACTCGATCCAGGCTGATCGGCTAACTCACCAACTTGTGTTTATTGGGCGTAGTGATACATGCGATAATGTAGTTCGCTATAGCAATTATGGTATGTGCTATATCACAACATCTCCCTCTGCAGAAATAAAAGTGAACGATATACATAGAACTAGAACAATAATTATGAATATGAGATTATGAGTAAGCTTATATAACACAGAACTATTCTAACGTAATTGTATAGTCAATTAATAACTAGTCAAAATTACTCATTGCTGAATCTGGCCGGCTTCCTGATCACGCGCCCTGATCGTCGGATCGCTGGTTCGTAGGGCGGTGTGTCACCGGTCGTTGTGACGGGCACCGCGACCGGTTGGTCGGAGGTGTCGTCGTCGTCCAGCGGGTCACGGAATGTCACGGATCTTTGAGTTGGCGTCAACACCAGCTCTCTCAGATGGGACCTTGTTCTGCGCAGACGCGTGCCATTTGGCGTCTGTACGATGTATGAACGCGGTTCTGTGCTCTGCGCGATGATCTCTCAAGGGCACCATTGGTGTGTTTCCTTGTTCAGGATTCGCACGCGTTGCCCAGCATGCAGCGGAGCGAGCTCTGGACCCGCGTGTCGGTCGTGGTCCCGTATCATTCGATCTCTGCGTTGCTCGAGTTGCTCGTTGTTCGATTGCTGGCTCTGCGTCAGCGTCGAGTGGTGACTCGGTAGGGTAGTGCGCACAGGTCTGTTGAACAAGATTTCACTCGGGCTAGATAGATGACTATTGGTTGTCTGTGTTGGTGATCCTCGTGCCACGCGAATGGTACGTCCTTCTTGAGGAGTTCTCTCAAGGGTGCCACCTTGTCCGCAAAGTGAGGTATGTACGCTGCAAGGTAGTTCATCAGGCCGATGCATCGCTGCAGGTCCTCCTTGTCCTGAGGGGTCGGCATCATGCGTAAGTCCTCAATCTTGCTCGGGTCCGGTCTAATTCCGTCTTGGCCGTAGACTGACCCGAAGAAGACGATCTCGTGGGTCTTCACGACACATTTCTTCGAGTTGAAGACGAGACCTTCCTCACTGGCGACCTGCATCAGTCTCAGCAGGTTCTTGTCGTGCTCCACGTCGTCTCGACCATACACGACTACGTCGTATGCGATGCCGACGCAATCTGGCGTCCTGGCTAGTATGCGGTCCATGGCCTGCTGGAATAGGTCTTGGGATACGCACAGGCCAAACGGAAGCCTCTTGTAGCAATACCTGCCGAAAGGTGTGCGGAAGGTCGTCAGTTCCTGACTGGCCTCGTCGAGGTGGATGGACCAATACCCAGCCTTGGCATCCATCTTGGAGAAGACGCGTGCCTCTGCAAACTCAGGATTGAGCTCTTCTAGAGTCGGTATTTTGTATGGGCACCGCTTGAGGCTGTCGTTGAGATGCTTAGGGTCTAGGCAGACTCTCAACGAACCATCCCGCTTCACAGTCGTGGTGATTGATGAGCACCAGTCCGTGTGGTACTCGATCTTGCGGATGATACCATCACTCTCCATATTGTCCAATTCTCGTTGGAGTTTCTCTTTGAGGTGAATGCTGCACTTGCGTGGTGCATCGATTGATGGTTGCACATCTGGTTTCAGTACTAGGCTAGCCTTCCCATCGAAGCTACCTATGCGGTCGAACTGCTCTGGAAAACGCCTCTTCAGATCATCCACGGACTTCACGGTCACCGCATGTTGGGTTGTTTTGTCTCTCGACTTGACTGCATTGATGGTGACGATTTTCATATGTTCACATGCTCGCAAGCCTAAGATTGCTGGCCCGTCGACATCGACGACGTAGAATTTGTACTTTCTCCACTGGCATTCTTTGTACTGGCAGAGTATTTTCATTACACCGCAGCATTTTATCTCGCCACCATTGTAGGCTGTCAGCGTAGTGTTCGGTACGGGCTCAACTTTGGTTGTCCACTGGTCACCGTACATTTGTCGTGCTATGCGTATGGGCAGTGTGTTGCCCGAAGCGCCAGTATCAACCTTCAGTTTGAGTTCGTGGACGCCCTTCATGTCAGCGCACACAATGTTAAGTTGAGCGTACACTTCGTCACGTGGAGAGTCTGTGCAGCAACCCGGGTTTTCTGTCGTCATCGTGCTGAACGACTTCGTGTAGACTTCGCCTTCACTTTCACAGTCCGGGTTCTCGTTTTCTGTTTGGTAGCCAGAAAGTTCATGGATTGGTTTATCTGGTCTGCGGCGACTGTCACGTCGGCTTCGGCTCTTTGGCTGGCTATCACGTCGTTTGCGATACCTTTGTTGTTCATTTTTCTGTTTCTTCCTACAACACTTGGCCCAGTGCCCGATGCCATCGCAGTGCTTGCATCTGTCTTTGTATACAGGGCACTGCCTCGGTGCGTGTGACAATGCACAGTTTCTGCACGCGTTTCGGTGCTTTACCTCACCGATTGACGTGTGATGTGTGGATAATGTTTGTAGGGACGCTTTTCCGGCAGCTATGGCCTCGTACTTGCGTGCCTCTTGCAGTACACTCCTCATGTCGTACCCTTTGTTTTGGTCTAGCAAATGCTTCTGCAACAGTTCATGAGGTGTACTCGCTATGATGAGCTCAATGACTCGCTCCACTAGCTCACATTCATCAAAGTCGCACAAACTGCCTTTATGACGCGCTCTGTTGACAAACTCGTCTGTACTTTCTCGCTCTGTTTGACGAAATGTCATCAGTTCCATTCTGTGGATGCGAAAGTTCACCCGTATGTCTAGTTGGTCTTCAAACAGCTTATAGAGTTTTGCGGGATCTTGCTTGTCTGTGTCTGATAGCATTGACGCATTTAAACGCTTGAGTCCTTCATTACCAACAGCAATCTGAATTTTGATTGCCTGTTTAGCTGGGTCAATGACATTCTCGTCTGTGAGTATCAATGTCATTCGCTGTTTAAAGAGTTTGAATGTTTCTGCGATGTTATCGCCTTCCCAGTTCATAGTTGGGTATTTTGCCATTGTTGGCTGGTTATGTGTTGCACAGTGTGTAAGGTATAGCTACTGTAGCCTGGCGACCGCTTTATGGGTCCGGCTTTACGTAGGCTTACATAAAACTAACACTGTCACAGTTCACAAAGACGCTAACGGTGTGCATGTGCGATGCTGTCGCCTCCTGGTGATCAGTTGACAACTTCTCCGACGTTGGTGGCGCCTTCTGGTGATCAGCTTTGACAACTTCAACAACAATATGACCATGGTTAAAATCTCCCATAATAATAGTCCCGTTTGTTAACTTCCCTTATAGCGTTTTGTACTTTTCATTCACTTCTACACTTATGTTTGGACTTCGATAAACTAACCCCACTGTTAACGTTGAGTTTCCTGTAACTATGTTACACCAAACAGCTTCTTCGCAATCTGCTTCTCTTTGTAATTTTAATTCATAATCCTGGATAGAATTTTTAACATATAAAATAACTCCACCTCCCCTTCTTCCTATTCTATATTTCCTGAACATTACATAGCCTGTTAGTCCCAATTCGGCATATAATATATCAATGGTCGCCCATGATTCGGTTATACCTGTTATGTGAGGGTCAATATCTTCTACCATAATGTTTAGTTCATTTCTTATGTTTACTATGCTCCTTGCATTTAAACAATGCGTTTATTTCCCGATTCAGAACATTTTCCAGGCTGTTCTTTGCCGATATATTTATGCTGTCTTGATCTATTTTTTTAGCAAATGTTGTTCCTGTGTACAAGAAGGGAGATAAACGAAATGTGTGCAACTGCAGACCTGTCTGTCTCTTACCGCTATTTAGCAAAGTTTTTTGAGGAAGTCGTATACGACTCATTGTATTGCGTAACACAATTTCGGTCAGCCAACACGGATTTGTGAGGTGTATAAGTACAGTATCTAATGTAGCTTGTACTTGAACGCCATTTCTGAATCTATTGACAAGAAACAGGTTTAACAAGATTTAACAAGATTGCCATCCAGAAAATTACTCTGGATGGCAGTTGGACAAGGAAGCCTTTTGGCTTATCGAGAGTCCAATACTTTTTATCTACATGTATCCCGCCTTTTTAAGGTGTGTGTCGATTTTATTTTTAAACATATTCACGCTACTAGCACCAACACAATCAGGAGATAATCTGTTCCATTCATTTACAGTCCTTTGTGAGAATGAGAACTTTCTTATATCTAATCTACACTGCTCCTTTACTAATGTAGCTTCATGTCCTCTGGTCCTTCTATCTTTCTTAACTGAGAACAAAATGTTTTTATCAATATTTTCATAACCATTCAATATTTTTAACATTTCTATGTGATCTCCTCTCAATCTCCTGGTCTCTAGTGTTGTTAAACCACATTCTTTTAGGCGTATTTCGTAACTAAGATCCCTCAGATTTGGTATCATTTTAGTCGCTCTCCTCTGTACTCTTTCTAGCATATCTATGTCCTTCTTGCGATGTGGCCTCCATGCTTGTATACAATATTCTAAATGAGGCCTTTGTTCTACAATTTCCAATAGTAGTTTGGGCGGAATCCCGTCCACTCCAGGTGATTTATTATCCTTCATAGCCCTTATTTTCTTAGCTACCATTTCCGAGGTTACAACTAACTGTCCTAAATAGTCTGAATCTGCCCCCTTGAACTTAGCCTCTGGTACTGGCAGTGAACTAATATCTTCCCTGGTAAACACTGAACTAAAATACTCATTCAGGTCTTCTGCCATTAAGAATCCCTCTGATATTGTATGTCCAGCACTATCTTCTAGAGGACCGACCTTATCCTGAACTTTCTGTTTGCTTCGAATATACGCATAAAAACTCTTACTGTCATGTTTTATATTATTAGCTAATTTTTTTTCATAGCTTCTCTTTGAATTTCTAATTTCAGCTGTAGCTTGATTAAGTGCTTCTTTATAAATGTTGTAGTCTTCATCATTTCCAGTACATCTATATGACTTCCACATCATTTGTTTATACTTAATTTTTCTAATGGCTTCTTTCGATAAGTGTTTCTTTTTAGACCGTTTCCCTTGTTTTTTGAGGTTGATTCTGTTTATTTGGATTTCAGTAAAGCCTTTGATTCAGTATGCCACCCATTGTTAATTCACAAGCTTAGATCATATGGCTATTCCGGGCAATGCATAGAGTGGTTGCAGTCTTACCTTGTCAACCGAAAACAACGCGTGGTCCTCGAAGGCAAAACATCTGACTGGAAGCCAGTGTTGTCTGGTGTACCACAAGGTTCACAAACTGGACCACTTCTGTTTATCTTGTATATTAACTATCTCACTAATCATGTTGATTCATGTGAAATATCATTGTATGCTGATGCTTCCAAATTGTTTAAAGAAATTACGTCGGTGACCGACTGTCAGTTGGTGCAGAAGGATCTGGACAGTGTATGTCTTTGGTGTGAGACATGGCACCTTAAACTTAACGTTGAGAAATGTTGCATAATGTCATTCATTAACAAAAGAAACGTATATCCCACGAATTCACGATTTTAAGCCAGTCTCTGCCCAAGGTCACTGTTGTCAAAGATCTCGGTATCACAATTACCGACAGTTTGACTTTTAAAGATCATATTACCTGTTGTGTTTGTAAAGCTTTTAAGATGAGTGGTTTTTGTTGTATGTTTGTTGTTTGGTAGAAGACCTTAGCAGCTATTTAATGATCACGAGAAGTAGAAACCAACTCGTCGGTCGAAACGGTGTCGCACATCAATCTCGGATAATCTCCGACGATAAATATAGCACATATCACAACATCTCCCTTTAAAGCCACTGATGACCATTCTAAAAAGTCTTTATGTGACTGACCATCTAATGTGGAAGTTCGTATGAGTATACGTCGTGGCTTACTCACAGTTCACCTACAGGTCAAGACGAGTCGGCGGTTTCGATCGACGTTCCCTGCACCGGATCATCGCTGGAGGGTTGTTTACGTCGACTTGCGGAGTACGTATAGTAGAAGCTTCACACTGATCGGTAACTTCTCGACTGGGTGACTCACACAAAGCAGACCCCGTCGGAGACTATTGTCCCTCGGGACTCGTGTCAACCAAGGAGCTTCGATTGCGGCGGATGTTCGAGTTACCATCCGTTCGTACGTTGTAAGACCTCGGTGTCTGTGCTCGTCCGGTGACAACACCGTTTTGCTTTGTGTCCTTTACGAACACTCGCGACCCTATCTCCAATGGTGGTAAGTTGAGCGCGCGGTGTCGGGCGTCGAAGGTTGTTTTCTGGTAACCTCTCTGGCTTGACTCTCTCGCTCTCAGGTGTATCAAGTCAGGGATGCTCGGCTTCAGTGTCTCGGTGTATGCCGGAACGGCTGAGCGTAACTGTCGACCCATGAGTAGCTGTGCAGGACTGTATCCATTCGCCAGTGGTGCATTCCGGTAAGCAAGAAGATCCAAATATGGGTCCTCGTTCTTCCGCAACAAGTTCTTCACTGTCTGAACAGCCCGTTCAGCTTCACCGTTAGATTGTGGGTATCTCGGCGAGCTGGTCACATGTACGAAACCGTACTTGATGGAGAATTGTCTGAACGTCTCCGCTGCATACTGTGGGCCGTTATCTGACATTACTACCTCTGGTATACCATGACGGCGAAGAACGACTTCAGGTGTTCGATGATCGTTTCAGAAACGGTTCGTTGGAGTTGGGCCACTTCGAAGAATCGCGAGTGATAATCCACAGCGACAAGATACTCCGAGTTCTGCCAATGGAACAAGTCTGTCCCGATGCGTTCCCATGGCCTCTCTGGAAACTCAAGTGACATGAGGGCTCACTATGTTCTGAACGATTTAGTCGACACACGTTGCATGTTCTGACCATGTCTGTTATCTGACTTGACATGCATGGCCACCAGACGTTCCTTCGGGCAGTCTCTCTACATTAGTGTATGCCCAGATGTCCCGTGTGTATCTTCTCGGGTGTCTCTGCCCGCAGTAGACTTGGTATCACGATTCGAGACCCCAACAGCAGGAGTCCTCGTTCAACGCTAAGCTCGTCGCGAAGTTGATAGAATTCACACAATGCTGGATTATCCGTCATGATTGGCGTCCAACCATGTTCACAATGCTCCATTACCTGTACACACACGGGATCGTTCGCGTACGCCGCTTTGATTCGCGTCATCATGGCCGTTGATGCCACAGTACTCTCCAGGATGTACATCACCGACTCTGCGTAGACCTCAACCTGCATTGCAAAGTCCTCGACTTTGTCGTCTTTCTCAGCAACTGGCGCTCGTGATAGCGCATCTGCGGTGTGTAAGTTCTTGCCTGGCACATAGACAATGTTGTACGAGTAGCGCATTAGCCGTAGTCTGAAGCGCTGGACCCGTATCGGCAATTGGTCTAGCAGTTTTTGCCCGAGCAATGGAATCAGCGGCTTATGATCCGTCTCGAGGAGGATGTGTACACCAGTAATGTACTGAGTAAATCGATCACACGCCCACGTTAGGGCGAGAGCCTCTTTTTCGATTTGGGCGTATCGTTTTTTGCAGTCCGTCATCGATCGTGATGCGTATGCAACGACTTTATGACCGCCGTTCGGTTCTTCCTGTAGAAGTGTTGCCCCCAGTCCTCAGGAGCTCGCGTCTGCAGATATGATCAACGGCTTGCTCGCGTCATACCATGCTAACGTCGGTGTCGTGCACAGTTCTGCTTTGATGCCCTCCATGGCACACTGCTGGGCTGTGTCCCATGTCCACATTACGTCTTTGCGAAGCAACTCTCTGAGCGGACCCGTCAAGGACGTCATGTTGGGTGCGAATCTTCCCATCTGGTTAACCATCCCAAGATGGTTTGTCGTCAACCGAGTTCATAGGATGATACTCGCGTCTGACTGCGCGATTCAACTGCGTGAGGTCCACACACAAGCGGACATCTGACTTGTTCGCTTTAGGCACGACGACCAGTCCAGAACACCAGTCAGTCGGTTGCTCGACTTTGGAGATGACGCCTTACGACACCATGCGGTCTAACTCGACTTTGACTTTCGGCAAGAGAGGGTACGGCACGCGTCTCGGGCTACCGGTCGTGCATCGTCCTTCAGCTTGATCGAGTACGGGTAGTCCTGTAGTTCCCCTAGACCCTCAAACAACTCACTATATTTCGCTCTATAGTCGGAGTCGACGTGGAATGTAAGCAGTTTCAACCGCTCGCACGCCCCCTTTGAGAGTAGCGACTGTTCTTGTCGATTGACCACATACAGCACCTCCTGAGTCGAAACGTTGCGGTGGGTGATCGTTGCCGTAACTTGGCCCAGAACATCGAGTTTCACCCATCAGAACTTTGTCCGATTTTACAAGGTCCACCTGTCTCAGGATGGGCTCTTTGAACGCGATGACGGATACAGATGCTCCCGTATCAAGCTTGAAGCAGACATCATCCTCAGCTGATAATACTGCCACAGCCACCACAGCACTACAAGAGTAGTCTTGTTCGACGTTAATTCCCCCAGGAACTGTGGTTCGTCGACCTTGACCTCATTAGTCATACTTGCTTCGCACACTTTCGCGAAGTGTCCCTTCTTTTTGCACTTGTAACACTCAGCATCTTTCGCTGGGCACTGTTGTACCGGATGAGACTGATTGCCGCATCTACGGCACTGATGTCGTGGTGTCAATTTTGAAGCGGACTTCCATAGCTTTTTAGCGTTACTTTTCTTGTACGAATTTGCTCGCACACTCTGCACATTCTCGGAACGCCCAGCCGATCTCAACTCTGTTGTCTGTTTGTCAACACACTCAGACTGACGGATCATCGACACCGCCTTTTGCTCGGTCAGCAATTCGTCTTCCATCATTTGCATTTCCTTGGAGAGACGATCGTCCAAGATGCCAACCACTAGTCGATCGCGTATCTGCGTGCTGCGATCCGTGAAGTCACATTTGTCGGCCAGTTCGTACAGTGATCTGATAAATTGTTCAGCTGGCTCGCCGGGCCTCTGATGTCGTTTGTAGAACTTCGCTCTCTCGTAAATAACGTACTTTTTCGGTTTAAAGTACACATTTAGTGCCGCGACTACCATTTCATAGTTGTTCTGATTCTCGTCACTGAGCCCCAATGCCTTTAGCACAGTCTCTGACTGGGGGCCCATAATATACAAAAGCGAACTAACTTGAATTTCTTCCGTTTCAGTTGCTAGCTTTGAGATTGCTAGAAATCGTGTCCAACGTGTAATCCACTCTTCCCGGCAGTGCGCCGGTTGGGCGAAATCGAAATTATCGGGCGCCCGGAACTTCGACATCGTTTCGTTACGTTTACAAAGTTCCCTTGTGTTCGTTTATACTTAGCTGCAACATGTGTGCGTGCATGTTCGAATAAACACGGCTGCCACCATCTTGTATGTTTGTTGTTTGGTAGAAGAAGACCTTAGCAGCTATTTAATGATCACGAAAAGTAGAAACCAACTCGTTTTTTTTTTTAGCTCCGTTCGAAACGGTGTCGCACATCAATCTCGGATAATCTCCGACGATAAATATAGCACATATCACAACAGTTTTATTAAGCGCGTTTGCACAACATTTACCGATGTACAGGCTTTGCGATCCTTGTATATATCTCTAGTCAGAAGCCAGTTGGAGTATTGCAGTGTTATCTGGAATCCCTGGCAACGTACGTTTATTGACAAAATCGAACGAGTTCAAAAGAAATTCATTAAATATCTATTACAAATCCAAAATGCACTACTCCTCGGACAGTTATCCTGAGCTTTGCCATTATTTTAGACTACCTTCCCTTCAACATTGGAGGCAAGTTGCAGATCTTATGTTTTTACACAAGTGTGTGCACTCCCAACTAGACTCGTCGTATCTGGTAGGGGCTATCCAATTTCACTGTCCTTCACGACCTCTACGAAACTACATCCCTTTTAGTTTCCAATAGCAGAATCAACATTAGAAAACACTGTTTTTTTTATAGATGTACGACTACTTTCAACACATTGTATTTAAGTGATCCAACGTATGATATATATTCAGAAGCTGAACCATTTAGATCTTCAATTCAAAAACATTTCTATGTATAACAGATGTTTGCCTGGTATATTTGATGTTGATTTTGTGTGGTTTTTATGTCCTTATTGTTTTGATTATTCTATTATTTATATGTATTGTTTCAGTTATCAGTCCTGTTACTGGGTCTACTGGACCTGTTGGAATCTGAATAAATACAATACAATCTTTGCCTCCAATTTCTGGCTTCTCTGTGAATCCCCCCTGCGAATCTAGTTTAAATAGATGCAGCCTGTCCCATTGTCAACAGATTGCAGCAAGTTCTCTGAGAAAACTGCTGCTCCCTTTCCACTTAGATGGAGGCCATCTGTCAAGTACATATCTTCCCTCCCAACAAAGTATCCCCATAAATCTACGAATCCCACCCCCTCTTCTTTACACATCTGCTCAACTAATGCGTCGATTGCCATATTCTTGCAGTTTCTTTATGTTCCTCCCATTACTGGCAACATTCCTGACAGAATAATTTGTTCGACTCTTGACTTCTTTAACTTCCTCACTAACTGTCTATACTTCTGTACTATCCCAGTTGTTCCCTCCTTGTCCGCATTATGTGTCCCTACGTGTACTAGTATAGACCCTCCCTTGCCATGTCCCAATAGCTTCTCTACCCTTTCAGTCACATGTTCTATCCTGGCCCCCGGCAAACAAACAACGACGTCCTCCCCTTCGCTCAGTGTCTTATCCGTCTTTCTCAGAATAGAGCCGCTCATAAACACCCTCTCTTTTCTCAATAACTGCCTCAGAGTAGCTCCTTCTCCGGGTTGCATCTATCTGGTTATAGTCTTGTTCCCCTGTCTTCTCCTCTCCTGTCATAATCCCGTCCGTTCCATTCTTTCCTGATGCTGTTTCTTTTGTCACTTTCCTCCTATCATCGTCCCTCCCAACTTCTCTTCTGTCACATTTACTCTCACTTCCTTTCGTCCCGTCATCTTTCCTCCCACTGCATTTCCTTCTCTCCTCTCCCGTCTCTTTTCCCTCCTACCTCTTTCTCCCCTGTCACATTTCCTGCCGTCGATCCTCCAATTTATTCCCCTCCGATCACCTTCCCTCCTCTCGGTCTCCTTTCCTCGGTCTTCTTGTCACTACTCTGCTCCTTCAGTCTCACAGTATTCCCAACTCTCTCCCTGTCGTCTCTCTCCATTCCATCTGTCTCCTTGCTGATTCTCATCTCCACCCCCTTCACAATATCTACCAACCTAGCTACCTCCTTCTCCAGACATTCCACCTTCCAACACCCCACGCACTGAAAGGTGAATGCCTCTTCCTTGGTCTCTGCCCATAACTTCCCACAGCCGGATAGGGCAAAATCCACCCAACTATGGCAATCGTCGCACACCAAGTGTCTCTTTGCCTTGACTTGCCGCTTGCAAGGCGCCATATCAAAATGTATTGAATAATAATAATCTAATTAGCTATTTAAGATAGTTTAGTCAACTGTGTTTACACTATTCACAGTCTATGTGGTTTCTAAGAAAACAAATGTTACACGTAAGATTGCCTTGTTTATTTCGGTTACAGTGTTTGGTTATAGTCACAGATGAATATCTATCCTATCAGAAATGCTAACGTTATTATTTACGCGACTGCCTTATTTATTTAGGTTGTACCGCGCCCTAGCGAATACGTGGGTCACTAGCTACATAAACTTAGTTCGCCCGGTTATCGCAAATGCTTAATTTTAACAACAGAGCTACCTAATCAAAATGTCTAGCAGGTACTGGCTTACACAGATATTATCTGATGTAGGTAGTTTTATGTTTGTTAATTTATCACCTATATATTCTACCACAAAATGAAGTTTGCTAAATCTTGTTTACAAACTTATCGTAGGTTTGAAGGCGCACAGCTGGCCTGGACCAATCCGCATAATAACCGGTCCCTTATACCAGTGCGCATGCCTGTTCAATGCTTGTTTAGTTATTGTCATTTCACGCTTTCTCTTTAGTAAAGTGACTGAACAAATGGAACTCTGTTCTTATTTAATAATAGTTACGTGTGATCATGTCCACCCACCAAAAAAACATTTTATTCACATATTTTACAAGTCTTCATAGCCTGGCCGACTTCGAGTCCAAACTCCAAATGGCACTGAAACATCAATGTTTAATCAATAAAAAATCTCCGCAAGCTGTGCATACCTTTTTCAGCAATGTTTAATCAAAGCCATGTCAAGTAGACCCCCATTCATTCACACCATTCCCCAAAGCCATTCACAACCTCACACCCTCGTCTATCAATAGTGGATTGGTATAGGCCAGCAGTGCGCCTTCAAGCTGACATGATCCAACCTTTCTGCACCACAAATTTCTACGATCTATCTCCGCCAAATATAGCCATTTCCTACTGTGATGTGTTTTTTGCGCTAAAACCTATGTCTGTGTTGCATAAGTCCAATAAAAGTGAAGAAAGAGTTAATGCTTTGAGCGTTTAAGCTAAAGATTGTAAAACGACCTTTTGTAGAAGCAAGTTTCGTTTAGTTTCAAAGTGTCTATGCATGGCGAGTGTGTCATCATAGCTATGTTTTTATTATTGTCATCTAAATTGCCGAGATTGTGTTGTAGGTTATTAGCAGCTGGTCCACCAAAATTTAGTAGTATTCTATCTTCCGATAAATTATCATCTGTATTTTGCGCCATAGTAGAGGATCGATTAGTATCGTGTACCACAATGGGAGTAGTTATCAGACTGGGAAGGCAGTCCGGTAGTACAAAAGTAATACATTTAGTTTGATGTGGCATTTGGCCACAGACAGTTGAAAAGACGTTCCAAACATTAAATAAAAAAATAATAAAAGTGAACATAATAGGTGTTACTAGAACCGGTAACACTTACAGTGTTTTAATGACACATTTGAGTCAAATGTATCCAAGAAAAACGTCTTTACTTTGCCAAAGAAAATGCGGTGTGTATCAAATTGTTTTCGTGCATCACATAATGTAGTATACTATCCGCGAAAATATTCACTAAATGCATTTTATAACCATACATATTGAGACTTCTGACTCCATAGTGTGATACTAGGGCCACAATATTAGCCACCAAGCATATAATAGAGCATGATGAGATCAACCATAAGTATACTGTTAGATCCTTGATCGCGGAACCGTTTACCATGCCTCGTTTCCTCTTTTCCTTTTACATCTCAATGTGTCACAATAAACGTGTTCATACTTTCTCTACGAGAATCTTCATTCTATAATGTCGCTGTACGCACAGCCCACGGCCAGTACACGACATTAATTGGCGACGAGGTAAACTGACAACTCTACGAGTTACTTTGAACTAGACTACGTCTAATTTCTGTGTGAAAATGGAAATTGTCGCTGACGTCGCACATTTTTCGCTGGAGCCGACTGACAGCGCAGGCCATCGCTGGGTGAGGCGCTTTGAGAACTTTGTGGTGGCTAAAGACATTCAGAACGATACAAGAATGAGAGCGATGTTGCTTCATTATGCTGGTGAGGCAGTGTTTGAATTGAGTGAAGCAGTGGGGGTGACAGAAAATGATGATTTCGCATAAACCAAGCGGAAGCTCACTGCTTACTTCAGGCCGCAGTGCAATGAAGAATATAAAATATTCAAGTTCCGACAGGCTGGACAGACGTCGTCAGAGACGCTGGACCAATTCAATGCACGATTGCAGCAACTAGCCAAAAACTGTAAGTTCCATGAGAAAGACAGAGAAGTGAAGTCGCAAATCATCCAAAAATGTGCGATGTCAAAAGTGCGTGACAAGGGGTTAAGTGAACCTACAATCACGCTAGAGAAGTTACTGACGTTCGGGCGCGCACTAGAAGCTACGCTACAGCAGTCGAAGATCATGAGAAACTCTTTTTTGTCCGTGCCGAGGCCTGTCCACGCCGTATCGAATGACGAGGGGCGGCGCAACTCTTCACGTGAAGGTTTCGGCTTTGGTCGCCAGGTGGCGACACACAGAAATCGCAATCCATCAAGAAAGCGTTTTCCGCCTGATCGCCACATCGAGACGATCGACCAGTCGTGAGCAATCAGCAACGGTACAGACGTCACAAGGGGGCAGTACCGGCATGCTCAGGCTGTGGTGGACCGCCACACGACGATCGGCGAATGTGCAAAGCTTGGGGCAGGAGGTGCTACAAGTGTCAAAAGCTAAATCACTTTGCTAATGTGTGCAATGCAAACACTCAACAGATACACTTAGTAGAAAATTACCCACACTTGCAACGCAATGACAAGTTATGTGAAGACACATACACACTTGGCTTGTATCACACAAGTGCCACCCACACCATACCACCGTACATTTGCAATGTCCAGATAGAGGGAAGTGAAGTGGCTATGGAGATAGATACCGGAGCAGCAGTTTCGCTTATATCGGTGGATGAGTGGGCTAAAATCTGCAAGATATCTGTGCTCACTCTCGACACGCGTAACGTTCCGAGGTTGCGAACGTACGCAGGTACCACAATTGAGCCTTTAGGGCGGGCACAGGTGAACGTTTGTCACAACAATCAACAGCACAGGCTGCAGGCAATCGTAGTGCCTGGGTCGGGACCTAACCTGCTGGGAAGGGACTGGCTAACAGTGTTGAAAGTGAACTGGGCTACCGTGAACCAGGTAGACAGAGAGGACTTCCTAAAGCCTTACGAATCAATGTTCAGTGATGGACTAGGCACTCTAAAGGGGCTGACTGCGAAGTTCTACGTTGATGACACGGTTAAACAGAGGTATTGTAAACCTCGACCTGTACCTCTTGCTTTACGAGCCAAAGTAGAGGACGAGCTAGATCGTATGCAGAAGGCCGGAATCATCCGTCCTGTGGAGTATTCTGAGTGGGCCGCGCCTATTGTACCGGTCTTGAAGTCTACCGGCGCAGTCAGAATCTGTGGCGACTATAAGGTAACCATCAACAGAGCCGTCAAGGTAGACAAGTACCCGATCCCGAACGTATCTGATCTGTTTACAAAATTAGCAGGTGGTACACTGTACACCACGCAAGCCATGCGTATCAACAGGTCGTACTGGATGAAGAATCACGTCCGTTGACTACAATCAACACGTCGAAAGGGCTATTCGCATTCGAACGTCTGCCTTTCGGTGTGAGTTCTTCTCCAGGTATCTTCCAGAGAATCATGGAGCAGTTACTACAGAACATACCCATGACTGTAGTCTACCTCGACGACATCCTGGTCACAGGAAGAACGCCAGAAGAGCACGATCGTAATCTGGCAACTGTGCTAACGCGACTACAAGACGCAGGGTTACGCCTGAAGAAGGAGAAATGTGCGTTTCGTCAGAAATCGTGCACCTATCTAGGTCATGCGATTGATGCTGAAGGTATTCATCCTACGGAAGACAAAGTGCGAGCAGTACAGAACGCGCCTGCACCGCAGAATGTACAGGAGTTGAGGAGTTCTCTAGGACTCATTCACTACTATCACAACGGCGGAAGAGCGTCTGGTACCACTGAGGGTTGAAGAGCCTCAACTTCCACCGAGGCTTGCAGAGCGTGAAGTACTACCTCGGTTCGAGCGAACAACATCGACACCACCACTATCATCTAGCAACTCGGACGTGACTACGGGTACCACCACAGGAGAGGTGATCTCAAGACCAACAGTTGAACGGTCGCAGTCCTGTGTAGTACCAGACGTGGTAGTACCGCTGAGAAGATCACACAGAGTGGTGAAGCCACCGGACAGATTGAACTTGTAAAGTCTATATTACTGTCATAACGGACAATGCATAGATCAATATAGCCAGAATAGACTAGGTTTCGGTAGCTGTAGCTAGTCGCGAGAGCACTAGATTAGTACTATAAACAATGGCATACTATCTATCTTAGATATGACATTGATACATATAAGGGACTCTTGTTTGCGTTAAAAGTTTACATTTTTTTAATTATACTAATTATGTTTTTCTTAAAGGGGAAGGAATGTTAGATCCTTGATCGCGGAACCGTTTACCATGCCTCGTTTCCTCTTGCATCTCAATGTGTCACAATAAACGTGTTCATACTTTCTCTACGAGAATCTTCATTGTATAATGTCGCTGTACGCACAGCCCACGGCCAGTACACGACATATGCGTATGTAAAACTGTGTATGACTTGTGTAAGCGTATCTGTATGCTATTTTCTGAAGCGACAGTATAACTTGTATTGCATGCGTGTGTATGTGTGTACACGTAGAACATGCGGTAAACATAGTTCATGCCACTGGCGGTATGATTACATTGTACCAGTACAATTATATTAACCCATTCTTCTGAGAAAGATGTTTATCACCTCTGCCGGGACTCCACGTCCTTTAAATCATAATAAATATCAATGACAGCGGCGCAGCTACGAATTGTAATATAGTCCGGGGTCTATATTAGCTAAAACTATTTTCTAAGGGCATTTATGCACAATACCTGGGCTACAATATCTGCTATCAAAACAAGATATTACATGATCATTCATACATTGACATAAGGATGTGTCATATTGATTAAGGCTGGTTTTGTGAGCATTATCAACAAAAAAACATTAAAAAAGTACTAAATGCATCTTATAATAATGCATGATGTGACGTCTGGTAAGTTCGAAGTGGAATACAATGGTCACGATAATATGTGTATGTGTGTAAAATATTGCGCATGTCTTGAACATAATTCACACTACCGTTGACATGATTACAGGCAGTAATTTAGTCCATTTTGCTGAGGAAGTTGTTTATCTCCTCGGCCGGGACTTCACGTCCCTCGGTGAACAGTTTACCGTTTCGGAAAGATGGTCGACGGTTCAGTTTGTACAATTCATCCATGTATGGGCGTATGCGTGTCTTCTCCCTCGCATCTTCTTGGATCAGGTCGTTGATGAATCGGTATATTGTGCCTGCGAGTTTCACTCGCGCAACTCTCATGACCGTACTTCGGGTGACTCGGCTATAGAACCGAGCAATGATATGGCGCGGGATGTCGTTCGATTTTCTCCCCGTGCGATGCACATTCTCAATGACATTTCCCGTCAACGATAACTTCTCCTGAAAGATTTGTTCTACTGTGTTGAGATGTTTCTCGCCGACCACCTCGTGGGCGTCAAGTACACGGATGTTGAAGCCGCGCGAGTGCCTCTCCGCGCGACTATGTTTTTCCTCGAGTCTCACAATTGAGGCCGTTGCGTTTAGAAGTTTTCGCGACGCTTGTTCTAGAGCCTTTTCCATTTCGGCGACAGATTTTTCTTCTTTGTTTGATTTGCTTGAAATGAACTAGACAGTGCTTATCAGATAATCGATCGTGTTTTCTTGTATTGTCACCTTGTTTTCCATTTCGTTTAGTTTATTTTGAAAATACATTGCATGGTTTGCAATAATGCTGTCTATGTTAGTGTTCATGTAGGTGAGTGTGTCGCGTACGAAATTGATCTTCGTCACGCGCGACTGGCAGTTCAGCGGCTGGGGGATTGTCCACTTCCACCGGCGCTGGCAAGGTTACAGACCGGTCCTTCTTGCACGATTGTTTGCCATTCCTAGGCTTGGTGGCCAATGTTCAATTATGTAATCTTGGCTAGATTCTAGTGTGTAATGCACTGGACAATTCTGCGAATATTTGGAGCTTACGCCGCCACGCTGTCTCTCTACCACGCCCCCATCTTGGAGGAGCGGAAGGCAAGAAAACTGGTTTATAAGCCGAATGACAGAACACGAAATACTATGTTGTAGGTAACACATGACCTTACCTGTGAAAGGAGGTTGCCAAGGACTGGTAGGCGACTGACAGACTCGACAGATCACCTGTCAGCTTGCATGTGTCACGATACACTGACAAATACTACAAGCATACACACAGCACGCCATCGGTAGAAACATCTTAAGTGTCAACATTTCGACTTTTGTGCGGGAATTACCGCTTTCTAATGAGGTGTATGGTAAAATCAATTTGTTTGTTCCACGTATAACTTTTCCATATGTCCCACAGGCTAGATGTTTGGTCTCAATGAATTTAAGATTTTAAGTTAAATGGTAAAAGCAACATGTTTAATTCCGAGAACCATCGGCAAAAGAGTGAAGAATAATGTTTCTTGAATGCCCTTAATGTAGCATTGTGCTATTTTTGGGTACGTCAGAATATATTTCTTCTATTTTACGTTGAAGCATTAGGCGGTAAAATATGGCACATTTAATAGGTGGCCCCTAGGGGTCTTACGCTGTGTGTTTATCACTGTTGTTTTCCATACTAATTACTAGTTATAATTAGCTCAACGTGTAAAGTAGGGATATTTCGAGTACGACATTTTAGGGGTGATTTTAAGTTGGTATGAACCGACACTGAGTAATTGGATAATTCTGGTCACATGTTATATAATCCACAAGTAGGTAATCCAAACATTCAAAATATGTACACCTCATCGTCATGCTGATTGTGTGGTAGTTCTGGCAACTATCTAGAAAACAATGCTTTTATGAGTGTTTAGATTGGATGGCATGTAATTTAAAATAGAAATGTCTATTCATAACTGCATACTTGCCAAATGTACAATACGGTCTGAACCGTCACATATAGCATACACTGTTTGCTCAACGAAGAACCCGAGTTGTTGGAGAAAGACAACAGTGTACCCAGCAACATTGTAGTAGTCTAAAGTAAAAGTAATGTCTGGATGAAGACTAACTTTGATGGCCTCCTCAGAATCTCGGCCCTTTTCAAACGCTGTCCCCAACACATAACTTGCCAGGCCTTCTACGCGAATGTCTCCGCCTACAGCAAACCTCATGTACCGATATACTTGCTGCAAATATACACATACGGGCGCACACATATGTACACGCAGGCAACCACGCACGCACGCACGCACACACACGATATCACAGACTGGTTCAGCTAACGATCTTATACAAAACTATAAGATTCAGCATACCAATGAAGGCACACGGTCACACACATTCCCACCACTCCCATATTGCAAGCATATTCGTGCACCACACACGCACAGACATACATGCAGACGCACACACACCTTCACTGAAACCTGTTTCACAACCGAGAAAACGGAATAATAATAAAAAGCAATGCATTAAACTTGTATGGTACGTTCAGAAACCAATATATTAACCCTACCTTCATTTGCGTTGTCATACGCTACCTGTAGGTAGTAACGACAATTCTCTCTTTCGCCGGTTGCCTCAAATTTGTTTGCAATGATGGTGTATATGAGACTGAGTTGGTTGCATGCTTCCGTATGCAGGGTCTTGCCATCATCCATCGTCCACTGAGGTTTGTCTTTACTCAAGGCATGAAACCTCTCAAAGTATTTGGCAGCGTCAAAATATTGCCCTGTGAGTAAGTTAAAAACATATAATCAAAGTCGATTATCGTTAATTGGCCAGAAGAAAAAGATTGGTAATTAAGATAGAGACAGTATTATTACTGTATATTTTGCAACTGCACCCCCACGTAACTCACTGAAACCCTCCGATTGCACCCCTTAAATATCTCTAAAAAACCGCCGACTACACCCCTTTGAAGATCACTGAAAACCTACATCTGCAATTCCTTTTGAGACTGACTGAAACCCCCAACTACACCCCCATCTTGTGGCTCAATGACAACCCCCATTGCACTCTTTTTTTAAGCTCATTGAAAACCTTCAACTAAACCCGCCCTTGATGTTCACTGAAAACGTCCAACTGCACCTCCCCATAGTCTTGTCAAGCTCAAGCGGAAAACTCTTGCCTCTGTAGAAATGGGTGCAACCACACAGCACCCCTCGCACCCCCCCCCCCCCCATCCGGACCTGCAACGATAGATGCTAGCTCTATCACGGTTAGGTCTGACACGCACTAGATTCCTTGAGAGCCAAGCCAACATTGCAGTTTGCCTCCGCGGCCAGTCTGCCGTCGTCCGACTTGATGGCCTTAGTCGAATCGAGGGCCATGTCGAAGAAGTAGTCGGAGAGCCATTTGTCGTCGTGGCTCGTCACTTGGAAGTACTTCGCCAGCTCGAAGTAGCAGCCGTACACCTCGATGTAGTTTCCTGCACAAACACAACACACTCTGCGCGGTAGTTGTCTGTTGCGTAGCCCAGTCAAACACAGTCACATGTCAGATACTATGCTATCAACCACATACAATGCCACCCGTCACACACTACTATACCACCAAACACACACTATATACCACCAACCAGATGCTATCCCACCAAACACACACTATCCCATCAGCCACGCACTATCCCAGCGAACACACTATACCAGCAAACACACACAATCCCACCAAAACATTATTCCACCAAACACACCCTATCCCACCAACACCCGCTATCCCACCAAACACACACTATCGATCTCACCAAACACACGCTATCTCACCACCAACCACCAAACACACACTATGTTACCCACCGTTGAGCATGGCCTCTTCGCCTTGTGTCAACCGCGACTTCATGATGATGAGTTTTTCCGGCTCATCGTCAAGCGTCACCTTCTTCCATAGCATGGACTCGGGTCCTGCCCGCATTCGCTGCATATGCTGGTACTTAATCAAGTTGAAGATCTGTGCAAACGACTTGTGGTAACCAGACAGTAAGGTGTCCAGACACAGGTAGTGTTTGAACGTTGTGTGCATTCTGTCGGTAATGGAAAGGCATTGACATGTCACCATATGAATTACACAAAACAGGCTCCGTGCTTGCATACGTGCGTGCGTGTGTTGCGCGTGCGTGCGTCATATTAATATATGTGTATGCGATAGTGTGCATTAATGCGCTCATGATTTTGACACATCATGGGATGCTTGCAGGAAAGGCATTTCCTGCAGATTTTACTCTGGTGACTTTATTGCTACAATTTAACAATTGCTCAGTTTTATCTGAGAACTGATACAGACTACCTTACTTAGTTGCTGTTATCTTGTCAAGTGTGGGCAGCTGTGCCCGTAGCCATTGCGTTCTCAAAAAGGAAGTGCGTTCTCGTACGTCCTTTATTTTCGATGGCACAGGGATTGGAATTGGAGGGAGAACATTTCGTTTTCTCGCCCTGTCTCTTGCTAACAGCGTAGGTGGATTTGCCGAACCTAACATAGCTTTTCTATCCATCGTCGTGTTCGTAATCATCATGGTTCCAGATGCTACAAAAGACCAGACATTTATTTTAAAAATTGTAGACAAAGGGCATATGTCAGCCTTGTATTTAGTATAGTGTGTATACCTAACAAAACATTGAGAGCCTAGACATTTTCCCACCCAGTTTGTTCATACCTCCAAAGGCAAATGAAGCAAAAATCATACAAACTCTTGTTATGGGTGCCTCCCAGTCCAAATACAGTGAAAGTGGAACAAACATGACATTTGTGATTTGATTTATAGTACATGTTATGTGAGCAAAAGCATGGTAATGCGTTACAAATCTGTGACATGCATCAACAAAAACAGTTTGTACTTCCTTTTGAAAGTGACCTATTCCATATATTAAGATGACTAAAATTCGGGATTCACCAAGCTCAAATCGGTCATATAAACATTACCTACGTGTTTTTTTAATTTGGGAAAAAACTTTTAAAATGACATAAAAGTATTTATTATAACAATTATGACAAATGTGAATAAAACCAAATGCTCACGTTCTTACGTGGAAATACATAACACTATGCTGCCGCGAGAATAGAATATACACATTTCTTTTATGCTGGCACGCAAGTCACCTATCACCATAAACATTTGTAACACTTTGGAAACATTAGTTAGACCATAACACATACGAAAGCGGGTTCAAACAACTAACATTATATTATACACTATATGTGTACAGTGATATAGAGCATCATTGTTAAAGTAAAGTAAAGTAAAGTAAAGTAAAGGTAAGTTCTTATATAGCGCTGTATCCAGTCCTCAGGACTGCTCATGCAAAGCGCTTTACACTTTACTCCTTGGCCTGTATAACAATGATCTTTATTGCATGAATATGAGATTACAATAGCGTTTTTCAGCAGCATGTAAGATAACCTTTGTGTGCATGTCATAAAACATGCGTTTTCATCACATTTGTCAGTTAAACAGGAAATTAAGAAAACTTTTTACACAAGGTTTGTTTTTCATGTTACTTAACATGTAACTTAATTTTATATAACGCATTACCGTGCTTTTTCTCAGATATAATTATTATGTACATTTATTTGCGCTGCGCACCTGCGTATAAGTCCTCAACTTGATGAAGTTATCATAGTATACGGAAGAAGAGACTTTACTGAAGCATTCAATAATATCGTTGTGTGCCCTAAGTTTCGTGCATAACCCAATCATGTATCATCTTGCCTTGGTGCCTTGGACTTGGCATTACCTTACCGTTGGATGATTCTGATCACAAAATCCACTCGGTTCCTCGACGATCAGATCTTCAGATTCAGAATCAAATGTTAAAAACTCATGATTTCCGGTTCCAGTATTTAGTATTAGTGGTGCTTCATAGTCATAAAAATCGCCTGAATGAGTTTAATGTTGTTACTGTTTCTGGGAGATTATTCTATGGTTTTGCGCCACTCTAACTGGGAATGCATTTTTTCTTAGGCTTAGCCTATAGTTTAGCTTAGCTCTTTGTGTAAATAATTTGAGAGAGTATCCTCTATTACCTGATCTTTGTGACACTTCGTCCCATTTCAGGAGGTTTGGTGTATGTTCATTATCATACACGTTATGCATTATCCTGTATACTTCTATCATATCTCCTCTTAGTCTTCGGTATGCTTGTGTGTAATTTGAGTCTTTCTATATATGGTAGGTCCTCTATACTGGGTACTTCTTTTGTGGCTCTTCTCTAGATATTTTCTATGACTATTTTATGTTTCATATAATATGGATACCATATACTGCGATGGCATAGTCTAAGAAGTATTATCTACCATTGGCAAGAACGTTTGTTTATCTAGGAATTAGAAAGTTCTTTTGATTACTTCTGTCATTCTGGCTGCTTTATGTTTATTAACCACTATTATGTGTTCATCAAATGAAAGCTTTCAACCGATAATTACACCTAAGTCTTTTTGAATATTTAACATTATCGGTTGTCATAAAAAATTGTTTTCACCTACATTATTTGTCCCCATTTCCATGTGTTTACATTTGTCTGGGTGGAATTTTAATAACCATTTGTCACTCTGTTGTTCTAGGATACTTAGTCTTAGATCATTGTATTGTCTTTTTTACCTTCCGTCTGACAGTGACTGAAAACCCATACAATATCGTATTGCCACGGAATTTCGCGATGCACGAACTTAGATTTGGTAGACTAGACTAGAGGCTAGAGCACAGACTATAAAATATTCACATAGGGCATCACAGGCCTAGCCCTAGACTAGTCTAGAGGGGAATTATCTAGATACACAGCGCAGGAACTTAAATTGTAATCGTATTTCCAAATCTTCTATACAAATGGTTAACAGTAGGTCTACAGTAACAATAACCCTATTGTGAACAGGTAGCTAACTACCGCATATATCTGCTTTGTAAGTCACAACATCGTGAACATGGCGATACGTTACTCAGCTTACTGGTCTGTAGTCTTAAAAACTGAAAATGAAACGTCGTTCCTCACCGGCGCGTGTGCCCGTTTTGATATCAAATCAATTAATTAAATGTCAGATGTCACCCATCAGTGTGAACATGTCCATAAACAGGTATTGTAGATACAGAACATTCGAATTAATATACCGTAAACTCGTCGATACAATATAACCGCCGAACTACTGTTTACATGGATTTAATCTAGTACTCGATCATTTGAGTCAGCTTCCGTGGCGTTCCAATGTTTACCTTTAAAGTATTCTAACCCGTTATAACGTTACGTTTAAAAGCATGTCGAACCAAATAGTACGTGTTGAAAATGGTTACCATGCATTCTACAATTTGGTGGTGAAGATGTGAAACATTCAATGTTGTATCTGTTTTATACGCGTAATCCGTTGATATATTTACATAGAAAGCAAAACAAAGTTCATAGGAAAATTCCGAAAGCTGATTAATTTAATAAAGAGATAAATGTGTGCATTATGGTTGGTTTGTTGACTGCCATTGGGCCATTGTCCTTTATTGGCATACGTATTCCAGGCTGTACCAGTGATCGTCAAGTCTGCCCTTGAACCAAGAATACTATATTTAATAAGTATAGTATTCTTGCTTGAACTGTAAGACGGTCTTGGCCTGTTCCATTCATCCACAACTCATCCACAACGACAGAGAGAAATCTCTGTCTGGCCAGCAGTCTTGTTCTTAGACTTAGCTTTAAAAAGCTTTTCTTAGTCAATTTCTTACTTCAAAACGGTCAATAATTACCAAATGTTTGAGCATTGAGACCGTCTCAAGGTTTTGTTTTCTGTAGTTGTTTTCCAATTTCTCTGTTGATTTTGTGCTATTTGGTGCTGTTGGCGTTATTGTTTTTTCCGGCTTGCTTAGTCTATGCTAGCTCATGTCTGCTCTAGCCACCCAGAGACGACCTACTGGTGTGACTTTTACGGCAGGGACTGCCACTCCCGCAACGGTCTCATCCACCATAGCCGACGCTGTCCCAGACGCAGAAACGCCAACTAGGGCGCATCATCCATGGTCGACTCCTAACCGACGGAGGCCTACTATTGCTAGCTCATGTCTGTCATATAATATTAGGGACCTTCCAAAAAAAATCAACAATAGCTTTACCATATTTATAAAGGTGCACGTCGATTGTGGGTATCACAAGAAATAAGATACTCTTTACAGAATTTAAATATCTTAATTCAGTCAAAAATTATAATTTGAATTTTTAGAAAATGATACAAAATGTGTGACCTCTGCACAGCCTGCCGTGTAGCATACGTTCATACTGGGGGCTGGATCACTGCATTGAAATGCAGTTAAACACTGATATATGACATTATAACTTGTCAAAATGTATTTGTAAAAATATTTCTCCCCAAAGTTGACCTCAATATGGTGTGACCTAGAGATGGGTATGACACTGAGATTATATTTTATGTCCGATATTACCTAAATTTGATATATTTACATGATTATTTGTCCGAATTTATGTATTTTTTCTATTCAACTGTCTTCGAGGGCCCAGTAAATATTTGTCTGCACCCACGAGGGAGGTGTGCCCTTAACATTTTCATGTGAAACCTATCAGTGACCTAATTATTTGGATTATATTTATTGGTTGGTTTTATAACTTTTTTTCTCATTTTATTGAATGTTTATTAAATACATATGTCATAGCATTAACAGGAAATGGAAATACATTCTGGACCAATGCTGGGGTAGGGTAACACGTTATATAGATATATCTTAATTATTGTATATGGTAATTGTTTAATGGCCGTTTTGGTAAAATGCCATAACTTTTGTATTTACTTCAATAATTTGTTCAGTGTTTACAGACATATTAATTATGGTAATGAATAATAAAAACAAATCCTATATTATTAAAAGTAACTAAATAAATAGTAAGTTAATATTAACTAATTAACACAAACACATTTCAATAAATTACCATAACTTATATCATTATGAAGATGTTTGTATATTTGTTGCAGATGCTGGAGCATGTATCACAGAGAGAACATGTCTTTAACACGACTGTCTACACTCTCGCCACATACACTCTCTGTGGTACAGATTCATACATAGTCTTCTTCGTTTCTCTCTCTCTCTCCCCCCCCCCCTCTCTCTCTCTCTCTCTCTGTCTGTCTAGGAAGGTAGAAGGATAGTATAACTGGAGATTATTTTGTCATACATATGTTGATAATAATTAACTGTATAACAATTATTTTATTTCATAGAACAGCAAATAACAACGTGGATATGCACATACTTTTTACATATAATTACAAAAATGTAAAGGTATGTTAAATAATTACTGATCATCAGTGATTGATATATATATATATATATATTTATATATATTAACAGAATCAATACACATACCATTTTGCCACAGGCTTCAAGAACCGTTTCACATACTTCATTAGCTATATTATAATTAGTGAATATTTCTAATGCACCTCTGTTTGTCCCCGTTTTCTCACCAACAGGACCATGAGAGCAGTGCTAGAGGGCGAGTCATCTAATGAGGTAATTGTTGAATATGGAGTCACACACAGGACAGTGCTTACGCCGATTCTATTCCACTGTCACATCAATGACTTACCCTTGGCAGTGAACTCACAGATGCGACTGTATGCAGACGACTGTCTGCTTTACAGGGAGGTCCAGACATAGCAGGACAACCTTATCCTACAGGAAAGACTGGGCCCACAAGTAGTGTATTCAACCCTAAAGATGTTACATACTCAGCGTCAGAGGCAAATCTTAGTATTTTTATAGTCTTGGCAACAGCATCCTCAAGCATGTCCCCATCAACCCATACCTTGGACTCAAAATTTGAGATACCCCCAAGTGGCACACATCTCCAACATCACTAAGAAAGCAAGCTCTACGTACGCTAGGTTTCATCCAGCGAAACCTTAAACACTGCCCCCAGGAATGCCGTCGTACGGCATACCTGACCATTGTCAGAACAGTACGGTGCTAAAATCTGGAACACCCACTATAAGAATGATATTGACCGCCTAGAGCGGGTACAGAACAGAGCAGCACGCTTCATCACCCAAGATTTCCACTCCAGAAACTTTGGATGTGTCACCGCCATGCAGCACAGACTAAATCTCCGTCGCCTACAAGAACACAGAAGACAGCTCTCCTGATCTTCTTGTACTATGTGGTTGGGGGATTGGTACCGGATATGCCTATGCCAAGAGACAAATGCTAAGAAATAGAAGGACTGTGTGGCTGACAACATAGAAGATATGTCTACTACCAACAACAGTAGACCAGTTAAGGTGCCAAACAGTAGGACTACAAAAATATATACATTCATATTTCGTACAGACTGTGATTGACTGGAACCAGCTGGAAGAGAACATTATGACGGCGGACTCGGTTACAACCTTCCGGCCCCGGATCGGCCACAAATATACATTGAGCGCACTCCCCATTCCGTTGCAATCAAGTCAGTATTGGTATCTCCAATGTACCAATCAAGAAGAACATCGTTTGATTCCGACAAACCTGAAACTTGGTTGGAGTGGAAGAAAAGATTCACGAGGAATATATCTGCTTCCAAACTAATTAAGAAAAGCAAAGAAAGGCAAATAGACATCTTGGTCTATGTTATTGGACATGAAGTTGAAAATGCTTTTGCTCAGTTGAGTTTGACGGTAGAGGAGAAGAAGGATTTTAACAAAGTAGTTGAAGCATTTGATTCCTACTTTCAACCTAAAACGAACACAATCTATGAAAGATGCAAATTTAGTCAGCATGTTCAAGAAGAAGGTGAGTCGAGCGAAGCATACAAGATACATACATTCGTGATCGAATAGTGAATGACATTAGACAAAGATTTGTCACGTGAGTTGCAAATGGAAGAAAATCTCGCATTGGCTACGGCAACAAATAAAGTGAGAACTAAATAACTAATTCTAGCACAGCAGAAAGAAGACAATCATGGTGCTTCTATCACAGAGGTGAATTATGTGAAATATAGAGAGCGTAAGCGGTGGGCTTGAACTAACGTTGGTGTGAGGGGGAAGTGCGGACCACTGCTTTCAAACAGTGGCCTTAGAGGCGCCTCGTTTCGTTCTTCGTGGAACAAGTGTGTATCTCAGAACTGTAGATAATGTGGAACAAGCCATAAACCTAGAATGTGTTCTGTCTGTGGCAAAGCTTGCAAGTCGTGTGGTAAACGGAACCATTTTTCCAGAGTCTGAAGACATACTGAATCAAAACAGTAACGAACCACGGTTCAAGAGATTGGATAATTGCACTAACGATGCCAAATGAGAGATGCAGGTTTCAAAATTGACCCTGGTGCTCAATGCAACGCGATTCCTGTGGACTTGTATAAGGAGATGAAAGTTGAACAGACAATGCTGAAACCGTCCAATATCAGACTAACACCATACAGTGGACATAACATTGAAGTTGTTGGTATTGACAGCAACCAAGAGTACACATGTCATCGAGGTAGTCCAAAGACAGTCTGCTAATTTTTGTATCCCAGAGGAGCTAGTTACTGATAACGGGCCACAGTTCGGCAGGTGGGAGTTCAGGTTGTTTATGCAAAGTTGGGGAGTTGTTCACAGAACATCCAGTCCCACATACATACGGGCAAATGGCCAAGCAGAAAGAATGGTCCAAGTAGCAAAGTACCTGATCAAGAAGTCGAGCGCTGAAAGAACATCTTATCATCTAGGACTTCAAGAAATCCGCAACACTTCACTAGCATACGGAACTCTAACGCCAGCTCAACTGTTGCAAGGCAGAACTCTTAGACGCAAGATTCCTAGCCCAGAGAAAGCACTCTTTCCACGTGCTATTATGATCAAGTACGCGAAAGTAAGGCAGGCAGGCTTTACAAACAAGAATCAACAATCACAAGTTCTACCACGACAAAAAAACAGGTCCTGAAAGAGATTTTATTATGAAGCCGGGAAATCAAGTGAGAGTGCAACTGTACTAATGGAGAAAGGCAGTTCTCGGCAAGCATCTACCTGAATCAAGATCATATCAGGTTGAGACTGATGATGGAACGCGATTTCGTCGCAATCGGATGCATAAAAACCGCGTTCATGGCGTGCATTTTAAATGTTTCAGTCAGGTCGCCTCTCTAACGCCGGGTAAAAGTTACTAAAACGAGTATTGTCTAACTCTAAGACTGCATTTGTTAACGTTGTTCGTACGTCACCTTAGTTGGGCTGGTAACCAGCTTAGTAAGTTTCTTTACGATTGTGTACAATATCTCACAATGGGTTTATATATTATGTTCCTTTCACACATACCATTCACTGAGGTTTAGTATGAATGTCATAGGGGTGATGCTTAATTGAATCTCCTTCACTGGCATAACGAGGAGGGGCGATGGGGATTGACAAATGCCACCAGCGGGAATTTTTGGGGCGGCGTTTTCGCCGTCGTGTTATACTTGTCAACTTCCAACTAACATACATAATGTATACGTTGTGGATCACGGGATTTCTGAACACATCAGGTAAAACCTTGTTCCTTCATTCCGATCGTCAAGTTGACAACTGTGCATAGTATTATATTTTGGCTACATTTCGCAGTGACGTGATCATGAAAGGTCTAACATTCTCTCTGATGTCGCCATCCTGCCATATGTGACGACGTTCACCTTCGCTGTATACCTGGCCTTCTTGTGTCCAGTTCTGATGGAGATCAACGATATGCATATGTTATGTGGGGGCCTAACTACCAACGCGAGGGCTCGTGCTGGACAGTTGCGCGACCAAATTCGGTGATCTATCTTGTTCTCGTCTGCGATGAGACGCTGGAAAACGTCACCGAAGAGGCAGCAACAAAAGCCACGGCGTTCTGCGAAGAAATAAGCACCGCGAAGGAAAGAATGGTCTGACGGAGAAGACTCCTCGGAGTGATGGCAACTAGAATAAGTCAAGGTGGAAGACAAGTTCAGGCTTTTGGCACAAATGGAGCGCCGAGTCGACCCGACTGGACCATCGAGGGAAAGTGCCGTTGGAAGTTTTCAGAGAGCTCTCGCAGGGAAGGTGAAGTTGGAAGTTTTCGAAGAGGTCTCGCAGGGAAGATGAAGTTGGAAGTTTTCGGAGAGCTCTCGCAGGGAAGGTGAAGTTGCAAGTTTTCGAAGAGGTCTCGCAGTGAAGGTGCCGTTGGAAGTTTTCAGAGAGCTCTCGCAGGGAAGGTGAAGTTGGAAGTTTTCGAAGAGGTCTCGCAGGGAAGGTGAAGTTGCAAGTTTTCGGAGAGCTCTCGCAGGGAAGGTGAAGTTGGAAGTTTTCGAAGAGGTCTCGCAGGGAAGGTGCAGATGGAAGTTTTCGGAGAGCTATCTCTCACAGGAAAAGTGCAGTTGGAAGTTTACGGAGAACTCTCGCAGGGAAGGTGCAATTGGAAGTTTTCGGAGAGCTAGCTCTCGCAGGAAAAGTGCAGTTGGAAGTTTACAGAGAACTCTCACAGGGAAGGTGCAGTTGGAAGTTTTCGGAGAGCTATCTCTCACAGGAAAAGTGCAGTTGGAAGTATACGGAGAACTCTCGCAGGGAAGGTGCAGTTGGAAGTTTTCGGAGAGCTAGCTCTCACAGGAAAAGGGCAGTTGGACGTTTTTGGATAGCTCTCGCAGGGAAGGTGCAGTTGGAAGTTTTCGGAGAGCCTCAGACCCCAGAATATTCACTACTTTTTGACTCCAGTTACAAATGTATGTGTCCCGGGGTTTTTCAAGAGCATTAAGGGCAAATAAAAAGAGATCGGGTAAATTGGAAAATGTCACAATCCTGACTAAGCACATGGATTCCTCCATCCACTAAGTCGAGAACTTGACAACATCCTAACAAGACAGAAATATAAATGGGCGTATTTCTTCCAGAAACAATGTTATGATTATGACCACCCTTCTTCGTTCAACTATCATGACACAGTTCTAAGTGTTTGCGTCTACGTACATACGACCCTCAGTATTTTGTCGTTGAGAACTGGTCAAAACAAACCCTAACCAAAAGAAACCTACGGTAATCGATGTATTTTCAAAGGAGCGAATTATCACCACCCACCCAACAGTTATCAAACTCTACAACACAGAGGGCTAGCTGCAGCACAAAGTATACGTCTTGACATCTGACGTTCGGTCTCACTCACCACACACACAGTGTTCAGCTGCTCCCCAACCCACATAATGACTTTCCGCATACCGGTACTGCAGTATAGCCGCTCCCTGCATGTTACATACATACGTAGCCTATGTATTACGGACGGATCCCGTTGACTTCGGATTTCTCCGGTGCTGGTCGGATCAGATAATAAACGACGGCCAAGCTTCGTTCAGTCTGATAAATGGTGTTTCATTTAAAAGCAGCAATCATACAGGTACCTCGAACATGCACAAACTCACTGACTCATCTACCTCTATATACAGACACCGCTAGGTCTTGTTGGTCGATATACATTGGACACATACATGCACGCATGTACACAGACACACACGCACGACCACACACATACAAACGGAAACACACACACGCAGACACAAACACGCAAGCACATTAGCCAATAATAATTTCATTTACAACCAACCATACACTATTGATCTCATGGTACTTTCACACAATGGTTACTAATAGCGAATGAGGAGACTTTCTTGTATATATCTACAGTTATGTATACTAGTTCAAAATTTTAATTAAATAACACCAATGTAACACTTTGTGTAGATGGATTTGAGAAAAAAATATTACAGGATATGTAATATCAAATACATTCCTTAAAACATTCAACATACAAGGCATTGCGTGCGTGCGTGCGTGCGTGCGTGCGTGCGTGCGTGCGTGACACACAGCACTCTCTAGCTTGCGAGGATTACTGCGCAGAAATTTTACATCAATAAGTGTATCTGCAGTCGCAGAAAAACATTTTACGCAAACGGCTCACTATAAATATCACATCAGTTTATTATCACATTTCTTGCATATACTTGGTCGTGTGACAATACCATTTGTATTAAATGACACGATCATCATCAATACGTACATAAATAGATTTACACAGCGAGTTTTTCTATTTGTTCATAATCATTTCCATTTGTGATCCTTTAACTTCACCATCAACTAAAACGAGGTACAAGGTTTCCAATTAAGGTATGTATTTATTAACTTCGTAAAGTAGCTTGTATTGTAGACTATAACAAATAAAGGTGTGCAAATCATTTCCTTTATAATAATAATGCGACTTCAATAAACCCTTGTTTATACAGTGATCAGGAGATGTAGTATCACGGTAACCTTCAGGAATAAATATTTTTTAGTAACATACATATACAGCTGTATTTACACAATGCGATTCACAAAATACACGACAACATGCATAAATTATGTTGAAATTCAAAAATAATAACAATATTTGGTCTGACATTATTTTATGTGTATGTGGTAATTACAGGTACTATTATTTATTAATCAAACATGATATAGTTCTGTGTAAATATAGGCCTAATATAACTATATGCATTACTGTATTGTTTGTTCGTATGACAACACATTGGACAAACAGCAACTTACTAGTAATTACAAACTCATTAGTATATTAGTTTGGCTTCACCAGTTCATATATATCTGCATACATTTATATATAGTTAGGATTATAACAAAGAATATACACTAATTTCTGGGCAACTTTTTTGATAGCCAAACTAATTTCTGTGCTCTGTGATCAGAGTGTAAATAAAAACGTGTACACCTTGTACATGATACTGGCATAATTTAAATAAATCTTAAGAATCCAAAACCAATGCATCTGGTACCAAGTGCTGAAATCTATCAATTCATTCCAATTTTCCGATTTTTCCCATTCATAAATTAATTTCTCTCTAAACCCTTCATATATATATATATACATACCTATTTACATGATTTTGTGTGTTTAAATTGTGTATTTAGTGTTTCTGATGATGAAACTAATGATAATGGAACATGATTTGGTCCAATAAGTCAGGTGCCCAAAATGTTAATACTAATCTGCTGGATGAAAGGTTATGAACAAACGCATGCATACAAAACAGAAAGACATGTCTAAATATGTAAATAAATATTTATACAAACAACCATTCCGGTTCTGCAGTATAGTACATGAAAATATGCTAAATGTAGTAAGAGACATGTTTAAATAACCAAAACAGGAGAAACCATAGCTGCACAAGTGTTCCTATTCAAGTCATGCAACATTGGTTGAGCCTTAACACGGCACAAATAAAACCTAAAACACAGTTTTAAACATAATTAAAAGACGTATTTTACGTAGCACAGGCAGCAGGTGACATGAATTAATTAGCATGGAACATTCCATAAAAGTATACGAATGTAAATCAGGTAATTTAACATGATTCTTGGATATGAAAAATGAAAGTTTCTAATTTAAATCAGGTATTACTTACAAAAACGTGTACCTTAGTAATAATGATGTTCACAATGTGACAGAATGATGGGAGGCTTTTTAGTAAGCATCAACGGGTACAATCAAATGACACCGCTAACGGCTGATACAATATGCTATCGAGTTATCGACTGATACAATACTTTTACATGAGTATCAATTGATGCATATTATCAACAATGATACAAGCACCTGTTTTGCCAAGTTGGACAGAAAGGCAATTGAAACCATTTCTCACATGTTGCCTTCTTAGTTATTTAGTTAACTATATAATGATTAGTTTTGTATGCAGCTGATCAGCTATTCTCATATCACATCAGTGATCAGCAATGGATTAGATTTAACCGCATCATAACAGGGATCATGTCCAAACAAAAATTGCAGTAATTTGATAACATTAATTTAGGCAATCTAATGGGCCCAGAAGAGTAAATTTAGCTGGATTTGCTTTTAAATTCATTTGAATCATTGTTGGTAGGATTACTAGTAATTTGCTCAAAAGCATCACAATGTTACACAAATTAGACCCGTGTTTCTTGTTTTCT
This sequence comes from Escarpia spicata, assembly GCA_963995525.1. Classification (NCBI taxonomy): domain Eukaryota; kingdom Metazoa; phylum Annelida; class Polychaeta; order Sabellida; family Siboglinidae; genus Escarpia; species Escarpia spicata. Next base: position 17,837,623 of record OZ023215.1, on the reverse strand, counting down.
TCAGTTGGACATAACCCCTCAGAACTGGTCACCTATATACAGACAATTGTCAATAATTACAGAGCTTTGCAGAAGTGGTGCAGCTTTCCTGGCGGACAATACTGGGCACGGTCGCCTTCCGTCAGAGAGATGGATTGTTTTGGTGAAACTTAAGCCGAGTCGTCTTCAGTTGGTTTGTTTGACTCTTCGACCTCCTTCGGCTCTTCTTCGCTCTCGTTTGAATCTTCTGCCTCTTTTGATGCCTTGTCTTCTTCGCTGGATTCGTCTGCCTCTTTTGTGTCCATCTCCTGTTTGTCTCTCGACTGCGTCCGCATCTGTGAATCTGTTACTTTGTCAGCCTCATCTGGAACACATCACGCAGACGTGCATTAAGTCTAGTATGTCGAGTGTGTTCAATTATTCAAGTGTGTCACATGAGATGTGTTGGCATTCATAAGTGTAGTATGGAGAATTTTTTTAATACATGTGTTAAGATGTCTACCTATTGGTGTACTGCATGAAAAATGTTAATATACACAGTGTGAAGAATGTCAACATAGAAGTGTGTTACATGAGAAATGTCCACACATGTGTAGTGTGTGTCATATGTGTAGTTTCGAAAATGTCAGCAGGTGTGTTGCATGAGAAATGTCAACATACACATGTGTAGTGTGAAGACACTACTGACATACAGGTGTGTTACATGAGAAATGTCAACATATACATCTGTACTGTGAAGAATGTCAACCTATAAGTATGTTACATGAGAAATGTCAACATATACATGCTTAGCATGGAAAATGTTGACACACAGGTGTGTCACATGAGAAATATCAATATATATATATATATGCATGTGTAGTATGAAATATGTCAATCTGCAGTTGGGTCACATGGGAAATATCAACATGTTTAGTATGTTAACCTACTGATCCGTTGAGAAATTCACTAAATAATGTAGATGTCACCAGTGATAAAAATACAAAAAATTGCGACATAAATGTTATGACACATGGTACATATAATTGGCAGATACATCGTCATTATGCAGGACTAACAGCTGAAATGTCAACATAGTTGTGTACACATATATTTTACTGAAGTGCCAACATACTTTCCTATACATTTATTGTAATTGTTTAACAAAATAAACTAAAATTAATTTTTTCTTTATTTTACACTTGATTAATCACCCTCGCAATTTTTGCCAATGCATTAGATTGAGCAAATTAGCACAAAACAGGCAGCGGTTGTTTGAAAGTTTCAGCAGTAAATGCGTAGTTATAAGAACAAGATGCAGAGAGAAAGAAAATGATTAGGCAAAGCTAGTATAAATGCTGAGCTGAACAACATATCCATTTAATCTTGATACTCAGAGCTGGGCAAATTCATTCCTCTTGTGTAGTATGTGCATGCATGCGTGTGTGCGCATGTGCATGCATATATATATATATTTATATATATATATATATGTGTGTGATAGTTAAGTGTTTGCCAGTCAGAAATGTTAAGGATAGTTTCTATACAGCACTGCATCTGGCCCTTGGGACTGCTCAAAGCACTTTACACTTCACAATACCGGTTTATTCCAACACCAACTCAAATTCTCTGGAAAGTATTCAGCCACAGTGCAATTACTACATGAAGACTATTTGTTTACAAACATTCACCACTGTCTATAGATAGCCAGGTACTCACTTATACAACTAAATAAACTGAGGCAATAAATTTGTACACTACACTCTGTGCATACTTCACGGCTACGTTATCTACTATGTAATGTTTTGCATCATGTAATCTTTTGAATACATGTACCAGTTTTACACTTTGAAGTATTGAACTCTGAAATTAGTTGTAAGTCATATTAATTAATAAAACAATATATATAGTTGTAGTAGACTCCAGAAAATTATTCACTGACATAATATGTACAACAAAACAGATATGCCAAAACATAAAAACAAACATGTACATGTATGGAGTTACATGTTATACAAGTGATATACAGCTGTATGTACATGTATGGAGTTACATGTTATACAAGTGATATACAGCTGTGTGTACATGTATGGAGTTACATGTTATACAAGTGATATACAGCTGTATGCACATTATTATTCAAGCAAAAAGAGATATGTACATGGCAAGAAGATATATGAAATCAACAAACAAGACAGACTTACGATCAGATTGCTCTGAGGAGGAATCATCTACTAAGAAACAACAGTATCGACATTTTGAAGTCAGCACTTTCATTCTCATTTGACACAGTTAAACATACAACATGTTAATAGCGTTATATAATATTAACCCTTTAAACCTCAGCCGTTTCCCCACTTGGTTAAATATGACAATGTAAGGTCCTATCATTCCAACATTGTTTCTAAAGTTTTATAAAACTATTGCTAAATGGGACCACTGTACTGTACCTAATTATGCAGTATCCTGGTTAAGCTGACTTGTAGTGCCAGTCTATGGGTGGGTTTGACTGACCTGAGGTCTAAAGTGTTAAATCATGGTTTATATACTACTAGTGGGATTACATGGTGATGGTGTATTAATGCAATGCATTGCAGAAAAGTGGTAAGCACTGTTCATCGCAAGCCTGCTTTGTTTACGAAACTTACAGTGTCAGATCTTTTAATTAATTTATTATTAAAACGATGAATCTTGACATGTACAGAAATTTTTTGTTGATCTTTTGTGCCTGTTTTCAAAATGTCACTTATACGTGCGATAATCACATCATAGTCGTTGCAGATAGTACACATGGCTGCGTGTATGGTTTGTTCAAGTGGTAATTTGATATCATACATGCCCTCTGTAGCTACTAAGTGCAACTGTTTGCTATGTTATTCATGTTTTCTACCTCTGCTTAAAAAAGAATAGCATTGAAAAACATCTACGAAGGGTAATTATATAAAAGGTAGTACAGTGGCTCAACATTCCAAACCCATGTGCATCAAGCTGTCCCCCCCAAGATAACCGGTTTCATCCGGATTGGCGTACATATGTTGCCATAATGAGACAATAGACAGACACTTTGTTTTATATATTAGACAAATTGTTATCTATTTTAACACCTGACTGTCCAAATTTACTTTAATGAACCACAATTTATTTTAGTATACATTTTACTATTATTTGTTTATGAATATTGATCATGCTGTTCAGCAGCAAACAATCACCGCTATTCATGTGGAAACAATCAAATTAAGCAGTGTGTGTTATCATTTTAAAGATTAATACTTCTAAAATTTTCCTTTTTCCATGATAAATTTAATATCAGAAAAACTATATTGAATAAAACGCCCTCTAGGTGCAATTAATTTATTTTGTGATCAAACTAAATTAAATTTGCAATATGCATTTCATTACACCACTGTTGAAATTTAGCTACTGTAATTAAATCAATGCAGTAAACACAGCTAATCAGTTGCTAATTTAATTAATTTGAATAATGTTACCTACTAAACCTTAATTATCTTTCAAAGGTGATTATTCATTATGTAACTTAACTTAAATAATATGTTAAACTGACATCTTAACGAGATTCACAATAGGTTAAATAAACTGAGGAGGGCATCTTAATCTACCTACTTCAAAGCAAAAGAAAGTTGCAACTTGGTAGTTGTAAACATCAACAACAACAGTTACATGTGTATATACATAAGGAAACTGCTTAGAAAAGGATGGTGTCAATGTAATGAACAAAAGTGGTATTCTTCAGGATAACAACTGAATGACTGAAACAATTAAGCAATTTTTTAACAGCCGAAATATCACCTTCTAAAACATTTTAAAAAGTTTTTGTCTCGGAAAATTATGCAGTTTTCACATGTATACAGTAATGCTGTCTGTCTGAATAACCTGAAATTAAAAAAGAGATCTGAATCGGAGAAAACTGATAAGAAAGAAAAATAGATAGTAGCATGTGTATACCGTACAGTGTTTATTTGGCAGGCGCATTTAATCGAGAATGTTCTATTCTACTCTAAAGAACCAAAATCAGACATAAACCATTCTGGAGATGCAGTATATTCTCAAAATTAATAAAGCCGAGGTTATATCAGAGTTGTATCCTGCCCACACTGAGCTAAGGCTCAGAACGTTGGCGTAGGACAGAAATAGATCTGAGAAAACAGTCAACCTTCGTTATAACATCTCTTTGAAACATATAATATGAAAATTCAGGCCACAAAAGATTTCCAACAAAGAATTGCTGAAACTAACTGCACAAACAAATTTGACGTTCTCACCACAGGAACATAACGGAACTAACTAAAATATATGTCCAAAAAAGATGACTTAAATGTGATTATCGAAAATCAAAAAGGACACAATGATTAAACAAAACAAAGATTTAATCATATGTTCTGCAATTTTTGCACTGAAGAAGGAATACTTACAATCTTAAAAAGTAGGTTTTAAATCAAGACATCTTATCCAGATGTTTTATCAAGACAAATCTGTGGGTCTGAAGTGGGCAAAGCACTCTATGCTAGACAAACTTACAAGGAGGACAATAACAATACCCCAACGCCTTACAAGACAAAACATTCAGACTAGCTGGTGCATAAGTAATTCATGTTTATTACTGATAGCTGTTTTCTTACCTTACGGAGAAGGTCAAAAAGCTGACCACAGACATAATGCTGTCAAAATGCAACATCACTTGACATTGATTTTCAATGAGTATCTTAATTACTTCTAACGTTCCGTCATCTCTTGCAATTGTTGTTTGTGTTTGTAAATGTTGACATATTAATTACCTTCTGATCTAATAATGTCTTTGTGGCCAGCGAATGACAAACATGTAGCACATGAATATAACATTTCGTCTTTTGCGCAGTGTTATCTTATAACTGCATATTCTGTGGAAAAAAGTTCAGATATGGAATTGAGGAAAGGGATATATAGTGTATGGGAAATGTTGATTTAGTGAGACATCTTTTTGAGGTTTTTATGTATTATCTACCACTATTTTAATATAGTGCTTTATAATGTGGGCCTTTATTTAGAATGTATAGGCTAAGTAAACTGGGTAATGTTTAAGACCTCATATGGCCCACATTTGTTTGTAAATATTTGCATGTTATAACTCATCCAATAATCTGGTGAGTAATAAATAACTGTCGGAAGGTTATTCTGGCCATATTCTACCATACCTGTTGTTGTTGCATTGCGTAAATGTTGATTCACTGGAAATCTGTATTTTAAAAATGATCTCACAAGGCAACTTTAAATAATGGATTGCTATGTTTTGTAAAGTATTCACTATCAATATTTGTAAATTTGAAATATGCAGGATCAAGTACTTCTACGAAGTACCTGTACTTCCACAAGTACTTGTCCCAAGCCCTGGGTGCATTGACAAACACATTGTTTGCGTGTGTGAACTGATTATGCTCATGTGTATTATCTGCGTGTATCTGTGACTACCTAAAAAATTGCATCCGCACATGCGTGTGACTATATGCAAATGGGTCATAGCTGATAGTGTCAGTACTCGATGTCAGTTGTGCTGACATGTCATAACTTTGTGCTGACATGTCGGAACTTTGATCAATGCTGACATTATCAACATTAGTGTCTGTGCAGTCTTGTGTTAGTGTCCTGTCCTGCTACTGTGTCACTCTGTGTATGTCAGTCCTCTACACTGTTTCACATTCAGTGACGCGTCATGTTCATCATTGGCGTCAGTCGTCGTTTCTGTCATTGGTGTCATTCTTGTCACCGGCGTCAGTCAGTCACTACAGATCCTCTAAGCTTGACGAAGCTGAAAATGTAACGTGCCTATTATCAACAACTGTTCCAACTAATACACATTTTAGTGGCGGGCAATCACAATCATACACATGCTTGCACCATGCCTCTTATTTAAATTTTGCAAGTGTTTATTTTTGCATGCCTAAAATTGAAAGAAAAACATAGTTTTTACTCGTACTGGTGTCGCAATTGTCCATAATGTTTTAGGTACCAAATAGGCATGTATTCTTTTATTTCTTTAGGAATATTCTGTTTGAGCTCACTTTTTGTGACCAGAGTAGCACTATGAATTGACACCACTACTGTATCCCCTGTTGCGGAACACTGCACAGCCAATATGACCGACAATCAATGTGCTTAGCTATATGCGATTTGGAGCGCTGTTTCGTTCTCACGTAGTGTGCTAAAGCACAGTATTTGTTAAGCAATTGTTGGCATAGGCATTGGTGTATAGTCTGTACAGAAAATTTCATGGAAATATGGCGCAAAAAAGCCAAACCTTGCATGAAACAATCAGCAAGAGTAGTTCATTGGGGGCAATCTGTATTCAACATAAACTATATCACAGAGTCCTTTGATTTTACGAGAGAAAATCGTGCTCCTTTGCGTTATTTACAATTGTTTACTACTCTCCATCATTTTCCAGTTTTTTTCAAAAGTTTGCTACAAGTGTTATTGTTTGTTGCAGACTGCTGGTTGAGTGTTGTTGAATAAACGTTTTACGTCTACGTCTAATATCAAAGATCACCTGATGTGACCCAAATTTCACCATGGTCACTGGATGTCACCGAGATGCTACCGACTGTCAGAGATATCCCAAGACATCACACAAACTCCCCCAAACACCATTTAACATACAAACACTTACATTCGATCTTGTGACAATCCATAGAACATGTCACCAGGTCCTCAGAACGTGAGTCCTTCCAGTCCATCAGACGATTCGTGAAGCCCTTCTCGTCGACACAATCAATGTGACACATGTACATGCTGGTCATCTTGTGAGCGGTTGCGATGCCGTACAACATGCGGGCCACCGAAATCGTAGAATCATCGTTGAGGGCACGCGAGATGTTGTACGCCTTTGTGAAGTTGTTGACTGCTTGATCATACTCGCCCTGTTGGCATGACGATGAGGATATCAAGTGTTGAAACAAAGCGATAAACAGTTTTTGTAAGAGAAACAATTGTAATTATATATGTTGATAATTACATCGGTAATTACGTTGGTTATTAAACTGGATTACTACTTTGGTCATCATGTTGCATTACACTAACATTGGTTGTAACACTGATCATTACACAGGTAATTACATTCACTATAATTGTAATCATAACCTCACTATTACAAGTCATCATCATCAATACAACTGCAATCATCATGATTATTGATCCTACCCGCTATTACAACAATTCCAAAATCACTAAATCACAATCATTGTCTTAGTTTATTGTCACTATCTTGTGTAGCAAGTTAGATTTGTCTCACAGTTAACTATAATACTAGCAATAATGCCCTCGTGATGTTACATGCACACGTTTTGACATAAATTTGAAACGGTTTTTCGCGTTAATGCACGTTATGAAAAATGTCTCCAACTGATCGGCAGTCCTCGGAACAACCGCAGAAAATAAGTGCAATGTTATGAACAATCAATCTATGTCCATCTGACATACCGTACAAACACTAAAACAAGTTAGAACTCTTAACCAAAGGGGAATTAAAAAATAAATAAAAGTGTAACCTTTCTTCCAAAGGGTCATGGATTATTCTCTGCAAGTTTTGGTCTCGAGATGCTTACCGTCTTGAAGAAAAACATTAACATACCCCCTTCACACACAGCTAACTCGACCATGGTTACATTCTTACAGTTAAAAATATTGACTAGATGCTCTTGTAAAAACAAACAAATGATAAGGGCGCCATGAAATCTGTGCTGGTCACAACTCATCCTAGATGTCGACAACCGTTTCCAGATGGTGGTGCCACCTACTGTGTGTACCCACCAGTGCGTTGAAGACTTCGCCAAGACTGCTGCAAGCCTTACTGAGAGCACGGTCATCATGTGACTGCTCAGAAACTTCGGCAAACATCTCCAGGTGCTTGATACTCTCATCCTCCTTGCCGAGGCTGCAGCAATAATGATTTCATTTTCAAGGGGGCATCTCAACTGGTTTTATTTTCAAGGGGACATCTCATCTGGTTTTATTTTCAAGAGGGCATCTCAACTGGTTTTATTTTCAAGAGGGCGTCTCAACTGGTTTTATTTCCAATGGGGCATCTCAACTGGTTTATTTTCAAGGGGACATCTCAACTGGTTTATTTTCAAGGGAGCATCTCAATTGGTTTTATTCTGGTTTATTTTCAAGAGGGCATCTCAACTGGTTTTATTTCCAATGTTATAAAAAACTAAATAAAAAAAAAGACACTTCTCAGACCACCACACGAATGTTACAAGGGGGTTTCTCAGTGGTACAAGGGGACATCTCAGTGTTACAAGGGGCATCTCAAAGTTCCATGGGGCATCTCGGTGTTACACGGAGTACCTCAATGGTCATGGACAAGGGGACATCCAATTTGCATTTACAAAGGGACATCTCAAAGGGGCATCTCAACGAGTATTCAAAGGGGGTATGTCAACAGGCATCAGTTTTATTTTTTTAATAGTAAGTCGGCAAGTTCCTTTGGTTTTCACAAACTGCTGGCAACATGACTAAAAATCCTTACTATTATACTAAATTCTAAAACTTGAAAATTAACTACCACTGTTTTGATTCTTCAACAGGGAATTATTAAAAAAAGTTAAAACAGGAATTATGCATGAATATTCACATCAACAGATATAACAATCAATTTAATCCTATTTGGAGTAGAGAATCATGTCACTGAAGCATACCTCTGAAAGGACTTCGCCATAGCCTGATATGCCTTCCCTATACCTTTGTCATCGTGAGTGATAATACAGGCATCTTTGTACACGGTAAGGTACTGAAAATAAACAAAAATAAGCTGTCTTACTGATGCTGTACATACATGCATGTCCATACGCACTTATGCACACATGTACACACACAGTATACCAACCAATAAACTATTAAAACACATTTAATAAAAACATACCATAGACATAGGGTACCAGAGCTTTTCAAATCAAAATTTTGTTGAGGAACTTTGCAAACCTATCACCAAAGGTTTTGCCTATAGACCCTTACTTCACTCACTCAGATGTCCCTCCAATAAAAAATAATGTCTACTCTGTTAGATTACTGCACCCAAATGAAATTTCAGTTAGTAAAACGAAGTTGATTTTTATTTACGGTTGTTGTAACTAGGAGAAATGTTAACCATTAAATTATTTTGAATATATCTGTGACAAAGTCGCAAGTAATCGGTAAACTTGACAATGCATGCTAGCGATTTGTTATCAAACTTTAATGATTTTTCTCGAAAAGCATACATAGTGATAGGATAATATGTCATCCATACTTTGTGTACAATGAATTTCTACATTTCACATATTTAGCCAATGCGGGATGAACTAAACATATATTTCTCATAATATAACAGCTTTTGCTCTCCCGTGAAGCAATTGCAAAGTTTTGCTCGACAGATTAAGTAGTGATACACAAGTAATTACTAAACAGCAAAGCCAACACAAAATGAAAACACAATTCTTACATATGAAATGAAACCATCACAAACTCCTTATCTGTATTTTTCTTACCAAGGTATTTACATCTTGCCACCTGAAATCAATATAGTAATAAAGGGTGATCTCCTGATGTGGCAAAGTCCCCAAAACGTAGCATTTTATATTGATTCAAACCATCACTTGTCGCCATCAAAATGTGGTGTGAACTTGCTATACTGCGTAAACCAAAATGGCTTCCAAAACTACAGCCAATAGCTGCTGGATTCAACTGACACGACACAGTTGGCAAGACATTATTCACCACATTGCCCTGTTCTTATATTTATAACATCAATTTGCATCAAAACATGTCCCTCATGATAATACTTTATTTTGGTGATGATTGTACACAAAATTATGCATTTTATACTTTAAGAATTTAAATGACCACAGAAATATCATTATATTAACAAACAATCAAACCAACTTTTCATATTGTAATAAAGTGTAATTTAGATATTTATGTTTCCCAACCTAATATTACCAAAATATGAATACGGATGATAATGATATAGACAAATATTTAGGTTATTGAAGAACACGATAATTGCAGCATATTGAACTTTCAGGATAACAATGGACATTGAAGAAACACTCCCAGATGATTACAACTTATTGCAAATGTGTGTAAAAGTAAATTGTTTAAATACTTAGAAACACAATTAAACAACATCTAATAGACTTGCACCACACATAGATAAGACAAAATGCATTTGTTGTTACTGGCTTCTTTGTCCACCTGCTGTTGGAAGTTCATTGCTTTTTATAGCAATGTTTTAAAATTGTGTTATACTGTTGTTAGACTTTATAGAATTTAACAAATAATACAAATAATTAAATAACTAATTATTAAAAATTTTTTTTTTGTTAATTGTTCAATGTTAAACTTTCTCCAAAATGTGTCATAATGTAACTTCTAAACAGTATCTAATTTTTAAAACATGAATAACATTATGAATACAAGGTCAGAACAGCATTAAAAAAGATTTGAATTAAATTAGGAACATCCATTGTGATATGACCTGGACACTTTTGCTGGTGTGTCATGAAAATAATGTCCTTCGTTATACAGCAGCGTTTTTTATGCAGTTTGAAGCGCCTTGAATTAAAAAAGTTTTTCTCTTTAATGATAGATTTACCTTACGAGCTTTCGTTATCTTCATGAAACAGTTAATGTAGACATACCTTCAGTGCTTCTTCTGACTCCCGATTCTTCTCATACGCTTGTCCCAGTTTATAGCTCGCAACTCCCTCCAGGTGGACGTCTCCCGCTGCAAGGAACAATGCTCGTTTTGGTCGCCACATTGGTAAAAAATTGTAAAAAAAGGTACGTTCTTTTATAGTGCAGTATCATATCCTCAGGACTGCTCACTTTACTCCCTGGCAGACCTGTTCAATCAAACACCATCATGTGTGTGTGTGTGTGTGTGTGTGTGTGTGTGTGTGTGTGTGTGTGTGTGTGTGTCGGTGTCGGTGTCGGTGTCGGTGTGTGTGTGAGTGTATGTGTGTGTGTGTGTGTGTGTGTGTATATGTGTGTGTGTATGTGTGTGTGTGTGTGTGTGTGTGTGTTTGTGCATGTGCATATAATTGTTTTGTCATGATGACAATAAACCACAAAGTACAATTTGACAAATTGCCATATACATTTTAGTGGCTCCATTTTAGTGGACTTTTTCTCGATTTACTATGCTTTACAAATTCAATTATTATTACAAGTAAACAGGCTTTGCACATAAGTAACCCTGATGATTAGTGTTCCAGCCACTCACCCTCATTTGCCAAGTCGTACGCCTTCTGCAGGTACTCCAGGTATTGGACGCGTTGTGTCGGGTTCGCCTCAAACTTGGTTGCAGTGACGGAGTAGATGAGACAGAGCTGTCTACAAGCCTCCGTCCGGAGCATGTCCCCGGAGTCTCCCACCCACTCCTGCTTATTCTCGGTCAGCTGATAGAACACCTCAAAGTGATCTGTAGCCTCCAGGTGCAGGCCTGTGTGTGACAACAACAAAACTGTGTGATTCACTGCTTCAAAGTACTGACCAGGAGACTTCGATTTCACTCATTAACAGTGATCTTGTATAATGTGGGGTCGGGCGTGGCTGTTATTATAAAAATGCAATTTTTGACATAATACAACTTATTAATTAATGGCTTCAATCTAATAGTATTACACTCATCCAAGGATACTAACATATACTATAATTCTACAAAATATCAGATGGATGTGAGCAATACTTTTCGAGATATTTTATTTTGAAACTGAGGAAATATATTGTTTTGGCAGTTTGGCACCTGGCAAGAGACAAGCACAAAATTGAAAAATGTAACTTAGGCAAATAAAAATATGAAAAATGGAAGATAAATTTGATGTGTGGACAATAAAACAAGTTTCATCCAATTATGCCATTTTATATGACATTTTGTGACTGGTTTTCCTTTCCCTGGTTGTCTGGAGTCAGGGAAAATTTCTAAACTAAAACTTCTTGCACCATTACAACATAACTACGTTGTGATTTCTATGTACCTCTATTAGAGAGTTAACTTCTTGTTAACAAATGTAGCTTATGTTGTATAAGTACAATTGTTTTTATTTATAAAATAATATTAAATTGAATTATCTGTAATCACATATTTAACACAAACACTGTTTGTTTGTAAACTTGGAGATTCGTTTTAAAATATATTATTGTACATTTCAAAATTATTTAGTAACATAGCAAAAGGAACAGCCAAAATACGTTCTTATTAAAATTAACTGAATTCTGTCGTCGTCGTCGATCTTGATTTACACATTGTTTTTCAACCTGACCGTAGCGAGGTGTTCGGCGCCAGCGTAACCACATAGCATCTTAGCACAGGCAGCATGTCGCCACGGCCTGTAGATCGTAGATTCATGGGTTGTTTTGGAAGCCTACTGAGCACGTAGTTTTTGAGTTACCACAACAAAATTTCACACAACAGACAACTTATTGGAGTTTTTATTGGTGTAAATTTAATTTCAATGCATGTAATAGCAGTGTCTGGAGTACAAATTGAAATACACTCAAATTTCTGAAAATGCGTGCCCGAGCCTATATAATGAAAACTGTCAACATCAGGATGCATCACCAGGATACCTTCGCTGTGGTGTCACTGAAATAATGTCCTCGGTGACACAGAGATGACTTTTTGAGTTTTGACAAAGCCCCTTAAATTTAACAAAATATGTTTAATTGTGTATTTTCCTTATGAAGTCATTATCTTTGTGAAACGGTCCCCTGTTTGTGACAACGACAACAAAAACTCACAGTGATTCACTACTTCAAATTACAGGCCTGTTTATGACAACAACAAAAACTCAGTGTTTGGACACATCAAAGTACAGACCTGTTTGTGACTACATAATTCAAAGTGATCCATTGCTTCAAAGTACAGACCAGTTTATGACAACACTAACAACTCATAACTGTTCATTTCCCCAAAGAGCATGACTAACAAACAAAACTGAAAATGTTATATCACCTAGAAGGGAGATGAAGGAATTGAGTGAAGATTGGCATGAAAAAAAACCACCAAATGATGAAAGTAGTTAGAAACAGAATGAGACGGGCAGGACATGTGGAATGAATGAAGACAGACTGTAGAAAAAGAGCACGGAAAGCAGAAGGAAGGGGGTGGCAAACAACGAAGAGGAGGACCAAAGTTGAGATGGAACAACAGCATGAAACAGACCCTTAGGAGGGCAGGTGTGAACAGTCAAGAATGGAAAGTCATTGAGGACACCAGAGAGGGATGAAGACAGATAATAAGAAAAGCGGAAGAAGCTACCAATTAACCGATATGGACCGAAGCTGCGCAAGAGGAAAAAGAAGAAGAAGTGAAAACTGACCATTTTCCTTGAGTGCAAGTCCAACGTTGCAATGGGCCTCAGCCATCAAACGACCGTCACTCTCTTTCAGTTTGGCTGTTATGTCCAGCGCCATCTCAAAGAATGAGTCTGAGATCCATTTGTCCTCGTTACACGTTGTCTGGAAGTACTTGGCCAGTTCGTGGTAGCACTGGTACACTGACTCGAAGTCCTCTGTCCAATCATACGCCTCTGTTATTGTCACATGATCACATCGCCATATGATGGGTGATTTTAGTTCATGGTAGATTCGGCCTGGTGATTTTAGCCCACTATGTAATAGTGTAAATGGTGATAATATTGGCCTATTTTAGGAATTTGATTGTGACTCGATGCCTAGGAAATTTGCTCAATTTGTTTTGTTTTTATATGGTTAAAGCATTTAATAGATATTAACACACAAACTATTTTATTGGTGAACTGGTAGTTGTTAAACTATGTTAAGCCTTTTTAATATGTCTGAATCTGGAACAATCTTGTTAAATCTCTTGTTAAGTCTTCTGTTCATCTAGCCTATTCTGGAAATGTTATCTGTCAGATACTGAGTCACTAAAGTCACCAAGAACTGCCAGACCGAATTCCTCATGAAATCACCTGTAACCAATGTCACAATGAGCGGCATGTGGTAGAATTCTACACATATACCATATATGTATTCTCACTTTCACGCAGTTTGCTTATTTACCCATGCACTTTCGCATAATAATCACATTGCAATTAACATTGACTGCATATTTTTCTGATATCCACCAAATTAAATTGTTATCAATATATGGGTTCTTTTCTGCACTCTCCCTATAGTCATTCATAGTGTATTAGTGTTACACTGGCCCATACATTAAGTTATCGTTCAGTTCAATGTCCCAGACTCCAGTTTTCTTGTATGAACAAACTTAAAAGCAAACCTTTTGGGACATTTAATGATAAAAGATGTAAGTTCTTATAGAGCGCAGTATCCAGTCCTTAGGACTGCTCAAAGGTAAGTTCTTATAGAGCGCAGTATCCAGTCCTTAGGACTGCTCAAAGGTAAGTTCTTATAGAGCGCAGTGTCCAGTCCTTAGGACTGCTCAAAGGTAAGTTCTTATAGAGCGCAGTATCCAGTCCTTAGGACTGCTCAAAGGTAAGTTCTTATAGAGCGCAGTATCCAGTCCTTAGGACTGCTCAAAGGTAAGTTCTTATAGAGCGCAATGTCCAGTCCTTAGGACTGCTCAAAGGTAAGTTCTTATAGAGCGCAGTATCCAGTCCTTAGGACTGCTCAAAGGTAAGTTCTTATAGAGCGCAATGTCCAGTCCTTAGGACTGCTCAAAGGTAAGTTCTTATAGAGCGCAGTGTCCAGTCCTTAGGACTGCTCAAAGGTAAGTTCTTATAGAGCGCAGTGTCCAGTCCTTAGGACTGCTCAAAGGTAAGTTCTTATAGAGCGCAATGTCCAGTCCTTAGGACTGCTCAAAGCATTTTACACTTTACTCCCTGGCAGACCTATTCAATCAAACACCATCCCAACTTCTCTGGGAAGCATTCAGCCATGCAGCAATTAATGCGCAAAGACTATTCGTATACAAATATCCACAGTCTATAGCCAGTTGCTCACTCATACAGTGAATTAAAGCAGTGTAGTGTAAACGAACTTGCCCAAGGTTCGACACCGCCGCACAGGATTTGAACACGCGTTCTCTCAGTCGAGAGTCCGGAGCTCTTACCGCTGCGCTACTGATGCAATTTCCCGATGAGCTCCTTATTTTCATGAAACATGTCTAATGGACTCTGCCAGTATACTTACGACTGGAAAATCTGTCCCACACCATAAACCATGTCACTAAAATCTTGTGTTCTAATGGTCTTATTATAATGCACAGTCTGATCTTGTACTGGTTCATGCGACACGTTCTGGCCACAGACTCATGGAGCAATTTACATGACACTGAACACATGACTTAGAAATTTAGAATATGGCTATATTACAGAAGAATTTGTTCAGGTTTTTTAGTTAAAATGAGAAAACATTACGACAAATGATTTGTTCTCCCACCAATATACCTTCAAGTCCATGTCTCGTGGACTCTGCCAGTACTGTCAATGTCCATGTCTCATAGACTCTGCCAGTACTGTCAATGTCTCATGAACTCTGCCAGTATCTTCAAGGTCCATGTCTCATGGGCTCTACCAGTACCTTCAAGGTTCATGACCCATGGACTCTGCCAGTACCATACATGTCCATGTCTCATAGATTCTGCCAGTACTTTCAATGTCCATGTCTCATGGACTTTGCCAGTACCTTCAAGGTGCATGTCTCATGGACTCTGCCAGTACCTTCAAAGTCCATGTGTCATGGACTCTACCAGTATCTTTAAGATCCATGACCCATGGACTCTACCAGCACCTTCAAGGTCCATGACTCGTGGAGTCTACCAGTACCGACAAGGTCCATGTCTCTTGGACTCTGCCAGTACCTTCAAGGTCCACGTCTCGTGGACTCTACCAGTACCTTCAAGCTCCATGTCTTCGGCCCTGGTAAGCCACTCCTTCATGATGGTAAGTTTCTCTGGTTCGTCGTGGAGCAGTTTCTTGGTCCAGAGAACAGACTCCGGGCCTGCCTGCAGCCGAACCAGATGCTGCAGCTGCATCAGGTTGAAGATCTGTGAGAAGGTCTCGTGGTAACCATCATGGAGGATGTCCAAGCACAGGTTGTGCTTGAAGGTGTTCTGGATCCTGCCGACACACCAGGTGGCAGCACATACATCAAATACGAATACAGTCGCACTTCGCTTTACGGTCACCTCAGTAGTACAGCCATCTCACAATTAAGGTAACACGAATGTAGTCACAAATGATTTCAGTTACAGTAATGTATAGGAATTAGTCTTGCTAATGTGGTCACCTTGCTATTCAGGGCTTTTTGCCCAGTCCTGAAGGTGACCTTAATAGTGAGGTTCCACTGTACATTTATTTCAGCCAATACACACAAATTGGTACATACAAATATAAAAAAAATATAAGTTTTTAAAGTAAATAAATAAAATATATATATACGTAAAATACAAATAATAAATTAAAACGGATAACTTTAAGAAATAAATAAGTTATAAATATTATAAGAAATAATTAAATAAATGTGAAAGTAGGATTCAAAGTTGCCAATTTACAGTGCATAGAGAGACTTTGCCCAGCTAGCAAATACACGGTAGAAGCATTTCCAAACCATAATTTATAGAAGGTGCCATTGTGTGGCCTTGGAGGCAGTTAACTTCCAAAATGGCAAAATCATGATGAATGATACTGTTATTGCCAAGGACTGTTAATGATGGGTCAGTAAATAAATAAAATTGCATACAACAGAAGAAAGCATGTTTACTAACTTTATTTTTGTTTGGCACCAGCAGCCCTGTAATCCGGCAGTTTTAACTCCAGTGTCAGAGTCTGTGTTTTATTATAGTGTGGACAAATGTAGCAACAGAAAAGATTTCAGAACTGAAACAATCCCAATTTATATATATATATTTATGTGTTTATGTCAAACATGAAACTGCTTTTAGTATTTAAAATATTTTAAAATAAATACTGTTATTCGTTATTACTAACACCATTGTATTGCATTCACAACCCAGGTGAATAATTTAACTGTGATACTTATGTCATAAAACTGACTGAAAACCGTACTAACCTGTATGTCTCTACTTTCGCAAGCAACGGTAACTGCTGTCGTAATTTCTTTAGTCGCCGCCGAATTTTGTCTTCATGTGTCCCTTTCTTTGAGAAAGATAACTGCACAGTTTGACTAATTGGTGGCATCGTGTCGTTACCAATTGATGATGTCTTATTAGGCGGCGTTTCTGGAGCCAATCGCTCCGTCTTTATTGGTGGCAGAACACCAACGGATGCCATCTTGTCTTTTCTAAAATGAACAAGAACTAAATTATCTAAAAATATATAATTATTTTAAAAAGTATAAAAATCAATTGATACAGTATCTTCAATGAGATACTAGGAATGCTTCTGACCAAATGATGTTAATTTTGATTATCTTGTAATTTGTTTCACAATATTGAAAAAGTTATCACTTATCAGTTAATATTACCTTTGTCTGTTCATACAATAAATCAATGAAATATGAAAAAATAACATTACAGAACATAACATTTACATTCACATCAAGTTTCTGATATTTTTTAAAGAACCCACAGGCAGATGGACAGGCTGACAGACAGACAATGATTTCCAGAACACAATGTCACAGAATACAAACTTTTCCCAGTGAAATCGACTCTAATTATCCAGTTCTATGATTTACGGAGCATGTGTAGACCCAGCGTCTAACCACCAGTTTGGTTTGTGCATGTGTACGATGTCAAGCCAACGTTATTTACAAGGATAACATATTGTAAGCAACAGCTGTCACACTGCCAATATTACAAGTGCAAAATTGGCACCAGGTTCAGCTGCCATTGACAGTGCCAGATCTTATAATATGACATAAGAATCCATTGTGAAATATTGCGTCTTATTGAATGGCAATGAGATTACATCACTCTGAAATGACCCGTCATTTCAGTACATCTATAACGTTTCTATATGTTGTCAACTTATGTGGACATAGGAGAAAGCTTAATACTAGACCACTAGCTTACACCTACCCATGATGCAACACACAGAGGACAGCAGTTATCACCATTACCGTATTTTAAAATCTAAAACCAGTCCCCGTTGACCATTTAAATTTTGATGTATGTAATTATGGCACTGAATGCAGCAGGGGATAATTTCCAGACAAACTGAATGTTATTCCACAACGGTGCCTCCCGCAGAATGGCTGCCCACTTAATTTGTCCACTGAAAAAAGTAAGTGACTACCTTTAGTTGAGGGATTTTATAAATTGTAAAAGTTCTGGTAGATCAGAGGCGAATGGTTCAAGGAAGTAAATGAACTTAGAAAGAGGCGAGTAGACATCAGCACCTGGGAGGAGGTACACTTATACTGCCTCCAAGTTAGCATGTTAATACTAGGCCATGCATCAGTAAGAGCATTGTGTTTCATTTGATAACAAAAGCACAGATGTGCATATGATTTAATGGCCTGTATTTAGTAGTTACTGTTACTGCTCCCGTAACCCGCCTGGGTCATAGGGGCACTGCATTGCTGAATGTTTCACCAGTCGACGCCAGTCTTCGCAGTTGTGTGCTAATGTCTGAGTTTTTGCAAAGGTCTTCCCAGTCCATTCTGCAATATAGTCTGATCATCTCTTCCTCGGTCTTCTTTTCCCCGGCATTGTTTCTTGTAGTACTGTTTCTGTGAGCCCTCTTGATTGTGTTACATGACCATACCATCTCGGTTTCCTCTTTTTTATTGTGGTCAGCAGGTCTTCATAATGTCCCACATGTTGCGTGATGATTTTTTTCCTGATTTCATCGTTGGTGATGTGGTCAGTGTAGGAAATACCGAGGATTCTTCGGTAGCATTTCATTTCCACTGCAGCAATTCTTCTTTGCAGTTCCGCTGTGTTTACTACACCCAATTAATCATACAGTATTTTAGAGTTACTTACTTTTCAGTGAACAAAATGAGTGGTAGTCATTCTCCAAGAGGCGCTACTAGAGTTATGTTTGATATCGGGAAATTATTATCTGAGCACTGCATTCGATGCCATAATTTGTGACAGCATTTAAACAGTACGTGGGATTGGGCTTAAGATCAAACTACCAAACTTTGCACAGTATAATGGCAATAACTGCTTTCCTTGGTTTGTTCCTCCTTGACACGTGGATAGGTTCAATTTACCCAGTTCATCCACATCACTATCAGCCCAGACCACAGAGGCGTTTAAGAGCAGCTTCAGGGGTCACAAGCTGCTGCAAGCACTTCTTCTCCTTCTTCTGGTTATTGTGGAAACCGTGGCACTTAAGGAATAATTCCACAGTTGTGGGTGTGTGCATGGGTTTAAAAAAGTTAATAAAAGCTACACATCGTAACGGTTGGGAAAAATAATTTAGACTAAAAAAGAATCTGAATATGAAATACTTCACAGACATGTACACATATACATCACCTATTCACTGCACTATTTATTCACGTACCCATCACCAAACCCACAAGTAAGCATGCAATCCCATGGTAGAATAATGAACATTGAGAGCTTCACTTATGGGAACAGCAGCAGAGCAACCCAGAATGGGACAGTCACATAATTTACAGAAATGCAAATCATCATCAAAGGTAAATCGTGTGCAGTATTAGAATTTGTTAATTAGAAATCTGTCAAAGTCAAACTGATCCAGATAAATCAAGAAAACAGCTGATTGTTCATAGCTACGAGACCCCTGGAGTGGCTGTGTGCACCGGTTGTCTTAGTTACCCAGGGGGCCAAGTGGGTTGAACAGACATGGAATGGTGTAAAAGGTTTGCCTCCAAAAACATTTACACATAAATCTAGGATCACAACCTAGGTGGGCAACCTTAAAAAAAGTTACTGGAAACAATAATTAGCCCCTAAAGACGGCCGTCCAAACCCACAACAAACTAGTGTTATAACACCTTCTGTTTAGATTTTTTGCCCTTTTTTGAGCGATAACACTAGTTGAAAATTAATAAATTTGTATCAAAAACATGTCAAAAAATAATATCAGCAGTAAGTGGATGTTTAGTCTTCTTAAATAGGAAGATTTAGTATTAGACTGAGGTTCTAGCAAGCAGATGTGTTGTTGCGTATCCTAAGTTTGTGCATCATCCAATTAAGATGTTTCAGCAATGTTTTGAATCCGGGCCCACCTCGATTTTTTTGTTATAACTACATTTTGCCTAAATTTAATACCTCAGTGCATTCATTTAGTAATTCCACAAACAGGGCCTCACCCAGGATCAAATTTTTGCCAGTCCAAACGTTTTCCGACATGCTACGAAGCGCGGTCTGGTACGCGATCGGACATGCGATCAAATGACATGCTATGTAAGTATGAGTATATATATATATGTATATATATACCTGCATGGTACATTTTGGTAATTATACTTGGTGTCCAATCAAAAAAATAAACACGTTACCATTTATGAAGGCAAGGCAGAGCACATGACTGAATGTGTGATCAGAAATTTACGTACTAATAACAATATAAATACAACAAAGAGATACTTCATAAAACACAGTAGCAACTATGAGTATATATAGGGACATTGATTTTCTGTTTAAAAAAAGGCAAATTCTGTTTCTATGCCATTTCAGAAAAAATCTAATTCTGGGTCAAATGGTGTATTTTCTGTTTAAAAGTGAAACAGAAGCCCATTTCTGTTCAGAAAATTTTTATTTTATTTTAAAGTTAACTTAAAAAAATAATACATTCTGTCAAATATTTAAAATATCACAATGTTATAATCTCTGCATCTAAATAATACTGTTTTACTGTGTGGTTAACCTATCTAACAACACTTATTTGTTCGATATTTGCAACACAAAAACAACTGTACATAATCAATTTAGATAATCAAATAATTCATGTCGCACAATAACGTAAATCCCTGGTTGTTTCTAATGCAGCAGTACACCTGGTACTTAATATATAAGTTAACAAAGGTAAATTAAACAAATAGTCATATTAACAATTATGAATGTTCAAATCACTAATGCTGTTTCACTGATAATGTTCAACCATTTTAGCTATGGCTATATATGACGCCATCCAACGGAATTGGTTAGAACTACGAAACGCGGGCTATACCACTTTGAGCCAGCGTAACCTAGGCTGTTGTTATTCCTTCGACTTTTGTGTTTGAAACCGGAATATGTACACTTATGCATGTTCTACGATGTGACAATTACATTTAATTAGCAACATGTCTTCAGTGCGCTTAGCGGACAGCCAGACAATGATCACAAAACGATTTATGTTAGCGCCTTCCGCCCGCGTCCCTGTTTACGTCGGTTGACATGAGGTAGCACCGGTGCGGCGCCATGACTGATGACAGTCGTAATGATTTGCCTTGCGCATTTTAAAAATCCTGCATCATAAATCCACCAAAATAAACGAATACTGTTGCATAGTAATCATGCTTGTTTCAAGATGTCGCCAATAAACTCAATATCGTTTATGGTGTTGGTGATTCTACTCTTTCAAATTCAGCTTTTACAGAGTTTCCGTTTGAAAACACAAATTCCATTTCGAAATGTTGATTACATGGAATTCCATCCGTTTTTCAAGATCGCGTCGTAATCGGCAAGTGCTTATTGTATCTCCCCACCCTGACTTTGACCTCACGTAGGATTATTTAGTCAACACAAGTGTTGGTGATTTTCAAAACCACATGGACGGGCCCGTCCACAATCAATTTCAAACCGTCCAAAAATGCAATTTTGTAATTTTAATCGTCCAAATGACGGGTGGATGGGTCTCTGGGTGAGGCCCTGATTCCACATCATTTCAGACATACAATGTTTAATAATATTTGCATCTAAATGCCTCACTGTATTGCAATAAACACAATGTATTAAACGTGTAAACTTCATGTTATTTTGGGTATATAGGGATTCCAGACTACAGCTCCAAACTCTATAGTTTTGGTCTTACTAACATATTGTAGGCTGCTTCCTTAACTGTAGATGTTGCAGGGTGGAAAGTGCATTTAAGGAGGCCAAGTGTTCTAGCAGATTGATATGCTTTGCCCACAACAGTTTACAGTCTATTGTGAATAGAAGAAACTGCAAACCCTGATTGTGATATGTCAAGATAGGGGTGTGAGTCAACTTTGGAAACTGGTTGGTTTGAGATGGTGAGGTGAAGTGGCTTGGTTTGTGTTTATGGGTAATTCTGAGAAGGTGACACTTTGCCCGATATTTAACTTCATTTGCCACTTGTCTGTCCAGTCAGCAAGATTGTTTAGGTCTGTTTGAAGGATGTCGACTAGGATCCTCACAAAGTAAACATAAACAGGCTCAAAAACTGTACCAAAGGTGATCATAGCAAAACACTGCAGATTAGCTGTTATCAGATTATAAACGAAATGACAGCTCACGCCAGAAAACTCCACAAGCAGAAACAAAGTCGATTTTTATTTATGATGTAGATCGAAGTAAGAAATATCAATACTGGCATTAGTAATTACTGTATTAGTATATATAGACTTATTATACTTTATAGTCTACATTGAATTGACAACTAAAACTACAAGCAAATTCAAACTCATCAAAAAGTAAAATACATATATTTATGAACCCTAAATACATTAATTACATTAACTTACGAATTCCGGAGGAAACAAAATTATTTTGAAAAAGTTGGCGTCACGAAATACTACGGATTATCGCTATCTACAGGTCCGTTTAACGTATCGTCGTATGGCGATAGTGTAATCCGTACGTGTGACCTAAAAACCAGGTTGTTTTCTTACACCAGTCTAGTATGTCTCAACGTGAACTACCAGAAGTAACGATTGTCAACAGTAATAACTCACCCCTGTGTGGTAGTGCAGCAGTATTTTGTTTACGAGATAAACTATAAATGTTGTTACAAAATCCCGCTGTTTTGATTAAAAATGGCGCATAATTGACTTCCTTGGCAACGCGTAACGACATGCGCGTGGAGTCGCGCATTAAAAGAAATATTTTGATTGTGTTTTATGGACTGTGTCATGCAAGCTAATTTTGTAAACAATTCCAATTATTCCCGCTCAAATTTTCTTTTTAAATAGCAAATATATATATATATATAATTATATTCAAAAAAGTTTCAGCGACACCGCCATCTGTCGGAATGTACGATTGTCAAATCACCTGTCGGAGGAATCAGGAACTAATTGACTAAAACCACTGGAATTATCGCCCAATATTGATCCCAAGTTTGCAAGCCCGCAATGTGTTATCATTTGGCAGCGTTTTAAAAGACATTGGTTGATTGAATGACGCATGCACCCGTATACATGGAAATATTGACTTTCGCTTGCACGTTTTAATAATCGGCGTTCAGTGTCTGTGTGTGTGTGAGACTGACATTCCACCTGATTCTGGAGTTCTACTTCTGGCTCAGCGTTAACTGGTGAGGCCACTTACCCCACTGGCACTGGCACTGAGGGCCAAATTTGCTATGCTAATTACAATAGCAGCCATCGAGCGAGCATTTAAATAAATTTATTTGAAAAAATATTTAACTGACTAGATATTATTTAAGCTACTGCCTATTCACACTTTAGCTATTTGGACATCAAAGATCCAGATTCACGATTGACTAATTCAGTTTCAGAGGAAGCAGACGTTTAACATCCAGAGACATATTCTTGTTTCAGGGTCGAGCCATCAGAATGAGTGCGGCATGGGGTACACTGCCTGTTCTGCCTGAGCCTGACTCGGGTATAGCAGCTATCGAGCGTGAACAGATGATGAAACCTCGGCCAATGGAATTGGAGGGACCTCCGCTGTATCAGCCATGTAGCACACATATGCCGCCTTCTAGCGAGTATGTATTGCGTCCTGTTTTCATTGATCAAAACACACAAACTTAGTTATTGTTTACGTATAGTTTGACTGGTTGTATATTTCCAGAACTGTTTACTAAGACTTTTGTGTGTCAAGTGGGTAATTATATTGGGATTTCTTGAAGTCAAGGGCTTTATCTTGGGATTGGAGCATGGGTCGGTCTGCACTGTTCTCACACGCAGTACAGTCACAACTGGCGAAGTCAATTACGAGTTTGATTCAGCTAACTTCCGTACACTTCATAGGGGATCTGCCAGGGGTAGTGTACATAGTCAGCACCCCTGGCTGGCGAGGGTGGGTCCATGTCTTGTGTCCATTGGTTGTGTTTGAATGTGTACATCCTTGTGTTTGTAGAGCATACACCGGCGATGAGTTCACAATGGATCCCACCGTCCTTCACACCATTGACTTGCTGCAGTACGCTCGACAACTCCGCATGATGATAACCAGCGCCAAGCAACAACTCGAGTGTTTGGTCAGTGCTGCCACCTATCAGAGATGGGAGGAATCATGATCAGTAATTGTGTGTAATTTATTGTGATTTTTGAGTACCCCGGTAGTTGTACTGTTTTAAAAGACGACAAAGTTATTGTAATCGACTATATTGACAGAGTTATCATAATCATTGATAAAAATGCTCATCAAGTTGAATAATAATTTAAACAATTTTTTTTATATCAGAATTATAGAATTTAAACTTTCATCGATGTTTTGATTGACTGCCGTCAGCAACCTTCATCAGGGACTGAATTGTTCTTCCTCTTCTCGTAAGACTTCAAAGTCCCTTTTGGGGTAAAAACATGTTTAAATGAATTAATTACCAGGATCTAAGTTAATTTCACTAACATCAATAAATTAATTTTAAAACTGTTCCACTGAACTTTAAATGCGGTTGTGCTCACTTTCTGCAGAAGTCGATGGAAGGTGAGATTCCCTCATTCACTCCAGTGCCGCCAATACCAGAATACCAAGGGCCACAACCAAAACACCAGCTGCTGAAACCTGTGCCATTTCTGGCGCGAGACCCTGACAGGTTGGAATCTACACACACACACACACACTGACACGTACATCATCTGCAGATTTACAGTTTTTTTCAAAATAATTTTTAAAGTGATGTGATCTGTTCCATTACGTAGAATCAGCCAGGAATGCTATTTATTAGCATAATTTGTTGTCAGTCAGTTGTACTTTGTTCCACGTTGTTATCAGGAGCATGGGAACCTACTAACTTAAATGTACTCGTAATTAAATGTCAATAATGGCTGTTTACAATACAAAAATTTCGCCGTCGCAACGTTCAAATTGTGAACTGTTTTGGACTTTTAAATGCGATTTAACAGGCAGTATACAATCAACATACTTATTTGATTATTAACACTGTATTAAAAAATTAGGAACAGACAGCGTCTGTTTAATAGGTTAATATAATTATCACAACATCTTGTAAAGTATAGTCGAACGTCGCTTTATGGCCACCTCAGTAATACAGCCATCTCACAATTAAGGTCACCCTAACATAGTCCCATATACAGTAAAGTATAGAAAACAAGTCCCACTAATACGGTCACCTCTTTATTCAGATCACTTTAGCCCAGTCCTAAGGTGCCCTAAATAGTGAGGTCCCCCTGGTACAGTACTGGTATTACAAAGCACTCCAGGTGCTTTGCTCTAATCAGGGCTAGTTTGGCAGCAGATAATGCAGCACCATCTAATACATAAAGCGTGCAATGCGTACTAGAGTTTGCGAGTCCAAGAGCATTTGCCCATGTGAGTGATTTTTTCCTAGCATAGACAAATGTAGAGGCCCTAAGGAGTTGTTCATATTTCTCAACAGTTACCTATTCATATAGAGTGTACTAATTAGTACTTTAAAATGTCACAAATTGTCCACATTGTAAGACAACTGTAACATAGTTATATCTATACCATCATATTAATTAGTGTTTGCATATATTTATAATCACTATGGTTACACACTCCACACATGTCAAAGATTTTCATAATTAGTAATAATACTACTAATAATAAAATACAATGTTTATATAGAGCCATAATCACATAGTGCTCTGTGGCACTTTATGATACAATAATAATTCCACGAATGACTGATCCCCCTCGTTTGACTTGCTTTGTACGAGTAGGTCAATGTTGACAGTTGTGAATGACCCCAAATGCTATTAATGTCTCTTCGGAAAGGTCAGCTGGTATTGTGCAACAGAAACTAGCCTGACTTCTCTAAAACAAATACATAATGATTCCGAACAACAGCAAATGTATAACAATCCTGGTTTAATCTCCCGTTGCAGTGCGTTTGTACGTGGCATTGGATCCCCGCCTCCAGAGATCGACAGCAAAGACTGCCATAGACTACTGAGGCGGTCAGTTGCAACTTTGTGTGCACACTCCGGATATGACAGTAAGTTATTGCAATTTTGTGTGCGCACTCCGGATATGACAGTAAGTTATTGCAATTTTGTGCGTGCACTCATGATATGACATTAATTTATAACTGTGTTTGTGTACTCAAGATAGGAGAGTAAGTTATTATAACTTTGTGAGTGCACTCAATATATGACAGTAAGTTATTATAACTTTGTGTGTGCACACAAGATATGACAGTACATTATTATAACTTTGTGTATGCACTCCGAATATGACAGTAAGTTGTTGCAACTTTGTGTGTGCACTCCGGATATGACAGTAAGTTATAACTTTGTGTGTGCACTCCAGATATGACAGTAAGTTATAACTTTGTGTTTGCACTCTGGATATGAGAGTAAGTTATTGCACCTTTGTGTCTGCACTCAATATATGACAGCATGTTATCATAAATTTATGTGCACACTCCGGGTATGACAGTTATTGCAACTGTGTGTGCACACTCCATACATGACAGTAAGTTATTGCAACTGTGTGTGCACACTCCATACATGACAGTAAGTTATTGCAACTGTGTGTGCACACTCCATACATGACAGTAAGTTATTGCAACTGTGTGTGCACACTCCATACATGACAGTAAGTTATTGCAACTGTGTGTGCACACTCCATACACGACAGTAAATTATTGCAACTGTGTGTGCACACTCCATACATGACAGTAAGTTATTGCAACTGTGTGTGCACACTCCATACATGACAGTAAGTTATTGCAACTGTGTGTGCACACTCCATACATGACAGTAAGTTATTGCAACTGTGTGTGCACACTCCGTACATGACAGTAAGTTATTTACAAAGTTATTACCAGTATAACTTTGTGTGCACACTCTGGATTTGACAGTAAGTTATTCAAATTTGCAAATTTGTTAGTTTTAAGCAGATAGTCCTGATGTCGCAGTCTGTACAGTGAGAGACAGCCATGTCTTTTGTCAGTGTATGTCTTAGATTGGCAGAGTTTATTTCTTGCTGCTGTGCTTGCTCAGGTTGCAGTGCGTCAGTGCTGGACACCCTGACTGACGTTTGTGGCGAGTACTTTCTGCAGCTTACCAAGTTATTGCGGCGGTCAGTTGACAACGAGGCTCAGCACAGCATGGACGGGTTCCAGGTGTGTATCTTTAGATGCATTCACACCTACAGAACTTAAAACAGTTTAGCTAAACCATTTTAGTTAAAACGTAAATGTGAGTGTTCACAGATGCAATAGCTAAACCATTTTAAGGTGGCTGGGATGGGTATCATGTCAGTTGACTTCTTTATTTTTTTCTTCATAGAACATTAGTAGATGTCAGTATGAACATGTGTACTATTAAAAAAACCAAGGCACTAGCGCCATATGTCGCCAATCCGTCCTTTAAAAACTAGTTTTTTTAGTGTGTGTGGAAAGTCCCTTTTCAGATTCTTGGAAACTGACAATGTTTCCATAGTGATGATCACGTCAGCCCAATTCAAACATAAATTCGTTCACCATGAATGCAGATAATGTAGTCTGGTTATTTTCATGCCACTATGCTGTTGTATAATAATTACCTAAATACATCACACTGTCAAACCACCAAATACTGGGGTAGTTTTGTTTATTCTCCGATAATGCCCAACCGCCACCGCCAGTTGACCCCAGCAGGTGTCAATCAATCTTGTCTACCACAACAAGTTCAACTCGTGGCCCTTCGTAACACAATATCATTAGACAGCTTGGCGGGAAAACCTTGGGGGGAAATCTCGGTAATAGAAGTGTCTGTCAAATCGTGTTGAAGTAAGCCACATACCAGTGAAAAAGTCAAATTTCTAAGCAAAAAACAAGCATCTGGTGACACTTATATTATCAGTAACAACCAGGAAGTACTACTTAATGTAACTTTTTCTAAAAACTACAATACTTACAAAGCCATAACTTGGCATATGAACTTGACTTGTGTTTAACTTTACCCGACTGCACGAATGCGCCAACCCAATAAACATAACTATGCCCTAAAACTAAAATCTTACAAGGGGAATTCACTGTCATGGTAACGGCCAGTGACGAATTCCGTAAGCAAAAATCAAAATGGCGGATAACAAAGAAAATACTCGGCTGTAAGAACTTGGCCGAACAACGTCAGCAATCACCTTGCGCTCACGAAATACAGCTGACGTTCCTTGAAGATGACTCGCATATATGAACGATCGTAAATAAGAAGGCAGCAAACAGCGTAGAAAATTCAAACCAATAAAGCTCTAATAACAAAAATTGTTGATGCGACCACTCCGTCTGCTTACACAAACGAAATGACCGAGAGCTCGTTGAAATCTGCAACCGCGTGCTACTACCGTGCTGTGATTGGTTCCTTGTGCCAAGAGTGCCAAAGACAAAGGGGTAATTAGCATAATAATTAGCATCAGACATTAGGCCAATCATCATTCGTCCTGCGTTGTTGCCAGCACAAAAATACATATGCAGCATTGTGCCGCGGCCGCATATTCTCAAAAACTGTAGGAATGTCAATAACATATTTGTACTTACAAACATACAAATATTTCTTTTGGGGAGTTTCTCAAAATGAAATAAAATGCCATTTTATGGTGATTTTTTACATATGTTTTAATTGTCTTTAAACACATTTAAATATCACTAAACAACATAAAAAATAAATTCGTTGTGGTCTGGAGTATTGTTTAATGTGTTAGACATTGTCTGAGAAACAATTGTTACTTTATCTTCAAAACATTTATAAATTTGATTTAAATCAAAACAAGCATGTCATAGGCAATCTTACCACCTTAAGAAGGAATTGTTACCTGCACATACACAATCTACCTGCAGTATAACAAAATGTGTAACATATTTAATATATAATATACTTTTATAACGCCAGTTCTCAAAAACATTCAACTGTAGGTAACCTGGAACATTTATGGTGATTTTATTTTTTAGCAAACTGCAGCTATAATAAACCATAGTATGGTAATTAATTGAACTTTGATTTCTAATGATCATTATTGAAATGTTGCGAGTCAACATTCTGAAAACCACAATGAATCAACTACATGATATATGAAGTTGCCAAGCATGGATGCACAAGGTCAAATGTACATATCTGTGACGTATTTATACTGTTTTTGCTAAAACGCTTACGTTCACACTTGCACATTGTTAGACATTGTGAACGACCCCTTACTACATTCATACTTCTAAGTATTCTCCATTCCATAACAATTACAATTTAATTTTCTAATTTGTATTCTTCAAGAAAGTTTTATATTGTTTTTAGTCCTTTGGCCGAAGGTCCAAAGGACTATTGCCATCACTCTGCGTCCGCTGTTAGCTGCCGTATCTCAGAATCCGGCAACTTTTTCTCTAATTTTGTATAGACATATCTTGGGGCACTGCCGCTATGCACGAGAAATCTGTATTTGATTGAATCATTTTAAGGGCTCCCTAGGGCCTCCAAGGACCCCAAAAATTGTAAAAATGTAACATTTGGCCTATTTTTTCAAAAACTGTTCAGCAACTTTT
This sequence comes from Escarpia spicata, assembly GCA_963995525.1. NCBI lineage: Eukaryota > Metazoa > Annelida > Polychaeta > Sabellida > Siboglinidae > Escarpia > Escarpia spicata. The sequence goes on along the minus strand of OZ023215.1, from coordinate 17,807,912 downwards.
TTTTCTAATTTTGCATAGATGTATCTTAGGGTGCTGCCACTATATACAAGAAATCTGTATTTGATTGAATCATTCTAAGGGCACCTAAGGGGCCCCCAAAAGTGCACAATCTTCAAAACTATTGATTTTCTATAACTGCAAGTTGTATTTATTTTGATGTTCATTTAATTAATATAAAATGGTGTGACTGTGGTGTCTATTGGTTAAATATGTATTGTCTGTAGAAACCTGTAGGTGACAAACATAGACAATTAATATTCTGTCACCTGTAGGTGACAGACAGACAATTAATATTCTGGACAACTATAGAGTGAAATATCCTACACTTTATTGATATCAAATGCATTCTACTGTTCTGTTTACGCTTGCCATGCCTTGTGTAGACATGGTACTGTGTAAATGAATTGTATCAATATAGACTAATAATTACAGATTCACAATATAGTTGACACCTTAAACAACCAAATGTCAACCATTAGAAGAGTTGACATAGTTCCGCTATACACAAGCAAGAAATCCCTAAGGTTGTTGTAAATTTCACCAGCTGCCATGTCAAGTCCGTTATAATTGTGACTAACAGTGTTCAAAATGATTCAGGTAAATAGCAAATAACAAAGGGCACAAGTTTTCTCCTTGCCATATCTATACATCATATGAGAAGAAAGCTGACACAGCCTGGCCCTGATTTATACATGATTTAGCATTTTTGTACATGTATACAACTTTCAACACAATACCATTAATACCGCATGAAATTATCTCAGACCACAGGGAGGACCGGTCTACTAAATAAAATGCTTTCTTATAATCGATGAAGGCACAATAAAGCCTTTTGTGTCGAGACAAATGCAATTCAACCAATACCCCTATTTGAACACTGCCTGTTCTTCACCTATTACATTCGCTTTGTTTAGGTATGTGGTCAGTCTGGTGTTCTGAACAATCACTAAGGATTAATGAACACTTGTGCAGAATGTCACCCACTTGGCAGGTTTAATTGATCTATTCAGCAATGAGGACACTGCTTAGGCCTCACTCTGGACACTGTCACTCACAGTGTTGTGTATTGTCTTAATTGGTGCATTGAGCTAATCTACTTGACCATGAATCAGTGGTGGCTCTGGTTGTGTATTACACCCAGCTGTGGAGCTAAGATTCTCTGCCTGCTATTGTTTGATGGAAACTGTGACTAATGTGTAATTGGTTGCAGGCAGTAGCTTGTGTCAACAGACAGCATTAAGCCACTAGACCGCTGTTAAACTGGACAGTTGCCTGTAGGTTTTAAACTGTGTCAAACAGAAGACATAATCTGGCATAACTTGATAAGTGTTTGTAGCAGCACATTTGTACTTCCAGTGTATCATTGCAACATAACATACATATTACATACTGTGTGCCACATTTGAATGTTATGCATGTAATATTTCCATGCAATCCATTTGCATATATAATGTAAAACTTCAACAGCCGTTTTCTTCATTTTCACTTTTTGATCCCTACCATGTTCAATGCTCCATAACTTTGCCAATTTTTGTAGCAGTTATATTTTTGGAAACTGTGTAAAGCACCCTACCAAACCTTTACAAGTAAGAAAACAATGTTACAATTTTTCCGACTTATCACTCATTTGGTCAGCCGGGGTCACATATAGACGTATTAGTCCAAAGGACTTCAGGGCCATTTGGCCCATTTTTTAGATTTCTGATAACATAACGTTTTGTATAACATACAGTCGAATCTCGCTTTACAGTCACCTCGGTAATACAGCCACCTCACAGTTAAGGTTGCCATAGGACAGTCCCAAATTATTTCTATATACAGTCAACTATAGGAAATGAGTCCCACTAATGTGGTCACCTTGCCATATAGGTCACTTTTTCCCAGTCCCAGGGATGACCACTGCGTATATTTTTATATAATCGTCTGACAATTCTGTGTTCAGGATCCGATGGAGCGGGTGTTTCACGAGATGGGCATAGGAAGCACGCTGAACATACACGTGCACTACACGAAGCACGTGCTGAACTACCACGAGCGCACGCTGCAAACATGCGAAGAACTACGTGACAAATACACGCGCCTCACGAGTCCCGCAGTGCTGCACGACGCACACAGCCTGAAACCACTGCTCAAGTGAGTCATGTAACCAGTCATTATGTTTGATGTGCTTTTAATGAACCATTTTAATTGACTTATTAATGCTACATGTTTTTCAAAATTGTCTTCTTTATTGGGGCCACATTACCCGGTCCGTTCCGCCCTCTTAACAATACTTCTTCTATCGCGATCTCGTTCAATTTTCTTCCACTTTTGGCAAGTCTTGCCCGCCCTTTCTTTATCTTCTGTTTTCCATGCTCTGTATTTTGCCAAAATCCTCTCTTAATTTTCTAAGCAAAAAATGTACTTATTTAAGACTAATGTTTTTAATACATATCTACTGCTTTATGCACTACACTGTATAACTCTCTTATTTACATTTTAAGCTGTATCATATGTGTGCGTGCGTGTGTGTCTGTTTAAAATTGACAACCCTTAACTTCTTTTACAGACTGAAGGTGGAGCCACTGTCAGACATCCAGTTTCCGGCGAATGATTACACAGATGAGGGTGGAGAGGGCGATCAAATGATTCAACTGGAGGGTGAGAAACCATTGTGTTTTTTGTCTGTTATTCCACTTCCTAATTCTAATTGACAGATACAGAAATTGAACAGTCATAATTATACATGTGACCTCCGTCAAGTTTTGTCTTCTGAACAATGTTTATTGCAAAACATGACTAAGGCAACATGACAATCTGAATCTTTTCCACATGCAGTTCTCATCTAAACAACCTTGCCCTGTGTCTTTGTTGCAAATAAAAACTTGGTTACGATTTCAACAAAATATACAGTGGAATGTCCAATGTATTCTTCACATTTAAATCAGCCTTTTTGATGGCTTGACGGACTCAATTTAACATGCTCACTTTAGGCCAGTGAAATTTTTTTCTAGCAGTAAAAGCAATACCAAATTTTGGGAAATAATGAGTTAACTATTTAAAAAGGAAAACCTTTAGAACATCCCCATTCAGGCCTGAAGTGTGGTATTATTATTATATATATTATATTATATCAAAAATAGATAAGTGAGCAAAAAATGAACAACTCGGAATACGTCCAAAACATGAAATTCTATGGTCGCTAGCACCTCACGGCTCGTCTTATCCTGATGATCTTGGTATAATTTGAAAGGATGCACTTTTTGTTATTCTAACGTCATCTAGATTGCCTGGTAACCGTTCATAGAACACCTATAAACGGACCTACAATCGTGCCATTTTCTGTGTTCTGTACGGTTCTGAACAATGTTGGCGGTGGGTACTCAGTACACTAATCTTCCAATTGCGGCGCTGTTTTCCTCATTTGCATAGGTTCAGACATGCGCACTTTACCATGTCTTGATTTTATATTATAAGCTCCACCCACTTGTAGACCACAGTGAAACTGATGTGCTTTGATCACACCGAAACCGATATATCTCTACGTCGGTGTGACGTCACAATAACATACGCCAACCAACGGGTCAAAATTTGTTGCATTGGTTGGTTGATATATGTGATTGTAATGTTACGCCTACTTCGAGTATGTCATTTTAGCAGCCATTTGAAAGTGGGTGGAGCTAATACCATGAAAACAGATAATGGTGCCTCTATCGGTAGATTGGTGAACTGTGTCGACGAACCAACATCGTTCGCAGTGTCTAAGACACTGGAACGGGCATGATTGTAGGTCCGTTTATACTTTATTTTAGGAATTATTATCAGAAAACCATTTATATGTTTGAATAGCAGAAAGCGTAAACTTTCAAACGATATCAAGATTGTTGAGATCCGATGAACTGTAATGGTACTAGCAATCGTTCAAAAAACGTTTTTGGGACAAGTTTTAAGTTGTTCATTTTTCGTTCGCTAATCTATTTTTGATTATATATATATATATATATGTATACAGTGTTTCCGCCAGCAGGGTAAAAGGGTAAAATTATGTACCCAAAAATAATTCTATGGTACAGATACGTACCCAAATAAAAAATCCAGATTAAAAAATGTTGTTTAATATTCTGTGCAATGAAACTCATACTTGATGATGTTTTGAAAGGTGAAGAATGAGCCCATGCCAAAACGTTTACGCTAGCTATTTTGTGAATGGCTAAACGTGGCATTCACTGCGGTATTGAAGCCTTCACCTCAGGATAGAACGCAGCGTACCAGTATATTGGTAGGCTTAGTGTAAAGAATACAGCATGCTGTCATGCTGTACATTTTTCGCGATGTTTTCGAGTATTCATTGTTTCTTGGTGAAGAAAAATAACGCAACAAGATACCATACTACAGTGTACAATTTTCCTGCTGACTGTTACATTTATTATTCATTCTCCTACGAAACATGGAAATGATCACCATGAGCCGGGTGGGATTTCCGACTTAAAATGCCGGGAAATCACTTTTTTGGGGAGGGCCCCCCCACTGCCTGCCCATCAGGGCACCTACGGTGCCCGTGGAAGGTTTAGTCTGCCCTGGCGGAAACCCTGATATATTAGGAACATCAGATTTCAACATCAGTCCTTAGGACTGCTTTGAACAGTCCTAAGGACTGGATACCCTGCTATATAAAAACTTACCTTTACATTACATACAGAAATTGACCAATCATAATTATTATGCATGTGACCCTATCAATAATGTTTATTGCAAAACATTACTAAGGCAGCATTACATCTGCAGGATCAATCTGTATCCTTCGCAAATAAAAAATTTTGGGGTTAGAATTTCAACAAAATTTACGACAGAATATCCAATGTATTCTTTATGAGTACATCAGCCTATTTGGTGAACTCAGCCATGCTCTCTTCGAGTCAGAGAAATGTTATTGAAGTAGTGAAAGCAATAAAAACATTAGGGAACCAAGGCACAACTGGTCTGCCAGGGAGAAAAGTGTAAAGTGCTTTGAGCTGTCCTAAGGACTGGATACTGTGCTATATAAAAACTTACCTATACTTTTAGTATCTAAATGATGTTTTCTGGCCAGGCCTGGGACTGGACATGGCCATGGGTCAGGAACCAGCCAGCTCGCTTGCGCCTGAGGAGGAGAGTCGGTGGTCAGCAAACATCAAGGCAGAAACATCATCAGAGATAAAGTAAGTGTAACAAGAAAGTATTGCTACACTTCACGAACACTCATTGCTATGAAGATCTCAATAGAAATGTTTTCTTCTTTAAAGGGAAACAAAAAGTGTTTTTGGTGTTATGCACCTAAAAGAGTTAATACAAACTAATCATTTGCAACAGTTGTCTGTTTCACAACAACTATTTGATCCTAAAACTAAGGTATTGCCACCTTTCGTAAAAACTCAAGACTTATTTGTTCGGCAGTCCCTTGCTTTAATGATAACTCTTGAATGTGCCTGTTCACAGTTTTGCCTACTGATTTTTGTATGGTGTGCCACTGGGCTTAGATTCCTGAGGACATAGACGGTATAGAAGGCCATTATTATTATTCTTGGTATGCATAAAAAACATTCATTGCTGAATCTCCTTATGTTGCCACTGTGGGAGCAAGTTTTATAAAAAATCAGAATACTGTAACTTGGTGATAACAGCTGCCTGTGGTTTGTGCCGTGTGAGGGCATAAGCTATATTATTATAATTAACCTTAAAACTGTATGTTTTGTTTAACTATCATGCTCAAATGTAAGTTGGTTTTAGCTTGTACTTTTTAAGCGTGTAAATGTAATGGAATTTCATTGTTACCCAAGTGTGTGAACCCTGTTAAAACTTACCTTTAGATGACCAATCTCCATATGAGACTTTGCTAGAAGTGTTCTGTGTTTATCAGCAGTCGAGTGGGCGGGGCAGACAGTTACGACCAGGAGGACAACCAGAGCGCCAGTAGTGTCCCAACGACCCCTGCACCCACAGGCAGTGATGCGGGGGACAGTGTCCAGGACCCCGGCTCAGTGTCTGCCCTCTCAGAGAGTATGTCCTCCCCCTCACTCGATGCACGCACCCTGGGCAAGCCTGCTCGCAAAAAGTAGGTTTATTGCCTGTTTTTCCTATCTTTTAACATTGGGAAGGTTACTATCCTGCATCTCTGATTTTTAAAGCATTTGTAGCAGTCATGACATTTTCCGTATGTGTTAACATTGAGCCTCGTTTTGGAAATGCAACATGGAGTGGCCATCTTGGATTTCTCTGACGTAGATGGCCATTTTGGATTTCTTTAACTAAGCAACCATCTTGGTCCTGATGGTTTCACTGTCTCGCAGAATAATTAAAATGAAGTTGTCAGTTATATGAATAACATTATTGAAGACGAGCAAAAATACCTGTCCTCCTGATGGTGACACATAGACATAGATGTAGGAGATGGTTTCCCAAAGTATTTATACCTGCGTGTGTTTTCTATGACTGTTGCAAATTACGTAAAGCATCCCGTAATGATTGATGGACGTTTTCGTAGCTCAGAACAGTCATAGAAAACATGCATGACATTGTGAACGATCGCTTAGCATCCGGCATGAACCATTAACTGATCAGAACCATAGGCAATTTCATAAAAATAGAAGTGCTACTTTTTGTTACAGGGGTTGTAGAGGAATCTCTGTAAGGTTGGCACCTGAGATGCAAGCCATCTTAGAGGAATAGCTTAATATACCCACATACTCACAGAAATATATCTTAGTTCAGTAATAGTAAGATGTGGCATATATAGTTAATTATATTATGCGCAAGAGTTAGGTACACTGTACACCTTAATTTTTGACATCATCTTTGCCAACGGTTGCCGACAATTTCTATGGTAGTCTCTCCTCGTTAATTTTCAATAGATGCAGCCTGTTTCAAAATAACTTCTTATATTTCTTCATTGCTGACTCTGTACACATTTCACCAGACCCACTGCCAAGCTCAGATAAACAGAAATGTCCTCAGAAACACTCATTTGTGGCCATACTCAGAAGAGGGCAGCACTAGTCATGTACTGCAGATACGGGCATCCATTATCCACTAGGTGGCACCAGTTGACAATTGCAGTTATGGATATGAATCTTACAAATTACCAGCAATTTTAATTCATGTATGTATATTTATAATATTTGTTTGGCTTGCAGTGCTGACGTGTCCCCTTCTGGTTACACCTTTCACCATCGACCATGTTTAGTCGGCCGTGGAGGTGGTGTTGGCTTTTTTTATATCACAGCAGTTCAAAGATAAATTACATCCTAACCCTGAATACTCTAGTTTTGAGTCCATCTGTGCTGAAATTTCAGATTCTTCTTTCTCCACACACTTTGTTTGTATCTATTGCCCTCCAGGACATCCGGCCAATTTTTTGGAAGACTCAGGATATGTTGGAAAATCTGGCAGTTATTCATTCAGAATTTTACATTCTTAGTGATTTTAATCTACATTTGGATATATCTTCTTCAACTACAACTACGTTTGATGATATTCTGGCATCATTTGATTTGAAACAACATGTTACCTTTTCGACACATATACATGGCCATTGGCTTGACCTCTTGATAACCCGTTCAACTTGTAATAATATCCAAGCACCTACTGTTTCAGATGGGTTATCAGACCACCATACTGTCATTGCCAACTATAGCCCCTTTACAATCGAAACACAATGTGTCTTACAGAGCCATTCATAGGATTGACATTACAGCTTTAATGGCTGATATCCTTGTATCTGACCTTATCACAGATCCAAAAAAACATCTATCTGACTTATATAAACAGTACTGTCAAGTACTCAATGCACTACTTGACAAACATGCACCTATAAAATCCAAATGGGTGTCAGAAAGGCCACCGGCTCCATGGATGACTTCCGAAATTATACTATCTAAAAGGCAAATCATGCTCGCCATTAGATGGATCGCACTATTCTAAGCAATGTCACCTCTGTAACAGACAAATGGCTAAAGCTAAATCAGATTATTTTACAGATATGGTCATAAATAAGTCTGATAATCCGTGTCAGTTATGGAACTGCATCAATAACATTCTACACAGACGGCCTACTCCATCGCTACCTGATCATGTGTCAGTTAAGTCTCTATGTGATTCGTTCTCTAGTCACTTCAAGAATAAAATCAGTATCATTCGTTCTGCTTTCCCACATCATAATATAAGTAATGTCAGTGTGGACTTTCCACAAGTAAATTCTCAACTTGTATCATTTGAACCTGCAACAGTTGATGAAGTTAGGAAAATAATTATGTCTTCCCCAAATAAATCTTGTGCACTTGATCCATTTCCAACAATACTGCTAAAAGCATGTCTCGATACACTAATTGGACCTATAACAAATATTATAAATGCATCACTTTGCTCTGGCTGTTTTCCTGATGATTTTAAATACGCCCATGTCACACCACTTCTTAAGAAATCATCTATGCCTAAGCAAGACCTAAACAGTTATAGACCTATTTCTAATCTCAGCTTCATTTCCAAAATACTAGAAAAGGTTGTAGCAAGTTGTCTAAGGTCTCACATTAGCACAAATGTTTTAACTAATGTGTCACAATCAGCATATAGACAGTTTCATTCAACACATAATGACATTAACTTGAACATTAATAATGGTAAAGTGACTGCACTTACCTTACTAGATCTCTCTGCTGCGTTTGACACGATTGATTACAGCATTCTCATTGAACGCCTATTAAAGTGGTACGGCATATCTGGCACAGCTCTAAGCTGGTTTTCTTTGTATCTAACTGATAGATACCAAACTATAAAGATTGGGAACTGCTTTTCAGCTGCATTGCTGGCTTTATTTGGTGTTCCCCAGGGTTCTGTTCTTGGGCCTTTGCTTTTTACTCTTTACACCACGCCACTAAGCTCTGTTATACAAAGACATAACTTAGATCATCATCTTTATGCTGATGATACTCAGATCTACATTTCGTTGGCTACCCTGGATACAAACCGCTCCCTTAACCAACTTACCGGTAGTGATTGCCTTCAAGATATCTTCCATTGGATGACTGACAGCAAGTTGAAATTAAATGCAAATAAAATTGAATTGATCATTATTGGTACTCCAATACAGCATTGTAAACTGGATGGTTTTTTCCCTACGCGTATTTTGAATTAGTATATCACGCCAGCAACCTCGGTGCGGAATCTAGGAGTGATCTTTGATAATAACTTCAATTTCCGACAACATATATCTCAAACATGTCGCTGCTGTTTTGATCATATTCGTGATCTTTGCCGTATTCGCCGGTATATGTCATTTTCTGTTGCTAAGACTATTGCAACAGCGCTTGTTAGCAGCAGACTTGACTATTGCAATTCCCTCCTTTATAATATCGCTAGCAAGGATATCACAAAACTTCAGCATGTCCAAAATTGTCTAGCAAGAGTAGTTACAAGATCTCCTCGTTTTTCTCGCTCTGTGCCACTTTTGAAGTCTTTGCATTGGCTTCCTGTACGATATCGTATAATATTTAAGATCTGTACCATTACATACCAGGCACTGTCCAATAAGCAACCATCTTATTTGCATTTATTGCTTACTCCTGTAAGAAAATCTATCCAGCTTCGATCATCTAGTTCTGACCTACTTTTTGTTCCTAAAGTCAACACTAACATTGGAACTAGGGCTTTTTCTGTTGCTGCACAAACTCTTTGGAATATGCTTCCTCTTAGTGTTAGATCAGTTGAAAATATTACAAAATTCTGTCGTCATTTAAAAATGTATCTTTACAACATTGCTTATCCACCGTAGCTCCCTAGCGCCCTGACCCATCTGTTGACAACTGGAAAACTACTTATGGATTTTGAAATTGACCAACCCTTTTGTTTTGATGCGCCTCTGAACTTAGTTTCACAGGATTTAGGCGCAATAGAAGTTATCTGATTATTATTATTGTCATTATTTATCTGATTATTATTATTGTCATTATTTATCTTATTTTTTATCTTGTCCTTTTAATGCATGGCCTATGCATATTATTATATTTTAGTATTTTTTAAATCTGTGTATATGTATAAAATTTACATATGTCTGTGCTGCCTCGTCAAGTAAATCGTGTGAATCTAGATTTTTATATGTATTTTTTATGCATGTATTATGGGCTAGCTTAGTCTGAAATAAACAATTATTTTTATTATGGGTTTCTGAATTGGTTGAGTGTAAATGAATCGGTTTCACTGTAAATGTTACTCTTCTGTTTAGGAGGAGGAGATGATCATGGACAAGTATCGCGAGAGGACTTTGTAACTAAATATGTTGAAACTGAAGAGGAATTTCAATGACGGAAAACTGTCTTAGTCTGACAGGAAGCAGAAGAAACTAACCTTCGCACTATGTTGCTCTCATGCAGTTGATGACTGGGTTATGTTCTATATCTTGACAAAGGTATTGTGTATTGTTGAGTGTTGATCACTTGATAAATAAAATGGTGTTTGAGTGAAATGTTGTTGTTATTTTGTGTTGTATTTGTCATGGAAAAGGGTCAATATATTTGAAATACTATAAACCTTGGATATAACGAGTCACAGGTTGGGACTGGCCAATTTATTTGTTATATCAGAAATTTATTGAATTAGTCATAACAAAATTGGGGCCAATTAATTTATTTGGCATAAGTGGTAATTTTTTATATGCGAATTCATTATATCCGGGGTTTAATGTATTGGTCTAAAATCTTATCAGCCCAAAGCTGCCCACTGCACTTAGTTCCATTTGTTTTGGGCAGACAGTTGTGGAACTGTACTGGGGGCTGGATCAGTTTCAATTCCGGTTTCGGCGTAGACGATTAAAATACCAGTAAATTTGGCACGGTACTTTCTGGGATTGTTTGTTAGCATATCAAAAGTTTGGACAAGGAAATTTACATATTTAAGGACAATAACACTTATGTTGTACAGAAGGCTAATTTTCTTGTGATTGGGAGTATATGAATGTGTAAATAACGGTAGGATCCCCTGCGCATATAAATATATTCAGCTTGTTTTGGACTACATTTGATGGGGAGCATTCTGTTGAATATCTTTAAAAAATTACAGGAAGTAACACATTTTTCCAAGCAACTTATTTGTAAATTGGCAACGTTTTGATCAAATTAAAAAAGAATGCCAGTTCCCGCATTATTTGTGGTCGCAACATAACATCATGGCCACTGATCTGTTGGCTGCTTAGAATACACAATCTGTTGGAAACTAGATTTTTGATAAACAGACTGCAGTACATATCAGGTACAGTATATAAGGTTTGAATTTGAAGAACAAATAGTGCTTCACATATTTACCTTTCACATTAGGAATGGTCTTACAAGTTCGCAAAGTAAAAATTATTCAGCATTGATTCAACCACCTCTCCCCACCAATATGTGGTGCAACTTTTATTATTCAAAACTGCTATAACATCAATTTGCATTAACACTTGCTAGGCGGTGTCACTGTAGCAACTTATTTTCCCAGTGATTCAGGGTGATGACTACACCATCCCCCCACATAGTGTTAACGTATTTTTGGATTTTGTAAACTCATGCGACCAACCCGAGATAGCAAATTGTGTTAGAGCAGTCAATCAATACTAAATCAGATTGTGATATACATTTGTATAATAAATAATACACAGAAAACAGGTATAAAATACTATAACAAAATTTATTTTGTGAACAAATGTTTGGTGAACAATTGTACTCTCATGCTTTATACAAAACTCACTTGTTCAAAAACAGCCAATATATATACTGTATATATATACAAATACAAGAAACATCAGTCGTTCGCCCTGACATCAATTATAACACAATGCTCCACCAGTCTCCATTAACACCATACCCAGTCGTCCTAGTTATTCTGAATCTGACCAAAAAATGTCCACTTTTTAAAATGGTATTCTTTCAGGTATGCGATGATTGCAATGCATTAAAAACACATGCAGGTGACACAATATATTTTTGTTATCAGCACGTGGTTTGGTGTTATACTTCTGCCGTGATATTAAATATGGCGACGGTTATCTGATTGGAGATGGGGATGCATACAAATGGTGACATGAACAATATTCACTCCCAGAGATCACAAAGAAATTAGATCATTTGATCACGACACCCACAATGTTGGTGTCTGAAACAAACAATGCATTGTAGTAACATGCATAAAACAATATGTTGATCATTTTTGTAAAACTATAATTCCACCAGGGCACCGCAGGATGTCATGACACTTACAGAAAAAAACGGAGGCTTTGAGTCAAATGATTCACAGGTGACGTAGATAGGATTATTGTAAAAATGTGTGCGAGTTGTTTCATTTTGCTCTTTAAGTGGATTCTCTACATAAATGATGAACTGTTAAAAACAGCTGCCCTATCTGCAGACGACTGTGATGCTTTCTCGCTGGTTTTGCAAGCGACATTATCACAGTTTTGCTGCTGATCTGTTTAACATCGCTGCATGGATATGATTCTATGCTGGCTACCATACACCACACTTTAGTGCCGCACACATGTTAGACTAAGAACTAACTGTAAGAACGTGTTAAAATCACCGAGTATCCCCGCAAACATACTGGCCATTAGCGGAGCAGGACATGTATTTGTACAGAGTCCTGCCCACGAATAAGTTTGTTGACAAGGCTATGGCAGCCAAGCACCTCCAAGTTGAAACTATATACACTGTACACATAGAGAAAATAGACTGCTGCCATACCTTAACAGTGTCGGCGAGTGGCACTTAATATCAACTGTTAAATGGCCTTCAAATGACACAAACATTGCCGGCACAATTTTAACAGAATTCTTCAGGAAACTGTTGCGATAACACACCATTTTTAATAGGCCATAGATCCTGTTTGACCCAAAACACCTGCGCAACATTTAACTTTTTATGTCTAAATGACAATGAACATCACCAGCACTGCCATGAGTTCAGTGGACCGTGAAGAGTTTGCCTGGTATGCACATAACGTTCTGTAAAATTTTACATCATCTAACAATAAGTGCAACTAAAACAATGGCAACACTCGAATGATTCAATGAAGACAATCTGCTCAGCAGACTCAGCGAAGCGATGTCAACACGACAATCGCTTCACCGTTGGACAAGACAAAACAACCAGTATTTGATGAGTGACAACAAACTCAACCAGAACAAATCACCCGTGTGAAATGGCGGCCTGGCCCCTCATGTCCACGTCAAATGACAGGTCCGTTACGAGAAACGTCGTTAGTGTGCTACTCCATTAGGAACAAGTGCAGTTAAGATCGCATCTGTCTCAGAAGCACAGTTTAAGTACAATTTGGTGTTATGTCCGCTATGTAATAAAACAGAAACCATGTTTCGTCCATCGTCATTTCGCAACAACTAATTTGTGGTCCCGTGTTTTGTTAATGGTTGCAGAAGCTGCCAACAATCTCCGCTGTCATCTGACAGGCTGAGGCAAACCTATTGCCTGCCGATAAACAAACAGTCTTATGAGGTTTCAATGAACGAGCTCAAATTATATACATTTACCCGTCTTATAAATCACCGTCGGGCGATATGCTACAACATGTCTTGTAATCTCTGCTATTCCCAGTTGGAAACTGGCAAAATGGCCGCATTTCGCACCATGATCTTGTCACATGATCTTGTCACATGACCTCAATGTGCAGCAATTCTTGTGCGAAGACTACAATATTGTGACAAATCAGTTGACGTTCCACGCAGCCTCCTATGCTGAAACCAACGCGTGGTTTTCATTCGATGCGACGCGTAAGCACTGGTGGGTGATAACATTCCCCCGTGACCTTCTCAAGCGACCTTTTGACCTCGAGGTCGATGCAGTGGCACTGTTAGTTTATTGATGGCACTTCTCATGGCACACACACACGCTATGTACAAACACCGCCAGAGTTTCTCGCGACACTCTTGCACACGGCACTCATGCTTCAGTTCTTTTGCCACCCACATGTGGCAGCACCATGCCTCAGCCTGTCGGCGTCGCTTTGTGCGTAACGGATGACGTGGGGTGTCCGCAGTCTATTTCGATGATGTTTTGTGGAATCTCTGCAAACTGGTACACAAGTCTCTGACCGTCGACCTTGTTCAAAATGCCGCGGGCGTAGTAATATCTGCAAGCAACCAAACATCTTCGTTATAGCACGCTAGTAAGTAATAATAAACCAGTCAATGTTTTACACATTCAAATTAGGCACTCATTTTTGGACACTTCTTTGTGATAGCTTAAAATAAATCCAAACTTGTATGTATTTAATACATATAAGTAGTGACATAACCATACACATTAAAGTGGTGTCTGTTAAAGACAACTTCAACATCTCGTGGTTCAGACATCTACGTTAACTGACAGTCCCATGTCCTTATGAAGTTAGCCAATGGCAACACAAAGCTAACAGGGATAACATGCTTTATCGCAGGGTGCTATCAACATGACGAAGTGTAATAAAAACGCAGGAGATTTATCAGAAGATCAGCCTTCAATGGACGTCTGGTGCCCCAGCCGGTCTGATTTCTAAAGATTTGCCCACATGGCGAAGGGCCGATTCTTTCACGGACACCACAAGTGGTCGGGTCTTTGGGACATGAATAATACCACAGTAGTAGACGTGTTCGCAGGGCCATGCCTAGGACATTAGTCACGCTCCAGTGCACAAACAACCATCACCTACACAAAACCTTAATGTGGGTACCCAAGATGTATGGGTCGAGCAGGGCGCAGAAGAAAAGGCGACCTCTACTGGCCGTGGCACACATTGTGCTTGGCGAAGATTTATGGGTGAACTGACGTCATGTGATGGCCACTTACGGTGCCCGAGTTGAATGGCCAAATTTATGGGGGTGCCCGGATAAGAGAGTGTAACACTGTGGTGACAATGATTGTCCCCTGAGGGTACCAAAGGACAGCCATGTCTGGCAAAAGTGACTGTGTGCCTCGGGTGATTGGACATAAATGTTTCCGCTAAACACGCCAACTCTGTTGTCTGATCAAAACAACGACCACCGTCAATTCTCGTCACGTCCCACATCCCAGAACCCCAACCCAACGAGATGACTTTTCATGAATGCCAGTGCTGTGTAGACCTATCTGACCAGATTGTGTGTTTGCCAGTCTTTGTGATGATGCGTCCAGTAATTACTTGACCACACCTATGCGTGCAAATGTTGTATTTCTTTGAACAAAATGCACACGTGCACAAACATACACCTGTATTGTTGTGCTTCACAAACAGCTGCCACACCTGTCAGGCCTAGTGCAATCCAGGCCTGCAATGCTGTGTACACCGAGCGTACGCAACTGGCAATAACTCAAGACAACTGCACCAGAATCAGCCCACGTTAAACCGTCATTGCAGCCGTCACGCCAAAACGCAGACAGTTGTAATTAAATAAAGACATCATGACTTCACACGCAGATCAACAGTGCTGAACTCATCTTAGGCAATGCGTTAGCACGACAAAAATAACTATTTCATTGGTGCATACACGCCACAAACACACAACTGATTATGACGGGTGTATGTCCACCTAGCATCAGTCCACTACTGAACCGTTGAGCCACCGCTCCTGGATAAAAGGTGGTGAATGTACTTTCTAAAGGTCAATTTGGCACCTGGCTGCCTCATAATAAGGCAATCCACGGCTGTCGTGTCATCTATCCACAATGAAAGCAACTATTTATACAACGTTAATAATGCAAGCCAAGGCTGATGACGCACATTAGACAGTGCGCGTGTTGCGTGGATAATCTCGATGCCATGTCGACGTCACACTATTGCATGCGTGCAAACGATGCACGTAATCCGAGGGGCTTACGGCAACGAGGCAGTCGCCAGGTAATTTCCGTGTCCCTAAGTTACTAAGCTTGATGACAGCAGGCAAACAAAGATGGTGTCAACTAAATCAAAGATTGGCGTGGCAGTGACGCAGACGGAAGTAGGATAGTCTGTCATACTGCGTCGAGTACAATTTGTAGACATGTACAGATATGCACAGGTGTATTAATTGAACGGTTGAGACATTAAGCAGCTTTGAAGCTAGTTAGAGGCAATCAACGTAATTGGCTCGTTTTCACCTCTGTTGAACTTTTAACAACAATGGTCAAGGTGAACTGGACGGTGGTCAGTGATTACTGGCCAGTGCTTACCACAGTGTTCGCCAACCTTTCAGTGCGCCGGCATTCAACGTCCACCACACATATAATTGATACAATCACGGACACTGGCCTGGAGCCACATGGAATGGGGTGATCACTACCGGTCAGATTTTATGCTTGACCTCTGGCTAGCTCAAGGGCAGTGAGTAAATGACAATACTCTTTCATGTGCATGATATATGATGCCCAGGGCTTTCGTTCAAGACACCGACCTACATGCACTGGTGCAGCTAAGTCTCTCGATCTAGTGAAAGTAGACCAGTGAAACACACAACACCCACATTGTTAAACATCCCCAAAGATTTCTATTATTCTCAGCACAACACATAGACAAAACTAAAAAACATCCAAAACTAAAATGTGTGTAACTTTCTCCAAAACACTCATACTTTTTCCTGCACTGACAAATCAGAAATTTATTCCATGAGAACACTTTTCTGATTAACCAAGAAAACACACATTTCTTCTAAATCAAAGCATTTCTCAGATCACTCGACAACTGAAAATGTAACATAAATACTGACCGGAGAGCACGGCCCATTGTTTCGTAGTTCATGTCTGGTTTGTTCTTGTGAAGGCCCCAAAGCCGAGACACGGACTTGGAGTCGATGAGTTTGAAGATTCCCTGTGGTCGATTCGTCCACTTAATAAGCCGGGGGCAGTACTCGTGGTTCTGTAGAAGTTGTAGGAGGAACTCCCACAGGTAGGTGGACGTACCTGCCGACAGAGAGACACGTTAACATAGACATAGGCTAAGTAGTCACTGAACTTGAGATT
This sequence comes from Escarpia spicata, assembly GCA_963995525.1. Lineage (NCBI taxonomy): Eukaryota > Metazoa > Annelida > Polychaeta > Sabellida > Siboglinidae > Escarpia > Escarpia spicata. The sequence continues at coordinate 17,790,975 of OZ023215.1, read as the reverse complement.
CTCAACGCAACAACAAGTGTGTGTGTGTGTGTGTGTGTGTGTGTGTGTGTGTGTGTGTGTGTGTGTGTGTGTGTGTGTGTGTGTGCATATGTATGTATACGTGTGTGCGTGCGTGCGTGCATGTGCATATGTATGTGTGTTGCGTGTTTGTGTGTGTCTGTCTATCTGAATGCATGTGATAAATGCATGCACATAGATACAAACATACGGTTATATACTACCACTAAATTACACCTATCCCCCTTTTTCAACATATACAATGACCACCTAAACGTACTCAATCCTACCACAACTCAGACGTCAACACAACCATATCCCCGCCGGCTCTAATCACAAGTCTCATGTCACTTCCTTGTAGCGTGTCAGAGTAGGGGGCTTCCCCCATCAAACAGAACACAAGTACCCACTCGAGCAGATGTAAATAACTGGTCGCTGACCCTGTCTACATGACCTACCTGCTCTCCGTCGTTTCGTTGGGATGGACGGACCATTTGTATTCTTTGGTTTTCGCCCTGGAAAGAAACGGACTTAGATAAAGACCATTGAAACATTACAGGAAATATATGTTGTAAATCTGCCCATAGTTTATAACCTACCATGTGAATTGCACACCTATCTGTTAAACAATGTATGAATCACCACATTAAAAACTTATTCATTTAGTTATTATGGTAACCATAAAATCCTCTTCACTACACAATCTACATTTCTTGCAAACAAAAGGTCAGCTTTTTAATCACTACTACCTCCATTTGCTGTCTAATCGTTTACACTTTGATAACACGGCAAACAGTTTGTGCCAACCAACATACATTCCCCCAAAAGTGGTGCTTTATTTACACATCAAAAATAAAATATGAAAACACTCCATGCAAACTCGTTTTCACTACTACCCACAATGCACCAGTTGCCTAAAAATTACACCAAAATCTACTTATTTACACATAAGAATTTCAGTGACCACAAAAACTCCCAAAATGCAGAAGACCGCTGAACGCAACTTTGTGTCATTTCCGTCATACCCACAATGCACCAGGTGTGCTCACCTTTACCGCTCTTCGGCGGTCGTGTTGGTAAACTTTCCGAGTCGGACAGTCCGGACTGACTGCACGAGTAAGTGTCCGTATCGGCGCCACTTGGCGGACTGTGCTGCTGGTAGTGCTGGATATACTTGGGAACACCGTCTATGTGGTGCATGTCTGCGCTGTTGCCTGCCTCCGCAACTGTCACCGGCAACTGGCAGAGTGGAACGGCATCACCCAGGAGGTGCGGCTGTTGATGGTGGAAAGGCGGGAGGTTCGTGTAACCATGGAGATCTGTTGCGTTTGCTGCGGTGAGACCCGGCAGCTTTGCAGGGCTGCTTAGCAATGGGGAATGTAGAGAGTCGGTCGCCAATGACAACGGATAAGTGCCATCTGTGAACAGAGAGAGTTGATGGTATGGGGTGTTATGGTATACTGCAAAACTTTGATGCAACTACAAACCCCTCCCCCCTACCTAAAATATTTTTTTTATTTCTTGTTCCTGTCACAAGAATTGTAAAATGTTATTAAGAAAGGCTGAAGAGAACAAGACAGACTAGAACAGAGACTAAACTAAACATACCTAAATGTCCCAACTTTGCGATCACCCAACTTTATGGATCAGGGCGCAATAAACATCCTTAAAAGGCAGGGTTAAACTTATTATTTACCACCCATACAACTCTCCCAAAAAGCAGTTGGGTTTGCTTCATTACAAAATACATCCTTTGGAGAATTCTCTTCTCACCAAGCTGTGCTATCTAACATGTAAACTGTTTGCAATTTTCTTTAACCACATCAGTGCCAATCAAACATATCCTGGCAAGTCGCTTCAAACAAACAAAGACAACTTAGTCTTGCAACATTTTCAAATACAACATTCTTGTAGAGGTCAAACTACCAAACAACAACCCTATTTTTTGCACTGGGTCATGACCCATACCGACAGACAACGAAAGAAGCTCATTACTTTTGAAGTTTTCTAAAGAACCACAGTTGGAGGAGCCCAAAATAGCCTATGTACATGGGTGAGGCACTTGTTAATTGAATAAAAACTCGTTTATGACTTATCAGTATCATTTTCAAGCACCCCGCCTTGACTTATCTGTCGAGGCACGCATGAATGCACCACACAGAGCCGCATTGTTTACGTGAATAGAAGAAAGACCAACTTCCGCTGATGAAAAGTAAATTTATTACCCGTTTGAAAGAGAAGACGACACACCCATAAGCGCCCCATGGGCAAACCCTGAAAGGGTGCAACAGAATCCAAACTGACCAGGAATCGCTAGGACAAAGGAGAGGAAATACAAACGCAGAAACTGCATGGCGGCGCCACTGAGCCTATCACGCATCAGCGAATGCCTTCATGTGTACAATCTGACAGCAGATCTTGGCCCGATCAACAATATCGCAAATATGTATCGAGTCGTCACTCGTCATCCGCCCAATACATGTACACGATATCTATCAGGTCAAGGGACAGCTGCCACTTCAGCAATCCTATCAAGACATGATCAGGCTGTGATTACCGTCGCATGAATGTTATTATTGCTGAATCGCTCTGAACTTTAGTGATCTCAATGAAATGTTCCCATAGACTAACTCGACTCACTGGACTAACAAAGAGGTGCCAAACCAACACAGTTCCTTAATAGCTGCTGAGGAACAAACTTCGGCTTTGTGGTATCGCCCCTGCTATGACACGGGTGGTGATATTGGGCAAAATTACAAGATGATCCCTGATATACCTGACTCACATAAATAACATGTTTTATTGTTAATAAGGTATGTCAGGGATCCTCTTGTGATTCTGTTATTAACGAAGGTACAGAATGATCAAACTGCATGGCCAACTTCTCGAAACATGTGAAGCATAAGTGAACGCAACATTGTGTCATAAAGATGGTCAGTTTTTTGGACCACTGTCCATTAACTCAACAAGTTAAAGCTCTTTATTTCAGTCATTTCAGCAAAATTACATAACTTCTCCTAAGAGATGACTCATCCTCTCCACAAAGGACACCCCCGGAAATACACCTCAACCAACAAAAAAACACATGTTCTCACAAAAAATACACATATTTCCATAGCAACATCATTTCCATGGTAACTCACCTGGCCTCAATGCTATGTGTGGGTCGTGACTGAAGTGACCTACGGGTCTCGTATGGGAGTTGCTCATGGCAATGGACATCTGACAAAACGTTGGCGTGACGATTGACGGCGCAGTATAAGCTCCAGTGCTGCTCACTGTAACATCAGCAAGAACTACGATTGAGTCTAAAGAAAAACACGGAAACACGGCACAAGTGTTATTGGTTGTAACCTGATATCTGCGATATTTTACCACACCAAGAACACAAATGCATTGGGTGGCCGCATAAGTACGCAATGTCCAAAAAACTAAATGGCATAACGCATGGGTCGGCAGTTCTCATTATGTATTGCAAGAAAATAGATTGCTACAATGGTGCCAACCATGATGTGTAACATGTATAAATGCATACTGATGGATTGTGGATATCAGAATCAGGCAGCATAGTGGATGATGTCTCTGCAACCACGTCAGTTGAATCTGACAAATTTTGTATGTGATTTTGGTGGAAGCCATTTTGGATTGTTCAAAACGGCAAGACCGACACAATGTGTTGGTGCAGCTGATGGTATCAACCGATACAAAACGCATTAAGTTTGTTTGGACTGCAAAATTATGAGACCACCCCTGGTGATATATCCAAAAGAAAAACACGGAAACACTGCACACAGTATCAGACTGAAATCTAACGTACACTGAACGGCTGCTTTTTTTATACATAAAAGAAACATGGATGCATTGTATACATACAAGCGACGTTAGTTGTCCTGGATCATTGCGTGCTGAACTGCGAATCAAGCAAATGAAAGGGTTTTTATTTCAGAAAGCACCCAATTCAAAAACCAGACCTGCCTGCACTAAGGGGATTACAGGACGCAAGATCTTGTATCTTATATGCATAGAAACAGTACCCGGCCGCGTGCAAAATAATCGTTGACATATACAACAAAAATATATGTATGACATATAATGAAAATATATATTGAATATGAATGCCTTGAAGTTTAACTTGGTAGTTTATTATCGAATCCGTTTGGTTGGTATTTCCTTTCACGAGTCCTTCCAAATAACCATTCCCATATTATAGGCATATGCTTCCCGATTCTGAAGGGTGTCTAATCCTCTGTGTCGTGCCGCCCCTATGCAGTTTTGCGGAGCACCTCTAGGGACTGATTCGCAAACCAGAATACCATTCCAGTCCGTGTGCATGTCTGTTCAGGCTTTTGCGTTTGAGTGATTTCCTGCCACCGAAACAAATTCAGGAGCCTTCCAAAGTGAGTCGTGGCTTCCTCGATATCCTTTAGCTTTAGGAGATCTCCCAATGTGATATTTACACGCAAGCCAAGGCATCTTGCAGACGAGCACGCCCTCTCATAAGTGAGGAAGGCTGCTCTAACTTCCAAAACTACATCGATTATCAAGGGAAAACATCAACAAATAAAACAGTATACTGTAACAAAGCACATTATTCTGTTAACTTCTAGTTAGTATCAAACTAATAATAATAATAACCTACAATTAAAAAAGAGCAATAAGTGGGACCCTCGATACAGGCTTGGGACCCCCTCAAAATAAGGCTGGCGGTCCCGAGGACCTTTAAATACAAACCTCCAGGTAAACCCCTGCTGCACTGATAAGCCAAATAAGCTATCAGGCCAATCTAAAACTTACGCAATTAAAATGGCACAAAGAAATCTGATAGCAACCGTTGCCAATGTGACCCGCTCATGTAATACCCATATTAAACTAACGCTGCTGATTGAATTTTTTTATTTCACAAAACAGCACGACAAACATATGAACGCTCCGAGGTGGGTTGAACTGAGCATGCACTGAATGGCCACAGGTAGAGGGCGCCAGGGGCAAGGGCAGTACGAAGTTTAGTCGACAACAAAACAATGCCATGCTTATCAGTAAGCTCGATCATCAGTAATTTCACCAATGTACTAAGACCAACCTAGATTCATACAATGTATGTTATGTTTTGTGCTACTTCTGGTCACGACATCTGGTGTTCGCGCTATGAACTACACACACCTGCATCTATCGAACACAGAGTTGTCAACTTGTGCTATTTATACAAAAGTGTTTGCTCTACTTTTGCATCGACCACAAAAAATAATCCCCCACTTTTAAAAATGAATGAAACAATCGTTGCGTTTGGCTGTCTTTTTTTGCGACTGGTTTTGATGTGAAATAATTAGCTAGAAACCAAAAAAAATTTGTTCTTGTCCTCTCCATTAAGCAGACACAGACCCCTAGCAGGTTTGCAAAAAATCCCGGTGAAACCACACAATTTTCATGATGACGGTTGTCACTTTACATTACTAATCTCAACCTGTTTCCTCGTTCTGCCTGAGTGGGTCACAACAACTAGTGTTTGTTCTGAAAATAAAATAAAAAGCTAAACCCGTAAAAAGCACCTCCTTGTTCTATGGAATACTGTCTTTGTACACCTGCTCCGATTACATAAGCGTATTGTCACCACAAGAGTTGTTTCATTAACAAAGCGGCATCAGTGCCGGCCAAAATTACGTGTATTTTTCTTCCGGAAAAAAAAACTTTAAAAAAATGTTGCTCATGCTCACCAGGTGTCACTCTGTACTTTGTGTCTTCGTTTGTTTCATGGTCGGAGACGGAAACTCCGCTATCGGCAGGGCTGGGTGGAAGTGAGGCTGAAGACAAAAAGAAATAAACATGTGATTCGTCAGACAAAATTAGTGGCAGAGTGGGTCAGCATTAACAGTGCTTGTTTCTGTCTACATCATAAGTAAATAAAATTAACACAAAAAGGTTGATGTTTAATGTGGTTTCCCAACAATACCATCCCCACTGGCTCTGTGACTTATGGGAGTGGAGGGAAGCTTGCAAGAAAAGCAGGGAGACGGAAGGAAGGAAACATTGTCCCAGTAGATTGGTGGTTCAAGCACTGGCCAGTTAATTGAGAGGATTAGTGTTTGGATCCTTTTACAGCTATTTCAAAACTTGGGCAATTTCAGTGTCTTCTGTTTGCCTATGTCTCTTGGAAGCGTCATTAGAAGCTGTTGTTTTCATATACCTAGCGCCTATGCTTGAGGGGAAGTAAAGATCCCTCAGAGCAGGTAAATGTGTAACCTCACCAACTGTAGAAAAGGAAAACTCTGAAAATAAACCACTCTTATGTTAGCCCCACACAGTGCTGTTTGAAGTATAATCTATGCCATAAACCACTGGGCCAACAACTAGTGGGCTATCTCCTTGAAAAACTTCTGTCTGATTTACGACATGACTCAGTGCCATTCTTGGTTTACTGCACAGGTTACTGTGATCTCCTGCGCAGGTCATGCCTTGAATGGAGCACCTTCATCTACGGTTTGCCAATTGTAGAATATGGCTTAAGCCTTGTGTCCAAGCAACAAATAACGGAAAAAATCCCAAGCAAATGCTACTAGAAACTGGAATTAAATCGCAATGAAACACCGTTATAACTCTCACCAAAAGTAAACAGCGAAAACCCGGTCAGACAGTTCAAGGAAATGAAACACAGTCAATGGATAATTGCAGTTCATTCACAGGTAAAAAGCTACAAACTTCCTGGTTGTGTAAGTACACTGGAGCTCACTGCAAGCTACAGAATTGTGCCAATTAATCTATGACGTCTCGGCTCACTGCAAACCATCTGTCACTACTACAAAGGGATGTAGCGTTCTAACAGCAATGCCTGGACCATGGAGTTAATATGTGCCTTATGAATAAAATATCACATAGTTCAATCGACGTAACAATCATCGTTTCTTGTTAGCGTTTCTACCTAAGTTTGTTTGTAATCAAGTGTGGTGCAATACAGCACCTAGACAGTTGTCAGAGGCAGGCAACTATGTTCTTAGCAACAGTTATCTTTTAGGCAATTCCTCCTGAGAAATCTATGCCAGACGGAAAACTTATATAAAGGTGTACATTGACTCAGCGGCCTTTGGGTGCCTGAGGCCACCAGGGCCACATGGCCACCAGGCAATTACTTGCAAAAACATTCTTCAAAACCAAGCAACCAGATCAGCGATACCAACAGGTGAGCAATTCAATAGGTATCAGCGATCAATCTAGGGGCCCTGATATATCATGCAGGGCCGTATAAAAATAACAAATGTCGTGCTCTTGTAATGTAGCTGACCATCACGCTTGAACGGGCAATCCGAATGAGTGTTGCTCACTTCTCAACATCTGATTGTACAACGCCGAACAACCTGGCAAGGAAATTGACGCATCTCAAAGCCGCTTAGCAACGCAAATATGAAAATTGGCACGGAACCATTGTGTTTGCATGGAGGTTCAATAACAGCAATCCACTGGGCTGGATTCGCATGGACAATGACACATGGTGGCCACGTCTTCACGCGATCGTAGCCACTGTTGGTAGCTACAGTTAATTTGTTTGGACCCACCCTGTAATTATATAAAAGTCTACATGGACTTATTGTGATGACAATGAAGGTCACAATATATGATATCACCTACACCCAGGCATGTGTTACCAAGTACAACTTCGCAGAACTACGTTGTGTGTATATAGAACCCTGCAAACACGTCACATCAGGTCGAAACAGTCACAGGTTAACACAAATCACCAAAAGAAGTACATTCTCCCTCATAATGGTGTTTGTACATTTCAGCCATTGGCATGATTTGCGAGGGAAAATATCTGACAGTAACTACATATTTTACGGGGTAACTATTTCAAAGAAACCCTTTCACCTCCACCCTTGTTGTGTGAGCGCCCTGGCAAATGCCCATACATCACACAGCTCCTTTCCTTTTACAATGGCAAACGGTTCACATCTTTATACTACGCGCATGATTTCATGTTTTATTACACACAGGTCAGGTCCTCCTTTCAAAGTTTTCCGGCTCGCACTTTTTTGTTCATTATATCACGTTCTGAATCACCTCAGGCGTGGCGATCAAATAGAACATTACGACTGTGTCAGTTGGACAAACCAGAATGCCAAATAACTCTTTGAGTGGGCATTTTCAAACTTGTCATACACACAGCGTAAGGGGTGGGGGGTGCAGTGTGTATTAACACCCTTGTCTTGCAGTTAAAGTTCAAAGATCAACTTATAACAAACACACAGCGCAACCACATCAAGAACATATATTTTCAAATTAAAATCATGTCCCCAAATACCTGCTCTTTTTAGCTTTGATAGGCTGCCAATCTGGCAAATCAGAAATGACTAAATGAATAATGTTATGGTGGACCCAGTCCTGGAAAAACTATTAAAAAAAACTGGCTATGAAAAGGCAACAACTTTGTCAAATGACTAAATGAAGAAGGTTGTTATAAAGAGTGAGCCCAGACAGAGTAAGGATAAAAAAAAGTCAAATGACTAAATGAAAAAAGTTACAAAGAGTGAGCACAGTCCAGGTAAAAACAAACAAATATTAAAAATTAATCTTGCCTACAACAATGCATCCAGGCAAAAAATGTTGGTCAGAAACTGATCATAGCTATTGACCGACCGACAGGAACTCAATGAACTGACATAGAAATAGGAAGTAGGAAGGAGGAAGTGTTTAACGGTAGTGTGGACCTGGTCAATTACATGCACGTAGCGGAGTGCTTCGACGTGACACATGTGAAGGGCTTATGGTGAATCAACTACCTGCGGTCTACAGTCACCATAAGTGGCAAAAATAGGTAATAACTACTAACTTTATTTTATGGAATGCATTCTTGTGCATAAATCCAGCAAAAATTGGAAATAACTACCAACTTTATTTGATGGTATTCCTGCGGATAAACCCAGGAGGAAGAAACCAGAAAGAAACTAGGAAGGAAGTCAATTACATCTGTGCAGAACTATTGCGAGAAACATTATACATTTAAAAAAAATCTAAACCGTACCTATATCTTACTAAATAAATTGACAAATATAAAGAAGGTGGGAACAACTATATATACATTACAAACATTTACTCCCTGAGATTGACATAAAAGTTATTAGTATATATTATTAAATTTGTGTGCATTTTTAATAAAATTTTCAGTTTTATATCCCCTAACCACGATTATTTACACAATTTATTTCTCCACATATAAACATAGTAAATCTTAAAACATCCAGTGACAGATTTGGCTGCCCTGTCGTTGTTGTCCTTCCTGCATGAAATTTATGTAAATAAACAACAACTACTTGTTTGCTTTATTTAGTGTTTCCGGGAAACATAGATGAGACGGTAGAGGAAACGTCTTCGCCATTGACACACTTCCACAAACACTCGACACTGCGACGCTGTGACACAAACCTCGACATACAAAAGATGCCTGGTAAACCGACACGACACTCGACATTGTAATCACAATGACACGTTTGACTTTCACCACAGGTCAAAGATGAGACAGAGTGAGAACTGAGGTCTCTTGGTGCATCAATTTAATTGACCCACGCTTGTGGACCCCCCCATCATAATAATGACAAACAGAAAAATGTCATTATGTTTTGTATTTCGTTGTAATAGCGCACCTCAGTCAAGGCTGCATGCTACATTTCATATGCAACACACTGAAACGTTATACCGAGGTGGAAGCCAAACAGGAAATTCTTAAAACATTACTCTAAAAAAAACCTGGTTTTTGACAGTTAAGCAAGCAGCAAAGCAAGCAGTAAATTGCAATTAGATGCGCCATAAAACACCGGAGACAAACGGCGTAGGTGGCCATAAAACTGTGCTGGTAGTGTCTTGTGAAACACTTCCGACATGAAGCATAATTCGCACACACTAAACAACGAATGCACTGGCATGCACATAAAAAGATTGAAGTGATGGCAACAATACTTATAAAATAATGAGTCAAGAAGATAAAACAGACCTGGAAAAACACTGGAGACTGCAACATTTTGAAGGAAATTTACACCAGGCTTATTTGGTTTTATCATAAAACTTATTTTCAGAATTACCAAACTGGAAGAAAAAAGTCTGACGCCACACGAAAGTTAAACTTAACGAGCGATACTTGTGGGAGAAATATGTTGACGATGTATTACCGCCTTGACCGGCAAGTTAAATCACAAGATGTTTTATGTGACTCCTGTGTGAATCGACATCAACAACTGCATTGTGGGTGTCTTCACGGATCTGCCACCAGGTGGCTGACAAATGACTCGGCAAACAATATCGACCGGGATGAGGTCAGTACCCTGTCGGAAATGGTGCCGTATATTTGTGTCCCACCTGCAACGTTACAGCTGAACATTGTTTTCTCTGACTGAGGGCGCTGTCACATGGCAATAGGGGTATATCAAATGGACTAGTCTGGTTCAAAGTCGGGTCGTCCAATACTCAATATATCTTGTCTCGACAGTAGTCGATCTTGTTTGGGGTGTGAGTGGCGTGAATGTCTGTGTGTGCCTAGGCACACGTTCGGTCGTTTAATGTCTCGTGTGTAAATACCTCCTCGCAACTTTTTGTGCTCGGCCAATATTTTGAGAAGCAAATTCTCACAAACGCGCATCAAGCTCAAATTAATCTGGTCTACGCACATCAAGCTCAAAATAATTTGGTCTTCACTGACCTACACTCGGCATGGTCTAACCTTCATTTGGCTAATCAATCTTAATCAGAAGTTGTTTGTCTCCTTTGTAGGAGAAGTGTCGAATGACAAACATTTCTACTGTATTATATGCTCAATGTATTTTGTTGTGTCACAGTGGATATTAAGCGGCATTTGAGTACTGATAAATTGTTTAACAAGAAAATAAAGAAATAAGGGATGGTTGATGAGGACCTAAGACAAGAAATAAGGGATGAGGACCTAAGACAAGAAATAAGGGATGAGGACCTAAGACAAGAAATAAGGGATGAGGACCTAAGACAAGAAATAAGGGATGAGGACCTAAGACAAGAAATAAGGGATGAGGACCTAAGACAAGAAATAAGGGATGAGGACCTAAGACAAGAAATAAGGGATGAGGACCTAAGACAAGAAATAAGGGATGAGGACCTAAGACAAGAAATAAGGGATGAGGACCTAAGACAAGTAACACTGAATCAAATATACAGTGTTTCTGCCTAGTTCTGTTTTCTCACATGTCCATCAATAATTTATACAAAATATAAATTGTTAACGCTTTCACCAGTTCTTTCCGCCATGTTACACGATGATATCTAGTCTGAATAAACAGTACTTTATATACATGTATATCTAGCCACACAGTAACAGTGTTTATACACATTTCTTATGGAAGAAATTATTTGAGACACTGAATACAGTTGTCACGAGGTGCCAGCTGTAAATCAGATGCGAGTCAGTTTTGGCACAAATCAGCCAGATTACAAAACAATAAACATAAAAATAAACATAAACAATCAAAATAGTTTGTAGTAAGAAGGGGAGAAGCGCCACCTACCAGGCGGAAGAGTAAATGGTGCTGATGGCTGCCTCTGTAGAAGACTTTGCAGATACAGCTTCGAGTCGAGCGTGTTGCTAGGCGACGGCATCGACATGAGTGCTTCTGCTGCCATCTGGCGGCCATTCTTCTGCTGCTTTTCGCAAGCATCGACTGTGAAGAAGAGAAAGAATGTTTGCTTAGGATGAACACAAACACGAGGTTGAAAGGACTAGAGGGTGACAAGGATATAATGGTGACTTTGTGTTGTCTGTCATCTTGGAATCCGTGCTGCGAAACATTTGTAACTTCTCACATATTTTATAAAACCACTGTATACACAAAAATACTGTATAACTTATAATATTATATACAGTAAAAATAATATACGATATATGAATTAGTAAGTTATAAATCAACATAATAATTATATGTAGTTAATTATTTAGTTATACATACAACATTTAAATGCCTTAAATTTAATAATACCACAGTATTTCAAGAATTCTGGCTTACACTAGAATCAAATTATTCAACGGTAATTGTTTACTGAAGCCACAGCTGTGACAGCACCTAACACATTCTTATAACATTTGTGAAAACGCCTAGTCTAAAAAAAGAACAACCAACAAGAAAACAACGGCAGGTCAGTAACGTTAAACTTTAAAAAGTGCAATAACAACAGTTATTGTTATCAGAGTAATCACACACTAACAACTGATAAGAAACTGGCCAGTGTCAAGTTCTGTTTATCAGTTCAAACAAATGACAAGTATTCAAAACCGGAAACTCTTACAAAGGAAGTTGACAAGACCAGTTCACTTATCAACAGAAGGGGGCAGGGGGGTCCTGGGTGGGGGTGCCCACTAAATATCTGATGATGCCATCTCTTTGTCAACTTCCTATTTCCTGCTGGTGCTGTTTAAACACCGGAACTAAATGTCGACTGATGTATGGCTGATGTATGGCGGATGTTGTCAGTTGGTGCGGTTATATATGGAGAAGACAGCGCAGTGGCTGAACCCTGCCCCGAGGCAAAGGTCATGGATCGACCACAGATACCTGGGTCAGTTCACTTCTCCACCTGTCAACCTTCACCATCTGTCACTCTGTCACCAAATCTGTCTGTCCAGCTGTCCACTGTTGACTAACAGTTACCATTACAAACATCAGCAAAACAAACTCGACAAAGTCGAACAAACTAATAGATATTACTATAAAATATAATAGATATTACTATAAAATATAATAGATATTACTATAAAATATAATAGATATTACTATAAAATGGCACCAACTCACACCTGTATTAGGTACTATTTAAGACCAGTGACAATCAACAACCTATATTTCTTGACACTTTGTCAATGTTTGACTTTTCAGTACCTATTCTCTGTTTGTTGTCTCACAGTTTCACATTCATGGCATTGCCAGACTTAGGACAAGTTCTTATTACCTTTAACAACTATTGCAGTTCTTAATGTCTGATATCAATCTTTTCTCTAATGTTAAGGTCACACACAAATGTCATTGCTATAAGACGGGCAATTCAGGCTGCAGATAACTGCAGATTAGCAACAATACTACATTAACGACCACACTGCGCAACAAAGACCGTGGCAATACTGCAAGACTGCATGATAGAACAGTCACATTCAGAAAGCAATTATTATTTCCTTATTGAACACAGACTTTGACAGCAACTTGTTCCGGACCTTACAACAGACACAGTCGAGCAACTTCTAACAATGGCCAGCTCAGTTCATTAGTATAGGAACCTGTGGAGCTGAACAATGCTGGCAGAGCAATCCGCTTTGCAGGCCACAGCAGTCCAAAGTATGGCACCACCAGCTGTAGGTCAGCACGTTCTAAATAAAAACTTCCTTTGTGTATGAAGAAAGATGTTGGTCAATCGTACAGCAGAAACTTCACTGGCGCAGTCGAAAAGCTTCTCAGTAAAGCACAATTGGCATTGGCTTCATACAAAACCGATAGAAAGACGCGATTCTTAGATGATTCTTTTGGTGTTGCTATCTGACTGCGATACTTGCACGTTTCGTCTGAATAGAAGTTATTAAATGAAAACTACCTGGTGGAAATGCATGATGCACACTGACGCAATATTGAACACACAAGATCTGATAGAAAAACTGCAATTAACAACCGCATTGAATGAATACACCCTGATGTAATACTGGTTGTCACCTCACTATCACAAATATCAGTCCGTGCACTGAACTTATACGGGGTAATTATCTGCTACATGCTATCATGCCGTAATCTGCAAACAGTAGGATTCTTATCACATCCAAAGATTTAAAGGTTATCCGTTCTCAAAAACACAGCTAACAGAATGATCTGATCGCTACCGCGAACTGCGGAATATCTAACACGACATTGTACGTTATAACCAATAGCTACATAGATATTACATTATTTACAACACATATTACGCTACAGATACTGGTGTATATGAAATGTCATAAATGGAAGAATAAACATGACGCAAGTGTAATCATTTTACTTCCACAGTGGACCGATACGAAACAAATCAGATAATTTCCGATCTATTAATTTGTAAAAAAACAGACAGTAATAAAGAACATCTTCACAGAAGGCAGATACAGCAAGGACACAAGTTACATAAGCTTTTTGTAGGCGCACATTTTTGCAATGTACTATAGCTGCCATTGCAGCAGCTGATTCGCAAAGTTGACTATAGCAGCTGCTGTATCATCACTTTGACAGAGGCTGGGCCCAGCCCAAAACAAGTGGGTGTCACGATCCAGGGTCCTACAGCGCGTGATGGGGAGACATCAGATGGTCGGGTAGGGTGAGGGGGCGACACCCTGGAACCACCCCAGGCGACAAGACGTCTGTCGGGGTCATCCAACGTTGATGGGGAGACATCAGATGGTCGGGTAGGTCGGGTAGGGCGGGGAGGCGACACCCTGGAACGGCTGTCGGGGTCATCCAACACGGAAGCTGGGAATATACACCCTAGTTTGGGGAACTTTTCTGGGGTCCTATGCCCTGTCACACTGGCAGTGTAAGATTACACCGCCACCCGGGGATTGTGGACTAGATAATTAGAAACAGCCCAGTTTAATTCACTGACCTGCTAGTGAATAATATATGATGTTTGATCACAACACCTGGTTAGAATTACTTTCCGAACAAGTGTAACATTGAGGTGCATTTGCCACTGTTATTTTTAAATCCACTGCACTACGCACTGCAAGATGCAAAAAACTGCCACATTCTTATAAATTATACAATTCTTTGTATTTCTTGTTAGAATGCCTCAGATGAGTGACAAATGGGGGTTCAATCGGAGAAACCACAATGAATGTAGTGTTTGTAAGATTCCATGTTACGGTCAACAGAGACAGATATTGGCTGTCATGCAATGTGTACACACAAAATACACTCCGACAAACACTATTAAGTTACTTACAGTAATACCGCTTGAGTATACGTTTCTTGAAGTTCCTTCCGTGCAGTGACAAGTCTTCGCCGTCACCATCACCGTCGCTGTCATGTTGTCGCTTGACACTAAGATTCAGCGGTTCTTCCTGATCACCGTCAGCAACAACATCGTAGCACTCGTCCATTATTTCCTGCTTCACTCGCACGACGATGTCTTCCTTCAATGCTTCCTTCACCTTCACCTTCACCGGGATCGAGAGATCCAGCACGCCAGGCATCATGTCAGACATGTGTCCCATAGGGGCGGGCACAGCTGGCAGCACGCACGCACACATGCATGCACGATACAAACTCCAAGTAAACTCCCACCACTGACCGGACAGAATCCCGAGCGCTATCCGTCAACTGTGCGTCAACGTTTGCGTATCTGTTGACAACTTCACCAGCTGGGTGTATCACATCCGTAGACAGCCCATGTCTGCCATAGTACATCAATACGTGGAAACACAGACAAACAGTATCAAGTCCACAACGGACAAACAACACTAATATCACAGATCACGCGCAATCAGTACTTGATCAATCCGACTGATGCTAAGGTAAAATCCAACGATGTGATGTCAGCATGCGATGTCAGCGGGGCCGCTCAAGTTGCTGTATGCGGCCGGTGACTTCCGACCAACGACTGACTGACTGACTGACTGACTGAGAGTGGTGGCCCGTGTAGTGTGAACCCGCCTATTTACTGTTGACTGGTGCCAGCGCAGCCACCGCGGCCCTCCTACTATGGCTGACGTCACGCCAGTACTCAGTCAACCAGGGCAAGGTGGTGGTGCCTAGGCCGCCACTGCCACTGTCACACCACAGTACACTGACAGACCAATCAACCGGTAGTGGCAGCGGACTTGAGGAAGTGTACACACAATGACCTGCAGACGAGTTTAATCACAGCATTGCACTGTGGGGCAGTGGACACTGGTCAAACTGGCTGTCTGGCAACCAATAACATGTACACACAATGGCCTATTTCTATTTCCCCTGCATGCCGACAGATATAGGCTTGGGTCAATGTCTGTTGGTTGGCCTGTCGTTACTGTATACTGTGAAATAAATGGGCACCAAATGGAGGCGGAGTTATTTTAACCATAAATAGATCTATGTACTTTGGACAGTGTGGGGAAAATGTATGTTTTACCGTAGTCTGTTTACCATCACTGTTAATTCAGTTACTTATCGTGTCTTTAATTTAAAAAATACACATTCCACCTGTTTTTATGTGTATATGGGTTATGATGTAAATAATACTCATCATATAAAATCTAAAAAATTCGAACTATATTCCCATATAAAACACTAATTCTTCTGTGTACCAAGTCAGATAGTCACAAGTTCAATTTCTTATCACATTGTGCAGGAATCTCAGTACAAGAAACAACTAACTGGAAATATTTTATTCTTCGTTGCACACATATAAATAAAGGCAGATGAAAATGAAGAATCCGTCTCTTTGCGCACTATGAAACAACCTCCTTCAATGACCTTCTGCAGTGACCTGCCTAGACACACTAGCCAATCGTTGTGAACAAAAGGCTGGGTCAATATATAAGTTATAGAGTGGTGTTCATCACCCTGGACACGCTTGACCGACCAGCCCACTGAAAGTGAATGACTGGTGAAGACAACAGACCAAAGGAACTTTAGAAATACCCCCTTAAGGGTGTAAGTATCACCTGCAGGGTATTTGCCCTGTCTTCTACACCACTGAATCTTATGGAGGTTGACTAGCCTTTGTCACACCAATGCAGTAATATATTACTAATAATTGACCATGCCAACAAAATTGTTGACAGTGATCTATTTACGTCTGTTTTTAAACATCCCCCATTCGGAAGTCCATATTTACACGTTGTGGGTGTTTGTAACTACCATGTCTTCCACGCCACTGAACCACAAGGGGTAGACTAGCATTTAATCACGTCAAGACAGTAATAACTGACCACGCAACAGAATTGTTAACAGTGATCTATTTACATCCATTTTGAAACGTCCCCCATTCGGAAGTCCATATTTACACATCGTAGGTGTCTGTGGCACTAACCGGAACAGTGCATTACTTGAGAGACGATGAACAATCTTGCTCAATACCCCCCCCCCCCTTGAGGACACACCCTGTCATGTCACTCTTCCTGTCCTTTGGTCCTCAACCCCGGCACTTCACAGAACTGCCATGACATGGTCCCGACGGGCCGCCTGCGTGGGAACCACATACACGCCTAAACCTTCGGTTGTCACACCAAACACGACCAGACATGCAGTGTCATGCACACACTTTTTCCTGGACACTATTACTTTAGTATTTATACAGGTTTCCTGTAATGTCCTGACCTCCACGGATTCCGGACTTTCTGGGACATTCTAACTTTCTGGGATTTCCTGGCCACCTGACATGTCCTGATTTCCTATCTTCTTGTGATGACCTGGCTTTCTGTGATGTCCTGAGTTCCTGTGATGTAAACATCTTGGGATGTGCTCTTTGCTTTGATGTTCACGTATCCCCGCATGTCCTGGCTTCCAGATCTGTCCTGTCCTGTCCTGATGTATTCTGGGATGTCCTGACTTCTGGGCTTGTTGGGTTCGTGTGGTCGCATATTCATCGAGTTAAGCACTTCCTCCTACTGGGCCCTGGATGCATTTCTAGCGCCATTCCTATCGACTTAATCTGCGTCATAGGCTTACGCTCACTGCGGTCCAGGGTCTAAAGATACGCCTGTTTCCGTCACCACTGCGGCAGCTGTGGTGAGTGGATGCCAGAGTGCGGTGGCAGTGGATAGTTAATCTGGTTCCTGTTTTTGATAACTGCCGCTAATTCGTCACGTCTGTACGTGTGCTGATCTGCACAATGCATTCAAATAATGGCACTGAAAATGGACAGTCAGTAAATACAAACCTTTTTGTACAGTGGGGAAGTTGTCTGCGACACTGTATTTTAAGTGCTTTCTGTAGGCTGTTAGACTGCCTTCTTCTGATGATAGCCAACCTCTTACGTGGCAAAATGAGAATCTGTCTACACAAATGATAGCACAGGAAATAGGCAGTAGATTCACATGGACAAAACATAAATCTGTACAGTCGTGAAACTATTTGCAATGAAGTGATGTTTGTTAATACTTTCTGTAGGATGTTACTAGATCACATTCTTCTGATGACAACCTCTTTTGCAGCAAAATAAAAACCTGACAGCAAAGGACCGAGTATTCCTTTCCGACAACAAAGAATGGTTTACATCGACAGCATGGGAGGGGTTCATTCTCTTCCGCCCTCAATAAAAGTTACTTTAATGGCACCTCCAAAACAATCTGCAGTGCTGAGCAGTCGAACATTGAAAGCACGTTTCGTGAATAAAATGACATGGGGGTTTTGAAATGACTGAAAAGCTCTGACACTGTGAATTGCTACAGCCTGTTAACCAGTGCTCCGTGACGTCAAAACAAAAATTGCACCTGAAACTATCACTGTTCAAATGGATGTCGTTAGATTCAGCTGAATGAAATCGCCAACGCCTGCTATTGAAAGTGTGACAACACCGGGCCGTTTCCTTGTACCGCTCCATCACCTTTGACCCGCGGACATTGTGATGGCCAAGCAGAGACGGCGATTCATGTGTAAATCGGGTGGAACCTGTGGCGTGCTGGTATGCGGATGGAGGTCGCCTACCTGTGAATTTATGCCCGATGACCAAAATGAGGAATGCGCTAAACATATAAAAAAATTAAAACGTCTCACAGGTGACCAAACCTTTTTGTGGGCAGAGGGATGATTTTAGGCGATCAATTATCTATGAGAGGGGAAAATATGCTAATCAACTTGAACACAATATTAAATAATTTATTCAGCAAAACTGCATAAGTTATTATGGATGACCAAACTTTTTTCTGTGGGTAGTGTGTTGTATGGTGGATGATCTGAGGTGTACATTTATGTACATGAGAGTGGAAAATATGCAACTTGCAAGCCAACACAATACTAATAATTTAATAAGCAATGTGTTTGCCTAATTCACAGCCATTAACCAGATAATCAGGTGCCACATCTAAGCACTGATGAGGTCAATCACATAAGAGACAAAATACTATTAAAGAAACTGGTTAAATAGTTTCTCTAATGTTACAATTTTCATGCGTGTCTATTACAAATTCACATGAATCCTCACACAATCTATTAATTTTGTAGTGTGAAGCATACTGTCGTTGGTTTTAGCTTACTTAAGTTACAACAAATTGAAAATGTTATGAAATCTAAGACTTTAGGTCATCATTAGTAATATTCCGTTTCTTACTTATGATTCTCACTCAAGCTTTGGCTGACTATACCATGGGCCAAGAGCAGCAGGGCCAACTATGGCATGGGCCAATTATGGCACGCTCTAACTACACCGTGGGCCGAATACAAAACGCGCTAACCGCATCATTGGCAAAATACACCATGGGCCCAACTATGGCATGGGTCAACTATAACACATGCCAGTGACAAGAGACCCATGCATAATCTCATTGTCCCTCTACAGCAGAGCAATATGTCTAATTGTCCATCTAACAAAAATTAATCACACGGGGACACTGTGTCATCATCACAAAACAAGGCACAACAATAGACTTCCATTTACAGCCTCACATAGCATACCCACGAGAACAACGCTAATGTGAGACCAAACTAACACAAACATTTTGCTAAATCTTCTAAGGAACAGCACTTTTCTGTGCATGTTTTAGCAGGTAGATTTTTTTCTCAGAACCAACCTGGGTGTGGCCAGTTGGGTATAGATTTAGGTGCATGCATCAAGAAAGGAGAACATGTTCTCAAGATGCTGCTGTAAATGAGGCTAGACTCGCTGCTGTGTCATGGTGACTGGACTCCAATGTCCAGTGTCTACCTGGGACAAGAATGTGCCCTATTCTTGTGATAATTCTATATCGTTTATGCTTATTCATTCTAACGTTACGCTAAATTAAGATCGAGATTGTTCTCAGTGCACAGCAAACAGTAGAATGTAACTGGTCTGAGAAAACTTCCCCTTAATCTTGGCATGTGCAAAGAGGTATGCCAATTATTTTTGCCTATCAAACAATAGGGAAATATCAGTCGGCACAAGGCCAGTTTGTGTTGCTGTGTCTAATGCTTTAATGGCAGTAAAACTTAGACTATCATTATCACAGTAAAGGTGTGCAGCAGGGATATATCTATGAAGTTACAGCAATGCAGTTCCTAAAATTATCATCTCATCACAAATGACAGAAAAGGCTAAGAGAAAGATCCATAATGTCTTTAATATATATCAAGAAAAGAAAGAAATCAATGGTCTCAAGAGGAGATAGACTTTGGCGATAGTTTAAACAAATGGAAAACCAACAAAGGACAACTGCTGTTATCTAGAATGAAAAACTGAGGAGAACACCAGAAGGACGATATCTACTTGCATCAGTAAATGGCCATAACAAGAAAATAAATAAAAATTCTTTTAACAAAACAACATCACCGAGCAGACAATAATATCTCTAGAAGAGCAGACAATAATATCTGTAGAGGAAGCAGAGCCAAGTTGTCAATTCACTTGTTCCCACGTCTCAAGAGAAAGCGTTGACGAAGAGTGTCCAGAGAACAACAAAAGAAACGAGATCGAAAGAAAGACGGGTACATAACAATGGGCATTGTGATCGACAGGTCGTATTTCCGACATAAGAATTAAGAATAGGCCGCAGACTTTTTTAGAATGCCAACAATGGAGAGGAGCTGATGTCTAGACACCATCCCATAGTTCGCCATTGTGCGAGAAACAAAACTAGACAAAACACCGCACCAAATACGTCCCATTGTCACCGTATCCTATGTCACGCTAAAGAGCACCCGAATTGTAATCTCTCTATCGCGCTTCACTCTAAACGCCACCCCTGTAATTGTTTTCCGAAGACAACACGGTGACGAGGAAGAATAAAGCTAGCACACACACGGACGTGTCATGGAGCACAAATCAGCCATTTTAATTACGCAAGCGAACAGGAAGCTTTCTTCAGCTCGAAATACTACACGCATTGTCGGGTTTTCATCCCCCAACAATGGCTGTGTATTGTATCTGCTGTATAAGGTTGCGTTGTCGAAATCTATATCATTGTTCATGGCGGGAGACTCGGTACGAACGCGCCACTTGAATGACTGTAGTGTAATTAGCTTCCCTAATGCGTTGAACACAAAATTCCTCTGTGCATTGTTCGCGCGCAGACACAGAATCGTACATTGTTTTTGTCATTGTTCACAAAAGAATGGCTTGTCATCGAACAAGATGCTGATGACATGAGGCCTTGTCATGTGCCTGCAGCATTCTTCCTCCAGGGACTTGGGGAAAGTTTGTGATGCCAACCAAGACGGAAAACATTCAAAAATAACTCAAACTTGTACTGGCAGTTCCATCACTGCACTGTTGTTGTCATCAAACTTATGATACCAGATTGATATGGCAATGAATTATGTACTTTATTAACGCTATCTACACACCGTTTATGTTGATATTGTGCGACAGGTGGCCTCAGCTTCCGTATCAACCTGCACAATGCCTCCAGGTGTTCTCATGTCCGTGTCAGGTAATGTCAGGTATACAGGTATCCACAGGTGTGCGCACCCAAAATCAAACCGATACTCACCACAAAGTTTAACAATCTTGGAAGCACAAAGTAATTACCTTCAATGTGCTCACTTGTAGGTGTTCATCATATATGATTCTAAATTTAAAATCACTAATAAGCATCTTAAATATGTGTTGAGGTTATTTACATGAGATATGCACCACCATTCTTTCGCTTGACAAGCGACAAAGTCCAAACACTAACATGCAAACTCCTACATTCATCAACAACATGGATTAGTTCTTTTTAAATATGTTACTAAGCAAAGGTTTTTAAGTAAACAATAATGTTTAGAAAGTGTAACATATCACATTATTTATCCAAATTATAGACCAGTGTAAAATATAACCTCTTACCATCCAAATGGCCCAAGAAAGATCACACATGTGGATTATCACTATGCAGCAATGCAAACACATAAGGTGCAGTGAGTGCTTCTGTTGCTGTGTTTTAGCAGTCATTTATTTTTGATGGATTATCTGTTTTTATCACAGACATAGTTGACAACCCTCACATTTTGTGATTCACTCTACGTGGCATCTTTCACTTTCCCTTATTTGGGCTCTGGGTAGAACAGTTCAAGTATTCCATCGTATCGTCTAAACAACACATATTTTATGGTTCCTAGTAAAATTGGTGAGTCGACGAAACATCTCCACAGATCTGGCCAAGAAACCGTTTCAATAAGATTCTTACGAGCTCATAAGCCAGATTTTGCTCTTTAAATAAATTTCATTCCTCAACAATGATCTTAATAATAGTAAGATAACTTCTATTGCGCCTAAATCCTTGGAAACCAAGCTCAGAGGTGCATCAAAACAAAAGGATTGGTCAATCTCAAAATTCATAAGCAGTATTCCAGTTGTCAACAGATGGGTCAAGGCACTAGGGAGCTACGGTGGATAAGCAAAGTTGTAAAGATAAGTTTTTAAATGACGACGGAATTTTGCAATATTTTCAACTGATCTAACACTAAGAGGGAGCATATTCCAAAGAGTTGGTGCAGCAACAAAAAAGCCCTAGTTCCAATGTTAGTGTTGATTCTAGGAACAAAAAGTAGGTCAGAACTAGATGATTGAAGCTGGATAGGTTTTCTTACAGGAGCAAGCAGTGAATGCAAATAAGATGGTTGCTTACTGAACAATGCCTGGTATGTAATGGTACAGATCTTAAATATTATACGATATCATACAGGAAGCCAATGCAGACTTCAAAAGTGGTACAGAACGGGAAAAACGAGATCTTGTAACTACTCTTGCTAGACAATTTTGGACACGCTGAAGTTTTGTGATATCCTTGCTAGCGATATTATAAAGGAGAGAATTGCAATAGTCAAGTCTGCTGCTAACAAGCGCTGTTCCAATAGTCTTAGCAACAGAAAATGACATATACCGGCGAATACGGCGAAGAGCACGGATATGATAAAAACAGCAGCGACACGTTTGAGATGTGTTGTCGAAAATTGAAGTTACTATCAAAGATCACTCCTAGATTGCACATCGAGGTTGCTGGCGTGATATACTGATTCAAAATACTGAAAACTGTCAAAACCAGCATATGTACCGGGATACTTTCATCTATTTGTCATACCAGTTCCAGTGCACAGATGGAGTTTGAACAATCGACTAGATTTTCATAGTAACAATCTATTTTTCTTCTCATTTTCAACCAACGACAATGCGAATGGTCTTAAGGTACTTTGTCATTCACCATGAATCAATAGCACAGAAATTAGCCAACGACATACAAACACACTGAAAAATGCACTGTGATATCTATAAATAGCCTAGATAGTGAGCGTGCTTCCAATCCTCGCAACATGTCCATTGCATGACATGCGTAAGATTCGATTCTTTACCATTGAAAAAGTCATTTCAGAAATTAGATGGCCACAAAATATGTTTTATGATATTCCATGGCATATTGTGTGCACGCGAGAACAAGACAGTGGAGGGAATGACGTCAAAGTGACGCATGAATGCCGACCCAGTGCCTGGACTGGAGTCAAAAATCAATATGACATAACGCAGATGGTTTTTTGTGCCTTGTAGGCTGCAGAATGTGGGGCCAGAGCTTGATTTCATGACAGCCGTAATGTCCACAAGGCAGAAATGTGAAAAAGTTAAACTCGGGCTGCCCAGTTAATGCCCAAAGTCACAAAGACGTCACAAAGTCAACCAGTCTGATATCGGGGACAGTCGTCAGTCATTGTTAGACAATATCAGGTTATATCTGTTTGCAAATGTGGCCGCTTTATGAAGACAAATGCTTATTATGTATGCACGATTGCATGCGTAAATGCAATATACTTTGTGTTGTCTATATGTGTGCATGAAAGTCCGTGTAGAAATACAAGTATATGCATAGTTCCATACACGAACATATATTCGCTATTTCAAGATGGAAACTAATAATGCATTAAGAGTTATGAACAAAGGTATAACTGTGTTGTAAAATTGTTTAGTATTGTTAAATTATATTTTGTGGTACATTTACATGGTCCATGCATGAACATGGTCAGTACATGAACAAAGTCTGTGTATGAACGTGGTGAGCATGTTGAACATGGTTTGTGTGTGAACATGGTGTGCATGTGAAATTGGCCGGTGCATAAACATGGTCTGTGTGTGAATATGAACCGTCGTAAGTACAATCTGTGTGAACTTGGTCCATGCATGAACATGGTCTGTATGTGAACATGGTCAGTGCATAAACACAGTCTGTGTGACTGTGTCACTGTGAACATGGTCTGTGCATGAACATGGTATGTGCGCAAAGTTGCAAACACCATGCATGAACATGGTCCCTCTGTGTGTTAACATGGTCCGTCTGTGAACATGGTCTGTGGAAGCTATGATGTCAACTTCCAGCTTTGTTAGTTAAAAAGCATATATTTTAGAAACCTGTAAAATGATCTGATATTACAATAACAGATCTTTTATTTTAGTATTGTGCAGAAAAGGAATAGCCTGGGCTAACTCCTTGGGGTTGACGTCCTCGCAACAGAATGATAAGTCTGAACTACAAAGTAAGACACACTGTAACTTTTGTTTTGTGGTGTCACGTTGACACGGTAACACAATAAAGCACATATTAAAGAAAGTGCAAACACAGTAAACTTGTGTGATTTCACAATGGAAACGACGGGAATTCAGAAGCACATTTGCGTTACTTCCATTAAACGTGTGCATGGTTGATAAAGAGGTTTACATCTTTCTCTTGGCAGTCACAACTCTATACACACGAGTCTGTCCACAAACAGGGTTCGTGATTGCTTTAAAAAAGCCAACTATTTCCGATGGCCAAGATAAAAGTATTGGACTATATAAATAATCTGGATAGATTTGGCTGTACAGTGAAGCATTAGCTAGAACTAGAGATGAACACAAGTATTTTTTCATCTATTGATTGAAACTCTTTGTCACACATATCTCTAGCCATGAAAGGGTGAATCAGGCGAGTTGTTACACTGTGAAAATTATAGGTTTAAAAGTGGGTTACAATGTTCATAGACAGGTTTGTTACCATTTTTCGAGACATGTTATTTACTCCAGGGCTCTGGTGCGGGTAGATCAGATAGTGAGGAAATGGTGAATGGAAAACCGTTATGTAAGGGGAATATATGTCTGGGTGAAGACATTACAACTAAATGTTACTGTTCAAGGGCACACCTGTATGTAATATCACGTACACATAACTTACAGATGATCAGTATTACTGGTACAGATGTTTTTGTCAGTTAATACTGGATATCCATATTATCCTGTTTGAAAGAAAAGTTTTGAAGATATTGCACTATTACGAAAATTGTCACAAAAGTATTTTTTCTCACTTAGTAAAGACTGGAGTCCAAGGGCAAACAAAGTAACGGAACTGAAGGAACGATATAGACTTGACATCAGAAAGTATTCAATCCCATAGAGTATGATGAATTTAAATCAACACAATGGAACAAATGATCAACTAATCATGTAAACACTACTAGTGTAAATACATTTAAAAACAAACTTGACAAATATGTCAAAAGGGCGTGTCCCACAGAGATTCAAAATTGTTGAACTCTCGATAAGCCAATGGCTTCCTTTTCCACTTGCTATCTGGAATTTCTGCTCTGGATGGCAATCTTGTCAAATCGTTCTTCAGATCCTTACTACGCCATATACAGTGTAGTCGTGTCGAGGAAAAAAATGCGCAACAGTAACAGAGTCAACAAGTACGCTAAGTCCACTGTACATGTCCGTGCACGCACTCATGCGTGCGCACGCCTACGTGTTCTGGTTTGTTGTGCAGGGTCTTGCCCAATACTTTGACATTTTTGTCCTTGTAGTGCTGATTCTTAGAAGCACTTTCAGCTACTTCCACGTCACCCAAGAGTTCCTGCCCAGCAACTATCAATTAGACGTGCATGCGCAGGTGTGTCTGTCAGATAAGCGCTGTACACTCCCATACATGCGCATTCATCGTGCGTCACGTGTGGCTGCACATCCAGCAAGATTGGTCATGTGCGGAAATAACACAACGCTGCCATTCAAGCATGGCGGGATCGGTACAAACGTAACCGTGGGCCTCCTCTGGAACATGTCGTCTGTCTTGCACTGATGGCCACACGTATGATCGGTGAAGATATCATATAATTGAATGCACCAGTCGAGAACCAGTCTGTGCAGATGAGACAGAATTAGAAGCATTTCCTGTTAACCGAACACACCCAATTTCTCAAGCATAAAAAGACAAAAGTCAAGTTTTTAAATGGTATCCATGGGGTGCTTATGAAACATATTTCTGGTGTGCACTATTTCTTTGGGTAAGCTTAAAATGTGGAACGACTACCCAT
Organism: Escarpia spicata; assembly: GCA_963995525.1. Classification (NCBI taxonomy): domain Eukaryota; kingdom Metazoa; phylum Annelida; class Polychaeta; order Sabellida; family Siboglinidae; genus Escarpia; species Escarpia spicata. Next base: position 17,764,552 of record OZ023215.1, on the reverse strand, counting down.
CACTAAAAGTGATTGAAAAGTGTAGCCACACTGGGCCATAGATTCAGGACACTAACACCACAAATAGAAATACAAGAAAACGCCTAAAAGGTGTTTCCTAGTAAAGCATAAAGCCTCAGACAAGTGTCCATTTAATGATAAGAAGTGCATTTTGCTCTCAGATCACGTAAGTTACATTTAAGAAACATTTACTGATAACTTACGCTGATGAAATTTGTTTTTTGTGTGTGAGCTGTCGGTGATTGTTTGAAAAAATTTAGACTTTTTAGAAAGGATGAGTGGAAGCTGCGACTTACATAATTTCAAACTGTGTCAATTATCCATAACACTGAGAAGATAAGAGGAAGAAATGTACTTTCCTACTGTTTAAAGTTCTCATGTCTGTGGCTTCCTTCTCAACATGACCATTGGCCCTAGAGTTACAATATGTTTGTGCATTCATGTATAAACTGTGTACGTTACAAAGAAACCACAAAAAAAGTTTTCCCCAGTATTTGAGACGTGCACAATCGTAAGCCTACTTCCACACAGGTGAATTCTATGCACAGGACGTAAACAACATATGATTTATTTAACTAAACATTCACTGTGTCTATTCGGCCCGCCTTGTTCGGTGCACGAGGGTGAGTTTACAAAGCCCGAGTGACCTTGCTGTAAACACATATGACCCAAAGATTCAACTGATATTGGTCATGCTAATTGCATGTCGACCATGTGACCACTACCTTGTTCATTATAATCAAGCGGTGTGTAACATGTTCTGTGTGGTACAACCCCGTACTATACACCCACGTGTTGCCGTGGACCCCGGTCAACGCACTGTGTGGTGTGATATTGTGATACACAGGACCTTGTACAGATATCGCGATAGTCTTCTGTATCACGTTGTTGCAATACAGAGGACTATTGTGATATTGCGATACAGTTGTATTACAGTACTGAGATACAGAGGACTATATTACGATCTCGTGATCCAGAGGTCTATTGTGATATCATTATACAGAGGATTATATTACAATATTGAGATATACAGAGGACTGCGTTACAATACTGAGATAGAGTGGAATGTATTGAGATATCATTATACAGAGGATTATATTACAATATTGAGATATACAGAGGACTGCATTACAATACTGAGATAGAGAGGAATGTATTGTGATATCATTATAGAGAGGATTATATTACAATATTGAGATATACAGAGGACTGTGTTACAATACTGAGATAGAGAGGAATGTATTGTGATATCATTATAGAGAGGATTATATTACAATATTGAGATGTACAGAGGACTGCGTTACAATACTGAGATAGAGAGGAATGTATTGTGATATCATTATAGAGAGGATTATATTACAATATTGATATGTACAGAGGACTGCGTTACAATACTGAGATAGAGAGGAATGTATTGTGATATCATTATAGAGAGGATTATATTACAATATTGATATGTACAGAGGACTGCGTTACAATACTGAGATAGAGAGGAATGTATTGTGATATCATTATAGAGAGGATTATATTACAATATTGAGATATACAGAGGACTGCGTTACAATACTGAGATAGAGAGGAATGTATTGTGATATCATTATACAGAGGATTATATTACAATAATGAGATATACAGAGGACTGCGTTACAATACTGAGATAGAGAGGAATGTATTGTGATATAATTATAGAGAGGATTATATTACAATATTGAGATATACAGAGGACTGCGTTACAATACTGAGACAGAGAGGAATGTATTGTGATATTGCAATATCGCAATACAATCCAGTGTATTGCAATACAGAGGAATGTACTGCAAAATATACAATCAGAAACATTATGAAACTATGCTAAAACTAGTATAAATTTAAACCAAGGCCAAATGCCAACATATTTTAAGACAGTTGTACATCTTATCGCGATATAAAGGACTATATTGCAATACAGAAGACTAAAAACATATTATAATATCACGATATAAAGGACTGTATTGCAATAAAGAGGACTAAAAACATGTCTCTTTATCCAGGCACACACATGAACACCCTACATTCATCAACAGTAAATCCTTACTTATCAGGAAACCCAACCAAAATAATCTGATTGTCATTTGAATGCTGTATTACTGGCGTTATCTGCGCAGTCCAGATGACAAGACATGATCCAAGCCTGTCACTAATCTGCATCCAGGACCCAGACTTTACCTCCCACGAGGACCCATTCCAGGGTAGAGTTTGATCCAATAATATATGAATCAACAATGACGTTATGAACGTCAGAGTGACGATGTCAACCTCCCCTGATGTGCATGTGCCATGACATCTGTTGTCTGCCATCAACACGAGATATTGCAACAGTAACATAGGCCCGGTTGTTTCCGGGATACTGACAAATAAACAAGCTTTTTTCACCAGTGACTCACTTTGCTGAGAAAGACACATTAAACATAGTCAGGTAATTAGGACAAGCCAGGACGCCCCATCCCATATCAATAACACCCCGTGATGTATATCAAAGCCCCCGAAGGGGTATTTGTGGTAAACACCTACTCCACCCCTCACCTAGATGTTGTTATCAGGCAATTTTTGTAACATGCACCAATACATTTGCATGGGAGGTGATTTTTAAATGGAATGTTAACTGGGAAGCTGTGAGTAAAACATTCTCTTCTATCTCAATTAAAGTACCCCTAAATCAAGGATGTTACATGTTCCATTTTTAACCAGTATTGCTCCCATTTATTTCTGTCAGAACTTGAATAAAGCGGGAATGCAAAGAAAAAAACTTGCATGAATCACTGGTTTTTCAATGTTTGTGATTCACTACCACAATTCTCTTTCAGTTTGAGGCATTTTTTTCAGGAAATTGTGATACTGAATGTATAACCATTTATAAAATTTTGGTTAGTTAAAAATACAAACCAATGGTTCCTACTGTGATATGTCATGATAATATTGGATAAAATACACACTATTGCCATTTGAAATAATGTTAACCAGTTCTATGATATACAAAGATCACTTTACGACAATTATTAGTAATAAATCATCCAGTTAAACTTGTTGTACACTCCGTTTAAATAACAATGTTTGCGATGGATCAACAATTTCAAATGGCCACAATTTATATTGGTAAAGACTCCAACTTGTTGTCATAGCAACTGCTCACATTTTTTTTTAAACATGTAAAGAACTGGAAAATAGTATGGTTAATTTAATTTTCATACTCTGATAACATTATTCATTAGTGCAAGCTAAGTTTGACTTATGTGTCTCAGTTTGATGTGATACAAAACTTACAGGTCTACAATTCTTGAACAAACAAAACATACAACTTTATCATTAAATACTCTAACACAAATAAACGCATGAATAACTGCACAACGAAGAACACAATAATTTATTAACTAAAACCAAATGCATAAAAGTTCATGTCTGAATACGTTCTGCTGTCTCCAACAGATAAAAATCACCAATTCAAGAATTGTGGAATCACCAGATCAATCTTCAGAGTGTCACTCCTCTAGAGTGTAAATGCTGGCCACAAACACTGTCACGTACTATGTAGCAATCTATCATTTACACCCACAAACTAGACTCTCCCCATTAACCACAAAACACCCTACCCTATTTCACAGCTCAACACCCTGGCCCCATTTGGTACAACACGGAAATGGATCCCCCAACTTGCTACTGTTGAACTTTGAGGTGACAGTTTGGCTGTTGCTATGACTACAATGGGGCTTGTTGTGCAGAGTAAAACATTTGTGCCGGCTATTGTACAACTGGTTATCAATCATTAATGTGCCGTTTTCTAAATGGGCAGGGCACATGGGTGCGTCATACGCATAGAAGGTACGTGTTTACACGTTGCACCTAAATTAAGTACTGGTAGTTGAGGTAAATAGTAATTAAATAACTGCAAATCTTGTATACATCATCTCAATTTGGGATGTAAAAGAACCACTGAGGACGACAAGCACCCTGGCAGTGACCACCCTCAGTGCCAGCCTAGAAATGTTGGCTTGGCGATAATGTTCTGAAAAAGGCTGACTAGTTGAATGAGACCTCATAAGATCATAACATTGTAACCACAAAATATACAGACTAGTCAGTTAATAGAACGTTGCCGAGTGCTGGAAACAACTAGGCAAACAACTTTTTGTTCCTAACAGTTACAGTACACTAACACAGGCACACCAGCTTACTCTGTTGCTGCTGGAAAGACCTCTTTTAAAATTAAACCTTCCATTAAAAAACTCATGATATCCACACTGAATCATTCATCGTCCATTGGTGTAGTGTTAACACATTTTGTTGCACCTCTGAGCTCAAGTTCCCAAGAATAGAGGTGGTACAGAAGTTTAGTATTACCAGTATTTACATTTTCTTTACAGATTTCAGTAGGACATTTCAAAATGAAATCAAGAAATCTTCCTATTGGAGAGTTAGCCTGGTTGGGAGAAGCACCACTACATGGCACCAACCACGAAGTTGAATAGCAGTGATTGGTCAACAGCGTACTGCAACATGTGGCGCCACCCCTTGGCAGGGTAACTTCAACTGGCCGAGAATCACACATGCCAATGTGTGGTTTTTGCATGTATTTCTCCGGGATACTTTCGTGTTCTTAACATAATTAACTGTGACCAAATACTATGACAAATGGCAGGATTTGAAGGCGTAGGACTGGAACTTCTACGTTCTATTCTCGAGAAATGCTGAAGATTAGCACAGTAGTCCTACTGATGATATTGGCCATATTTATGTTTTGTTAGCTGCAAGACCCGGTGTAATAATAATACCAACCGTAAGATTTATGGCATACATGGCTATCAACATATGAAGGGTTTCGCAAATTACAATAAATGTCACTTTAGGTGACAGATGGGCAACATTTCAGATTTGAAATGTAGAAACAAAAATGTCGGCCCTTGCTATTCCACTGAATGTTCAAATTTTCATTGTCATTTATTTATTTATTTGTCCTGAAACACTTCAAATTGTCCTCATTAAATGCTGTCTGCCATGTACACAATAATAAAATGACTTCTGTTGCACCAATATCCTTGGCAAATCCAAGCTCAGTGTCACATTGACATGTATGCCTTGGTGAGAGACATTCTAAATGGACCCTGTCACCTTTAAGAACCGTAACCTCCAACAACTTGACATTCTGGAATAGACTCTGACAAATCAGATGATATCTGTAATAAAACATACATAAACATATCTGCAACAACATATTTACACTTCTGTTTATCCTAAAAGGACATACCAAGGTAAGTGTTTGCGATAGGTAGACGCCCACAGATGTAGAGTAAATGACGTCAACCAACCAGTAAGCGCGGTGCCTGAATGTGTGCGGTGATCCGCGACGGTGGGTCAGACTACACTTATCTGAAGCTGCGAGGTCAATAAACAACTTGGGGGGTAATACAAGGAAGGACAGCGTCAACTAATACAGGGTGATGTAACCACCAAAAAAAGAATACTACAGGGCGTCAACAAAATGTAACAAAACAGGTGATCAAATACATACAATGTTAAAGTAAACCACTTTGATGTTCATAGTGGTTGTGGTCCACTGTGAACATTTGTCGAACGTCTATTCAAAGTGTTTTTGTTAACATATGTTATATGACTATTAATCTTCACTAAATATAAAGTGTTTTAACAACTTATAATTTAAAAATACAGTACATATCTTCTATTGGAGGACATAACTTGGATTAAGTCGCCGCCGTGCATTTGCTTGTGCTGGCCCCACTCTGTGGAACAAACTTCCCATGAACATGCGCAACAATGGCAGTCTCCCTAAATTTAAGAAACAACTAAAGACATTGTTCTTCTCTACTTAATGGGTTTTACATGACTGACATTGGATTTTAACACACATATTACATATTATTTTATTTATTATCATTGTAGTATTCATGGTATTAGTGGTTTTTTATATTTGACACATTTAATATTACTTTTAACAAATGCAATTTAATTTATAAATATATATTTAAAATAATTTACACAGAGGAACATTCTACAGTTTTAACATGTTTTATAGCCTGTCGTTATTATTATTTTATTACTTACCTGGACTAATTATAATTTTAAGCTAGTTAATATTTTAATGCTTGTACACACGGATTTGACGGTGTCAAAATAAAGTTTTATTATTATTATTAAGTGGCAGTTTCTCTATCGTAAAGGGAATAAAAACTTGTCTTCTTCAATTCTGTACGCCTCATCTTGCTCAGTTGTGACGTCATACTCATAAGGTTTTAACACTCCTTACATGATCCTTTTTCAAACAAAGTCACCCTTAACTTGAGATTTACGGTTTCAAGTTACCAAAATAAACAATAATAAAACTGGGAATTTCCTATAACGGTATGTACATTTACATGTGCTATACAACTACACAGATTCTTAGAGGCTATTTTCAGGTCTTAGACAGTGAGAACATTTTTTTCCTGCACCTAAAGTCCATTCAAAACGTTGGCTTAAAATTGTTTTATGTTCTCACAACTACGATGTTTAAAAGGAACACATTCTCAGAACCATTAGAAAAGGAATAGAACACTAAACCCACTTAAGGTTTAAAGTGACGCATGCAGAGGTCTCGCGTGACCATATGATGGCTACTCGTTTTGTCATCGGGTCAGTCACACCAAAGAGCTATAAAATCACCCTGGCCGGTACCACATTTTGACTACAGGTCAACAGGAGTCAAACTTTGTAACATTTTCAAGATAATTTGTTTGGCCTCTCACACAATGCTCAACGTTTTGTATGCCGTGCCTTGAATGCTATAATTACTGCCTACCCCAAGTAACTATTGGCCAACCAAAAACATTATCAAAATGTAACGTTAACTTATGTGAAACTGTCCGTGTATCTGAGTAGTCTGCAACAAACATTATGATATATATCACACCTATATAGGCTATAAAATAGTTTTGTCAGCGTGTGTCATGTCTATTATGTCCGGCCAGTAGACCAGAGCACAGATTGAGCTCCGTCCTATGCACCCAGCCAACCATTGTTGCTAAATTTAGTACTACACAATCGATCGGAACAGATGCAACTGATAAAGATGGAACACTGAATGTAAGTACATGTTTAGGGTGAATAATTGGGGCTTAGTTGAACTTGGCAGTTTGCATTATGCTTGCACAATAGGCTAACTCTGATCAAATCACAACAGACATTGCTATATCGACACAGAAGGGAGAATTATTAACCAAGTGTATGAAACATTCTATACATACAAAACATATACAATTTGTTTGTACAAGTTACCACAATGCAATAGTTACAAACTGCTCTTAAAATCAAAGATACCAACTTCCAACAGCATCATCTTGGCCCATTGGCACCTGATCTACCAACTGGTGGTGTATTTTGCAGTGAACAAATTTAGCAATTCACCAGACTGAGCCACTGTGGAGTTTATTCAATTTATCATGAAATTATTATCTGCAACATTTGCCGTAATTGGTGACAGCACAAGGCAACTTTTTGGCACAATGCAATATACTACAATATTACCAATGCCCAACAGACACAGCATAGCACAGATCTAGAGATACCTATTAGATTATTTCCAAGAACAGCTGTACACTAAATTACTACATCTGTATGCCATCTACGTCCATGCTGGATGCCAGCCAAGTAACAAACAAAGCCTAAACTAACTGTGATTTACTTACAATACATTTATAACGTGATGTGGACAATTTTCAAGAGAGAAGCATGACAGCTAATAAACTACTAATACCAATAACGGTTTGTTTTGTACGACACCATAACGTAGGAAACTGCAGTTTTTAATTACCAGTATCTTTATAATAACAACTACTTTTTTAGTTTTCCCGTTGTCATTTCATGTAACCCTGCCCCTCTGCCACTGCCTGTCTACACCCCTCTCTGCCACTGCCTGTCTACACCCCTCTCTGCCACTGCCTGTCTACACCCCTCTCTGCCACTGCCTGTCTACACCCCTCTCTGCCACTGCCTGTCTACACCCCCCTCTGCCACTGCCTGTCTACACCCCTCTCTGCCACTGCCTGTCTACACCCCTCTCTGCCAATGTCATCCTTGCAAACAATGCCAAAGTACGAAGTGATTAAAAGCTTAACTGAATAGCAACCACATTTATAACCTATAATTAGTCGGCATTTATTGATAAGTATCAAGTTCCATACCTTGTTGTTCTACTAATTACTTTTTAAAGTCTGCTACTAAGTAATAACTATTAAAAGACATTTTATTATTCCGGCACAACACGAAGTCGGCATCTTTAAATCGGCAAACACAATCGCCTTAACGTACCATGGCTAATAACTGATTGTGCTCTCATAACACATCAATAACAGCCAAAAACTGCTATCTGATTTCTTAGAATTAATATGTCTGTCAGTCATAGCAAAACACAATGACAGCTGCGCTACAGCCGGAAACCAATATCCTTCCTATTAGAAGTACATTTCCTCACTGGCACGGTCAATCATGCCAGCATCTTTCTGTCACTTCCCCTCCCATCAATCACACAAATTACGAAAGCCGTCGTGACCAAGAGGCTGTTTTAATCGCCCAAATGTCAAATCTCCAGGGCTCCGGTGGCAAAACAAGCTGGAAATTTTTTTCAGAATTTCCTGCCGGATTCCGGCAAATGCTACGGAGGATCATGCGTGGAAGAATGCAGATGGACGTCATCATGGAATGATCGGAACTGTCCTTAGCACCGTCAATAGATGTGAACTTTCCACGGTGATGTTTTGAGATGAACGTGTGGCATGCATCATAATTTAGACTCTCTTCCTCGGAGGTTTAGCGGAGTGGCACCAGTAAAAAGTTATGTTCACAGAACAGGGTAAAAAGGGGCGCATTTAAATTCCACACAAAATGGCTCATAGCAATCGTAAGCATTCTAAATGTGGGAAAAACACAAGAACTCTGGCAGAAGTGATGTTTATGAATTCTAAGAATTCCAGAAACACAGCTAAGAGTACTACTGGTATTTAGTATAAAAAAGGCTTTCGCTGATGATGCAATCAATACGAAAACAAAACCTACTCAATCACGACTCTACTTATCTGCTGTAAACTAAGAAGACTAGGAAACATTATGACTCGATGTTGAAATTTAAACCATTTGTTTCTGCCTACACAACCGCTGTCAGGCCTATTACAACTGTGGATGAGTCAGATCAAAATGCCATCAACTATCTGTCATAGGGGGGAGGGGCGACAACCCAGACTTCCATCGCCCTCTGTCAAGGGTAGACTCCCGGGCAAAGCAAATGGGCAAGCTCTTTGAGCAAATCCTCATCCGTATTTTGCATAAAATATAATACCATCTGCTATCCAGCATAAAATTAATATAATAATCGGCCCTTAAATCCACTCAAAGTACCTCTTTAAGACAAACATTTATGTTTTTCTTTAAATGTTATTACTTAATAACACACTTAACTTCTAATGTGATGAAAACACATTCTTATTAACCCTCATTAATATGATCAGATCTCTCTCAAGTACGAACAGTCCATTCGCAAGTATGACCACTCCTCATACAAATATAACCAGTCAATAATTTTATATATTTAAAACTAATAAAAACATATATATAACACACTGTGATCATTTAAAAATAAAAAAATTAAACTGTGTCATCTTTTTCTGTTAATTAATCAGTTTGATTAATTAGTTAATTAACATTATGTCATCTGCCGAATTGTATTGATTGAAAAGCTTCTCCTGAGGTTTCATTTTATACACTACACTACGATCACTGAAAATTATTTTACGCTGTTTGAGTAATTAATAAAATGTTGGTTAAATAATAAATTTATTGTTATAACTGTGTCTACATAAATGGCAGATGTACATATACTTGAAAAGAAAACAACAATGGTTTTGTATTTTTAAAAGACCAAAACGAATACTTTATAAGATAAATGGACCAAAATGACATCAGTCAAAGCTGCTGCCTTGGTCTAGAAGTCAATGGAATCTATATATTGGCAACATTTGATAATGATCCACATGGGGGCCTTCTTAAAGAATCCCAGCCTATATATAAAACAGAATACATGCAGCAGACACCGACGTATGTGGGAGTCTGTGGTACAATCCAGGCATCCACAGAGCTAATTCCTACAAACACCCGAGGGATATAACCCAAACAACATTCAGAGAAAACACACTCGGCGGATCCTGGAACACAAAACTAACAATATCGCACATGGGGGGTGATGCGGCTGGCCTACTGGTAATCCATGCATTCCGGCGCACCGATCTGAACGTGGTGCCGTATCGACGATCTGCCATGCTATCACAGGCACGGTAACCATGGCGGCGGTAACCATGACGCAGACAGCAACAATGAGAGACCCTGGATGCTGCCTGGATGCCGCACGGAGGCTGAGCCCTGGATGTGAGAACTGCCACAGATCATGAACGCTGCCAATCACCACTACATAATTTTTTTATGTTTGCATTACGGGGGTCGTTTTCCACCGGCCGTGCAGGCGCGAGAGTGACACTGACACTGTTGATGGGATTGGTAATTCCGTATTTTATTTATTCCGTCGCCGTCGGTAACATTCATAAGGAAGAAATCTGCCGGCACATTTTCGGTTTCGACACATAAGATGCCGACGTGTAAGCGGATCGTCCAAATGAAACTCTCTAATATGATTAGTCATAGAAATTTCCCATTCCTGAGTATCTCTTCCCAGTTATGTTGTGACATAAAACAATCCACAACGAGCCAAAGTAGAGTGACTATTCACCTTAGTCACTCCTCAAACATTTAGCAACCATGAAATAAATATCAACAGCAAGGTCTAGTTGTAACATAAATCTACTACACAAAATTCCATTCCGAGGTTTCTATTTGTAGTCATAAACGTTTCTTAGAAACGCCACAAGACAGGAAATCTATGTGCGAAACCTTCACAACATTTATTCATCATGAAGATCTCATATTATTACATTTCAGGTCTTGGTAACTTACACATTTTGTATTTAGCATTCATGACTAGTGAATTTGAATCTTAATTGGGCATAATTGCATTTCTTTTAAAGATTTACTAAGTCTTAAGATTACTGGATGTCTCTATATTTTATTGACACAGGTCTTCACAATATAAAAAATGATCATCTCTGACATTGCTGAGATAATTTCCAACTACCTTGTTGGAGTTGTGATAAAATAATAAACCCACCTAATCTACTAATAAATAACACAAACATTGAGAGTATATGAGTTCAATTTCCTAGGGATAAGTTTTAATGAACAATAAAACTGGCAAAGCCACATTGACAAAATCTCAAATAGGTGCCCTAGGACTATAGGTATCCTAAATAAACTCAAATGATTGTCACCTCTGATAAAGATTATGTTGTACAGCTCTCTCATACTGTCACATCTAAACTATAGTGTAATGGCCTGGGGCTGTAGATGTCATCCTCGTGCACCAGGGGTCGCTGCTGCTGATTACGTCAGTGCCAGCCAGTAGTACCCTCTGGTTAATCGCTTTGCGAAACTCTGAATTTAAGCTCAGCCTATGAAATCGCTCACTAGATCAGTGGTTGGCGGCAGGTCAGGTGGTCGTAATAAAACTAATTTCAACCATTACTTATGTTACATGCAATGTTTAGGAAGTAGAAGCAATTATTCGAATACACAATACCGCTCAGCTGCTCGTGCTAATGGGCGAACAGGTCATTATATATTGGGATTCCCAGAAGTCGTTTATCCGTCTTCAAATTGGGGCGGGTATTTGCGCTGTCCTCACGAGTGACGCAATCGCGACTGGCGAAGTCAATTACTAGTTTGACTCAGCTAACTTCCGCACTTCGCCTACGAGATCTGCCAGGGCTAGTTTTGTATGACAAACAACCCTGGCTTGTGAGGATGACAGATGTGACAGAATAAAAAACTTAAAAGCCGTCCGTATCTTAAGTTTAAGTAAATATAATGCTCATATTGATCCACGTTTATGACTACATTGATCCAGGTACAGTTTGCCACGTATCATAAATAATAACGCACCTAATTTAATAAAAGACAAAATCACCACTCACAGTTTATATAGCTTCACAACATATACCCAGTTTTATTATCTCCGTAGTTATAGTGTACAATGTGCAATTCATAATTGTTATATATGCAATACATAATTTATAAATGACAAAAACCGACTGTTTGTATATTTAGTACATGTGTAATATACAGGCATAATATTATATACATTTATTTTGTTGTGATGATTCATTCATTGTACTAGGGATTTTTATGTTTATATAAGTTAAATAATGGTTGAAATTATTTCACAGGATGGCTCCTACGACAGTGACTACAATTAGTCTTAGTAGGAGTCTCCCGTCCTTATATAACTTAATCCTTTATTTCCCTATCACATTATATACTCATATATTACTCACCACTTCGTTTTTTTCTCATGTCAATTCGATTTCACTATATTTTGTTTTTATAACGATTATTTTGTTGTACAGTGTATTATGTATTTGTGACAAATAAATATATATAAATAAATAAATATATGTTCCTAACTGGAATGTTCATAATTGAAAAATATTGCACTTCTGCGCCAGGTTCAGATGACTCACTGTGTAGATATCCAACAAATGTACCATTTTCCAAGATTCATGTACACGTTTCAAGGATCACAATTTCTTCATATTAACCAAGTTGCTCACAAAACACTGTTGGCATATTAATTACCTAGACTTGTATCAGTTTATTTAAGATGTGGATAGGTGAAACAACTAATTTATGCTTATTAACAGAAAACGGTCATTTTTGAAAGTTATCCCGGGAAGGTTCATTATAAGGCAAATCACTGGCCACTTTCTATGGAGTGAACTTATTCTTTGCCAAAAATTTGTTAAAAAAATACAGTACACATGAAGTTGGTGGCAAAACCAGTTTACAATTAAAAAAATGTGTGACACATGCATAAAAATAGGCTAAATACGAGACGACCACTGTAGGTGTGGCTTATGCTACTTTATAACAGGTAAAAGGGTCACTAGAGTAGGCATTGAGAAGGACAGCGAAACCGACAGACTTACAATGAATGAGACAAACTCGACCACCGCCCATCTCTGTACATCGCCAACCATGCGTGCCACTGCCACTGGTTTCAGTATTCCTCCTATTCACTCTCTGTTGCGGCCCACAGCATCCATTCACTCCTCTCTAACACCACCCTTGAGAACACCTCATCCTTGATGATTACTGATGGAATATCACTCAAAGCCCCAACAAAGGCTTCCCCATGTCATACCTGCACATTAAACACCCCTTTAATCACCCATTCATTAGCAGGGCAGAGTAATTAGGTGGGACTGTCAAGCTAGACAGTAATTAACAAATACTTAAGTAATCACTTGACATTGAGTACTACTCAATGTCAATGGGCTGGAATCAACATTTCAATTAACATCAACAGTTCAATTACATGCACCTACAAAGAATGCACAACTGGGAACAACATTCCCTTTGTATGCCCTTTTAAAGGCTCAGCAAATGCAATAAGGAAATGTATGTGTATTTAAAAATAGAATTTGTGGTGCAATAATTGCACCACAAATTCTATTTTTAAATGCACATACATTTCCTGACAACATAACTTTCAACAAACAAAGTGTCAGAACACAAATATAAAACCAGAACTATGAATAATGCAAAACAATAGTTTATCCATAACAAAAATAAGTACAAAAACAAACTAAACAACAATCCATAAAGTCATACTAATGAATGCTTAATTGAACACATGTTGCATTTTTATTTTTATTAGATTGTAAATCTTACCAGGGCTTGACATTAACTCCCAAAAAACACTTGTCCAGTAGGACCAAGTACTAATTTATGTTTACTTGTCCCAACAGAAATTTACTTGTCCCACCAAAAAAATTGCTTTAAACATAAAACGCCAGTGTTATTGCCATAACTGGCTCTGTGGTTGTACCTTCCAAATAACGAACGTTGTTACAGACATACTAAACACAACTTGGTGGGTAGTATACCTTCAACATAGTTAGTATACATTATTTCAGAGTTTAAACTTTAAACAAATAAAAAACTAGCTAGTTAGTTAAGGGTTTCCCCTTTCTGTAACCAAGTCACCAAGTGGTACAAGGGTGGACAGTACAGGGGTGTCTTTATTGGACTTCCTATATATCTAGCTTTAGGCAGTCATCATTCACTTGCTACAATTTTTTTATATTTTGCTGCAGTAGACCAGTAAGCTGGGGGAGAGCAAGGGGTTAAAGTGGCATCATGCACAATTTGTTTGATAGCTAATGCCCATTAATATATCAACACAAGGACCCAAATGTCAGCTGCCCAAAGGCGGGACAATAATTAATGGACAAAGTTCTAAATTGCACACTGCAACAAAATCAATTTATCTAGTTGCAGGCATAAGATTATTCTCGCAAATGCACCGAGGTAGTAGGAACTTCAAGCCCTGTTAATATTGTGACTCAATCAACTTGTCCCATCAGACAAGTGTCTTGTACAATGTACTTGTCCGACATCGGTAATTACTTGTCCTGGACAAGCAGACAAGCGTTAATGTCGAGTCATGCTTACACAGAAACGATTTTTGGACACGGAGTAACGATTTTTGGACACGGAGTAAAAGCAGCCATCACACTGAATCGGCAATCAGGACACAGCTTCACAGCAAACAATCTCATCTGGGCGATGCACAAACAAAACGTGTCTTTTTTCAATTAAAAAGAAACTGTCACATGATCGACAATGCCGCAAATAACTCGCCGGCACATGAACGAATTATAATTTCTCACCCGCTCGCACAAGAGACAGTGAGTGGCATCTCCATAGGACTGATTTCCTTACAAATTACAGCTCATTAGCCTCCCAGGGTATGAACGGTGGGCACGGTCGAGCATTTTATCTCCGACACATATCGCATGTGAATTTCGCATTTCCCTTAAACAGATGTAAAGTGAACGCGATGAAATGTCAGCAAGTCACCGTAGGTGCGGTATTACGTCAGTGTGCGCACGAATTGCATGCATTCTCATGTGATTACACAGAGGTAGCACAGGCGATGCCTGCCAGGGCAGCGGATTCACCGGCACGCAATTCCTGGAATGATACACAGACTGACGCGACTTCCTGGATGTGCACACTGCCAGCGTGACATCACTTCAGCTACCGGTGCCGTGTTATCGCCATGGTTACAAAGTTCAATAAGTTCGTTCATTGCCCATCAACACATCTCCGAACCAATCCTGTCAAATCTATCTGCCATGTACAATCGTACCTACCTACCCTGGATATGCTGCTCGAGCCGCATATTGGGTGAGGCGTACATACAACATGTCACTATAATTCCAAGAACAACACAACCAGACAAGTAGGCTCATGGGTCTGCGCTTATGAGTATAAACCCGTCCTTATAAAAAGTCCAATTACAGAAATGATTGACAATCTCCAAGCCATCTGCTCAGGAAATAGCCTAGTAATGCATCAGACTCGAGACGGAAACGTGTGTGCATTGGCTATACACAACCAGCAACGCATCAAAGCCTGCTGGTGCCTGGAATCGACGAGATGCAAGGAAACGGAAAACTGTGGCCTGAGTAAAGTGAAGGGCACACGGTCACTTGCCAAATAATTAAAAAGACACCGGGAGTGAAAGATCAAAGCAAGTGTACGCTGGTGCAAACATTGGGAATAATTCATACAAACATTAAACTTTTATTTACACAAGCTGCAGCATGCATAGAAATGCAATCGACAATGCAGAACAAGAAAAGTGATAACCAAAATTCTTTAGAGGCTAAATGTCAGAATCCGGAGCAATGAGAAGTGGTAAACAAGAATTGTTAAGCATGATATGAATTTTTGAATGTGTAAAAGCAGAGGAGCTGCAGAGGATATAAAATGGAATTTTGAACGAATCTGTCTCAAGAGACTTTTGTGGAAGGTACTTAGTTACAATGGATGATCTTAGTTTTAAGAACAAAATAATACAAGCTCTATGGATGACCAGAGCTGCATGGCGATATATGAAAAATGCAGCAGACCACCCAAATAGGGTGGCTATTGGGCAGACAGACCACGTATAACGTGCAGACACTTTCAGTTTCATTCAACCGATAACCAGTTTCACTTTTTATGCAGGTGTCATGACAGTATTTCAGTACTGCTTCCACAAGATGAAAAAACTAGACCAAATAACAGCATTTTAATAGTTCTTTATCTCGCTCAGCTCTGCACTGCATTCATCGGCTTACAAGCTAACACCACTGCTGGGGTTCCCACGTGGTGATAACTGTGTTGATAAATGGCACTGGGAGGCCAGAAATGGTCGACATCATAAAACGGGGACCACCGACCTGATACAGGCGCTGGTATGTACTCGGAAGTACCTGCCACCTCACAGTCAGAAACAGACTAACTAGGCACTTCCTAGTTCTAAGTAACCGGTGCTCGGTTGGCATGCATCTATTTCCTGCACATACGACGGGTGGAAGGGTTAGTAGCCATGAGTGGAGGATGTAACCCTTCACGGACATAACCCCTTAGGATAAACCTCTCATGGACATAATCCCTCAGGATTAAACCCCTCCAAGACAAATCCCTCACCTTGTAAAGGTGGAATTATTCACAATTTGCTAATAATAATTCTTTTTCCTGTTTAACACATACTGAATACCAATCTATATGTGAATGAATAATTATAAATAAACAAACTGCAGAACAAAATGACACTGACCGTTTATGGGAGTTAGAAGGTTTTGACAATGAGGGGTTATGTCCAGGTGGGTATGAACATCGAATGTTATGGCCAAAGACTGAACTGAGAAATGTGAGCTGAGGGGGGTAGACAGTACAGGAATTAATTATAGCAGAACTTTCCAAAGTGGGTAGCAGGGGAGATCCAGGCACATCCCCTGGAAGGGAAGGAACTCAGAGGCCAG
The DNA here is from genome assembly GCA_963995525.1 of Escarpia spicata. NCBI lineage: Eukaryota > Metazoa > Annelida > Polychaeta > Sabellida > Siboglinidae > Escarpia > Escarpia spicata. The sequence continues at coordinate 17,747,555 of OZ023215.1, read as the reverse complement.
ACGACACCCCCATGAAGTTTATGTATGCGCAAAAACTCAGCTCATATATCCAACAGGGGGCGTACTAATCATGCACTATGGAAAGTTAACGGACAAATTCTGACATTTCTACGGAAAAACTACCAAGAAATATTTTAATTAACAAATCCTCCCTAAGAGACCTGTGCAAACGGTGAACTTTTGACAAGAATTGTCCTTTCTGCATTGGTAGCACTAACATTTTCATTGACCTTGAATCTAACTATTGACTTTATCTTGACTTCCACTACTCAACATGAAATAACAAAATCATACCCAGAAACCTTATCGCTGCAACTTAATTTTGATCGACCCCAGAAGGGGTTTCATATCACACACTTGGCAATCAGCCAAGGAATCCGGGTGCCACCCTGCATATTATCTGATTCTAATCAGGTCTTCAGGGTATCCAGGCACCGGAGAACCCAAGTCGGAAAGGGCAAAGACTGGAAGGAAGGAAGTCTAGGGAGGATGTTAGGGTTCAGTAGGTTCCCCAGGCCTAGGAGAGCCTCGGGGTAGACTACGGGGCGTGCTATAATCCAGTCACACAGGGTGATGTCAGTCATCACACGGGGTGGAGTATCCTGGTTGAAGTGCGGACAACCCTCATCTCAACAGCTGTGGTTTGATTTGTCAACGCTGAAATAAGATGAACTTAGAATCCTAGGACTTTGTGACCCGACCATTATCCAACAAATCCTGGATTTCATCGGGGAGGGAACAGCACTAATCATCAAATTTTAGGGTCATTTAGGGGCCCAGGTCATTCACATTTGGCAACATTTAACTGATACAGAGCCTATGAAAGGGGCATCAAGGCCAGCGAGCCAATTATAAAAATGTTGGTTGCATGTGAACTGCATAACCATAGTAATTGTAAATAAATGTTTGTAAACTTCATAATGCAGGTTGATATTATGAAAGTATGTCCTTTGTATGTACTGTGTCATAACAGTGTTAAATACATAGATATGACTTTCAATCTGGACAATTGCCAAAGTTTTATACTACCAATTCAGGACCAAGATCAACAAATTAGTATGCTCTCTACGAATAAGTAAACATTGACAATTATGATCGATCGCTTATGGTGGAAATTATCATCTCAACTGTGACATAAGCTTCCCTTCCTTGATTATATTCACGTCATATTTCAAATAAACTCTACTTCACATTCAGGATTTCCAAAGTAGAATGAATTGAGAAACCTTTTAAATGCAAATTGCAATCCCGTACAGTTTATTTATTCTAAATACACAATAAATTAGATGAAACTTAATCACTTGAAAACCCACTGTGGACCTTGCCGGAATTGGTTGTATATATATAATTGCGGATTAACCACAGACTGCATCACCAACGTAGACCATCAATAGGTTCTTGGAAGGATGCTGTCATATCCGTTACATTGCGACCACAAGGAGAAACAGGAACCATCATAAATGGGTGGAAATAGAAGACAGCTTGGTCATTACATGTGTAATTAACACATGGAATTAAATTATAGCCACCAATTTTAGTTATTTTCTGAAATGCTACATGCCAGACACCATCATACAGGAGATTAACTGTGGATTAAACACTTCAAAATTACTGCCAGTCCAACCACCCGAGATGATTGACTTTTTGGTTTGGCAACTCTGAAAAAGTGCTGGTCCATACATGCATTTCAGAAAATACTAAAATTTGTATCGACAATGCAAAAGTTGTTTACATTTTATGTTAACCTGAGGACCACCAAAATTCTTTTGTTTGAGACCACCAACGTTACAAAATTGAAGATCAAGGTGACCACCAACGTTTCGGCTCAGATGCAATACACCGGTTAACTATTACATAAGAAATAAAACCATACTGCTGATTTTAAATCTTCATAAACTGGGCAAACTTCAAGGTTTAAACAAATTATTACTCATTTTGATTCCAACTACACTGCCTATGTAGACAATGCACCAAAATAAGAAAATATAATATACGTTAACAGAAAATTACGCGTCCAAGTATATATACCACCATCGCATTATAAGAAGCGATAGATCTACCACTATTTGTGTAATATTACTTGGCACCTCTGTACATAACATGCCATCCCAACAGTTGTTGTTCATGACGCCATAGTGTTCTAAAAAAAAAAGTTTTTTGTCCGAGTCTTAGTTTGTTTTAGAAACAGCATCTGTCGTTAGCACTGATGCGTTACCTGCTTCAAGACACTGTATACAGCGTTCACTGTTTGCAGGTTAGGATGGCTTTGCTTGTGTTTTTTACACCCTGTCTCATAACAATCTGTTTTTAAGGTCCCATTACTGATTTGGCAGAGATTCACTTGAAATTGAATACTCGACAACACGCACATAACTGGAAACAATGGACGGAAGGTATGTCGCCCGGAAGTTTACTGAAAGTGAGCCTGAAGTTGGTTCCTGTGATTGATGCGTGTATGTAAATTGGGCGCCGGTGTTGGGTGTCATTAGGGGTACTTGCATAAGTTTGTAATGTCCCTAAAACGTTTAGCATTACATACTGTTGGTGACGTAAATAGTTAAATAACAAAATTAACAAGGTACAGTTGTACTTTGCAGTATGGTCACCTTGATAATACAGCCACCTCACAATTAAGGTTACACTAAAATAGTACCAAATTCTTTCTGTAACTGTAAAATATAGGAAATTAGTCTCACTAATAAGGTCACCTTGTCATTCAGATCACTTTGAATCAGTCCCGAGGGTGACCTTAATAGTGAGGTTTCACTGTAGGTCGGTTTAAATTATAACAAATTTGGGTGCATACTTTGGTTTAAATCATTGAAAGTCTTTACCTTTATCGACAGATCAGGTAAGGAGTGAATTATATAGAGCTGAACCACATTTGTAATTTTTTGCCACATCTGGTTGAAAATATTTTCAAAGTTTGTCCCATGATTTCACTTAAAACTAAACAAGTTTGTACAAGTGAGTGGATACTAGATCAGTTCAATTTGTCACAATATGTGTCTGACACGAGACGCACAAAACAATCGAAACAATGCTTAAATGTATACTTCGGTGCGAAGAGGGAATGCAGAAGATTCTACATAAAGAGACAGTGTAACGTTAACCCGGATGTATAGGCAACCTACTGTCAAGTTGTCAATGCAGAGATGCAAGGGCAACGAGTTTGTAAACAACAGCCTCTTAGTCATTCACACGCCCCCACTTACTTAAAACATTTTAAAGTTTAAACTTGGCACTTACACCATCATTTTCACCCACAACTACACCACTGACCCCCCCCCATCCCCTAATAAAAACTAACACTCATTAATAACAAAACAGGTTCTAGTTTTTATAAAGCACAAAACAAAAGTACATGTCTTGTAAATTGGTGCTGGACTGCAAGACAGTCACACCACCATCGCCTAATATGTCATGGAGCCCGTAAAGAGTGCGTGACGTCATGACATCCATTACAGTTTACACGTGTACAGGTCAGGTGACATGTCACAGACGTCATACGATTAGACATGCGCTATGCCTCATAACCGGCCGTAAACACGTTGCAGTTATTGCGCAATTCGGAAAACTTTCACTCGGCTGATGTGGACAATTACTTGTACTACTACAATCGATATGGTTGGGAAAACTTGGCCTTCTCTCACTCAGAAAGAAACAAATCTAATAGGTTTTTTCAAGAAGAGACACCATGCAGAAAATCATGTCACAATAAAGAAGTATTCCGAATGGCTGAATTGAAACCGACCTATGTCCTGCATTAAACACACCCTATAAGAAGCAGTCATGCGAAACTGTCTGAGATATTGTCAAAATCTTGCACTTGTACAGTAAAATATATACGCAAAAACTTAAGTACAAAAGTGTACTTAAATACAAGTTTGTACTTAAGTACTGAAGTTTTTTAAATAAGAAATGACCTAAACATTTTCAACAGTACTTAACAAAATATCAAGTACATTTCAAGATGCAGTATAAATGTCAGTAGTGTCTATTATATTGCTGGTTAATAGTTTATTGCAACTAAAATCCTACTGTACTTGAGCCCGACTATGCTGGAGTTTTTCGAAATACTTGATCTTTACTGGAAAGACACCACTATTCATGCCAACTTGTCTCTTAGACACCAGCAACCATCAATCAATCATCAATCAATCATCAATCAATCACTACAACAACTGTTTTGCTGATCCATGTCACAATAATTATTCAGTATCAGTAGTGCCACAAAAAATCCCACAATTGAATAGTGGCTACCACAACTGAATAGTGGACGCCACAACTGAATAATGGGCACCACAACTGAATAGTGGGTACCACAACTGAATACTGGGCACCATATCTGAATAGTACCACAATCTACCAGCAAGGGTAGGTGCTAAACTAGTGGCATCAAAGCATTACTCATGCCCATCAGCTGCCTACAATAGGAAATTGCCCCTTCCTACTATCAAGTAGCACCGAGCAAGTATTTCCGCATGATGTCACGCCTGTCCCCGGCAGACAAACATGAGCTGGCGGTGGCCGCAATGGGAACCAGATGTGCCCTGCTAGCAGAGACAGACGTCCAAGGTGACATACAGACCCTGGTACTGACACAAGGCCTGTTGTTCATTGACAACTGTACTTGCAGACCAACCAGTAGGAGTGGCTGAGGTCGCCTCTCTCAAGGTTTCTCACCAACAAATTATATTGCGCACAGTTTGCTATTATTGTCAGCAGCGTGAATTTAATACGGGTCGGGATTCGGGTTTCTTGGAACATGCTACGTCCGGGTTGAGCAGAATTACACATCTAGGACACATGACAGTATCAACTGAAGCTGGAGGGTTTGCCCGTGTTATGACACTCTTCTGGAATTCGTCAGTAGAACCAACATGATCCACAATTCTGTACTATATGCCCTAAATATCTGGTTGTTTTGTCCAACACTCTGCATCAGTTCCTCATGATAAACGTGCAGTTTGCTGTTGGAGCATCATAATGAACAGCATACAATATATCTCATTTACGAAATGAAAATAAAAAATGTTCATACCGTTTTTGCATATTAAGTTTTACGTTACCAGGTACTGCTTTTTTAACAAAGTCGTACCAGTACGGGAAAGTATGGGAAAATAGATTACTTAGTTCATGATGTAAGGTACATGGTGTCTTTTAACTAAACTTATCAACAGAAACTGTACACAAAGAGTAAATATAGCATTACAGGACACCAATTTGGCCCAGTATTGTGCAACACCACATGTGTAAAATGTGTACCATTCTTCACTGTGTGTCCAAAGTATATATCATAACCTCAACTACAAAGTTTACCCAATGTTCAAATTTAGAAATATGACTCAAACACAAATGACAATCTGTAGTACACTAAAGCAGTCTTGGTGATTTGTCGAGACAGCTGCTGCCACCAAGTGGATAGCGTAGCAACACATGTGAAAAAGCCCCACCTGGTGGTTAAACATGAGTTCAGTGCACTTTGTACAGGAATTTTGAGGCAAATTTTAAATAGGTGCTGCCACCCAGTGATTACATTCCAAAGTATATAATTTGCTATACGTACAAAATAGTGCATCTTATACAGGACATATTGTTTGCAAAATTGCTGACATACAAAGTACTGAGATAGAGTTAATATACAATTTTACATTTTTCCACATTCTGTATAGAATGCCTGTTAAGTACAAAGTTCTAGAATTTGTGAGGTCCATAATTTGCAAGCGAACAAGGCAAGTATTTTTGCCAAACATCATGTACAAAAACTTCAGAAAACCATCTTCTGAACCTGTGTGTATGTAGCACCATCTGGATGATGGACATTTTTGCTTGCTGTACTAATTCAGTTTGCATGTACAATAAAATGTGCAATGTGCATTAACATAACACTTACGAATTGCATTATTAAAACATGTTTACTCCAGAGCCCAAAGAGGACTGGTAGGGATCAAATTAATATTGGTTTATTTAACAATATATATATATATTATATTATACAAAAATTATAATCTTTGGTGAAAGATATTCTAACAACTTTGATATGCTGGCTAATTGTTGTGTGTCTAAGTGCCCAATAAGGCTATTTCAAAGCAAGGTAATCTAGTTACCCAAATGTTATTCTAAATATAAACACCATGTAAAGATGTATGAGGGTTGTTTACATAGGTAAGTGACATGTGAAGTGCTGGCTTCAGCTTGGCCTAGGAGTAGTAAATAATGTCAACAATGTACCAGGATGAAACAGAGCTTGTGCAGATGAACGTGTATCAAAATAAATCTGCCTTCCATTTACTAGGTGTTACCATTTGATCCTACACAAATCAAAATATTAAATGTTTCTAGTGGCCAAGCTATGCCAAGTATTTTACTGCTACCAGACCAGGTGCACAGCTTTCTGAGAGTCACCAAGTTATTTCACTGCTGAGCATACTTTATTGCTTCCACAGGTAACAACAAAATGATTTATTTTTGTGACTTTCTTTTTCAAAGACACCTTGTCATGGTAATGTTTAACTACTGTAAACTATATATATATATATATATGAAGATTTCCTCAAAACAGACAGAAACGTACATGTCCAGACAATGTATAATAAACATACTTATCAATAACTATTCAACAATAACAAGTTATGACTTGTACGTACTACGTAGTATGGTGCTACATTATGCATCTCTCTCCACATCGGATCACGTGTAGTGCCGTCACTGGCACACGTGATGTTGTTGAAAACACAACAGTGCAATTCTGCATGATTATGAATATTACCTACACATTCTTAGAATTATCAATGAAAATAACCATAGCAAGTGGGAAATTACAATTTGTTACTTTACAAAATGGTGTGTTCAAAATGTATTGTGCAAAAAATGAGGTTTCACAAAAAAATGTAACTGTTTTTAAGAAGTTTTTAATATAGACTCAGTAAATAAATTAGTTTCACTGTACAGTGTACACCTCACCTGGAATAATATCCATTACTCAACAAGCCTTTCATTTACAGGTTCAAAGAAATATTCAAAGAAACTCCGTCATTACTTCATAATATATTTCTTAATAATATAAATTCTTCATTTAAATAATTATTATATAATCTCCACTGTGTATACTTGGTACTATGTATACACAACAGTTAGTTTTTAAAAACCACCTTTGTAAAAATGGGCCAAGTGGCCCTGAAGTCCTTTGGACTAATACGTCTATATGTGACCACGGCTGACCAAATGAGTGATAAGTCAGAAAAATTGTAACATTGTTTTCTTACATCCTTGTAAAGGTTTGGTAGGGTGCTTTACACGGTTTCAAAAATTATGACTGCTACAAAAATTGGCGAAATTATGGAGCATTGAACATGGTAGGGGTAAAAAATTGAAAATGAAGAAAACGGCTGTTGAAGTTTTACATTATATATGCAAATGGATTGCATGGAAATATTACATTCACAACATTCAAATGTGGCACACAGTATGTAATATGTATGTTATGTTGCAATGATACATTGGAAGTACAAATGTGCTGCTACAAAGACAAAGTTATGCCAGATTATGTCTTTATGTGTAAAACTAAGAGGACAGATTATTTGAGAGCAAAAGGTAGACTCACTGTTTGACAGTTTAAAACCTACAGGCAACTGTCCAGTTTAACAGGGGTCTAGTGGCTTAATGCTGTCTGTTGACACAAGCTACTGCCAGTAACCAATTACAGATTAGTCACAGTTTCCATCAAACAATAGCAGGCAGAGAATCTTAGCTCCACAGCTGGGTGTAATACACAACCAGAGCCACCACTGATTCATGGTCAAGTAGATTAGCTCAATGCACCAATTAAGACAATACACAACACTGTGAGTGACAGTGTCCAGAGTGAGCAGTGTCCTCATTGCTGAATAGATCAATTAAACCTGCCAAGTGGGTGACATTCTGCACAAGTGTTCATTAATCCTTAGTGATTGTTCAGAACACCAGACTGACCACATACATAAACAAAGCGAATGTAATAGGTGAAGAACAGGCAGTGTTCAAATAGGGGTATTGGTTAAATTGTATTTGTCTCGACGCAAAAGGCTTTATTGTGCCTTCATTGATTATAAGAAAGCATTTGATTTAGTAGATCGGTTCTCACTGTGGTCTAAGATAATTTCATGCGGTATTAATGGTATTGTGTTGAAAGTTGTATACAACATGTACAAAAATGCTAAATCATGTATAAATCAGGGCCAGGCTGTGTCAGCCTTCTTCTCATGTTATGTAGAGGTATGGCAAGGAGAAAACTTGTGTCCTTTGTTATTTGCTATTTACCTGAATAATTTTGAACACTGTTAGTCACAATTATAACAGACTTGACATGGCAGCTGGTGAAATTTACAACAACCTTAGTGATGATGATGTAGAAAATGTATGTTCTACTATATGCTGATGACACTAGAATGATTCAATCAATTACAGATTTCTTGCTTGTGTATAGTGGAACTATGTAAACTCTTCTAATGGTTGACATTTGGTTGTTTCAGGTGTCAACTATATTGTGAATCTGTAATTATTAGTCTATATTGATACAATTGATTTACACAGTACCATGTCTACACAAGGCATGGCAAGCGTAAACAGAACAGTAGAATGCATTTGATATCAATAAAGTTTAGGATATTTCACTCTATAGTTGTCCAGAATATGAATTTTCTATGTTTGTCACCTACAGGTGACAGAATATGAATGTTCTATGTTTGTCATCTACAGGTTTCTACAGACAATACATCTTTAACCAATAGACACCACAGTCACACCATTTTATAATAATTAAATGAACATCAAAATAAACACAACTTGCAATTATAGAAAATCAATAGTTTTGAAGATACAGTTTAAAAGTGTTGGGGAACTGTTCAGTCTAACAAGGGTCAAGTGTGTCTACTCTGCCTGGGCACTGTGACCAATTAAAGATTAGTCAAGGTCTCAATGGAACAGTAGCTCTAGGCTGCATGGTTTAGTCATGCTGCTGGCTTTGTGGCACATTAAACAAAATCTACTGTTGGGGGTGGCCTCAAGGGCCCTTCTCAAAACCACATCACTAGATAATGTAAATTGTTTGCACTTTGGGGGCCCCTTAGAATGATTAAATGATTTTTGAAAAAATAGGCAAAATGTTACATTTTTTACCAGTTTTGGGGTCCTTGGAGGCCCTAGGGAGCCCTTAAAATGATTCAATCAAATACAGATTTCTCATGCATAGTGGCAGTGCCCTAAGATGTCTATGCAAAATTAGAGAAAAAGTTGCTGAACGGTTTCTGAGATACGGCAGCTAACGGCAGACGCAGAGTGATGGCAATAGTCCCTTGGACCTTCGGCCAAAGGACTAAAAACAATTCCATCTCAGCATGAAACCAGTTTCAATCAAGCTGCCAGTGGAATACACCCAGCTGTCTATCTGAACGAGATTCCTTGCCGGGCCATTTTGTAATAAATTAATAAAATGTTTGATCTATGACAACATGCCCTTATGGAATACCCAGGTAAATATTGCAAAGTATTTTCTATTGGCACACTGACGATAAGTGACATTTAATTAGAGGGTAAACAACGACTTTGATCTTTGGCCTGGCCCCGAGTTGAAACCAGACTAGAAGCCTACTAAAGGAAGCTGTAAGTTTCAGAGAAAGTTTGATTGTTCCTTTTTTGCGAAGTTAGGTTGATTAAATTGCACATCACAAAAAGCATGTATATCAGCTTTTTTGTACACTATATACATATACAAATTTTACTTAGTAGAGCTGTTTTTTATGTAATGAAAGTGTGCCCTACTTCTCGCACTGTGACAGAAACAACATTAATGAAAGACTGAAGTAAACAGGATAAAAAAGTTAACTTCAGGTCGACAAAACCTGATTACAGACTGAAGCTTCAAATCAGCAAAAAATAACCATACATGTGGCGCCCTCTTGTGGATAGTTCTTTTGAAAACACACTAGAAATTATAGACATGAGGAAACAAGGACTTAAAAACACAGCTGTTCAGGTATTCAGTTTGATAATAAATGATCCATGTACACACAGTATTCTACAACAGTAAATACATACTATATATTTACTGTAATTATCCATTTATGCACGAAACATATTACACAAGGAAGCTAAGAAAAAAGAATAATGAGCTAATGTCAGAAATGACTCATATAGAGAGAGTATCTTCTATCATTTATAAGCAACTTAAAGGAAGTATTGAATTGAATTTTGTACAGTTATTCCGTTGGTGGTTCTGCACACAGCCATTTCTGTTGACAAGCACCTTAATTTTGTTTGCTCTCACTAGTTAAATTTATAACTTTCTATCCAATCCTTAATTGATCGGTGCACTAGTTAGATACCTAAACATAGAGTGAGAAAACCAATGTTCACATGCACTAATACCATGTATGAAACATGACACACACCTGGAAAAAGAAGAACTGCAATGCAAAACAGAAACATTAGGAACATCACTGTGATTTGAAGAACTCTTTTGTGATAAGTAAGTATCACCACCAAGCATCTTGACAAAATTTAAATCATATTCAACAATAATTGATTGCAATTAAATAGATAATACTGAAAATATCCAACTTGAATAAATGTGTATGGTAATGAGAAATATATTAACCACATAATTATTTATAACTATGTGAGATAAAATAAATTTACTTGATTAAAAAGTCATTATCAATTATGCCAGTGAGCGAATCTATGAAAGATGGCACCACTAACCGGGCACTTTGGTGGGAATTTATCTGCAAAATAACAGAAAGGTGGCTTGCTGTCAATTATTTTTTTGAATGAGATTTTGATATTTAATTTGTCTTTGCAAAAAAGCAGCAAAATAGAATGCAATGCAATATTTTATTCAACTTGTGCATTATATATTGCATTCTACAGCTGTCTGTGTTTTTTTATCAAATCATGGAAAAGTAATTTCAAGGAAAATTACTGGCTACAAACATTTAAAATCATGAAAAAGTATACAAGTTTGTGAAATGGTAAACTCATAATTATATCTGCCTCCAATAAAATGTCAAAACCATAAATACAGAAGAACACTCATTTCCGCTGACATTGCAAAAAGGCGTTATCATCGAGCCAACCAGCATCCGCGACGGTGATGTTTGCAAACTTGAAATGGCCGAATTTACTTCCTTGTTGTATTTTGTTCGAATACTCCATTACCCTACACAAACGGGGAGTTGTCGTGCTTTCTATGCCATAATACTTAACTAAGTGGACATTATAAACGAAATGATAAAGTATAATTGACCTCCAAACGTTTTACTGTCCGGATTTCGATTTCGCCACGAATCGCGCGCAATAGCACGCGCAACAAAGCGTCTCTAACTCTGTTTACAACTGAACACTGCGAGTTAATTTCACAAAAGCGCCAAATTTAACAAGAACTGACAATTGACACAACAACAAACACTTAAGAAAACAATACACGCTAATAGCTTATATAGATGCATTTACTGTGATAATGGAGCGGAGGTTAAATGAGACAAGCGAAGTTCAGTTTGAGCATGACAGTTCCGACTCCATTTCCACTTCCTGGATTAGATTTCCTGACCTGACTTGTTTCGTTCAAAACAACTACCAACGGAGCTAAAGTTAGCAACATGCACACCAGATCCTTAACACAACTAGCACAACGTCCATTGCACAATACCAACAAAATTCCTACCAGCTTGGATGAGCAGATCTAAACTTAGTTTGCTTCGGTCCGGCTTCGGAGAACACGCGGCCATTTTCTAAAGGTTTGTCGGAACGATACACTAGGTCATGTGTAGGTAAACATGCCGGAAGCAAAATTGGCCCGTGAAATACTCCCTAATCAATGTGGCTTTGTCATGGTAACTTATCAAAATATGAATGAGAGTAGTATCGCTGTTTGTAAAGATAGCATTTTCAATGACACAGAACAAATAGAAATTACACACAATTAAGATATATAGTGTCGCTTGCCGCGCACCTATACATAGTAACGGCAGTAACCACACACTGAATGAAAACAGATGCAGGTGCCATCGTCACGAAGATTTACTACGGCCACTCAGTGGGGGTGTCACTGTCTGCGAGATCTGCATGACAACTGAACACCAATTTACTTATAAAGGGTTCATATACAGAAATCTTAAAGCCATTAAAGGGTGCCCTCCACTCACAATCACATTGCTACAAAGGACTGATCTGCCCCGTATTGAAGTACGCCTGCACAGAACTTGTAAACAAACTACAACTTCAGACCCTCCAAGAAAGAAGAACTGTCAACAAGATTACCTTAATATACAATATAATAAGTGGCCTTGTGGGCACTGATCACGCCAACTGAGGGCACACTGTCTGACACTAGACAACCATCTCACCAAGGGACAGCCCAACAAGCTCTCCTGCCTCACTCCAGAAAAAAACATGTACCTCCACTCCTCCTTCCCCTCAGCCATCCATCTGTGGAATAAGATCCTAACAATGCATCCTCGGCTAGCACCCTCACAGCTATCAAAGTAGCCATTGGGGTCTGGATAAAAAATACCACCCTCTTAAAAAACTCCAAAAACAAAAAAAAATATTGTTTTATCAACCCTTTTTAAACTGTGCATATGCGAACTGGGGAATATTCCTCTGCATATCTCAAAATGGGGTTAAAAATGTTGTATGTTTAACAAATATCTTTTTCGAAGAAATTCCAGTACATTAATCATTATCATTGCCTACTCATATTGTTTTAATCTTCATAAAATGCCACATCAAAGTAAGTACTGACAGAAGGCATGCATAGTGTTATTTCAGTCCAGTCTCAACTTGGAATGATTGAAGAGACAAATTTATTTACAAGCACAAGAAATTAACCGACCTTAGAAGAATAAATACAAGTCTTTTGAACATTGTGTACAATCTAAAACACATTTTATATACAATTATATAACATCCGATGGCAATTATAAAACAATAATAATACATAGGAAACGTATGACAATTAAATTACTGGTATGGTCATGCTCTTAACCCTTTATTGGATTAATTATTTCAACTTTTCCAAATAAAACAATTCTTCATCACCTATGTTATGATGTTGTATCCAACAGACCATATACAGAACAAATGTATGAAATAAATATTAATATACACTAACTTGATATGCTAGCACTGATTTTGCATAGATTGTAGTTTTTTCAAATATGGCTATAGACCAAGCAAAACGTATAAAACTGATACACTGCCCCAGGGCAACTACGTCCAACAAAGGGTAAGCAGATATTGTATTATATAGAGTGACCCCCCTCTCGTAGGCGAAGTAGTGCCAATACGATTGCAATCGTTTTGTTTAGTCTGTATAGTAGTCAACCATGCGTAAAACAAAACATACAAACAGTGGACCACGTCATTTAATTATAAACATCACTTTTCGTCGCCAATACAGAAGTTACATGCGTTAACAACAAACAGTGAGTAATCTACCACTCTACATAGTTCTAGACCTAGACAGACTCACAGCCCTTATACGTTCAAATAGTTTAAAATTGTCCACCAGAGGGAACACATTGTCAAGTAGACATTTATATATTGTTCCTTAGGTGGCGCCACTATACAGCCATCTCCCGCGTTTGGACACTTGGACTGTCTGGCAATGTTTATTTCACAAGTTACCTGTACACATCACAGCACAAAGCAACTCACTTTATCTTTGTTATATAATTACCAGTAATTATTTGAAGACAGATGAAGATGTGCTTAAAACACCTTCATGGCTTTTACGCCAGAGCAAACAGCACTATCTGAAAATGTTTTATTTGCTGTTGTTGGTGTTAAAGTGCATCTATGACTACGACTCTACGACTACCCGGTATGTCTTATTATAATATGTCATGCAGCATCATGGTTATTGTTGTACAATACTTATGTATTATTCCCAACTCGGCAGACAATTTTTAATCAAGGGTACTTATTTGAAACTTGCCTACAACAATAGGCTTAGGCAAATCTTAGGATACCAGTGATGTGTAATTAAGTACAGTGTAGATATAGTATATTTATCAATAACACATTTAATAAATTTGACACCATGTTACAAAATAATATTTATGGTTTTAGAAGCAGTGTATATACAATTTATGATGATGACATATCACTGAAAATAATGTGATAGTTACAGGGTCGTGGTTCGACCCACACTACAATCCGTCGCTTTGAATCTCACGAGAGCTAGCCACTGTATGACTAACGAGAACTGAACGTGACTTCCCTAGACAATTACATCACGTGCATCAACATATATTTTTTATTGGTTATAACCACTAGCACAGTAAGCGCTGTTACCAAACTTTTTGTGCGGTGCTGTGTTTTTGTACGGAAACTAAGTATTTCACTAAAACCAACTTTTCTGACAATTTATTTGCATAACATGAGATAAATAAGTGGTAAGGAGTTTCAATATGGATATCTTTTGCAAATGTGTCTTTAGATTTTTATGAAAATGGCATGTTTATAATTATTGTTCACATGATCGACGACAAGACCATGGTAATGGATCCACGTGGCCCAGATGGGGAGAGTCCGGGCAGTTTATTTGTTATTGTCACATAATTTGTATACTATCGTGGTTTTACATCTGATATCTACTTAATTATACCATTATCATTAAGCACATTTGTGTGAATATATTGCATATGGATTTCTGTATATACTGTTAATTTTACATCTCAGTAATTATGTTGGTATAATTAATATTTAAAATGCTTATTTCTATGGGTTTGTATAGGTTTTGTAAATAAATCAAATAAAACTCTTATTCTTCTATTCATATTCATTCTATTTTTGCATCTGTATAAGCAAACTTTATATATATTAATATATATATATATATATATGTGTTCATACATATATGTACTATATACAAAAAAAAACATAAACACATACATTAACTGACGCACGCACGCACGCACGCACGCACGCACGCACGCACGCACGCACGCACGCACGCACGCACGCACGCACGCACGCACGCACGCACACACGCACGTATGCACGCACGTATATACGCACGTATGCACGCACGTATGCACGCACGCATGCATGCACGCACACACACAATATTTACAATTATTAATCCTAACATAAATATAACACACACCTGTACATTTTGGGTCTTACCTACTACTGCCACCCTGCTATATTTTGTAAACAATTTCTGCATGCAGTGAACTCATTACCTCTGAGAGATCAGTTTAAGTCCTTCTCAGGTCAAGCCACCCACTGTCCCTGAATCGGCCCACACTGCAGATATTGTGCAACTCGGTTCAATCTCCTGTCAAGCGTGTCCTTGTCCAAACTAAAGGACCAACGTACAACTTGTGTGCGTGGGACAGCATTGTTTCTGTTGGCCATTAGCCTACATGTGACCAGTGCATCCTCCTACGTTGTACCAGCAGGCATGCAAACATATGCGCCAAGATAACCAGTGAAAACGTTTTGTAATGTGTGTCAACTCACAACACGTTTAACAAGATTGATGAAGATTCCCACTCTGATGGCAAATTAATTTTGTTTTTAACACATCCACACTGTTAGCATATACACACTCAATAGATAATCTATTCCATTCATTTACAGCCTTCTGTGATAATGATTGTTTTTATCTAATATACACTGTTCTTTCACTAATTTAGAACACCGAGAGTCAAGAACACAACCAGTTAATACACCGAGAGTCAGTAAGAACACAACCAGTTAATACACTGAGAGTCAGTAAGAACACAACCAGTTAATACACCGAGAGTCAGTAAGAACACAACCAGTTAATGCACTGAGGGTCAGTAAGAACACAACCAGTTAATGCACTGAGGGTCAGTAAGAACACAACCAATTAATGCACCGAGAATCAGTAAGAACACAACCAGTTAATACACCGAGAGTCAGTAAGAACACAACCAGTTAATGCACTGAGGGTCAGTAAGAACACAACCAGTTAATGCACCGAGAGTCAGTAAGAACACAACCAGTTAATGCACTGAGGGTCAGTAAGAACACAACCAGTTAATGCACTGAGGGTCAGTAAGAACACAACCAGTTAATGCACCGAGAGTCAGTAAGAACACAACCAGTTAATACACCGAGAGTCAGTAAGAACACAACCAGTTAATGCACTGAAAGTCAGTAAGAACACAACCAGTTAATACACCGAGAGTCAGTAAGAACACAACCAGTTAATGCACTGAGGGTCAGTAAGAACACAACCAATTAATGCACCGAGGGTCAGTAAGAACACAACCAGTTAATGCACCGAGGGTCAGTAAGAACACAACCAGTTAATGCACCGAGGGTCTGTAAGAACACAACCAGTTAATGCACTGAGGGTCAGTAAGAACACAACCAGTTAATGCACTGAGGGTCAGTAAGAACACAACCAGTTAATGCACCGAGAGTCAGTAAGAACACAACCAGTTAATACACCGAGAGTCAGTAAGAACACAACCAGTTAATGCACTGAGGGTCAGTAAGAACACAACCAGTTAATGCACCGAGGGTCAGTAAGAACACAACCAGTTAATGCACCGAGGGTCAGTAAGAACACAACCAGTTAATGCACCGAGAGTCAGTAAGAACACAACCAGTTAATGCACTGAGGGTCAGTAAGAACACAACCAATTAATGCACCGAGGGTCAGTAAGAACACAACCAGTTAATGCACCGAGGGTCAGTAAGAACACAACCAGTTAATGCACCGAGGGTCAGTAAGAACACAACCAGTTAATGCACTGAGGGTCAGTAAGAACACAACCAGTTAATGCACTGAGGGTCAGTAAGAACACAATCAGTTAATCCACTGAGGGTCAGTAAGAACACAACCAGTTAATGCACTGAGAGTCAGTAAGAACACAACCAGTTAATGTACTAAGGGTCAGTAAGAACACAACCAGTTAATGCACTGAGGGTCAGTAAGAACACAACCAGTTAATGCACTGAGGGCCAGTAAGAACACAACCAGTTAATGCACTGAGGGTCAGTAAGAACACACCCAGTTAATGCACTGAGAGTCAATAAGAACACAACCAGTTAATGCACTGAGAGTCAGTAAGAACACAACCAGTTAATGCACTGAGAGTCAGTAAGAACACAACCAGTTAATGCACTGAGAGTCAGTAAGAACACAACCAGTTAATGTACTGAGGGTCAGTAAGAACACAACCAGTTAATGCACTGAGGGTCAGTAAGAACACAACCAGTTAATGCACTGAGGGCCAGTAAGAACACAACCAGTTAATGCACTGAGGGTCAGTAAGAACACACCCAGTTAATGCACTGAGAGTCAGTAAGAACACAACCAGTTAATGCACTGAGAGTCAGTAAGAACACAACCAGTTAATGCACTGAGGGTCAGTAAGAACACAATCAGTTAATCCACTGAGGGTCAGTAAGAACACAACCAGTTAATGCACTGAGGGTCAGTAAGAACACAACCAATTAATGCACCGAGGGTCAGTAAGAACACAACCAGTTAATGCACCGAGGGTCAGTAAGAACACAACCAGTTAATGCACCGAGGGTCAGTAAGAACACAACCAGTTAATGCACCGAGGGTCAGTAAGAACACAACCAGTTAATGCACCGAGGGTCAGTAAGAACACAACCAGTTAATGCACCGAGGGTCAGTAAGAACACAACCAGTTAATGCACCGAGGGTCAGTAAGAACACAACCAGTTAATGCACCGAGGGTCAGTAAGAACACAACCAGTTAATGCACTGAGGGTCAGTAAGAACACAACCAGTTAATGCACTGAGGGTCAGTAAGAACACAACCAGTTAATGCACTGAGGGTCAGTAAGAACACAACCAGTTAATGCACTGAGGGTCAGTAAGAACACAACCAGTTAATGCACTGAGGGTCAGTAAGAACACAACCAGTTAATGCACTGAGGGTCAGTAAGAACACAACCAGATAATGCACTGAGGGTCAGTAAGAACACAACCAGTTAATGCACTGATGGTCAGTAAGAACACAACCAGATAATGCACTGAGGGTCAGTAAGAACACAACCAGTTAATGCACTGAGGGTCAGTAAGAACACAATCAGTTAATGCACTGAGGGTCAGTAAGAACACAACCAGTTAATGCACTGAGGGTCAGTAAGAACACAACCAGTTAATGCACTGAGGGTCAGTAAGAACACAACCAGATAATGCACTGAGGGTCAGTAAGAACACAACCAGTTAATGCACTGAGGGTCAGTAAGAACACAACTAGATAATGCACTGAGGGTCAGTAAGAACACAACCAGTTAATCCACTGAGGGTCAGTAAGAACACAACCAGTTAATGCACTGAGGGTCAGTAAGAACACAACCAGTTAATGCACTGAGAGTCAGTAAGAACACACCCAGTTAATGCACTGAGAGTCAGTAAGAACACAACCAGTTAATGCACTGAGAGTCAGTAAGAACACAACCAGTTAATGCACTGAGAGTCAGTAAGAACACAACCAGTTAATGTACTGAGGGTCAGTAAGAACACAACCAGTTAATGCACTGAGGGTCAGTAAGAACACAACCAGTTAATGCACTGAGGGCCAGTAAGAACACAACCAGTTAATGCACTGAGGGTCAGTAAGAACACACCCAGTTAATGCACTGAGAGTCAGTAAGAACACAACCAGTTAATGCACTGAGAGTCAGTAAGAACACAACCAGTTAATGCACTGAGAGTCAGTAAGAACACAACCAGTTAATGCACTGAGGGTCAGTAAGAACACAACCAGTTAATGCACTGAGGGTCAGTAAGAACACAACCAGTTAATACACTGAAGGTTAGTAAGAAGACAACCAGTTAATGCACTGAGGGTAAATAACACAACCAGTTATAAACACAAGAAGTACATACCCAGGGTAATCTTATGCCAGGTGTAATATATGATGAAAACACGTACCACAGGTGCATACAATAAAATGTGAAACACGTTTTACTTAATGAAAGAAGTACAGACTAAAGTGTACAAAATGAAACACACAAAGCATATCACATACAGAATGAAACACATACACAGTGAAGCATAGTAAAGCATAGCACAATACATACAGCTGTACAGGATGAAGCAAGGACATAAGCTTACACAATTTATCATGTATTATACAGAATGATACTACACAGAATTAACTGCGTAATTTGTAGAATGACAAAAAGTACCTCCTGAGTAATATTGCAAGTCGTGGCTACCCTAATGCTTTTCATTTCCATTTCCTCTGTTTTGTCTATGATTATCTATAATCAGACCCGAGGCTGAATTCTTTAAAATTGTCAGTGAATAATGAAAGTGTTGCTTTTCCTTTAATATTTGCAGCAAATACCAAATACATACTTTGGCGTCATTATTATAATGAGAATGTTATTTAAGGAATTTAAAAATCAATCAGCTATCGATGTTGATTTATTTGAAATAAAGGTTCTATGTAGCACAGCACGTCTAATTCTGCTTATAGGTAATTTCTTTAAACACCAAGAGTGGAGAGGAGACAATGAGAGAAAGAGATAGACAGGGGAGGAGATAGAGAAAGCAAGGGAGAGATGGGGGAGAGAGAGAGAGAGAGAGAGAGAGAGAGAGA
Organism: Escarpia spicata; assembly: GCA_963995525.1. NCBI lineage: Eukaryota > Metazoa > Annelida > Polychaeta > Sabellida > Siboglinidae > Escarpia > Escarpia spicata. The sequence goes on along the minus strand of OZ023215.1, from coordinate 17,727,944 downwards.
GGAGAGGAGAGGAGAGGAGAGGAGAGGAGAGAGAGAGAGGGGGGGGGTAAAGAAGAGAGAGAGAGAGGATAGAGAAGAAAAATACAGAAATATATGATTTACAGAGAAGGAGAGGAAGAGATACGAGAGAGATGAAGAGAAGAGAAAGACAGAAAGAGAGAGAGAGAGGTGGAGATTTAAAAACATGTGATGTGGCCCCCTACCCCCATAAGTTTGTGGGAAGACACTGAATAAGAAGATATAATACCAAGCCATTCACTTTCTTATTCACATGCACCCATTCTGTGGTTAGCAGCAGTGAGGGTTTATGAATCACTGAACAAATGCACCACACATACACACACACACTGACCCATTACACACCCGACTCAGCATCTATTATCTGATAAATAATGCTTGATTACAGTATCTCTACCATCCTCCAGCTTCCACAGTAAACTTCTTGTATCCCCTTTGTGTCTTTGTATCAAGGCCTCACTTTTAGATTACATAACAGTAACATCAGATAAGAAACTGGAGAAAACTGCATGGCAGTAAAGCAAACAAATACTATACAGTGATTATATGCATTAGTCAAAGAAGTAGTAAACAGTTATTTTTACTTCTGACTGTGCTGCATGTTTTCAAAACAATAAACAAGGAATGATGACAACAATATTTAGTAGGTGGTCGCAGCATTGCCTCTCATCTTTTTAGAAATCCAAAATGATTAAGACAATACCTTTTGTACTATCTCTAACTAAAACCTCCCATTTCTCATTACAAATATTGTATCTGTTACTAGACACATATGCAGAAGTGTTCCATTGGGTCCTTTTGTGTTAGAAATAACCTCCTGACCTAACAGATCATTTCTGAAACCGTCACACCAGTTTTTAACCTTTCAACCCAACTTTTGCGGCTACCATGGTAAATGGCAACATCTAAGAGGCAACCAATCACACAAATGTTGTTCATTTAATGAACACAGAACCATTGCTGTGGTTTTGATCACGGGCCCTACCATCAACAGAATGGAGAACATTTTAGATAAACTATTACAACCTTTGACATTGTTGACTTATAAAAATATGTCCGTTCTGATATAGCACAGCATCCAATCCTCAGGACTAAACTTCTAAGTCTGCTCAAAGCACTTCACAATGCTATACTTCACTCCTGGCGGACCTGTACATTCGAACACCTTCTCTGAAAGACAATTTATTCATTTATATGAACCACCGTCTATATCCACGTACTAAATTACACAGAACAATGAACTAAAGCAATGTGGAATGAACAAAATCACCTGAGCTCCAAAACAACAATGCTCAAGAAGATTCAAACCTACATTCTCTTGTTTGGAAATATACCTAGTGTTCTAACCACTACGCCACTATTCGTAACTATCACCGCCACCATCGCAACTCACCTTTCGAGTGGCGCCACCTATGGCGCTTTGTCAGGTGATAGAAATCGATGAGTTTGCACCGACAAGTTTCCACGGCTTCCTCCTCTTCATCTTCACTTGATGACAACAGCCTCTCATTCACCTCCATTCTCAACTCCCGTTTGAATCGGCGACATGGAGAAATGTAGCTCAAGTTGCCAGCACTCAAACTGTTTGCCGAGTTGGTGTCTTCAACGAAGCCGTCATCGTCATCATCTGATTGGAGGGCGTGAAGGTCACAGGGGTCAGTGATCTCTTGTGGCTGGAGAAGGACTATGACTGAGGGGCTGTCAGAACACTGCTGTGAAATGAAGAGAGTCAGTTTTAGGAGGTTATGTTGTGGTGATGTAAAATGGTTAAAGGTAGGTTCTTACGTAGTGCAGTAACTAATCTGTAAAGGATGTGTTCATGCGTGTACTGGTGGCACACACATACATGTGCATGTGCACACAGTCATGCACGCATGAACACACACGCGCGCTCATACACACACACACATGCACATATTCACGCATGCACGTACACACACACACACATGCGAGCTCATGCACACACACACACATGCACACTCACACACATGGATGCACGCACACACGCACGCACACACGCATGCACACACACACACACACACACACACTGAAGCCAAAATACTCAGAACGAAAGTGCAAGCTATGAAACAATAACAGTTTTCAAACTTGACTGAGGGTCCAATGTACCACAATCACTATGCCAGTGTGCCTAATGAAATCATATATCTATATTCTGACATAGTTTGTGATTCTGTCTGTCTGTCTGTCCATCTGTCTGTTCCATGCTTTAACTTTAAACCCTTTATCTGATTCTACAACCATGACAGTAATGAAATTTGAAGAAAAAACATATAATCCTGATCTATTTATTTGACCTCTCTCTAACTCCTCTGCAGTGTCTGATTCCATCCACCCCATCACTTGCCATAGAACTATCCCTCTTCTCCCATGTATAGCCTCTTAAGATTTCTTGGCTAATGCATTTTTGGTAGAGAATTATGAAACCAATTTTAAAAACATTCCTCCCTTCAACTGATTGACCGATTCCATACTTAATATAATATTCGTTTGAATAGATGTCTTTCATATATTTATCTGGCAATCTCTCTGTCGTATACGCAGGCAGTAATCATATTTGTAATTGCACCCTTTGTGCTTATTCAGACAAGTGTATGTTGGTATCTATCTAGATAAGCAACCAGGAAGTTTAATTTAAGTGTTTTCCACTGACCAATGGCCTTAATTTGTCTAAGTTCATGACCTTCACCCACAAAGCAGCTAATATCATTATAACATTTCTATCATTTGAATATTATAGTTATTACTATTTCCTCAAATAAACTATGGTGGAATTACACACTTATCTTGCCCAAGAATTAATTTGAATAATTCTCCAAACTGGAATCTTCACATAAATTCCATGGCTAATTATGTACATGTTTATGTGTTGATGCAAAAGGCGATATTCTTAATCATTTAAACAAATGTACATACTTTTTTATTAAACTGACTGCGGATATTATTTAAACTATTCAGATATATATATTTCATCATGAAAGAACCAGATCCATGATAGACAAGACCAATTTAAGAAGCAGCTTTAATAAAATAAATTCTTGACACAAACTTACGTCAGAGCTGCTCTCTGCTGATTCACCAAACAACTCATCAAACGGCAGTGGTTCGATAGCTGATGTTTCGAATCCACAAGCTGTGGCCATTGCTACAACAAAGAACAAGAAGAATCTTCATCATATTTTAACTTGATCAAACTCACAGCCAGTTCCTCGAGTCTCAAACAGTGCAGTATTTGGGGGGCCTTGAACATTTGGTGCAGTTGGAGGTTTTCATTGAAAATTGTTGGTGGTTTTTAGAGAGCCTCAAGGGAGGTTTTGAGTGAGCCTCAAGATGGTGCTGTTGGAGGTTTTCAGAGAGCCTCAAGGGACGTGCTGTTGGAGGTTTTCAGTGAACCTCAAGGTGGTGCTGTTGGAGGTTTTCAGAGAGCCTCAATGAAGGTGCCATTGGAGGTTTTCAGTGAGCCTCAAGGGGTACTGTTGGAGGGTGTCAATGAGCCACAAGGGGTACTGTTGGAGGTTTTCAGTGAGCATCAAGGGGGTGCTGTTGGAGTTTTCAGTGAGCATCAAGGGGGTGCTGTTGGAGTTTTCAGTGAGCATCAAGGGGGTGCTGTTGGAGGTTTTCAGTGAGCATTAAGGGGGTACTATTGGGGGTTTTCACTGAGCATCAAGGGGGTGCTGTTGGAGGTTTTCAGTGAGCCCCAAGGGGGTGCAGTAGGATATTTAAAAATTCACCTCCCAAAAATCAATCATGCTATGGGCTTGATACCCCCGGCATGAAGCACTACCACAGTTGGAGAGGACATGTGTCACATGGCCTGATGGGGTAGGTTAATGGTTGCTCCCCCACGACCAAGGGTAGGGATTTGAACCCACACATTTGGTTCATAATCATCGAGTACAACTTGCTTATTCTGGTAAATATGTGATAATTTTTAAAATACAACCCACAGATTGGGGCACTAAAAACTGAAAGTTCCTTCAATCTGATAACAACAGAAAAAAACATTGACCCTGAGGGTAAATCTCTGATCTTACAGGAACTTCCTCAAAGCTAGCCAATGACTAGGCATACTGTGTACAATTGCAGGAACAACTGGATATGAATGTAAATAAATAAGCCCTGGTGGAACTTACAGAGAACCCACTGCATATCATTTCCATGTCAACCGAAGTCTTACAACCACACACCGATATCCCACATTGCACGGCCCAGAATACATACACCAGTTTTACAAGTTTAAATGTCTGTGTTTTTTCTCCCTTATATCTCTGCCATCATGCCAAAGCCTTCCATCGTTGGCTTCTGATGGTAAACAGATAGCTTTCAATGAAACCCGGTCATACTCAGAGCTTTGCTGGTGGGCATTGTGAAATATCAACTGAGGCATAACCAACGGAAAGATTGTGGCAGGAGATAATATCAAGGCTTAAGGTGAAATAGTTTAGTCATCGCGAGAATATACCCCTCAAGGGCATGATTGAATCACCCAATGGAAGTTCAAAAATTTGGCTGGAAGTGTGGTGAAAAAGGTTGATGCTTTCCCAATATTATTAGGTTGCAATATTATTTATCATAAGTAAGTATTATAATAAATTATAAATGCCTGAAATATATATACATAATTGTCATGTCATAATGTCAGCCAGTTTATATTGGATACACACCGAGTATATAATCAACTCGGTTTGTCTGTACATTTTATCTACAGAATACCAATTCTCCATAGAAGATAAGTTAATGAAACTATGACATGAGTTTATAACTTCAATAATTTCACAAATGTTTTGCTATATTAGCATTGGGCATTAAATTAGAGCAGTTTTATGTATAATTTTAATGTCATGAAAATGGCTTTTTCTAAGAGATAGTCCAGGAAGTAGGTATGCTATGTTGGGTATATTATTATGTATGTATATTAATATGCTAACTTTGAATCACTGCAAGGACATCACCACTATGACACTTAACCTTTTTCTAATTTCATTCTCTTACTTAGGCCATTGTCCTCTGATCTACCAACTGGAAATATATTTCAGAAAACACAATGATAGTTAGTTAGTGTTTTGTTTTCAGGGGACAAATTGAATGGCGAGATTTTCTCTGCTGGATTCAAGGTTTTTTTTTGTGTGCAGTCAGATCCTTGAAAAGTCTTCAAGCAATGTTATCTATATAAAATGTTGACCCAGGTTCAATAAGGAACATAACAAAACATGAACACAACATAACTAATGGCTGCTGGAGAGTACCATGGCCTACTTTAGCATCTGATTTTTTTCTGTTAGTCAGTATATGAGTCATTATACTTTTAGACCATCAATTGGGCTTTGGAACAAAGTAAAACGAAAGTTATACTTGAATAACACCAAAAGTTGGATAACACATGTCACATATATGCAGATGGCTGTACAGGAAATGGTTATGCTGAATATGTAAAACTCCTACCAAAATTAACACTAAAAAAATTGACTATGCTACATGCTGGAGCAAAGCAACTCAATACCGTTACCATGCCTACGAAAAGAAGTGTTGCATAAAGTGCATTAAATAACATAACTATTTTGACTGCTTTCTATTGTGAGCACCAATGCTTATATTAGTCTAAATAATAAAACACTTTTATTTCTTTGTATGTAACTGAGACATATTTTAGGGGGAATTTTCAAAATTGTTCCCTACCGTGGTAACGGTGTTGATAGTAACGATGTTGATAAATTAATGGTTTTCTGGGTATTACGTGAAATATTGTGCTTTATTACTGCCAGACAGACAGACGGATGGACAGACAGAGAGAGACACATAGAGACAGACAGACACAGACAGACAGACAGACAGGACATACAAGGATGGACAGATGGACGGACGGACAAACTGACACACTCACAGACATGAAATCTGACACACAGCATCAGAAATTGTTATATTGTTGAGAAAGGACTAACAACAATTTTTTTAATAAAAAAATTACATTCTCATATCTAGCACTTTACTGATGACCTGTAGTATCAGTAATCGTTTAACTGTGAGTACTGGTAGTCGGCAATGTTTTCTTGAATGGCACTTAGAAAAGATACACATCTACCATTATTTAAATGTTTGTACTTTTTATGTGTGAAAAAAGGTTGGTGCAGGAACGTCTTTTAAAGACGGCAAATGTTTAGAAGGTCATCTTTACAGCAGAACAATAGGTGTCGTGGCTGCAGATATTTTTCTCATCGACTCAGTAACCAGTAATAATGTATGAATCAAAATTGTGCTCCTGTTGCAAAAAGCCTATTTTTGTTACTGGTTTCAATGTCCCAGAATGATTCAAATACAGCCATGATTCACAAGGGATGACTAACAGTTATTAACTTAGTGATGTCATCCGTTAAATATAGTTGCACATCTATATGTTGTATGGAGAAACAGGAAATCATATTACTAATAACACAGAATAAAACTTAACTAATACTGTGCACCTTCTCAAAAGTAGACAAACAAAATTTACGTGCGGCTATTTGTCCACCATTTAAACAGTTTTGTTCTTAAGTTAATAATAAATATGTTGAAGGTGTACTGCCCACCAAATTGCTTTTAATACACCTGAAAAGCTGTTCACAATTTTACATTTTTTCAGCGAAACATATACAAACCTTTCAATTAGTAAACACAGCTGATGCATAGAGAGAGACAATGGAAACCACATCATTCTAGATTCTGCATGGTTTCCACGATAAAAACCATAAGTGGGTCAAATTGCAAATCATTCAGCGAACGTCCTGCTAACAACCACTACCCCTGAGAATGGAAAGACAAGTCCCCTTTAAAAATTAAACCTTTGTCATAAAGACAACGAGATCTGTTGTGGTGAAAAAAAACATAACCAATGTGAAAACCCTTGACCGTGTAAAAATTTGTTATTTTTACTCTGTTTTGGCCTGACTTATTACGTGATAACAAGGACACATTTTACCAGTTGTTACAACTGTTCTATACAGGCCAATTACATAGATCTTTCTGTGCCAATTAACGTAGAGGTGTACATGTGTAAACATAAAATATTAATGCAATGAATCAATTATCCATACCCAAAGGAATGTTTGATGGGACATTATCACAAATCTATCTAACCAAATTGAGTCCAGATGATGACAATGCCGAATTAAATAATTTCTTTCAATATTTTCCAACCATGATTACTAAGGTTATGTAAATAATAAATGAATTAATAATAATTATTCACAGATACAATTTTTTTTTTAAACAAAAGTGAAAGTGATTTGTGTCATGATGTGCAGTAACGATTCAGCAGAATGTCGATTATCAGTAGAACTGACCTAAATAAAACAATGCTATTATGATTACATGTATCATCATAAAATGAAACCATATGAATACGAGTCATTTCACAGATGATAGCAACAAACAGACTGTTACACATATGCCTTGAAACTAGTTTGGACATGGGGTTTATTAATTATTACAATATCACCATGTAGTTGTATTAACAACATTTAGATCACAGGTCTAGAGTCGTACTTGTAGACAAGGTTTTACAATTGCGTGCACATGAACAAGCATGCCTGATATACATTGTGTGTAAACAGAAGAGACACAAATGTTGCATAATGGTGCCTCTTTAGTTATAATAATGACTACGTCTTCTATTATAGTGCCAGTATCTGTCTCACAAGACATTCATAGTGCATACTCCATTAATTATAAGAGCAAGTTTTTGTGACATAGCAAATGTAATGTGTGTGTGGGTTTATGTAAGTTGCAACCAATGACTCCATGAGACCATGACAAGGTTTTTCCACTTCTGAATGTGGGGTCTTTTATCATCCCTGGCGCAGACACCAGACAGCAGAGTCAATGTCTATTAGGGGTCAGGACACTGTTGAACTTCCTGCTTGGTTACAGACGAAAAAAGTGCAATTTATTTTTGAGAAATGATTTTTTTTACCAAATTCACCTGCTCTGACATAAGTGCATTTGAGTAGTCAGATAAGTATTGTTGACAAGGTCATTCTGTCCCAGCCAATGTGCATAAATGGAGGAAATCAGGAATTTTACTCTCGCAAATGAACAGAAACAGGATGTTCGAAATAGGGCACATTTTATCTGACTATTTTTTCAATGGAAACTCGTGTTACATAACATAAAGCATAGTTATTATAACATCTTGACAACCCAAATGTATTATGCATTATTACCACATAATCTGACTACCGGGGTAGATGTAAAATTATGTAGCTTACTATTTTTAGTTTATTATATATAATTATAACAGTTACAATGAAAACCTCTCTATTTGTCTGCCTGACACTGTCTGGAGTATCGTGCAAGTAATTGATAATAATAAGCAATAATTACATAGTTCAGGTCAAGTTCTAACTCGGTGTCTGTTGTTACAATTGCAGCTATTCATCCATAAGCACCTTTGGGTCAGGCAGGACATGTGTTCAGGACCTGTGGTCATATTCACACAAACAGATGTCAATATTAATCTATTATTCACTGACATTTAGAAACAGTTATGGTAATAAAAATCTAGTCAGATCTCTTAAAGTAGGCCTATACTGCATTTGACTGAGTAAACAAGTCCATAATGTACTTTTTATTAAGAAGTTAAAGTTCACTGGCAATGGAACCCACAAGCGTGTGCACTCGATTCAATGCTCCCTTCGGTTACTCTTTCCATATTTCTCCAACAGATAGAAATGCTTATCACGTACACGTAAAGGTAAGTTCTTAAATAGCGCAGTATTAGGACTGTTCAAAGCACTTTACACTTTACTCCCAGGCAGACCTGTTCATTTGAACACCATCTCGACTTCTCTGTGAAACATTCGGCTATGTTGCAATTAATGCACAAAGATTATTCATTCACAAATGTCTACCACTGTCTATAGTCAGGTACTCATTCACACAGCTGAGTGAACTGGAGCAATGCAGAGTGAATGAACTTTCCCAAGGTCTGAAACAGCAGGTAGTGGATCTAGACCCAAAATATCCCGATTGAGTCTGCTGTTTTAGGCACTGTGCTGCCATGCCTCACATAAGTATACATAGGTAAATAACTCTAATTAACTTTGTATTCTTTGAAACACATCACAAATTGGCAGCTCAGGAGGCCGTTCAAGGGTCCCAGCAATTGAACACAATGATCTTGACACTTGGGAGGAGATACCGCTACAATGCCCCCAAAGTTAGCGTATTAAACTATTAATATACAGTTTTAAATTAGCAACTAATAGCATTCATTCGTTTCTCCCTCTTTCCGTTGTTTTAGCAAGCCAAAACTTCCATTCTCCAGAGGCACATCAGATGCAAGGAGGAGGAAAACGTGAACATACCTATACGCCTATTCTAGCTCGATTACAGTTAGGCCGTTGACCCTGGTAAACTGTTCGCCTTGCAAGTTATTTTCTTTGTCTGCTTATATCAGCTCTGGCTGCTGTGTTGCAGACTCGGTCACGCTTGGACACACATGACTGCCTCTGTGCTGCAGCCGACTCGAACTCGACAAAGACGTTGGAAGCCTTTGGTGTTCAGAAAATATAAACCGATGCAATCTTCACATTTTTTATTAATGGCTCACTTTTCACAAATGAACCGCACAGAACCACGACAGTCTTGAGAGCCAACCATGAAACACCACACAAGAATAACGCTTACTTTGTGTCTGACAACAATTTAGACAAGATATATACTTCGCTTTATGATTAGCCTTCGTAACACAGCCACCTCGTAATTAAGATCACCCTAGGATTATTATTTCTCTCCGTAGTATCTATGTAGCAGTGAAGTATAGGAGATTAGTCCTGCCAATGTGGTCACCTTGCTATTAGGGTCACCTTGGCCAAGTTACTTGGGTGACCTTAATAGGGTGGTTCCACTGCACGTCCTATTACTACATTCTTTTTTTGTTCTTTCTTCTGTATGAATGTAAATGGTAATGAACCCCAGTCATATCCCAAACTTGGGAATTGTGAAGATAGTCCCAGAACTGCATGCCCATATGCACAAACACGCACGCACACATGCACACACATGCATGAACCAGAGCTGGTAGAAGTACATTTATTTTGTACTTGAGTAAAGTACAAGTAACTAGAAAAAAGCTACTCAAGTAAAAGTACTTTTTTAATGTACTTGAAGTACAAGTAAAACATAAACAACTGTACTTGAAGTAAACACACAAGTACCTGTCTAAGTAAATGAATGACATTTTATTTTGAAACTTGCATGCCACTTGGAAATGTGCTGACTAACAGTAACAAACTAGACTATCAAAAAATATCTATATATAAATCTGTGCTGGGGGCAAACCGTTCTGGGTTCTGGCACAGATCATTTGTCGGAAACATTTAGAAGTTCCAAAATGTTAACACATTAATTATGGATACTTCATTACATTAAGAAAAGTACACCATAATTGTACTTTATTACAAGTAAAAATTATTATAAAAAATGTAATTTATTCCTCAAGAAAAGTAAACTTTTCTACTTATGTAAAGTAACTAAGTAAAAGTGCTTCTTTACATTCCGGCTCTGGCATGAAGACACTAATGTGGTGAATTACTTAGTGCAATTTGTTGTGAATTATCCTCTGCTCGTGGGTATATATGGGGGTAAATGCCATGCCGATACAACAGCTTTAATGGCCAAGACAATAATGGGTTAAACAATATAAGGGGCTATAACTTAACACCTTCGCAAGGGTGGGGACTGGGAATGTAAGGTAAAAAGCAGGAACAGAACTGAAACACACATTAAAGAATATAGTTGTATAAAGACTGTGTGTGGGTCACTAAACAATGTCTTCTCTAAAATCTTCCCCTAATTTTGTTTCAAGTTAAACACCCAATAACAGAAACTGCATTAGAACAGTGTCTTAAGTCTGGGCAGTTTCTGAAGTCACTAGGTGCTATCCCAGAACGGAGCGATTGATTGATGAGACAAATTTAAAGAAACAGAACAGAGTGATGCACTGGATTACTCCGGGCTGCTCCAGGCCTTGTGCCATGTCTTACAGATGGAGCAACTTGAGCGACACGAAGTGTTTTTTGTTCTTGAGGTCTCAACCCAACTCTGCAGAAAATAGAATGGCAATTTTTTCGATGCAGAGACAGACGGAAATGACAAATGCAATACACCCAGGTAGTCAGGACTGACTGTGGCGACTCTTGCATGACCATTTAGTCAACAACAGCCTGGGTGAAATATTCATGACATGCTTGACTGATTTTAACCCATTTAGCTCAAGGGCTGTGTTTTGGTGTGGTCTTCTGGTGCAAATTGGTCTTTTTATTGGACCCGAAGGATGTACCTACTACTTAGTATACCACTGCAAGCATAAATGGAGAACCTTTTAGCCTAACATGTTGTATAATTAATGTTCTATAGAAAATAGAGGAAATTAAAATGACCTTTAAATAATATCACAATGTTCATTCCATTAGTCAACGTACCTGTAGCATTTCTCCTCATTTTGGATTGATTCTTCTATAAAACAAACACTACCAATACTGATAGCTGAGTGGTAGAATTGTTACAATAATCTAATCAGTGAGAGAAAGTAAACAAATTATAAAAGCTTGCATATTCAAATATGCAAGCTTACTTGCAGTGGCGCATATATACACTGGATTGACACATAAGCTGCACACATGAAAACAGAAATGAATCCCTTTTAAATGCAGACATTAAGTAGTCTCACAAAGGTTCACTGTGTGCATTGATTTCTGTCCTTTGTAAAGAGTTGAAGGGTTCCCCACCCTCAGGTTTTGATATCAGCCACAGCCTACAACAAAGAGATAAGATACAATCAGAGTGGTGGCATTTTGTTGCTACAGTGGATTCACGCCTCCTTGGTCTCCAATAAGACAACTACTAGCTCCTGTACTGCTCTTCCTCCTGGTTCCCTTGTACAGGGGTGAGGTCTAGCTACTGTAGTGTTCTTCCTCCTGGTTCCCTTGTACAGGGGTGAGGTCTGGCTCCTGTACTGTTCTTCCTCCTGGTTCCCTTGTACAGGGGTGAGGTCTAGTTCCTGTAATGTTCTTCCTCCTGGTTTGCTTGTACAGGAGTGAGGTCTGGCTCCTGTAGTGTTCTTCCTCCTGGTTCCCTTGTACAGGGGTAAGGTCTAGCTCCTGTACTGTTCTTCCTCCTAGTTCCCTTGTTCAGGGGTGAGGTCTAGCTCATGTACTGTTCTTCCTCCTGGTTCCCTTGTACAAGGGTGAGGTCTAGCTCCTGTACTGTTCTTCCTCCTGGTTCCCTTGTACAGGGTTGAGGTCTAGCTCCTGTACTGTTCTTCCTCCTGGTTCCCTTGTACAGGGATGAGGTATAGCTCCTGTACTGTTCTTCCTCCTGGTTCCCTTGTACAGGGTTGAGGTCTAGTTCCTGTAGTGTTCTTCCTCCTGGTTTCCTTGTAGAGGAATGAGGTCTGGCTCCTGTACTGTTCTTCCTCCTGGTTCCCTTGTACAGGGGTGAGGTCTAGTTCCTGTACTGTTCTTCCTCCTGGTTCCCTTGTACAGGAGTGATGTCTGGCTCCTGTACTGTTCTTCCTCCTGGTTCCCTTGTACAGGGGTGAGGTCTAGCTACTGTAGTGTTCTTCCTCCTGGTTCCCTTGTACAGGGGTGAGGTCTGGCTCCTGTACTGTTCTTCCTCCTGGTTCCCTTGTACAGGGGTGAGGTCTAGTTCCTGTACTGTTCTTCCTCCTGGTACCCTTGTACAGGAGTGAGGTCTGGCTCCTGTAGTGTTCTTCCTCCTGGTTCCCTTGTACAGGGGTGAGGTCTAGCTCCTGTAGTGTTCTTCCTCCTGGTTCCCTTGTACAGGGGTGAGGTCTAGCTCCTGTAGTGTTCTTCCTCCTCGTTCCCTTGTACAGGGGTGAGGTCTAGTTCCTGTACTGTTCTTCCTCCTGGTTCCCTTGTACAGGGGTGAGGTCTGGCTCCTGTAGTGTTCTTCCTCCTGGTTCCCTTGTACAGGGGTGAGGTCTAGCTCCTGTACTGTTCATCCTCCTGGTTCCCTTGTACAGAGGTGAGGTCTAGTTCCTGTACTGTTCTTCCTCCTGGTTCCCTTATACAGTGGTGAGGTCTGGCTCCTGTACTGTTCTTCCTCCTGGTTCCCTTGTACAGGGGTGAGGTCTGGCTCCTGTAGTGTTCTTCCTCTTGGTTCCCTTATACAAGGGTGAGGTCTAGCTACTGTAGTGTTCTTCCTCCTGGTTCCCTTGTACAGGGGTGAGGTCTGGCTCCTGTACTGTTCTTCCTCCTGGTTCCCTTGTACAGGGGTGAGGTCTAGCTCCTGTACTGTTCTTCCTCCTGGTTCCCTTGTACGGGGGTGAGGTCTGGCTCCTGTAGTGTTCTTCCTCCTGGTTCCCTTGTACAGGGGTGAGGTCTAGCTCCTGTACTGTTCTTCCTCCTGGTTCCCTTGTACAGGGGTGAGGTCTAGCTACTGTAGTGTTCTTCCTCCTGGTTCCCTTGTACAGGGGTGAGGTCTAGCTCCTGTACTGTTCTTCCTCCTGGTTCCCTTGTACAGGGGTGAGGTCTAGTTCCTGTAATGTTCTTCCTCCTTGTTTGCTTGTACAGGAGTGAGGTCTGGCTCCTGTAGTGTTCTTCCTCCTGGTTCCCTTGTGCAGGGGTAAGGTCTAGCTCCTGTACTGTTCTTCCTCCTGGTTCCCTTGTACGGGGGTGAGGTCTGGTCCTGTAGTGTTCTTCCTCCTGGTTCCCTTGTACAGGGGTGAGGTCTAGCTCCTGTACTGTTCTTCCTCCTGGTTCCCTTGTACAGGGGTGAGGTCTGGCTCCTGTAGTGTTCTTCCTCCTGGTTCCCTTGTACAGGGGTGACGTCTAGCTACTGTAGTGTTCTTCCTCCTGGTTCCCTTGTACAGGGGTGAGGTCTGGCTCCTGTACTGTTTTTCCTCCTGGTTCCCTTGTACAGGGGTGAGGTCTGGCTCCTGTAGTGTTCTTCCTCCTGGTTCCCTTGTACAGGGGTGAGGTCTAGCTACTGTAGTGTTCTTCCTCCTGGTTCCCTTGTACAGGGGTGAGGTCTGGCTCCTGTACTGTTCTTCCTCCTGGTTCCCTTGTACAGGGGTGAGGTCTAGCTCCTGTACTGTTCTTCCTCCTGGTTCCCTTGTACAGGGGTGAGGTCTAGCTACTGTAGTGTTCTTCCTCCTGGTTCCCTTGTACAGGGGTGAGGTCTAGCTCCTGTACTGTTCTTCCTCCTGGTTTCCTTGTACAGGGGTGAGGTCTGGCTCCTGTACTGTTCTTCCTCCTGGTTCCCTTGTACAGGGGTGAGGTCTGGCTCCTGTACTGTTCTTCCTCCTGGTTCCCTTGTACAGGGGTGAGGTCTAGTTCCTGTACTGTTCTTCTTCCTGGTTCCCTTGTACAGGGGTGAGGTCTGGCTCCTGTATTGTTCTTCCTCCTGGTTCCCTTGTACAGGGGTGAGGTCTAGCTACTGTAGTGTTCTTCCTCCTGGTTCCCTTGTACAGAGGTGAGGTCTGGCTCCTGTACTGTTCTTCCTCCTGGTTCCCTTGTACAGGGGTGAGGTCTGGCTCCTGTACTGTTCTTCCTCCTGGTTCCCTTGTACAGGGGTGAGGTCTAGCTCCTGTACTGTTCTTCCTCCTGGTTCCCTTGTACAGGGGTGAGGTCTAGCTACTGTAGTGTTCTTCCTCCTGGTTCCCTTGTACAGGGGTGAGGTCTAGCTCCTGTACTGTTCTTCCTCCTGGTTCCCTTGTACAGGGGTGAGGTCTAGCTCCTGTACTGTTCTTCCTCCTGGTTCCCTTGTACAGGGGTGAGGTCTAGCTACTGTAGTGTTCTTCTTCCTGGTTCCCTTGTACAGGGGTGAGGTCTAGCTACTGTACTGTTCTTCCTCCTGGTTCCCTTGTACAGGGGTGAGGTCTGGCTCCTGCTGTTGTTGTCCTCCACATCTTCCTATCAGCCTCCCCTCCCTCCACGTTTCATCTTTTCAGATTTTCTCAAATCTCTCTTCATGCAGTGTGTGTGTGTGTGCGAGCGTGTGTGCATGTTGTGTGTGCATGCATGTGCAAGTACATTATTCTGTGTGTGTGTGTGTGTGTGTGTGTGTGTGTGTGTGTGTGTGTGTGTGTGTGTGTGTGTGTGTGCGTGCATGCGTGCATGTGTGGGTATTCATATGTGTGTGTGTGTGTGTGTGTGTGTGTGTGTGTGTGTGTGTGTGTGTGTGTGTGTGTGTGTGTGTGTGTGTGTGTGTGTGTGTGTGTGTGTGTGTGTGTGTGTGTGTGTGTGTGTGTGTGTGTATTTGTATGTATGTGCATGTGTGTGCACAAGGGTATATGTGTGTGTATGTGTGTATGTGTGTATGTTTATGTATGTGTGTGTGTGTGTGTGTGTGTGTGTGTGTGTGTGTGTGTGTGTGTGTGTGTGTGTGTGTGTGTGTGTGTGTGTGTGTGTGTGTGTGTGTGTGTGTGTGTGTGTGTGTGCATGCATGTGTGTGGTATACAAGCATGCAATTGTGTGTTCTACATGCATGAACGCATATGCTTGCACGAATATCCACCTATACACTATCAGTTATCTAACATCTGTAACCAAACGATACCATTACGATCAACTGTTTAGAAGAAAAACATCACCAATTTCTTAACAATCTTGTTACGTCCCTTTGACTGTCTGCCTTTGATAACAGCACACTGAGCTAGTGATCTACCAACTCTGGCCTGGATCAGTAAGCCTTGTAGGCATGTGTAGCCGTACATAATCAAACCAGTCTGTCCTTACAGACATTTCATAATGATGGTGTGGCCAGGTGTGACCAGGTGTGTTTAACTACTACTGACCCTCAGGTGTGATGGCTGTCATGACGTTCTGTCATGATGTTTCATCATGACTTTCTGTTGTGACGTTCTGTCAGTCTCATAACTGTCACAAGCGTCGTTATCAATAGGCATGTCAAAAACTGTCTCAGCCACACAGTGAAGTATCGATAAATGTTTTAAATTCCTTCAAATTCAATTGATTTTGACCATCGCAAACCACATTGACTGATGTTGAAATTTGTAGCATGAAACATCTTACAAGTACAGAAATAACTCCTATCGTAACAAACGCATTACATTTAATTAAATGTAATAAACCATATCCTTTAAACAATTCATAAGACTGACGTTCTCCAACACTGTGTCCATATTTATATATAGGTTACATAATGCTTTAATTATGGAATAAAAGGGCTAATTTTTATCAACTTCTCTCATTGGTGTTGGAATGTGGTGAATATTCATGGGGTGGCTGTTGCTCACCAAAAACCTCAAATTGTACCCCCTTGAGGCTCTCCAAAATCTTTCAACTGCACTCCGTCAAGGCTCTAAAAATCCTCCAATTGCACCCACTTGAGGATTTCCAAAAACCTCCAATCGCACCCTCTTGCGACTCTTCATAATCCTCCAATTTCACCTCTTATAGCTCACCAATTACTCAAACTGCAATCACACTGAAACTCACAAAACGTAAAGTGCACACCCTTCCCTAAATATTGGGTGGGTTTAACCTCTCACCTCAAACAACACCTTTATCTTTGACCAATGTAATCATCGGATGGCATAGGAAGGTCAGTGGGTCCAGACAGGGAGAGGCCAGCTATCAAAGACAGCCAAGTTGGTGAAACACGGAAGATGCAGGAAAGGGGTCAGATCGCAATTAAGATGGGAAGGCATCATTAAGTATCACAGAGGACATTATTTCCATGAGACACTGGCAAAAGTTTCCCTGTGGCACTTCCTGGTGTTAACAGCTTTCCGTATACATGGTCACTATTAAATAACAAAATCAATTATAGGCATATATGATCTCAAAAGAATGTTATTGTTAGTGAAGTGGTCCCCTGATCTAGGCTTCCAGAATGTGTCATTATTTCTTTCGAGAAAAAAACTTGCTCCAACCGGGGTGACACAGTTTACCCATTCACTGCTATCCAGGCCAGTTATCCAGTTGTGACTGAGTTTTTACAATAGGCTCAGGCATTTGGCTAATCAGTGGCAGTTTACTGATAACATCATCGCTGACTACAACAACACGATCTGGTTTAATCATCATTGCAAACGTTGACAACATTCCCCGGTATACTCAAACAAATCTGGCCGGCTCAATGTAACATTCCACATTTGGACAACTAAAATGTTGATGAATAAATAAATGACAATTAAACAATGAATATTTAAATCAAAAAAATTCCATTAAAGTAGGCTTTAAAAAGTAAAGGTAAAAATAAAAGTAACTATAATATAACACTATTCACACTATTGCAAGTTACCTGATCTAAAAATCGCAATCAATTATTTAGATGATTTTTAACAAACCAACTTATTTATAAAACTGACTGCACATACACTGTGTTACTTAAACTAATGATGCACTAAATATTTCAGTGAACATGATTGGCAATGGTTGGATTCTTAGTGAATTAGGGGGAGTTATCACTGTGAGTTTATAGGAATCCCACTTTCCCTCTATCCCCACCCCCAGGGAAGCATAAAAAACATGTTTTCGTCCAATAAAATACCCCAAATAGAAACACAATACAGTACTATCAGCACACAGGTGAATGACTTGTCTATTATGTAACAAAAAATTACAAACCACATTTTTTGTTTTATTAACCCTTGCCCTCCAAGCAGGGTTACTGTTCTGTTTGCCAACTTGTATACACTTTTTACTAGCTCACATTATTATAACCACATCTCATTCACTGAAATCTCCTAACCACATCTAAGCATATACAAAGGCTCTCATGTGTCATTTCTTGTCATTGTGTCAAGGTAATAACCAATTCAGTTTTGGAGCAGTGGGCTCATTTTGTTTATAAATACCATGTTTCCATTGCTTATTTTTTTATTTTCACATGCAAGCAAGCAAACCTACACCAACTATATTTTAACCAGTAATTGAAAAGGTCCATGTATAGTATTTACTTGCAAAAGAATATAACAACAATTCTGCAATCTCATTTTAATAAATTCATTTCCCAATTTTTTATATATTTATGTATGATTAATTATACACTGTTAATTAGTAAAAAATAATTAGAATGGAAAATAGTTTATTTATCCAAATATATTATGTAGCAATATTGATTTTTCCTAAAGATGAACCACATGTGAAGTATATGTAAACAAATTCTTCCTGCAATCTCATTTTAATAAATCCATTTCCTGTAAACACATAGTTTATTAGACATCATTAACATGACACAGTTAATTAGACATAGAAACTATATAAACTAGAACGGAAAACAGTTTAATGTATTTATATTAATATATCATGTAGCAATATTTATTTCCATAAACGTGAGCTGTATGTAAATACTATGTAGAATTTTGTCCACCAATAAATTCCTCTTCTATACAAAACACAGTTAATTATGAGTGATTAGTAGGTTTTTTTTTAAGATGGCTATTAGAAGTCAGGTGCAGGATCATTATATAACGATAACACTAATGGAGAGTTTTGTTATCTCCATGCAGAGGGCTGACTATCTATCAGATAGATAATGGCTTAGTCACAAAGATGTCATTGTTGAACTACACGACCAACATAGCATGATAACCATGAAACTATACACATCTATCTGTATAAAAAACTACATAAAAAGATAAAACATATTATACAAATTATATAAAGTTATAGCTGAAACGGCAATGAAATAAATTAAAATTAATGTAATTAAAAATTAGAAATAAAAATTATATCTGTATAAATGCAATTATTAATTACATAATGCGTTAAAATAAAGTAAATTAAACCGAACTTCAACAAGAATAAAAACAATTATATAATTCTAAAGGTAAAATTCACCCGTAAAATGTAACATTTCCAGACAGCAATTTAATTTAATTAATATACAGAAAAAATACAATATAAGTGATAGGTAATTTGAAATAAATGGTTGAGAACATCCTCGCAAGCCAAGGCTGTTTGCCATGCAAAACTAGCCCTGGCTGATCCCCTTCGCAAAGTGCGGAAGTTAGCTGCATCAAACTTGTAATTGACTTTGCCAGACGCGACTGCATCACCCGTGAGAACAGTGCAAATACCCACCCCAATTTGAAGATGGATAAACGACCTCTGAGAATCCCAATATATAATGACCCATTCGCCCATTAGCACGAGCAGCTGAGCGGTATTGTGTATTCGAATAATTGCTTCTACTTCCTAAACATTGCATTTAACACGAGCCACGGTTGGTTGAAATTAGTTTTATTATGACCACCTGACCTGCCGACATCCACTGATCTAGCGAGCGATTTCGGCTGAGCTTAAGTTCAGAGTTTCGCAAAGCGATCGGCCAGGGGAAACTGCTGGCTGGCACTGACGTAATCAGCAGCAGCGATCCCTGGCACGCGAGGATGATTGACAACTGTCCGAATACTTTGATGATCCTGTATAACAGGCTTTCAATAAATAATTGCATCTGCGACAGAAGTCTGCGTAATACCCTTTGCATGTCTCGTATTAAGGTCAATGGCAAATCATTTTACTGGGAATATCATCAGTGACGTAGTTAGGGGACTGTACAATGTACCCACTTTGGCAGATTTTTATCTTCCAATATAACCCCTTGCACCCCTGTATGTTAGTATTGACAAATAATGGGTACACGACTAAACGTGGAGAGATCCTAGACCCTCCACTGAATGTTATCACCAAATTGTTGCGGGATAATTATGATTAAACACGTACATTCAGTGCCCTTTGAATCGTTGTTATGATGGTAATTAATAGTCCTTCCCCAGATAAATACCACAAACTACTCACCCTCTCTCAGTGGTTATGCGGGAGTTATTGGACGTATTTCACTGATACTTACTGCTATGAGCAGGTGGACACATACGTGCACAACATCCAAAAAATGTGTAAAGGGGGAGGAGCTGGCTTGGTCCTCCCCACATATCCAGGGGGAACGAATAACAGTGTGTGAAATGTGTGTTAATGCAAATTAATGCTAATAGCCATTTTGAATAGAAAATATCACAAGTTTGATTCATACTGTGTATTGCTGGGGTTTTGTTTGAGACCACCCCTAATGTCTAGATTAAAAAATACAGGGACTACTGTCCTGCAATCTCATTGAATAAATTTCACTCCTACACAAAACACAGTTAATTATGAGTGATCTACAAGCCATTCTGTTGGAACTCACCAATTACCGCAAAATTGGGCCCAAATAATTTTGAAACTTGTGCAGCCACTGAACTTGTTTATGAAACCGACATGATACTAATCATATCATCTGTCAAATTACTAAGTAGTCTACATAAATTCAACTGTCAGATAATAATGTGAGGTTTTTATTTCAGACAATCGAATAGTATATCCATATAAAATAATAGCTAATTAAACAGAGAAAAACAGTACATTAAATTAAAAATATATAAGGCTTTTTGACATATGCAATATGTAATTTTATAGTCTTTCATCAGCATGTCACGCCAACTTCCTCAGTACAGATGACGTATGATGCCATCGCACATGGGAAATAGATCTATGTCAACCATCAACAAATCCGCCCTCACGCAACAACAAAAAGCCACTGCACAGACAGGGAGGGAGCAAAAATATTGGACAAGGGCACCAACAGAAGAATACGGCAAATAAAAGAAGCCACATTGATAAGAAAAACCAAAAACACCAATCAATCAAGACGAGGGGAAGTACGAACTATCTCACATGTACCATGACTTCATGCGTCACGTGTACTAAGGAAATGGTGTGGTGTGCTGATGAAAGACTCTACAAGGTAAAATCATGTACTGGATATGTCAAAAAGAAATTGTTTGCATAAAATTAACTATCCTGAAGAATATTCAGCAACACCTAGCTGAAATTTACAGAATCTACAATTTTGATATACAAAATATACTGTTTATTGCAATATTATGCATAACATGATTCAGTGACTTATCAAGCTATATAGTGCTTTTCTGATGACACATTTTTATGAGTTGACATTTGCCATAACAAATACATGGCTACTACACAGAGGCGGTCGGAATAATATCCCGTAGGAACAAATGCTTGCACGTGGCAGAATGCATGTCTGTACTTCAGGGAGGCCAGGAATGCACAGCTGGCTGGAGGTGGCATGCTCGGTGCACATGAACCAAACACATGTATACTAGCTGTGTGTGTGTGTGTGTGTGTGCGCAAGTGTGTTGGCTGTATACTGTATGTAAACATTCGCCTGTGAATAATGTTGATCTTATAATGGCTACAATGATGCCAGTGAGTCATCATCCCAATTATCACTCATCCCAGTAAAGTAACATAATTATCAAGTTTTTTAAATGAATTTTTAGGCCAAAATACTAACATATTTGACATGAAAATAAGCCAATAATACAGGGGCATGCACGGCCAATGTGCACAACTGCATATATTATACTATTTAACTGAGCTAGCTACCCCGCCCAGTTTGTATCCACGGACTATGGTTAATGATTTATAATTTAAATAGGGTATATCACAATTCGTACAAACACACAACTATTCTTGTCACCAACAAATTATTAACTGACAGTGTTACGAGATGTAGGGACATTTGTTATTTGTATAGAAGCAATCATTCAGGGCCTCGTGATCTAGATAAATGAACCAAATCATTGCCAAATGTCGATATTTACATATCCAAGCAAAAAATCTACAGCCTTCTTAACTTTGACATCTAAACAAGTCCATGAAGTTATGGGTCGATCTGATTCAATACCGAGAATGACAGCAGTGAAGAACGCGTCGTAAACAATGCAGCGAAGGGTAAACAGGCTTACCCTTTCTACTAAGTACTGTACTCAGACCTCACGCAGGGTCTATGTAAGGGGCGTGTCACCCAAACACAGAAATACACATTGCGAAACACCCCCTTCACCTTATTAGGCTTATAACACCAATCCTTCACACGGGAACATATACGTACCGTTCCATCCGTTATAGCATAACACCAAATGACGCATCTTTATAGAAAACTACGCCATCGTGAAACCAACGTAGACCGTAGTACGTATAACGAGACTATTTATACGCGGCTACAACAGACGTCATCGCCTGTGTCACGAACTAACGGAGTCGACAGTCGTGCTACCCAACCACCGCTACCTACTCACCCGAATCGCCAATAAAGTTCACCAGACGCCGCCAGCGAAGCCCAAACGATCCCGGCAAGTGTCGGTGGAGTGAATCCAAGAAACAACGACTGTGTTGACGAAGGTCCGGCCAAGGAGTGACTTCAAATCGAAAGTACCAACAAACAGAATGACGGCGCACTGTTGGGCGTTTTGGTACGCCCCACTGTTAGTGACATGCCCCAGTTCACGTCAGAAGTAACTGTTTTACGGAGCGCCTGTCCAGTTCGCGGGTATCCACTTGTCTGGCGGATTTGATCAACCGGCGTAGTTAACAGTATCGAATGCCTCCGAATTACGCGTCGAACTATGATCGGAATTCCCGCAGCGACTGGAATCAACCAACATACATATACCTACGGCGGGTGCGATCGCGGCCCGAGCTGTTACTTACGGGGAAATCCCCCACTCAATAGAGTTTATGTCACGGCGCGCCGTGATTGGTCGAGCGCGCGAATCCCTGAGCTACGAATAGAAACACTCGTGATTGGCGACGCGACTCGGGGGGTGCTCCGACGGTCAAACTGGGTCACGGTTCGCTCGTTTTTGCTGTGAATGAATGACCCTCACAAGTTGACGGGAAGGGGCGGGGTGGAAAACTTTGTACGTGGTTCAAAAGGGTAACACGTGTATACCCGTTTCCACACGCATATTACAATGCAACCCTACTTATATTTTCAAAATAATTATAATGCAAAAAAGTCTTAATTGAAGGTATATTATAATGTAAATAAATTGCTTTGAACTGACAGACCTAGATACAAAGCAGGAATAAAGACCAGCTAGAGCAACTATTTCTTCACATTATATTTTCCTGTTCAGAGGGTGACCCTAAAGTTGCATTCTGAGATGTCCATCTTTTAAATACAAATGTCCAGTGAATCAACTTGCCCCATACGCTAGCTATGGTATTATTTAACTTTCCTCAACACAATTTAAATTGTTTTTCACACAATACGCAATTTTAAGATGCAAATTAAGGGTGCATAAAACAATAAATTATATCCAAATGTCATACATTTATTGTTCCACAGGTTGGACCTGACAACCAGTAATTTTGCAAAAGCATACTTTATTGAATAACATATAAAATGACAAAATGGTAAATTTGTTATGGTAGTATTAAAAGTATGAATAAAAGTAAATGTTGTATATAGTAGTATTAAAAGCATGATTAAAAGTAAATGTTGTATATAGTAGTATTAAAAGTATGATTAAAAGTAAATGTTGTATATAGTAGTATTAAAAGTATGATTAAAAGTAAATGTTGTATATACATTACAGAAATGGTAGTTTAAATCAGAATGCAACTTTAATAGTGAGCTAGATTCCACTGTATATATGAAAAGCTTCAGGGTAAGACGCAACAGCTGTTTTGACAAAAAATCGGTTATGTGCTTCTTCCTTGGAGCATAAGTAAAAACTTGAACATGAAACAGGGACATCTTTAGAATATAAAATCACAATGACTGATAGCGAGGGCCAAAATTTTGATTGTACATTTAAATTCCGAAATTTTGCCCAGTCAACAAAATCACTCTAATTGGCATTTATCGCATTTTTCCTGAAATGGTATACATTATTTTCTGTATTTTACAAATACATTTTGTTTCTGTGTCGGTGATAACAATAAAAACAACAACACAAAGTAAGTTACAATATTAACAGCTACATAAAATTCTAAAATAGGAACATGCAGAAAATGTAAGAATTCAGAAGTAAAAATTTAGCTATAATACAGGTGTATTGTAACAAAATATAGCTATAATACAGGTGTATTATAACAAAATATAGGTATAATACAGGTTTATTATAACAAAATATAGGAATTCATAAATAACAATTACAGGAACAAAATAGAAGAGTTTTAACAAAATATAGGAATTCAGAAGTAATAAATGTAGGAATAACATAGGAGTATTTTAATGAGATATACACTGTATGACAATAATTCAGGTGGCGCCATCTACTGACTTGATGCAAATTAGCAACTACCAACTGTCAACAATATGCCACAAAATTAGCTGATCTGATTATTACCTACATCTTACAATATGGGCACAGACATAGTTTTCTATACAAAATTTGTGTAGTGATGAATTGCAAGAAATCACAAAACCACCTCAATGATAAGTAAAATACAGGATATTTTGGTAAATAAGGAATTGCAATAAAAACATAGGAAATACCGGTATAACAAATATATAACAATGCCTGGCACACTGTTGGTGATAGGAAAACAGGGAGGTTACACCTGGGCACTTACCTCCATGATCGCAGGAACTATAAAGCTTCAACTTACCAATGGATAGTCTCATCAGTTTGCAATGTCCAAAAACACGTACTACATTTAGTTCCCTCCTCCACCAATATGAGGTATGGAACTTGCAGTTTTACAATCCAAACCTGCTCTTTCCTTAACATTGGTGGCGCCACTGTAGCAAATTATTTCCCCTGTGATACGTGGTGCGAACTTAATATTTAACGTATTTTGTGGCTATACAAACTTTGAGACCTTCCCTAACCTTTTCCCGCTATAGCTCAATCACCCGGTTTGCAAATATTTGATTTCCAATTCCTTGTTTGTGCACCTTACATTAGCATAGAGTTTTTATTTACATAACTCCACAATCAGTGATTTTAATATCGTGGGCGTGGTTCTTGAAACTAATTTGGTAACAGGCATTAATTACAATATGCAATGATGTTGACAACTTGTTTGTGTTTGTATGAGTTTCTCCGACACAGCTTTCTATATTTATTTTCTAATTTTAATTTTGGATTAAAATGAATTTGGTTGTTTATGACCCTTGCTACAAAAGAGTTAATGTACTTTAACATAAACATATTTTTACAGTAAAATTGTGCATGATGTGCTTTGTCTAATTTCTTTACCAAAGTAAAGGATTCTGATGGTAACAGAATTAACTGATCAGGCCAAGACAGAAACCAAATATGTAAACAACACTACAGATACAAAGAAAACCCTCCAAATCTCCAATGTTTACGTTGTTTTTCCTAATTTAGCAAACAGAAGATGAAAAGTCAATAATACAGTTTATTTCCTTGCCAATACATCCAGTTCATCTCTCAATTGTACACATTATTGTACTCGTTTAACAATTTGTTAATAAATTTACCATGTCCAAATATTAGATTTGGCTTTAGACTTTAAACTGACATGTCTGAATAGTAGTTAAAATAGTTTTAATATGACACACACAAAATATTCAGCATACACATTTTGGTAGTGTCAATTTTCGCACATGGAGATTTGACCATATCGTCAAGTGCGTCTTCCGTTTGGTGGTAATACTGTGAGAACGTCAGACTGCGCACACAACATTTGTCACTCATCGTTTGTAGTTTTTCATTTTCTTCAGCAAAGATTTCTTCAGAGCCACCTAAAATCATAACATTCTATCAGAGACAACAGGCCCTCTTGTCTAACATCACATTTTCTTGATTGAAACTTCATCACCTTACAGATTTGGTCTTTATAAGTTGATTTCAACCAACAAACTTGGGGTTCTGTGCAATAAATTATAAGTTATGATTTTTGTATAAGAATGTCACACCAAAATCATAATTTAAAACATTATCATTAGTTTTTTCAAAGTTGCAATCCAAAATTCATAAGTAAAATGACATATAGTTGCTATGCGATATAAAATAAAAACAATTTGAGGTTGATGTATAATTTTTTTTAATTGCAATAATTTATATATAAAAAAATACCCTAAATATTTTTACAAAATTCAATTTTTTTTGATATTTCATCAGAATTATCTTCAGGCTATGACCAATCTTAATTCCTCATCTCTGAAACTTCTGAGCAATGACAATGAAAAGTATGAACATAGCAAAGTAATTTTATAAAAGTATTTTTAACCTCCAGAACATAACCACATTTAATCAGAATAACCACCAAGAAATGCTGTGTCAAATACTATTAAAACATATTGAGGTGAACTTTGATAACTCTAAATATGAAGAGACAAACATTTTTGTAATTATTTACTCAATATTGCAGAGATTACCAGATTACAAAAAAAGTTAGCTATCTGGAGATCTATACTACATCATGCAACAGTAATATATATCAAGGTTTATGTTGTAAACAGAACAGAAATGACAAGACATGCACGCCACATGTAGTATTTAAAATGCGCAAACTCAGTGCACATTGGGAAGATGATGGATTGAATTTAACAAAGTAGGCTGGATGGCAGACACTACATTGAATGTGAATTACACGGTCCAGTGGGGCCAGCCACCAGTCTACTGTTGTTTTCACATGATCCCTACTCTCAGGTCAAGTAAAGACAGTATAATAGCAATAAGGACTAAGGCTAAAATGAGAAACAAAACAACAAACTAATTATGTAATCGGCACATCAAACAATTGAATAGATCCGCATTGATATCCTGTTGCTGGTGTCCAAAGTGCAAGCGATTTTGTTCACTGCAGTTTTTCTCAGTTTACTCAGCTGTACCATACCGCTACCAAGTATTATTTAGCCAACATGTTTTAGGTGACTCTAAATACCCTCTACACAATCAAACATTTTCCCCAACTCTAAATTACCTCTATTTGCCCCTCAGTTTCACCTGACTGTAAGGGAAGGTCGCATAAATTAAAAAGTCTCAAAAACTATATAGCATTAAGTATGATTAGGTTTGATCACCACCAGGTATCGCTGAGAAATAAATCATACCACCTATTGAGTGGAATCTATACTAATGCACAATGACACTAATATAGGTATCAGTACTGGGCAGCTTGATGACTTTTGGCACTGACTGTGGAAGCCATTTTGTTCCCGCAACACATTGATGAGGTGGTTAGACATATGAACCAATGGTAATGTGTGAACCAAAGGTGATGTGTGAACCATTGGTAATGTGTGAACCAATGGTAATGTGTGAACCAATGGTAGTGTGAAAACCAATGGTAGTGTGTAAACCAATGGTAGTGTGCGAACCAATGGTAGTGTGTGAACCAATGGTAATGTGTGAAGTTACGGGTTGTTTAAAATTGTCAACATTTACATATTCATACAGAGCATATGAAAGGGTCAAGCCTGACATACTAATGATAAAACTGTTGCTCACATGTTAATTGTATAACCAGAGTGAGTGTAAATAAATGTTAGTAAACACTATAATGATGGTTATTATTATGTCCTTTGTATGTGCCATATCATAGCATTGTTACACGACTTCCAATCTTGACAAATATAATTTTTTATAAATTTAAGGGAAGATGTCTGAAAATGAGTATGCTCTGTATGAACAGGTAAATATTCACAATTGTGAATGACTCCTTATGAGACCCCTTACGATACGATCCCTTATGACATGACCCTTGATGATAAGGCTGCTTTTGACATGACTCCTTACAATACAACCCCTTACAACATTACCCCTTATGAGACAATCCTTTGAGATGACCCCTTATCACATGACCCCCCCCTCGTGACACCTTTATGACATGACCCCTTATGAGACAACCCCTTACGAGACGATCCCTTATGAGACGACCCCCTAAGCAGCCGTACTAGACGTACCTGTTTCTCCTGGAAGGAGCGCTTTGTCTTTGTCTTCCTGATCTTATGTTTCATCATCATGTAGTTCTTGTGTTTTCTCTTGTCCTTATTCGACGTACTGGCATGTGGGTTCATCTTCCCGTCCTTGCGACCAAACTTCCCTCGGTCCTCCCTTCCTGCCTGTGTAGGGGAAGCATCGTGGGAATGAGGCATTGGGAACTACTGGGGAATGTTTCACTAATACAATTAGCTGGTTAGGAAATCAATCTTTAAACGTAATCAATTCAATTTAAAGAGTTTTTTCAACTTGCAAAAAGTCGCTGCTGTATCATCGTGCACACTATTTCTATTACACCAGCGAAAGCGTCCCGGTGGCGCACCCTGGTGTTGAATTTTTTTTCAGATTGAAGATCACTGTTAAGGAGAGAAACTGAATTAAAAGAACAAAATCTGGCTTATGAGCTGATAAGAATATCAGTGAAATGGGGCTATGTCATCTTTATTGATTGTATATTAGGGGCCATCTGTAAAGTATGTCACACTAACTGTGGACATTTTTGAGATCTCCCACCTCCGTGTCCCGCTTTATAACATTGGCAGGTACACCATCACTAAAAATTGTTTGTCTTGACGAAGACTCTTATTCACAGGTAATTTTTCACAAGATACGTTTGAAACAGGCTGCGGGAAAATCGAAGTGAGAATCTTTAAAGAATTTTCATTAACTGTGGTACAACGATACAGCGTCTACACTCACCATGACTGTTGCAAGACGCGACTCTTTGTCATGTCTACGTTTCTTGTGAATGCGTTCGATGTCACCAAGCAACACGACCTCCTTCCTGAAAGGTCAAACATTGTCAAAGCTTTATGCATTTTGACATCTGTCTGAAAGTGATTTTATAACAGTAATATTTAATATACAAAAACACCTAACCATGCATTAAGTTTAAGCTAAGAGATGCTTAATAAATTATGTGTATGTTTGTAGAAAATATATACAACAACGGGGCAGATGGATATTGACTGAACCAGTTGATGATGTTAACTGGGCAAAGTTTTTACATGATTAAAGTAAAATGCTATCAATCTGCGTTTTCACTACTTTAGATTATCTGGTATGATACTGCTATGTTTAGTAATATGTGAATGCTATAGGGGGTAACAACATATTGTACAATAATATCACTTCAAGAAATCATGTTCCCATAGAAGTCAACATGGCGTTCGATTGAACATGTCTGCCAGGGGTGACGTGTAAAGCGCAGTCCTAAGGACTAGAAATTGCGCTGTTTCCAAAACTTTTCATATGCCACTTGGAACGTGCGCTACATTTTGTTTGCTGCTCATAGACAATGTGATGACATTGTTAGGAGTTTTTGAAATTATTTGAGAATATGGGTGTCCTTACTATTATGTTCATATAAATCAGACATTGAAAAACAGGAATTAAAAAGCCGATTATTCTTTGAATTATTTAAATCAAAGATTTAAATCAAACTATGACTGCGGGACGACATTGCTTGATTCTCACCCTTCTAATTCGTGACTTGACACCTCACTGTGCTTCCGTTTTCCTCTGCCGTCAGCCGAGTTCCTGGTTTGCATCTGCTTAGCGAGTTCCGACATGCGCATGCGTTTGAAGTCCTCCTGTGTAAGGATACGTGAGTGCGAGACTTGCTTTGCCTTCGCAATTCGATCTTCAGCTGTAAGTTGTTTCACGTCCTCATCTTCTGAAACCTATACAATGAAAAAAAGAACATTTATTTGACCCCGTGTACATAATGTATTCTCCTTGGTTGTACACATGTAATATGCACACAAAAACATAGACACACATATAATACATCATGCGTATGCATACTGATAATTTACGAATAATAAGTAAATAAATCATAATTTTTCCAGATGGGGTCAATGACTCCTATTAAGACAACATGTCACTCTCATAGGAGCCACCCCATTTACATTAATAATTACATAATTCTTCTTACCAACAATAATGTCTATCTCATGCGTGTACGTTTTCATGTATGCGAATGTGTACATGTGCATGTACGTGTACATATTCACATACAAAAACATGTTGCCCTAATGTTGCGTTCTAAGTTTACAGAACGCTTAAACAAATATTTCAGACGTGAAAATACGTAAATTTTACGTTTCAATAATCGTACAGGAGTGCACATCCATTTTCTTTGGTTCCTGAGTTCCTGGTTAAAACTATCTCAGGCGATGGGACTGGCAAGTGATTTATGCATCTCACAGATTCACATGAACAAAAGGATAACAGAACTGTGTAAAGTCTGATAATTTAGTTGGACCTTTCGATGTCTTTGTCATCAATGAGTTTTGAATCTAGTGTGACATTGGTAGAACTTATTACAATGATGGATTCAACAGTCAAGGTTGGCCTTGGAGATCGCCGTCACTGTGTCAAACGTTGCTAAAATGGGGGTGTACGCTAACTATGGCATGTACGCTTAACAGAACAAAATCTGTATGGTGAGAGGCAATGTAAAACACTTCACCCTGAGAGGTGATCGCAAGAGTTTGCAAAATTCAAAAATATGTTAACCATTACATGGGGAATGATCAGCACCATGTAACACAGGAGAAATATATTGCTACAGTGGTGCCACCTAGTGAGTGAAATGTGTTAATGCAAATTGACACCAATAGCCATTTTGGATTGTAAAAGTTTCACCCAGTGTATAATGTGGGGGTGATTTGAACCAATGCTAAATGCATAACCTTTTTGGACTTTGTGAACCATCCCTGAAGGTATGCTGAGAGCTGATGTGAAAAACAATCACCCACCAGGTACACTGACAAGACAAATAAAAAAACAAAAAATAACATAATTTCTTAATAATATCCACAAACAAGATAACCAGGACATATGTGTGGTTACATGGCTATGAGAAGGATGTCATTTGTGTGTGCCTAGCACAAAATTAAAGTAAAGAAACCTTACATTTTAATTGTTATCTGAAATCCATTTGATACCAAAACTAATCAAATTGTTCCAGTTCCACACAAGCACCATTGACAGAAGCCTTACTGGAGCACAAACACCATTGACAGAAGCCTTCCTGGAGCACAAGCACCATTGACAGAAGCCATACTGGAGCACAAGCACCATTGACAGAAGCCTTCCTGGAGCACAAGCACCATTGACAGAAGCCTTACTGGAGCACAAGCACCATTGACAGAAGCCTTACTGGAGCACAATCACCATTGACAGAAGCCTTACTGGAGCACAATCACCATTGACAGAAGCCTTACTGGAGCACAAGCACCTTTGACAGAAGCCTTTCTGGAGCACAAGCACCATTGACAGAAGCATTACTGGAGCACAAGCACTATTGACAGAAGCCTTCCTGGAGCACAAGCACCATCGACAGAAGCCTTACTGGAGCACAAGAATCATTGACAGAGGACTTACTGGAGCACAAGCACCATTGACAGAAGCCTTACTGGAGCACAAGCACCATTGACAGAAGCCTTTCTGGAGCACAAGCACCATTGACAGAAGCCTTACTGGAGCACAAGCACCATTGACAGAAGCCTTACTGGAGCACAAGCACCATTGACAGAAGCCTTCCTGGAGCACAAGCACCATTGACAGAAGCCTTACTGGAGCACAAGCACCATTGACAGAAGCCTTACTGGAGCACAAGCACCATTGACAGAAGCCTTTCTGGAGCACAAGCACCATTGACAGAAGCCTTACTGGAGCACAAGCACTATTGACAGAAACCTTCCTGGAGCACAAGCACCATTGACAGAAGCCTTACTGGAGCACAAGCACCATTGACAGAAGCCTTACTGGAGCAAAAGCACCATTTATAGAAGCCTTACTGGAGCACAAGCACCATTGACAGAAGCCTTACTGGAGCACAAGCACCATTGACAGAAGCCTTACTGGAGCACAAGCACAATTGACAAAAGCCTTCCTGGAGCACAAGCACCATTGACAGAAGCCTTATTGTAGCACAAGCACCATTGACAGAAGCCTTACTGGAGCACAAGCACCATTGACAGAAGCCTTCCTGGAGCACAAGCACCATTGACAGAAGCCTTACTGGAGCACAAGCACTATTGACAGAAGCCTTACTGGAGCACAAGCACCATTGACAGAGGCTTTCTGGAGCACAAGCACCATTGACAGAAGCCTTACTGGAGCACAAGCACCATTGACAGAAGCAATACTGGAGCACAAGCACTATTGACAGAAGCCTTTCTGGAGCACAAGCACCATTGACAGAAGCCTTACTGTAACACAAGCACCATTGACAGAAGCCTTACTGGAGCACAAGCACCATTGACAAAGCCTTACTGGAGCACAAGCACCATTGACAGAAGCCTTTCTGGAGCACAAGCACCATTGACAGAAGCCTTACTGGAGCACAAGCACTATTGACAGAAACCTTTCTGGAGCACAAGCACCATTGACAGAAGCCTTACTGGAGCACAAGCACCATTGACAGAAGCATTACTGGAGCACAAGAACCATTGACTGAAACCTTACTAGAGCACAAGCACCATTGACAGAAGCCTTACTGGAGCACAAGCACCATTGACAGAAGCCTTACTGGCACACAAGCTCCATTGACAGAAGCCTTACTGGCACACAAGCACCATTGACAGAAGCCTTACTGGAGCACAAGCACCATTGACAGAAGCCTTTCTGGAGCACAAGCACCATTGACAGAAGCCTTACTGGAGCACAAGCACCATTGACAGAAGCCTTCCTAGAGCACAAGCACCATTGACAGAAGCCTTACTGGAGCACAAGCACCATTGACAGAAGCCTTACTGGAGCACAAGCACCATTGACAGAAGCCTTACTGGAGCACAAGCACCATTGACAGAAGCCTTACTGGAGCACAAGCACTATTGACAGAAACCTTCCTGGAGCACAAGCACCATTGACAGAAGCCTTACTGGAGCACAAGCACCATTGACAGAAGCCTTTCTGGAGCACAAACACCATTTATAGAAGCCTTACTGGAGCACAAGCACCATTGACAGAAGCCTTACTGGAGCACAAGCACCATTTATAGAAGCCTTACTGGAGCACAAACACCATTTATAGAAGCCTTACTGGAGCACAAGCACCATTGACAGAAGCCTTACTGGAGCACAAGCACCATTGACAGAAGCCTTTCTTGAGCACAAGCACCATTTATAGAAGCCTTACTGGAGCACAAGCACCATTGACAGAAGCCTTACTGGAGCACAAGCACCATTGACAGAAGCCTTACTGGAGCACAAGCACCATTGACAGAAACCTTACTGGAGCACAAGCACCATTTATAGAAGCCTTACTGGAGCACAAGCACCATTTATAGAAGCCTTACTGGAGCACAAGCACCATTGACAGAAACCTTCCTGGAGCACAAGCACCATTGACAGAAGCCTTACTGGAGCACAAGCACCATTGACAGAAGCCTTACTGGAGCACAAGCACCATTTATAGAAGCCTTACTGGAGCACAAGCTCCATTGACAGAAGCCTTACTGGAGCACAAGCTCCATTGACAGAAGCCTTACTGGAGCACAAGCACCATTGACAGAAGCCTTACTGGAGCACAAGCACCATTGACAGAAACCTTACTGGAGCACAAGCACCATTGACAGAAGCCTTACTGGAGCACAAGCACCATTGACAGAAACCTTACTGGAGCACAAGCTCCATTGACAGAAGCCTTACTGGAGCACAAGCACCATTGACAGAAGCCTTACTGGAGCACAAGCACCATTGACAGAAGCCTTACTGGAGCACAAGCACCATTGACAGAAACCTTACTGGAGCACAAGCACCATTTATAGAAGCCTTACTGGAGCACAAGCACCATTTATAGAAGCTTTACTGGAGCACAAGCACCATTGACAGAAACCTTCCTGGAGCACAAGCACCATTGACAGAAGCCTTACTGGAGCACAAGCACCATTGACAGAAGCCTTACTGGAGCACAAGCACCATTTATAGAAGCCTTACTGGAGCACAAGCTCCATTGACAGAAGCCTTACTGGAGCACAAGCTCCATTGACAGAAGCCTTACTGGAGCACAAGACAGCTTTTTGGAAGCAAGGGATTAGGTGGAATGGACTGACGCTTGTGAACAAGCAGGAAGTGTACCTCCTCATTTGAAGAGTGACTGACGTCTTCCCACGATCCATCACTGTCATCTTCCACTTCCTCTTCCTCCCACGCATCTGAGAGACAAGGCTCGATATTTAATCACACATCTCCCTCCCACATCAATACAATCACAATCAATGCAATCACAATCAATGCAATCACAATCAATGCAATCACAATCAATGCAATCACAATCAATGCAATCACAATCAATGCAATCACAATCAATGCAATCACAATCAATGCAATCACAATCAATGCAATCACAATCAATGCAATCACAATCAATGCAATCACAATCAATGCAATCACAATCAATGCAATCACAATCAATGCAATCACAATCAATGCAATCACAATCAATGCAATCACAATCAATGCAATCACAATCAATGCAATCACAATCAATGCAATCACAATCAATGCAATCACAATAAATACAATCACAATCAATACAATACAATGACAACCAATACAATGACAAGCAATACAATCACAAGCAATACAATCACAATCACAATCAAAATCAATACAATCACAATCAAAATCAATACAATCAATGCAATCACAATCAATACAATCACAATCAGTGCATGTTGTTGCTGAATATATTCTATAATTGTTAGTAAACAAGTAATGAAAGAGAAAGGAGCTGGCATATCAGTGATAGACTGGTATTAACACCCGCGTTACTGGGAAGATAAAGTGGGCTTTGTATCTCATTAAAAACATAAATTTCTTAACTACTATTAATAATTACGTTGTAATCTTATCTAGGTTTTAGTTAAAATCCACTTGATTTTAGGATAGCTACCGTTTATATCTAGCCTTTTTATTTTTAGGTTTTAACACTTTTAAAATGAGACAAGCTTGATATTAACCCAATACCAAACGGCTCACACACGTACGCACACACGTTATCTTAATTATGCAAAACATCCTGTCTGTAAAAAAAGGCATGTTTTAACAGTTGTACACTGCACCATTATCACCATCCTCACATCATTACTGGAGTATATCATCTGTCCTTGGTGAGCAGATTGAGACAGATTGAGACAGATGTCGATCTGAGGACAATGACACAGTAACCCCTGGTGGGTAAATAGCACACCGATAGCATGTCAGATTATTTACCAATAGACCCTTGATTCACATCCTCTTATTATCATTCGAAGTTAGGGCAATATAATCTACTCTATAGTAATGTAGTTGATGCGTTTGTATCAGTGATTGAGTGTACACATAGATGTGAACTGATGTGAACAAACACTGAATGCGGTGTGGAGACGCCTGTGGTGAAGTGCTTAGATAAGTGAAGACTAGACAAGCACAGCATAAGGACAGTACAGTAACCTCTAAACTGCATGTTTACTTCTACACAAGCAATACGAATGATCAAGATAAGTTTATATAGTTATTGAGTAATGACAATATAATAAGACAAACTGCAGCACTTCACACAAAATACTGCACATCAAATAACTTACTACAACAAAATAATGGCACATATTTAGTAATTAAATTATCACTGTTTTTACTTGTAGATTTCTGTTTTATAAGTCTCTCATAACTCCTTTTGAGTGGTCCTAGTATACAATGCTAGCTTTGTGCGTAATGTATCTATCTGTCTTGTATTTCAATGTACATGGAGTGAGACTAGTAATAAAATACTACTACTACTAGTAGTACTACTACTACTACTAGTGCTACTACTAGTAGTACTATTAGTAGTACTTCTACTACTACTACTACTACTACGTTTACCAATACACAGTACCTTAGGTGTCATTCATGACTGTCAACAGGGACCTATTTGTGCTATGTATATCGGAAGGGGAGACAAGACCAGTGTACTATGTTTGTCGCATGTGAATCGCACGGCACAAATGATTGTAAATCAATGTTTGTACTTTGTAGACATAATAATTATGGTTACTTTTACATATCCTCTGCAGGTACCATGTCAGAACACTTTCAATTTGGACACTTATTGACATATTAAAATATTAATTCAGGGGAGGGAAGAGAATTAGTACTCTCTGTACAAATAGGTAAAGTCAACAATCATGTACGACCCTATACCTAAGGGATCATCTTAGAACGTTGATGTCCAATTTCAGACGAAAGGACTTTCATTTTGGGGGGTTCAGAGGCAGTTTCATGTCTCCTAGGATATCGATATTTACCCTTCAAACCGATACTGTTAATATATTGATATCATCATATCCATGTCAACACGTCTGAAGGGAGGGGGGGGGCTGAGGCCAGATGAAAGTTCTTTTGTCTGATATTGAACATCGGCATTCCGAGATGATCCCTAAGCATTGTACATCTACCTATGTATTAAAAAAAGAAAGTTGTCATGAGCATCAGCAGGAACTTACCCTGATCTTCAGGCTCCTCTGCATCTTCCTTCAACATCTCAGCTCCAGGGAGATAGTCCTTGCTGCTCACCTCCCCGTAGTCCAGTGGACGACACTCCCGCATTGCCTCTGTTGGTTTGCCCTAGTAGCAGAAGTGATAAGAACTTTGTTTCACATCGGTGATTGTCTCACGCGACTTTCACAATCACACTCTCTTACAAGCAGTCATGAAACAAATATACAGTTTAAAGCAACATATATATTTTGTTTAAAAGGACGTAGTCTATTCCAAATTTTTCATGTATTTATTAATATAGTGTTCTGCCCGCCAAATTGTGTTTAGTAAGCCCGTAACAATGGTCATAGTTTGAAGGCACGACCACGGGTGCATGTTCAAATAGTACAAAACATTAAATTTCAAAACACGCTTTATAGGCAATACGGCCGAGTCGGGCTGAGTTAACTGCTATACCCTTTGATGTTCAACAATGCCCACCTTTCAGAACAAGGGCTCGGTATCGTATATGGTTTCCAATTTCCAATAGTAAACATCATAATTTTGTATATTTAAATTCAGTACAATCTGGGCTTGTGTTGGTTACTGCGTAAAATCTGTAGTCGATATTATCATAGGAGACTTACGCGATCTTTCTTGTGAAGCAGCTGTGGATTCCTCTCTCTGTACAGTTGTATGAGAGACTTTGCTGCCATCATTACACCTAGAGACACGCGTACATCATACATAGCATCATTACACCTAGAGACACGCGTACATCACACATAGCATCATTACACCTAGAGACACGCGTACATCACACATAGCATCATTACACATAGAGACACACGTACATCATACATAGCATCATTATACCTAGAGACACGCGTACATCACACATAGCATCATTACACCTAGAGACACGCATACATCACACATAGCATCATTACACCTAGAGACACGCGTACATCACACATAGCATCATTACACCTAGAGACACGCGTACATCACACATAGCATCATTACACCTAGAGACACGCGTACATCACACATAGCATCATTACACCTAGAGACACGCGTACATCACACATAGCATCATTACACCTAGAGACACGCGTACATCACACATAGCATCATTACACCTAGAGACACGCGTACATCACACATAGCATCATTACACCTAGAGACACGCGTACATCACACATAGCATCATTACACCTAGAGACACACGTACATCATACATACCATCATAAAAGTAAATAACGTACAATATTTCAAGCTGTTTTAATCCGCCACTTACACTCACCAATACATAGCGTTGGACTGACGCCATAATACACAGAACATGGTGTTTTATGGCGCCACCGATTTGTTGTTGAAAATACAAACCAATACAGTTGAGTTTCATGTCTTAGATGTTAGTTTAGTACTATGGATCCTCAGCCATGTCGCCAAATGTTTGTGAAAACACAGGTGTCCAATTAAACTAGAACGACCTCTGGTGAATACATTCAAACCAACAAAACTTGCTGCCGTGAAGAGTTCAACAGACACATATCCAACAGCAGTCGATCAAACTGGACTTCCAGTGTTTTGACTCTTTTACAGTGAATGCCAATTATCAGTACCCAAACATACCAAATATAACTACAAGTATTCAAAATGATGTACAGTTGAACTCTTTATTAGTCTGTTTGATTTTTCCATTGATCCAGTTAAATAAAATCTGTAAAGCAGCCACCGTTCTACTCAACAATTCAGTCAGTTACAACAGTCTAAAACGCCAACAACCTCCCTAACCAATGTTCACTTACAAAGAAACATTGTTAGTTGGTTTTATTTAGGTTTTTCGTTATCTGACATTGTTGTTATGCATGTAGATCTGTGTATGCAGTTTTGCCAAACTGCACAACAGTATATCTAACCAACTTCTCTAATTAGACCATCCCTTATATAGTAGCAATAATACTAAGGTACTTTTCTGAACGTAATTCCTTGGAAACCCAGCCCAGACGTGCATCAAAACAAAATGGTAGGTCAATCTCAAAATCAATAAGCAATATTGAAGTCATCAACAGATAGGTGGATATGCCAGGAAGTTAAGGGCATCAAGTTAAGTGTTTAAATGACAATGGAATTGTGTAATATTTTCAACTGATGCAAATAACAAAGAGGACGCAAATTCCAACGAGTCGGTGCAGCAGAGAAAGCCAAAGTTCGATTTTGTGTCTGTTACTTGAGTGGCCATTTTACATTTCTACTATAAATCAACACAAATGTAAATATAAATGCCCTTGAATATAACGTATGCGAGTACTTACTCTTGTCCTTATAAGTCTTGTACTGTACAAGGTCATGGAGAAGGTCAGCAGTTAGCGCCAGTGGACTCCGGTTGCAGATCTCTCGCACAGCGTTCAACCTGCAAACAGTGGTGACACCTAGTGAACACTCTTGGAACTTCAACATTTCTGTGTGCTGAAAAGGTGAACACGGTGATTGGCAATATCCGACTTGCAGAATGGTGATTGTGTCTGGTCATCACCCCCCCTCTCCCCTACCCCCGTACTGACCCTGTGTGTTGGTACTTACCCCACTGCCATTACTTCGCTGGAGTTTCTCTCTGTGATGAAGTTATTTGCAATCGTCATGACAACCGATTCAAGAATCTAAAAAAACAAACATTATAAATGATCGTTCAACAGTTTGAACAACCAAGCAAAAATGAAAAAATTTGTAATTGTAAAATTAAGGAATCATGGGATTCATTTTTTTCTCGGATAGTAGTTAGTTACAAAAAGTGTGACACTTGGTCATGATCCATTTTCTATATCATATGTCTTTATTGAAATGGTATTCCAACTCAACCTTTTCCCATAAATTTCAATTCCTGTTTTGACATTTGGCGCATCAATAATTTAGTTTCTCAAAATAAAATAAAAATTATCACCAGATACATGTTATATTTACAAAATTTCATTCTCAGTAACACAGGAGTAATTGTCTATCCAATTAAAATTGATTTTAACCATTTTATAATAATCATATTAAACGCTTCACATATTTTTATGTAAGCACCAACACAAGTCATGAATAGTGATGAAATAAGGCCAAATGAATGACATTTATTAAAGAGATTAAAGAGAGAGAAATGTGGACTCTACATTCAAAGGCCAGGCCTGTGACTGAGCCCATACTAGTCTCCTGTACCTCTGGATGACAGAGCCCACATTTCGGCACATACAACATTAGCAGTATTGTTATAGATATATAAAACAACAGCATTACTACTGTAATCACAGTAGACCTTATGCACTGTACCGTACTAACCAAGCACACCATTCATTCACACTAACTATAATCCCAACTACCTGCTGAAGAGTTATACTATATCAAGATTTAGCCTAAACCTATAAGTGAGGCCATATATATAATATTCTCATATACGCCCATCGAAAAAATCTAGTTTTAGTATAAAAACAATCCAGTTCATACCATTCATCCAGTACTGAATATAAGGTGACACCAATCTTATTATTCAGATTACGGACCCGCCAATGTTGTTTTTAACAAAACGGAAATAAACAAAACTGCAATTTTGAACTTTTATTTCTGATCGAAATACCGAAGTAAGGATTTTGTATCGATTCATCGAGCATATAACATCATACAGAGCAGTGTATGTTAAACACTGTTTCACTGGTTGTCACACATCTTCAGTCTACAATCCAAAGAATCCGCAAAAGTCCAACTTGTCATTAATTGATCTAAACCATGGCTGAACCAGACGCTGCAGTGTGGTTTTGTATCAAGAAATTGAAATTTGGCACTGCTTCCTGAAAGGAAGTAACAAAATTTTAATTGTCCGACACAATCAACAATGTCATTTCCCGTGTTTGTAGCGATGCTGCTCCGATATTGAAAGTATGTGTTGGCGTCGAATGTATAGATTGCTGTCAAAATGACTGCGAGCGTCCTTGCGGATGCTACGTGAACAATTCAACATTTAACACATTTATTTTCTTGAACAATGACAAAGTTAGCGCCACCGAAATGAAGCGAAAAGGCAACACAAATGCTAACATAACTAGACATGATGCAAAATAGCAATAAAAAATAAACTGCCAACTCTCAACACAGGCGAAACCAGTAACGTGTGCATGTTTAACGTGCTACTCATTCGGTCTACATGCAAAGATCTAAAAATCGGATTTTGGTCAATCAAGTTGACCCCCTGGGAAAACGGATTGCAGACACTCTTCAATGCTTGCATAGTCAACATTGCGTTGCATTATTTCGGAATAAAATAATGTAGTTTTATTTGAAGGTATGACAATTAAATCCTAATTATGCCAGTCAAATTAATATTATCACAGCAAGATATATCCTACCTCTAATCTACACGTTTATGGCTGTAATGTGAACACACCATAATGGTATCTGCCAAGTCTTGTTATCAGTACTTGTTATTCAAAATTCCAATAGTCTTCAACTTTTATTAAACTTTCATAAAAGTATGTGTCTATTAAGTTTTGATACAAGGATAAATAATTTTTTAGCAATGTACAGGCCTGTACTGCATGGCTCATATGATAATTCATGTATTTACACAAGACACCTTTCTCGTGCAATGCCTTTTATTTTATTCCCCCTCCTCCCTAACAAAAGTATCTCAAAAACCGTAATCCTGACGATCAAATTTGTGTGGCCTAAGTCAATATTACAATACATGTATCATAAAAGAACTGATTTCATGTCAAAGAACACATATATTGTAAAAATGATAGTAGATATGCTAAGTTTTAGAAGGTTTAAGCAACATACCTGTAAATGTGTACTATATTTACATGGATCAAATCATTATGATTAACACATATTGGTTCTGCTATATTACTAGGCCTAACATAGAACTAAATATACAGTATTTAGTAAATATATGTATATTTTTAAAATGATACTACAATTTACAATGTACAGCATCATGGAGGTATAAAATGCAAGAATAAAATTAACAACATCACAGCAGAAACAGCTATAGTAATAAAACATTGAATATAAACAAATTAAGTTTAATGTTACCTCTGGCGGAACAAGTTCGTGACTCGCTTGGGCTGCATATACAAGGACTCTGGTCACCTCTGAACAAAACAGGACACATTCAACATGGCTGCCATTAGCAAAAATGCACACATTTCTGACATCCGCTAAACATTAAGAAGATCCAACACTGAAACATCTCTGGTATGTTGCTGTGAATAGGAATGGTGACATGTTACGAGATGGGGGGTTTGTAAGACTATTTGTTTTTGAGCTGTCAACAAATTAACAGGGGATCGTTTCACCAAGATAACGATTCCATATCCACAGGAAAATCCACAATTAAACCAAATCTGTTGTTCCAACAATGCTGCTGGGAAGACAAATATTTTTAAAACTTTTGTTGCATTTTGCTTTACTTTTCAAAAACGGGACATTGATAGTTTGTGACCTATTATGCACTTTGTACACATAAAAACCTTCGCCATTGTGACAAATATTTATTTCTTTTGTGCACATAAAACACAAATACTGTCATATTTAATTTACACTTTAAGAAGCTAGGCAGGCAAGTGGATTATCTGACAGTACTCACCACGTTGGTGTGGCTGAAGAAACCTCTGAACAAAGGGGTAGAAGTTGAAGAGAAACAACTGAAAGGCACAGATAAAAACATTGCAAATGACTTGCAACAAACTGAGAAAAAATTATACCTCCATTTTGGCTTGTAATGATACCATCCTACCAGCTGAAAATGATTTTTTATTTGTCGTGTCTCTGAGCTCAGGTTCCCGAGCAAATAGGTGCTACAGAATTATATTATTTTTGTTAATGTCCATGAATTCACACTAATAAGTAATATGCTATCAGCCTCCGACATTATCATGAAACATAACACAAAATATGCACCATACTTATATCACACGAACCATATATCTTGGTATTCTTAAGAAAAGGGAAACTGGTGAAAAACAAACATTCAACATTTTGTTAGTGTGAATTACATATGTTCTATAAGGGACCACGTCAGAAGAAGTCCTACCTGGTGGATTCCTGTAAGGATCCATCTCAAAAGTTGACGTACTTGGTGGATTCCTATGAGGGAACATCTCAGAAGTAGATTAACCTGGAGGATTTATATAAGGGACCATCTCAGAAGACATACCTGGAGGATTCCTATAAGGGACCATGTCAGAAGGTGATGAACCTGGTGGATTCCTATAAGGGACGATGTCAGAAGTAGATGTACATGGTGGATTCCTATAAAGGACCATGTCAGAAGTACGCATACCTGGTGGATTCCTAAGAGACCATCTCAGAAGTAGACGTACCTGGTGGATTCCAATGAGGCGAGAGACGAGGTTCATCATGAGTAACTTCACTTCAAACCTCTCATTCGACGACTCGAGCTGCCGGAATAACTTCTCAGCCAAACCTACGAGACACAAGACCAGAATCCACATTTTATATTGTGGCAGTTGTAATCAAATGCATACTCTAGATTTTCCCCAGGTATGCCTTTCCAGCAATTGTCTCAAACATTAAAAAGTAATAAAATTATTTAAGAAAAACACCTCCCACTACTAAGTACCATCTGGGAAACAATATAACTTCAGTGAATTGTGAAATAGTTTGATGCATAGTATCAGACTTCAGAGTGATAGTTTAACGTAAAAAAGTAAAGGTAAGTTCTTACACAGCACAGTATCCAGTCCAAAGGACTGCTCAAAACACTTTACTCCCTGGCAGACCTGTTCATTTGAACACAGTCTCGACTTCTCTGGGAAGCATTCAGCCATGCTGCAATTAATGTGCAAAGACTATTCATACAAAGTTACATGTTTTTTCAACAGTTTGGAAACGTTATTATATCCTGGATGGGGACTAGTCTCTTCATTTTGATATGTTGTCAAACTTTTGGTTGATTGTGCAAATGCAGTTTGCCACTGGTAACTGCAGTACACTTAGGACCCTACAGGACAGACCCTTAGTCAGAGACCCAGTGTCCACTATTGGAATGTTTTTTGTTTCAAAGTTTTTCTTTTTCAAATAACAGGTTTTGTGCTAAGTGTGAAATTTACTGCAGGAGTGAAGTTGGAGTTTCCGTATTGTGCGAGTGTCAAGCGGGGGGTGCAGTTGGAGGTTTTTGGAGAGCCTCAGCCTCCTGAATATTCACCATGTTCCGACACCAATGACCAAAGCACGAGTAACAGGGTTTTTCATGAGCATAACAGGTAAAAAAAAAATAGTGAACAGGTAAATTGGAAAATTTCACAATTCTAGCTAACGGCCTGCTGCAGGGTACATAACCTCCTCACCCTGGGGATCATGGATGAGATGGATGGCTGAGAAGTTGAAGACAACAGCCTTCTTCTTCTTCTTGTGTTTCTGCAACATACAAACACTTATCACTGGCTGGCTCAGTTTACAACATTCCCATGCAGACCCTTGTAAGGGATCATCTCAGAACGTTGATGTCCGATATCAGATAACATTATTTTTATCTGGCCTCAACCTCCCCTCAGACGAAAGTGGGTAAACATTGATCAATATATGATGATATCAGTATATTAACAGTATCGGTCAGAAGCGTAAAATATCGATGTCCGATGCCAGATGAAACTGCCTCAGACCCCCTCCCATCCAAATGAAAGTAATTTAATCTGATATCGGACATCGATGTACTGAGGTGATCCCTAAGGAGAACGTACAACAATTTACATAACTTCTGTGAAACAGCTTTTTATACAACTCCATCTTCTGCATTTGTATATATAATAATACTAAGGTAACTTCTGTTGCACATCAATCCTTGGAAACCAAACTCAGAGGCGCATCAAGACAAAAGGGTTACCAGGTAGTCAATCTCAAAATTAATAACCCGTATTCAACTAGCAAACAGATAGACAGATATGCCATGGAGTTATAAAGGTAA
This sequence comes from Escarpia spicata, assembly GCA_963995525.1. Classification (NCBI taxonomy): domain Eukaryota; kingdom Metazoa; phylum Annelida; class Polychaeta; order Sabellida; family Siboglinidae; genus Escarpia; species Escarpia spicata. The sequence goes on along the minus strand of OZ023215.1, from coordinate 17,683,756 downwards.
GTTTTAAATGACAACAAAATTGTGTAATTATTTTACATATATAGTGTAATGGCATTACAAGTACCTTGAGAACTGTCAGGGCTCGCTCCATTCTCTTGTTCCTCTTCTTTGTCTTTTTTGCGACACGGTTCGCCAAGAGAAGTTCTCGCGCTGAGCGCTTATTTACCTGAAAACAACAGACACTGAGGCCATAAACACAACCGATTCAATCCACTAAAACAGTCATAAAAAAACTTGTGGTTTAAAAATATATAATTTTGGAGCCATTTTTGTGTAGTTTGCATTGTCACTGCAACATCATCATTACAAAGACCTCATATATCGATATATGCTTTAAGACGCTAACTGTGGATCATTGTATGAGCATCTCCTCTGAGGCTTCAATGTCCACTGCCCATCTCTATATTCATTCATTTCCCTGGACTATTGGCCTTTGATCTACAAACTGGCAATGTGTTTCAGAAAACACAACCAAAATTATTTAGAATTATTTATTTACGTTTTTCAGTGAATGGTGAAACATTCTCCAGTTGGCACTACTGAATGCTTCCCAGAGAAGTCGAGATGGTGTTCGAATGAACAGGTCTGCCAGGGAGTCAAGTGTAAAGCGCTCTGAGCAGTCCTGAGGACTGGATACTGCGCTATATAAGAACTTACCTTTACTTTTACTTTACTGGGGTGTTTCTTTGAAATACTATAATTGTGATAACAGCTGCCCTTGATGCAATACTCCATAACAATTACCTCATATATAGTTATCTGCACAATGATGATGATGATTGTTATCTCATAGTTACATTACCTCATCATCTTCACTGTCACTTTCTTCATCTTCCTCGTCCTCATCATGCCCCAGGAAGAACTTCAATGCAGCAACAACAAGCTGGGGACAGAGAACGTTCAATTTCAAACTTTCATAATCTTCATCATGATTCCATCAATACCAAAACTGGAATTCAATGCCATGTCACATTTGATTGGATTTTTATTAAAGTACTTTATTTATTTTATGTAACTCATCTAGTATGCCAAACACACACATGCAAGTTGGTACTGGACAGTGTTAGTTTGAATTGTATTTGTGTCATTTTCTTACGGAAAATTTTAATTACAATTGAATTTTGCTATTCACACAAAACCCTTCAAATAGTAAGCAGTAAAGTTATATATATTCAAGATTTATAACATAATGCAGTTGTTCTTAACCTATGAACTATTGCTATTCGCCCTTTGTGTAACCTTGTAACATAGTTTTTTCTGATGCAGCATATTTAAAACTATTTTTTAAGCAATGCTATTATAAACACAATTTTGTTGGCGTCAGTAAAACTTTGAATCTAATCTACTTGTCATTTAGTTTTTCCTATGCTGTGCAATTTTAATTGCTGAAATATGTAACTTAAAGATGTATGCACACTTACCTTGGTAACCTTTGAAAACAAGGCTGTGGTGATGACATTGACTGTCTTTGAATCCTTCCAGATGTTTTTATTGTAGAGTTCAATCATGACATCCTGTGTAAAGATTGACCAGTCAATAACTCAGCTCTCAAATTAACATATAATAGTATTTTTATATTTCATTTGTTTTATTTATGTATTGTTTTCAGAGTGTTAAAAAGTATCAGGTATCAGGTATTTTTTATCTTGAAATATATTCATACTGGAATACACTTGAAGCTTTCATATATGTACTCATTTTTAAAATGTTGAAGTTAGTTGTGATAAAATAATTCTGAATGTATTTGTATTAGAATATTTTATTAACATCTGTAACAATGTATTGAGTCAGTACACTTCCAAAGGTATTTATATATATTTTATACCAAATATTTTCACCTATGTGTGCACTTGGCTGAACAAGACCTAAAAAAAAACTAGTGGGAACAATAACACATTGGATTATTCACATGTGATTGACATCAATGTGTGTTGACCGGTTTCAGCTGTGTCGCACTCTCTACTCACCAGTGACATCTTTGCAGCAATGGCATTGTTATCTCTCAACATCGTGTACATGAAGTTTTGTAAACTCTGAAAAACAACTCTGAATTAATTTCTAAAATCTCCCAAAACTAAACTGCACAAATTGATTGCGATCTTACCCAATGTTTCCTAATGCATTATGGGACATTGATCATTATTGGCATTATTGGAAAGTTTTATTGCCATCTTCTTTTATCATAATGAATATTGATGTATGAATACCGATTTATGAACACTAATTTATACAGATTTATGAACACTGATTTATGAACTTCAATTTATGAACACCGATTTATGAATATCAATGGCATGCAATGCAGTAATTGGTGACGGCATAATTTAAATGATCAGCTGAAATGAGTTTAAGATCAAAATATTGTAACGGCGATAACAGCTGCTCTTGGCTTGTGGTTCCATGGCAAATGGCAAGAAGATGAAAGAGCACAACTCACTCTGTTCACTTTGGCATTGCGGTGTTTCACATTGATTTTCTTTATGTCTTGGATGATGTAGTTACGAAGAGTTTTGCGTAGTAAAGTGTCCCGACAGCGGAACAGTTCAAAGAACAGCTCGAGCAGTAACGTTGGCGTCACTAGACCACGGTTACGCATCAGAATCAGCGCCTGACATAGTGTCTGTAACATCAAATAGGTGGCGCTTCATGAACATTGTAATGACTGAAATTCCTCAAACTTACAGATTCATTCAATGGTTAAAAACATAAATCTTGGTGAACATGAACAGGATATTTTTTCTAACTTTTTGGTCTTCCAAAGTGCACATAGATTTGAACCAAATTTCGGTAACAGTCCAATGACCCTGTAGGCTTAAAATGTAGCAATGTCTAAGTTGCTGGAACTTTCTCTTTTGAAAATATTAACAAATTCATAATTCTAAGCACACAAAATCCTGCTGTACATTCTGTTCAACCATACCAGACATTCGCCATATCTGACATTGTAAAAAAAAAAAGGTTTATGTAATTATAATCAAAATAGTTTATTTCATGTGATATTTCATATATATATGAGCTCCTACACACCATTCTCATTTCAGGATCGAGCACCGTTGAATGCTGATGCAGAATATCCTTCAGCTGTTGAGGGAATCCAGACAGATCCTCGGGGTAACACTGCGACACCTGGTGGACAAACAAACTAGTACACCAACAATATTGACACTGGTCTGACTGGAACAGAATTACGTCATTATATTTACAGCTGCATTTCCAATAAAATAATGGTTAGTAATATCATGATATCTGTTGCAATAAATCTGCACAAATGAGAACTCAAACATTACACAGAATGATTGCCTACCTTATTTATATAACAAAGTTTAAGACATTACCTCAACATTTATAATAAGAAATTTATTAATTTAGCTGTATAGAAACAAGATCTCATCTACATATCGATGAAATGTTTATCCTACCTGAGCAAGAAACATGACAAGCTGCGACAAGGTCTCGTTGAAGGCAGATGGCTTAAGAAGAAACACCTGCAGTGTCGATTCATAGTGTCGATACTGCTGGCGAAACTGAAACAACAGTTGTAAATTAGAAGACATTTATGGCACTTATATAGTTATATAGATAACTAGCTTATATCAGTCACATACTTTTCATCTTACATTTGTTTCCGTTGACAATTTTGTTTCTGCATGCTAAATTTCCAGGTGAAACTAACATAAAGCCATTGGCACCCTCTGGAGAATGGCTCACCAAAAATGTGGTATGTCAATAACTCTAAATAACTTCCGTTGTTTTTCTAAGGCATAGCCAATTGGTAAATCAAACGCAAATGGTCGGAGGAAACGAATGAACATAAAAAAGAAAACGGTGAGTGAACATTGATTCCTGAAAAAGACGACAATTTTTTTCTTCCCTCTCATACTTTGTGCACATGCACTCTGGGTTGCTTAAATTAATAAATTATTTAAAGGCAGCTAAGGTGTTTGTAAGGGTGTGCTGAATGGAAGGTTCATGATGGCTGTTTGAAAAAGCAATGGGGCTTTCTATTTCAGTGGGATCATGTTCCATATAAAGTTGCTCTGGGGTAGGAGAAAAACAGCTGCATTAATGCGGCACTTACGGGCTACGTAGTGGCCACGGTTTCTTGACTGAGTTAGAAGGCCTGGCGGGATTGATCTTGGTAATGTTATTTAGAATTTTATAAAATGTCATGGCTTGTTTGATAATGCATCGTCGTTTAAGAGTTGACCATCCAAGAGTGGTTACTAGGTCTGCTGCGTTGGTTGGGCGTCTATGATCATTTTTAACAAATCTGGCAGCTTAGTGTTTTTTCAAGGCACTTAATTTGGGTGGCAGTGTGTGGGTTCCATATGGGAGATGCATACTCAAGTTTTGACCGGATTAGTATGTTATAAGCTATTTCTCTGACTTCGGGTTTGTTTGAGCCAATCATGCCCAAGACTTTTGAGGATTTGGAAACTATGTCGGTGATGTGACTTGCCCAGGTTAATTTTGAATCTAATTTTACTCCGAGATACGGATGGCTGGATACTGTAGCGAGTGGCATGCCGAAGAATGAATATGAGTGTAGTTTAGGTTTAGTTTTGTTTGTTATTGGGAGGTGGACACATTTAGAAATGTTAAATTCCATTTGCCATTTGTCAGACCATGTTTGGAGTTGGATCAGGTCAGTTTGAAGAATGTCATGGTCAGTTTCGGAGTTGATTTTATGATATATAATGCTGTCATCTGCAAAGAGGCGTATGGGAGATTGGATGTTTTTGTTTGGGTAATTCTTTTGTTTATGTAATTTATGTAGAGTAGGAAGAGGACTGGTCCTAGGATTGAGCCCTGTGGAATATCAGATGTAACATCTGTTGTGTCTGACAGAACTCCAATCAAGATTGATCAATCAACGTAATACAGATACAGGGTGTGCAGCTAGTGTAGTGGTAATCACATCCACCTGGCATGCCAGCGTTCTGAGTTTGAAACCTGGACCGGGCAGGCATGATATTTGGTGTAAAAACCTCGCTCTCAACATTGGGGACTGTGTATTCCTCGTGACTCGGAGATCACGTTAATGTTGGTCCCGTCTCAATTTGGGGTACCCAATTTGGGACGTAAAAGAACCACTGAGGACGACAAGCACCCTGACAGTGACCATCCTCTGTGCCAGCATATAAACGTCGGTTTACATAAGACCTCAGTTGAATGAGATCTTATAAGACCATTACATTGTAACCACAATAATACAGACTAGTCAGTTAATAGAACGCTGCCAAGCGCTGGAAACAACTAGAACTAGAAGATACATCAAGATCTGGGAGAAGGGACTACCAGATTGTCCTCAACTTTCAGTTAAAATAGCAGTATGCAGATTCTATTAATAGTTAGTTTTTGCAGAGGCAGTTTCACCGAGTTTGTAATAATAGGTAAATATGTTGACATTCGAAATATGTTTTGCTCAAACAAAATGGGGCAAGCTTGGTCGACGCAATTTGACATTTCAATTACTTCAAGAGGGGCGATAATATACTAATTGAACATTCCATTTAATCAATGTTCCGTTATGCAGACGTACTTCATCATGATAGGATCCCGCATCACGTTTAATCCAGTTCTGCAGTTGTGGAAGGTTATTCGGCAGCTTGTTGTTATTTTTTTTACTCATTTTAACGTCAATATATCACTGTAAACAACTTGAAATTACAACATGTGGTCGGAAGTTTTCCTACTAACCATATGCTTCCTTATTTACACGAAGTCACAACATCTGAGCTACTATTCCAAATGGGATTATTAAAAAGTTATCTAAAATGCCGTATGGATGCATTTGGGATAAAAATTAAATTGAAGTGTAAAACATATGGCACAAAAATGGAATTTGATTGAACACTATTTAACTTAACTGACGCAATACTAAAATTCGGTTATTTTGTTTTCAGTCATATCACCATGTTTGTTGGTTAGTAATGTTATTTCAAATATAGAAAATGTCCACTAGCTTATTGTGCACGCGGGAATATCCCTGTTTTGTGCACATATTTTATTTCGATTTGGCTACAAATTTATAAAATGAATTAAAATCAAATAACTAAGACGGTATGTAACGGTTAGGCAACACATCTTTGTGTCCCTCTGTCGGATTTTTGAAGAAATTCGAGCATCCACAAAACTATCCGACAGATAGCGGTAATGTCCGCAAGAGTTCAGAGCCGTTCAAGTGTTACAAAAAAATATGTCAGGACCGCTGCTGTTCCCTAGTTTGCTTCCCCGCGTCGTCGATCGGTTGTGGTTCAACGTTGACAAACCGTGCGATGACGAAAATGAATTGTCGAAACTCGAGGAGGAACATCAAGATTGGGTAACTGGAAGGAAAATTTCTTGTGATTTGTGTAGTCTCTAGATTTAGAAGACTTGTTTTGTATTATGTTTTGAGCATTTCAGTCTTCAGATCTGACATTCAGTTTCATCTGACAGAAGACCTCTTCTGCTTCTACAAGATTAAGTTAAGTGGTGATATTTGTGTACGAATAGTCTTCACGCAGTAATTGGCGCATGGCTGAATGCTTCCCAGAGAAGTGGATATGGTGTTCGATTGAATCAGTGGCACGTGCCAGTGGAGTGCAGTGGTGGAACGGATTTAAAGAGTGCTGGATTGTTGTTCAGAGAAACCGGGGTTCAAATCCTGGTGCATGGCCGGGCAGTGATTCGGTACTTGTTTGGACACCGTGTGTCAATACTTGGGCAATTTTGTTCACCCTACCTTGCCTGTGTCTTTCGGAAGAGATGCTATAAGCTGTTGGTCCCTTCTATCTGGTGTTTAATACTGTCTATGCCAGGAGAAATAAAATATCTCACACAGGGAAATGGAAAAAACCTGTCGTGGACTCACTGAGTGGAGGTCTCATTCTAAAAATATTGTCAATAAAATGATGTATAATGCAAGAAGAATCATCCTCACAAACCAGCAGTAGTAGTTGACTACCGGTACTGGTACAGTTTACACAACCCTCTGGCATATCTTATGCAATGTACATATGGAAATTAGCTTAGCCTTAGTCAGGACTCGGTTGTACTTTGTCTGCGCTGGTTATAGCAGCACCACCTGGCACCTGTGATAACAGTGCAGATCCCTACAACCCGTATCAAAGGATGACTCCAGTGAATACCAATATTACTACTACACCATTCATACTGTGTGTTTTATATTGATTACTTCTTCATTTTGAACATTACAGGCAACATAAGCCACGATTGGATAAAACCGAAATCACTAATTCTAGAACATTCGGCAACAAGATGATTGGATAACAGGTTCAGTTTATTTTCAGCATTTCAACAGTACCATCTGACGGGGGGTATTGAGAATGTAGCTTTTTAACGGTGCGAGGACGGAGTGAACAGGTCTACCTGAGGGTGAAGTGTATTTAAAAGTGCTTCGAGCAGTCCTAATGACAGCTATGAAACGATATGAAACCATGCTTTTATGAATCTGTCTTAGTATGTACTTAAATTTCACTAGATGGCATCAATGACAATGTCTTACTTTCATAAAGTTACTACCCCAGTTAATAATTTGTGAAACAGATATATATAGCATTGATTCTTGTCTCCGAGAAACTCTTCATTTTGAACTGGTCAGGTTTTTAACTCTAGAAGTATTTCAGGCAATTTTTTGCACTGTGATGGACAAACCTTAACGTTAAATAGTCACAATCTGGAGACTGGACTAAGATATTTTATTCTGTGTCATCTTGCAGTTACAGTCTTTGGCAAAGAAACATGGGGACATTGTCCCCATTGGGACATCAGCCGAAGTAAGTTGTTCGATATATATGTATAACTCTAGTAGTGTTTAATTATTTATTTTAAGTGGATTGTCTTCTGAAACCTTGTTAATCTGATCCAAATATAATTGACATATTTGACAAGATTGTCTCTCAAAATTATTTAAAATCCATGGGTATGGCTAGTGGACAAGGCAGTTAAATATTGGCTTTAAAATGAGAGTGAGTTTTTATTTATTTATGTGTAACCTGTTCTTCTGAGATATTTTTAAGCATGCTAGCATTTACCGTACCACTTGAAAATTTGTTCCATTCCTTTATGCTGTATGAGAATATAAACTTTCTGGTATATTATAATCTAAATTACACTGTTTCGTTACTAACGTTACCTTGTGTCCTCTAGTCGTCTCTTTTAAAAATAAGAACATATTGTTACTGTTAGGCCACAGAAAAATTATTCCGTTTATCATCAACAGCACATTAAAAAAAAACTTAGTTTTATAAATATCATTATTCATATACAGTCTATATTATAAATAACTGTTCCAGCGTGATAAGTGAGGACTATATAATTCTTAACAGGCCAAATGTCTATGTATTTGTCGCTTATAAGAAATACACTTGGTACACATTATAAATTGTTGATTGTTGAAAATAGCCGCTCTGATAGTCACTAACACCTTCATCAGCATACTAAAAATAAAAAACACACATCTCATTTACTTTTTGACAAGTTCTGACAAGAAACAAGAACATTTTAGTTGGCCTTATCAATCAGTTTCGTTGTCATGTTTTTTGTGTGATCATAGTAAACTATACCCACGGAGCAACAGACCAAGAGCAACTATTATCACCGTTACAGTATTTTGATTTTCAAGTGATTCCAGATGCATATTAAATTTCTGCTGACATTGCTAGTTACAACATTGCAAGCAGCCGATATTAGTTTCCCAGTCAGTTGAATGTAATTACCCCTTCAGGAGAATGCAGCACCACTTAATTTGTTCACTGAAAAAGGTAAACAACTGTGTGTTTTCTTAAATACGTCGCCAATTGGTAGATCAGGGACCACTGGTTGAAGGAAACAAATGAAAAAGAAAGCGAGTGAACTTCTGCACCTTAGAGGAGATTCACTTTCAAAGATCCACTTTAGCATATTGATAAGTAAATTTTCACTGTCGGTCTCAGTGTCGGTGTGTTGACATGTCGGTTGACGCATCTTGCAGCACAAGGGAGAAGAAGAGGACGAGGAGGAGGAGGATGAAGACGCCGACATTGAAGATGAAAGTGACACGAATGATGACGATGAACTCGATGCTGACATGATAGACGACCACGACTCACCAGATGACGTAAGCCTCTCTTACAAATTCAGTGATATCGTTTTTTGTTTCCTCAACAAGTTGCAAAACTATCAAAAGATATTATTTAAATGATTAGTTTTGTTGATATTAGTTTGTTACATCATGAGTATGGTGTTGTGTCAAAGTTACCAAATAATCTGGATTCTACACTAGTACAAGGTGGAGAAAGGTCACTGGTCATATAATGGAGGTCAAACTAGTACTTCAGCTTCTTTTTTTAACAATATAGTATAACCATTTTATTCTGGGGAAAATTTATTTAGTGATCAAACTGAATTTGATTTTTTAAAACATCACTTGGCAAAATGCAGTTCATTCCACCTTTTATAGCATAGGATTTATAGAAGTATATACGATTTCCAAAAAGTTAATTTTCAAGGCTAAAATTTCAAAAATGGACAATTCCATTTGATACACTGAACAGAACTGAACACTGCATACTTCATTGTGCATAGGCCTACTTCATATGAATGTCACATTATAAGTATTACCCTTCCCAATTAGGGCTTCATTTCTGTTGTAGGTCGACACAGACATGAATGAACCAAGCACAGGTTCACCACCGTGGGGTTTGTAAATTGTAACCTACACAATCTGAGAACATCCAGATGTTGCTACTGGCAGGTGCTGGGAGACAATTGTGAATTGCAGTTGTAAGGGAGTACTCAGTATGTGAGGACAACACTGGCATGTTACTCCCGCAGCGAGGACAAGCTGTCATCTTACTCCAGGAGCGAGGACAACCTCTGTCATCTTATTACAGGAGCGAGGACAACCTCTGTCATCTTACTCCAGGAGCGAGGGCAACCTCTGTCATCTTACTCCAAGAGTGAGGACATTCTGTCTAATAGTGAGGGCCTCTGTCATCTTACTCCAGAGTGAAAAAAACTTGTGTCATCTTACTTGACAAACAAGAACTGTTGCCGTCTTACTCCATTTTAGGAATAAGGATGACACTCATCTACAGACACGTGGTGCCAACATAACGACAGCAATGGTTGGTTACGTGTATAGACATCAACAGTTGTCAGATCATATGAGCTTCAACTAAGTCACGGTACCTGATGGAGGGACGTGTTGAAACCATCATAGAACAGACCCATGCAGTGGCCACACAATTTTTACGTCAACATTAATCTAGTGTCCGATTTTCAGGTAAGTATGAAATGTGGATCTGTTAAGAAAGTATTGTAAATCGAAACTGTTTTATAATGCATGTTGTAGTGCAAGATCTCGGTTTTCATTGAATCACATTGACAATTGCGGTCCAAGACTTGATTGCTCATACGTATCTCACCATAAGCTTTATGCATCTGAATGAGGGGCAGACACTATCATATTATCTGCGTACATCAGACAAAACACACCAGGAAAGACGACAATTACAAAGAGGTCGACAAGACACAAACACTGATGTTTAAATTTTACTTGTATTTTATTATTTTTTTCATAGCATTCTGTATATTTTACAGTCACATTATATACCTTTATACACACTCGACTGGTTTCATGTCAAACATGACAAGCTAGATTCAATCGAGTGCCACATGCTGCCTGTGTCTAGGACTCTGGGACATAGCTGTCACCACCTGTTGGTGACACGACACTGCTCGCTAGACGACACAGTTATAACTAACCACCGACATGTCACATACACTATGACAAGCACAAGATACAGACACGAAACTTAATGACCCATCCTTCAGCGTAGTAGATAGAACCCTGTGGATACAGCAGACGATACCTTCATCTTACTCAATTAACAGTCTTACACAACCCCAGTAGTTTGTTGCTTTATATGTTACCCCACCCAAGTGTACATACTCTACGGATGGTATCATGTCAAAATTTGTTATGCATTCAGCATTGTTACAACCCACCAACACACAGTGTGGCATTTTTATTATCCAAAATTGCTATTAGCATCGATTTGCACCAACATATTTCATGACCAAACCACACCCCTTTTTGTAATAGATTTTGGGATCACCCCCCTACGTCAATTTACTGCGATGTGGAATGATAAGACATCATCCCTTTATGGTCATGGACGAGACTGCATTGACAGTCTTACAATTGGCATTGACAGACTGACAACAGCATGATAAAATGCACAGACCAGTGGATAGAAGATAAAATATATTTACACATATTCCTCAACAGTACGTTTCTGTGCGAGCCGAAAAATGTTACATTACTGATGAAACATTTCTGCTCAGTGTCCCCCCCCCCCCCCCAAGGAGATATTCCAAAGTATCTGATGTGCAAATAAGCCAGTGCCTGTCAGTCCACACTTTGGCAATGTCAAAGGACAAAATGGTGAATAGTGTTCTGTTGAAGTCTATCCATTTGGTACATCAATTCATAAGATTTGGACTTGTGTTGCAAGTGTGCAAGGTAATCGGAACAAACAAAATTACCAGTCTTTGATTCAACGTACGCTTTCATTCTAAAATGCAGAAACTAACTTTTACGAAAAATGTATGTACAGTCGAAGAAACTTCATACTTTTTGAAGACGTTTTTACTTTTAACACCCCATTATTTCTAAGGTACATAATACAATAAACAAATACTTTCCCTTCACGTACACACTAAATGCTCCATATCATCTACATTTCATTTCTGACAACAGTCTGCACCACAGACCACCAAGCATGACTGCTTACACAGGCAATGACTGTGCCTGATTCAATCTCAAAGTTCAAATTAGATACGAAAGGATTTGTAGGAAAATACTTTAAACCTGCAGGTGTTTTCAAGCATGGCAGCGACATTAGAAACATCACAAATTGGTGTCAATCACTATACAATGCTCTCCCTCACAACTGTAAATGCAAGTACTTGAATTAAGCACGAGATGAATGTTTACAGCGACTATCAATGCCTGTCGTTTCATTAACAAACATTTAGAAGTACGCTGACAAAATGTGGACATTCCACACTGAAACTTGGTCCATCCGAGCAGTGCCATATGCACTGCTGACAACTGTCATGTTTGCACAACGGCAGATGTCGGTCTAGCTGGTCACCAAAGCAATGACAGGTGTCACCCTGGCAGTTTCTGCTAACTGGCGGTGAGTATGACAACGTCAAAGCAAAAAAATGCGGTCAGACAGAATCCGGTTTCGGGTATGAAATCACAAACGTGTATTACAGGCAATAGCATGATTGAGCCAACCTTCCAAGAAATAAATTTTCTTTTTTCGCCATTTCACGTTGGCCGTTTTCACCGCACCTGTCACCAGACACAATCGCTGCTCCCGTTTCTCGCACAGGATACAATCACCGCTCCCGTGTCTAGCTGCAACAAAATCCTGTTGAATGCTCCGGCGATGCGGCTAAGAACGGGCAACAAGCCGCCAATACTTGCATACGTGATCCGCAAATGACTCCATAAAGCTGCCTTGTCACAGGATCATGTCCGTAACTTTAATATAACTGCCTCTGTCGCAACAGTGGAGGACCGCGCATATGTACCACTCTCACCGGGCAACCACTAGGACCCGATAAGCTCGGCAAATGCAGACTCAAAGCATTGCTTCAGCTCGGCGTACGACACAACAAGGATGCTCTGCTCATCTCTGGACATCAGACAAATCTTCTCCGACACACCAGAGTCCAACTGAAACGACAAGAACAACCAGTGAAGATTAAAATTTTTCAAACGAAGCAGTCTGTTTCTAGTTTTTAATTTAGTAATTTATATAATATTCTTAAGACCATACCAACTATGTTGAAGGTATACTGCCTGCCAAATTGTGTTTACTAAACTCGTAATAATGTTCGCAATTTGGAAGTTTTGACCTGCGACATGTTCAAATAGTAAACAAAACATCCAGTTTCAAAATAGGCTTTATTGGCAATATGGCCGAGTCGGGTTCGGTTTACTGCAACACCCTTTGATGTTCAACAATGTCCCATTTTCCCAAGTTCAACGCAGCAGACTTTGTTACAAATTACTATGCCCATTAATTCCGGATAGAAGAACTGACTGGCTCCATTTAAAAGTACGATACAATCTCTGTTCCTAATTTATAATTATTGTTTTAAATACTAGAATAAATATGTAGAACATATACTGCCGACCAAACTATGTTTAATAAGCTCGTAACAGTGTTCACAATTTGAATGATGTCCATGAAAAATTCACAGTTTAAACTGTAAACAAAATACTTACTCTAGGCACACTCTATTGGCAATACTGCCGAGGAGTTAACCGCAAGGCCTTTTTATGTTTGGCATGTTTGCGGTTTTGTTTATTCAACATAACCAAATAAAGCACACTTCCTGTTAATAATTATTATCCTGGCCGAATCCAGGTAAAGGAACAGAAAACCTCCCTTCAAGACCAAGACAACACATTCCCTTTCAGGACAGTACATGCAAATTCTTACAAATTACCCATCAGTCTTTCAGGTTTTCTTTAAGGGTAGCCACTACTTAAAAACGCTCATATAACCAATATGCCATATCTCTGTTAATATTTGGAGCAGTGATTAGAAAAATGAATGGTATATGATGTGTGAAATATGGGCATGTTTGGTTGTGTATTACCATGGCAATAAACGTTTCAAGTGAGATGGATTTTCACATCCTTGAAAATTATTCTGAGCTAACAACTGTATATGTGATCATGCAACTGTCAAGAATCATTAGCTAGAATACTCCTTTGTGCAATGAGGTGGTTTTCGGCAAGGATATCTGACTTCAGTGACTGTTGTTCAGGTTTGAGCATTTTTTAAGACGTCATGAAAAAAGCTCAAACCTAAAGTCCCATCTCACAACAGTCATTGCAGTCAGATTTCCTTGCCCAAAACCACCTTATTGCACAAAGGAGTATTCCAGCTGATGATTCTTGACAACTACATGATCACACGTACAGTTGTTAGCTCAGAATAATTTTTAAGGATGCATGCCCCTCTATCACACTAGAAATGTTGATTGTCATGGCACAAGCAAATGAGTCCACATTCCACATATCATGTACTATTCGTTTAACTAATTAGTACTCGAAATTTGGCTAAGATATGTTCAGTACTAACAGAGATATGGCCTATGGCCGTTTTCGAGTAGTGGCTACCCTTAAATTAGCAATTTTATGGGAGTAGGTTTTGTGCATACCAAATTAGAACTACCAAAACATCAATTTAATGCATACCTAGATGTATAAAATTTTGTGTTTACGATTTCTCCACATTTTTCGTAACGACCTCAATATGTAACCAAACGTCAGACACCGATATTCCAAATGCCACCGATGCAGCATGACATTTGTGGTCAAGATAATACCTCCAGTTAGTCACTCCTCCATCATTTCACAACAATCCGTCCTGGCTTTTGCTTTGTAAATACATAATGTACATAAGAGCGACAAACCTTATTTAGACTCTGTACAATGTGAGCCATGTCGAGCCAAGGCACTCCATTCTCATCAACCTGGTGAAACAGGTAGTCGCGGAACAGCTTCAGGATATAACGATCACCTGTTTCTGACCACGCTGGGTCCATCTGGAATCTGCAAAACACGAGACGATTTTGAGACAAAATAATTTTAAAGGGACTTAGTCAGTTTGTCTATCCGGAATTAGCTGGCGAAGTAATTTCTAATTGGAAGTCTACTGTGTTGACCGTTGGAAAGTGAGCATCGCAGAACACCAAAAGACATAGCAGGTACCTCAGCCCGACTTGGCCGTATTGTCAATAAAGCCAGTTTTGAAACTGGATGTTCTATTTGAACATGAACCCGTGGTCATGCCTTCAAATCGCGGCCATTGTTACGGGCTTACTAAACACAGTTTAGTGGGCAGTATACTATGTTTTTAAAGGTTTATTTTTGTGTTGTTAGCATTTATTTATATATATATACTGTTCTTAATACATATCTTGAAGGTATACTGCCTGTCAAATTGCTTTTAGTAAGCCCAAAACACTGTTCGTTTAGCGGCTTTAGCCTGTCAAAAGAAAACATTCAAGTTGTAAACCATTTTACTGGCAATATAATGGACCCTGTCTGGTTTAACTGTACAGCTGCTTGGTGTTCAATGCTACTAGGCAGAGACTCTGTTCTCATATATCCACCACTGTCTATAGACAGGTACTCATTTATACTGAAGCAACGAAGAGTGAACAAAATTTCCCAATCTTCGAAACGCCTGCAAGTGGATGTCAGAGGAAGACGTCGGAACAGATACAATGCCACATGATATGATTTTATAATAAAAAAGACCAGAATTTGCACTTCTGTAAACAAACCAACAACTGAACATGTTAAAATAATGTTATAAACATAAAGGATATCAATGTAGAATGTCATCAACTATCCAAATATTACTGGGTACTTGCCAATCATACTTACTCAGTCCTGTCGTTAATTGCACCAAATTTGCTGATTAGTCGAAACAGTCGACTGTTTTCCACTTCCTGAAAGAGAAACATTAAACTTTTTATATCAAGTCTCAAATGCACGTCAATCACTTACTAATAACTTTTACAATACCTAACTTTTCATGAATCCGGGCTCAAAGGTGTAACTAACCAGAATCGTTAATTATAATACCATAACTGCATGCGTGAACAAAGGTCATCGCCAGAGTGAGGAACATCCAAGGATTTAGGGTGGAAACAAACTGGTTTGCAGAAGCTAGGTACAGTTTCAGATGAATTTAAACCGGTGGGGAGTCTGTTCTGTATTTTGGTTGCAGATACAGAGGAAGTTTGCTTTCCCATGTTAAACTAAGAAAGAAATAAAACCAAACTCATCAAAATGATCCGACTGGACGTACAGTTTCTTTGTAATGAGAGCCCATATTGCAATACAAAAACCTCGCAAGTAAGGTCACCGAGGGACAGTCTCAAATTATTTTTGTAACAGTAAAGTATAGGAAATCAGTCCCGCCTATACAGTCACCTGGCTAGTCAGGTCACTTTTGCCCAGTCCGAAGGGTGGCCTTAATAGTGAGGTTCCACTGTTCAAGAGTATGCTACCTTAGACAACTCGTTCTCTATGGCGTCACTTCGTAATTGAGCCGCGTCTAGCTGCGTGTAGAAGCGTGCACCGATCATCGGCATGATGTCATTGACACTGCGCATCCTGTTCTGATTCGTCAGGAGATACCTACCATGAAAGAGACGCAAATATTATATTTCTACAATCAGGAGTGACCAGTGACCATGCTGTAATTATCTATCGCAATGGCTGTAATGTATCCGGACGTTGTTGTCAGACACCCTAAACATTTTTGAAATAATTTTTTTTCCTGCACTATATGTTGATACAACCAGTAAATACTGACTACCATAAATTCTGTATTTGTAGCCGCACCCCTAATTAAAGCCGCACCCCGACTTTTGACCTAACCCCTGACTTTCCTCCGCGCAGTTTGTCACAGGCAAAAACCTTATTTAAAGCCGCACATGGACTTTGAGCCATGACCATTTTAGCCCTGCGTGTGACATACTTCCGTAGCGTACACAATTAGAAAAATTAAGAGGTTCCATAAAGAAAGTCATAACTTTGCTATTACTTATTATAAATGAATGAATATGGTATAATTTTATTGGTAAAAGACTTAATTGTAATATGTTGATAATAACTACTTCACATTTTATATTATAGTTGGAATATTTGTATATACGTGAATGTTGTCAAAATGGAAAACAAAAATAAACTCATTTCACCATGCTACCAGAAAATAACTGAGTGGTTGAATGTCCATACATCCAGTGAACGAAATGTAGCCATGCATTTAAGCTATACGGTAAAGGTAGAATTATTAACATATTTTGAGAAGTTTAATTTTTATGCCATTTTATGTAGAATCATGTATAAAGTCGATGTTATAAATGCATTGAAAAGACTAAGAGCTAGTTCAGTCCAGCTGTGTTGACTTCAAAGGTGTTTGATTGACAGCTAGTAATTACAATGTAATAATTGTTGTCCCTGCGCCTCTGTGAGACTGAATGTGATCTTGTGGTTTGGCCTAGTTCTTCCAGTTCCAGACAGTTGACCCAGGCACATGGGATAATAACACTGTATTTTGTATCAGGGGAAGTGCAATTTACTCCAGTGCTAAGGGGCACTTGTAATGGTGTTGTGTTGACAATCAGGTGAAGCCTGGCTTCAGCAAAGCTAAGGTGTGAACGTTGTGCTTGGAACTTGGCTTAAAACATCAACACCTGATACCAAGAGCAAGCTTCTGAACAAAGCAGACAGTTGATGTCTGCTAGTGTGGGACAGATGTTAAGAAAGGCGGATGCCATCATATTCAAATTTCAAAAACGTTTGTGCGCGGCCACAATCCGCGATGCCGACGGCCCAGACACGGATATGCGGGATGACGCTGCCATGCCGTTCCAGGCAGCGTTCTTTGATAACGACAATGAAAGTGACTTTGGAGGATTTTAGTTATGAAATGGATGATGCCATCTTATTTGAAGATGTTTGCCCAGTGCACACGGCACGGATACATGGAATGACACCGCCGTTTCGGCATGGCATTCTTCAACGGTGACGATGAAAGTGATTTCGCTGACGATGGATTTTTAAATTTAATGTTTTCACATGTCTTGATCTTTCTTTCTGAACACTTTATGGACACGGATTTGTACGTGTTATGTAATTATTTTTGCACCAGTGGCAGTTGTAATACAATGTTTTATTGATACATCCGACTTCGTTTTTTCGGTAAGTTTTTCACTTATTATCAACGTTACTACTGAGAACCCAGAGAGCCAATGTGTGATGCTGACAGTGATTTTGAGGGGTTTTAAACCTGATCAAGCTGGACCTACGTGATCATAGTGATGAATTGGAATGGACACAAAATGTTTTATCTCTGCCTCTGGTGATGTATGATCGCGTTGCATCATTGCATGCTTTTTATAATAAAATGTTTTATTGATTTGATACAGCCGACTTCATTTTTCTTTGATATTTACATCTTCATTGCCATACCGTTCTGTTCGCTACTACCAACCCAGCCAGCGACCTGATATTTACATCGTCATTGCCATACCGTTCTATTCACTACTACCAACAACCCAGCCAGCGACCTGATATTTACATCGTCATTGCCATACCATTCTATTCGCTACTACCAACAATCCAGCCAGTGACCTGATATTAATTTTTTTCGACAAAATACTGTATTTAAAGCTGCACCCCAACTTTGACATTTCCTTCCTGATTTTAGTGATACAATATTGCAATTGAAGCCGCGGCTATAAATACAGAATTTACGGGGTATATATACAGACAAAAAAATTCTGTTTAGTCAGGAAGAAGGAAAAATAGCAGAGGCGGAACAACACAAAGGACACAGGAAAAGGGGACAGCCACAGCCGAGAGAACTGCATGAGGAGGTACTTGAAAAGATCGGTGTAGGATGAAACATGGAGAGAGGGAGCGATGGACAGAAAACTACGGAAGGAAAAGACAGTGCCAGTGGTTCTGAAATATTGTGCCTGACACCCACCCATGTACAGCAGGGAAAAGGAAGAGAGCAACAAGATTATCAGGTGAGGTTCCTATGACTTGGGCACACTCACAGGATGAGGTTCTTCAGATCCATTGAGTAGTTGCGACTGACGAGTTCGATCGAGTTATGAATGTGCTCCCGCTGGATAGCAGCCACGGAGTTACATGCCAAAGCAAGCACAACCTTGCCGAGAGACACAAGATCCTCTTGCTGCAAGAAAACACACAACACACGGTCAACTGGACAGTTATGGCCTATTGACCCATCCATCATGTGACCTGTTGCCTAGCAAAATATCCACCAAGCCATCAAAAATGGACGCCGAACACATGAGGGTTCTGACATCCTGTCAAATATTTTTTTGAAATTCTGGTCCCAAATGTTTTTCTTTATGATAAAAACATAAGGCAAAGTTTTTTAAGTGACAGTTGTATGCGGACAGTTTTTTTAAATACATCGCCAATTGGTAGATTAGACACCAGTGGTCCAAGGTTGCGAAAGAGCATAGAAAAAGATGTGTGGACCTGCAGCCGGTTTATGAAGCGGCTAAGAACGTTCTTAACGCTAAGATAATTGTCTTAGTAAATGACCTGATTTTTTAAATATAAGAGAACATAGGAGTTTACGTAAACATGTGACGCTAAGTAATTGCGTAACTTTAAGTACGCTTCGTGAAACCGAGGAGGGAGGAGATACACTTAGTGCCTCAAAAAAATGTCTTTATTTAAAGTGCTTTACATTTCATTCTTGACTGAGCAATTTGTTATTTTATCCAATTAAGTTTGTAATGCTAAGTTACCTGATAGTGTGGCATCATTGCAAGTGGATTTGACTGGTTCACGTCAAAGCTGATGACATCAAAGATGCCACTACAGTTGAGACGAATCCTGCAACACAATGGTCAATGTAACAATGGCAGCTCTTTCTGTGCCACTTAAACCTGGGCATACACAGCCACTGCGTTTGTCCCAACTTAAAACTGACAATCATTGTGTGTGTGCTGGCTTAAGATCCAACAAAAAATAAAAAAATTACTGTGTACGTCAAACGTTGCAAACAACCACGCTGACTACATCAACATGTCTCTATTCTAGACTAAGAACACCTTCGTCTCGGCTACTAGCCAACTGATGCACAGTATTTTAAAGAAATGCCTAAAAAACTAGGTTTGTTTGGTACAAGTCAGTCAGTCAATATGTGTTGTTTCAGTCTTTGAATCACAATACAGAAACATGTATTTAGCCAGACAAGTTTATTAAATGCATCTTCATGTTGCAGACGTGACATTTATCACGTATTTCGTTTATGCCATTCCACAAACTTATCGCGACCGTTTTAAACTGTTAATTAACGTACAGAAAAACAATTATATGTCTGCATCACTAGTGTTTTAAAACAATTACCAAGTTACTAAAAAATACTTCAAATGTTATTAAAATGTAATAAATAACTAACAAAAGTCATTGCCACCAGCTCCAATGTTGTACTCTTAGATCGTTACTTCCCGCCCCAACCTTCGCTACTGTTCACGGTCGATTGCACACAGCTGAACGAGTGCGACACAAAAACAAAACTATGGCAGCATGCATCCATCTTTATGCAACAACCACAAAACTCGCGGAGAACTGCGACGTACCTGGACTTGTCAGTGAGGAGGATCTTAGTGGGATCCATGACGCGACACGCAAGGTTGTGGGCGTGGATCGTGCGCAGGGCGGAACTCAGCTGTACGACATATGCCCAGATGAGACTCTCGGCCAGTAGACCGGGCTGCTGGGTCGGTAGTGGCGGGGGAGGTTGCGTTCGACTGCCAGTGCTGCCACCTACTGAGGAAACGGAGCAGACGTTACGATCATGCAACTGTAAAGGTAAGTTCTTACACAGCGCAGTATCCAGTTCGTTGGACTGCCGAAAGTGATTTACACATTACATACCTGTTCAATCGAACACCATCTCGATTACTCTGGGAAGCATTCAGCCATGCTGTAATTAATGCACAGAGTATTTGTACACAAATATTCACTGCTGTCTATAGCAGTTTAAATGTTGCTCTGCTATAGACATTTGACATACAACAGAGTGAATGGGAGCAATGCAGAGAGAATGAACTTGTCCAAGGGTTGATATGGCAGCACAGTATTTGAACCCGGGTCCTCTCGACTGAGAGTCTGATGACCTAGCCACTGCACCACCGAGCTCCACATAGTGATATCACAGCACAGACAAACTAATTCTTAAAGGATGCATCTGTATGCTTTGCCTATGGGGATTTTACTAGTAGTTGCAAGCACACTTTCTCCGTAATTTAGCATAAACCATGGAATAAACTTTCCAGCATTTCAAAATCATCTGAAACTATAAATTTCTATGTCACAATTTTGTTTACGACTTATCATTAGTACAAATTATTACATTCTTAGAGATCTCACTAAAATCACCTGCTCTTAAGAATACTTACAAATGGCTTAAAATATATACCTGCAGGTCCATATCGATATTTTAACAATAATGACGTAATAAAATTCTGTATTTTACATATAATAAAAATACACAACCATTGCTTATAGATATAGCATATATTTGTAGCAACAAACCATCAAGATCTAACAACAGAAACAAAATTAAATGATCTGTGACAATCATAAAATTGCCAATTGATAATGTGACTTACTCTTGTCGAAGCCTCTTGCACTGTTTTCGTGACTGCCATAAGGGAAGGTGTTAGGGTATCGACTGTCGATAGCTGCGGTGATGGAACCACCTGGCCCCACTGCTTGGGTGGTGCCAAAGTGGTGCTCCATCAGGGTGAATGAGTGTGGATGGTAGTCATACACAAACACCATGGCTGGAAGACAGACGACACTTTATATGGGTCAGTCAACACACCAACGTCAATATAACTGTCAGTGTCAAAATGTCACTGCTGACATAAACCTTTACAATGATAATTTATGCATCATCATTTATTAGCACCATGTTATATAACACCTGTCATAATGCAACATATATTTATAATTGCAGAACAGCATTAACAAGAATAGCATTACTTGAATATGGAACTTTTGACTGGAAAATAACAAAAACAAATGTGCTGCATTTTCTTTAAAAAAATTAATGGTGAGGAGTTATTTGGTTTATAACCAATTCTACGTTCACACACGCTATCTTCACGCAACTGATGGCTAACACATTAGCGTTGCTTATCAAGAAATTAACATTTTACATGTCTTACATGAGGTGTGTCACGTTAAATAATAATCACAAATCAGAAGTATTACCTTACAACAATAGGAATTACATGTTTGCAGACCTAACATGAAACGAAACCAAGCATTTTAAATTGTCACTGTGATTGTTCATATATTTGTATTATATATTATTACGTAGCATGATTTATAATTAAGACAAACACTTAATATAAAAAGGCTATAGCAATATTGATGTGCAATTTTCCACAAGATATTAAAATATCAATAAATTCTTCATATTAATAACAGTTTTCAAAAATAGCTTTAAAATATAATATAAAATGAAATTACTGTCTCAAGATGATGAAACACCTCACTACTGAAGGGATAACCATAATGTCTGATTTTTTCCTCAGCCTGGCAGAACTAAAAACTCCGTGCAAAGGCGAGCGAGAGATATCTTGCTGTTTGTTGCACATTTCTGCCTCGTAGGACAAGTGGCGACTCACAGTGGTCACCGAATGCCTTCGTCGTGAACACTTCTCTCAACTGTACGATGTTGGAGTGTTGTAACTTTTTCCAGACGTCAATGAGGGCCATACACTTGGTGTTGACCAGACGGAACCCTGAAACAGGTAGATCATTCAAGGCCATACACATGGAACCCTAAAATAGGTAGATTAATGACGGTCATAAATTTGGAACCCTAAAACAGGTACATTAATGAAGGCCATACATTGGAACCCTACAACAGGTAGATCATTCAGGGCCATACACTGTTGACCAGACAGAACCCAAAAACAGGTAGATAAGATCATAACATTGTAACCACAGTATATTGTATATACACATTAGTCAGTTACCAGAACATTGCCAAATGTTGGAATCAACTAGAACTGATATGCAATGCTGACCATGTATGCGACGGAGGCAGTAGGTGAGGCCGTCCTTGGTGTTGGTTGCCTTGTACACAGACGTGTGGTAACCGAAGGTGCTGGACTTCTGCAGGGGGTGCAGGGGCTCGGCCTCTAGGGGGCACACGTAGTGGTAGTTGTCCACCTCATGGGGGATATCTGCAATACACAACGTTGGAATTCAGATGTCTTTGTAGCCTTGTTTCCGACTCATTTCACAAAACTAACTACCATAATAGTAAGAGTGGGCTACATAACATGACTATTTGAAGGCACTATTCAAAGATACAATACAGAACAGTCACTGTATAATAATAAACTCCTTATACAGAGCCCGACGCTGTACACACTACAAATAAATTTTACTTAAATTCAGTTCAACCATTTACATGCCATACCGATATAAAACATCAACTGAACTATATTTAGCGTTGTTTTCATAGGACACACTTATATGGCTGCTTAAATAGAAAACAACATAACTTCAATCATGCGTCTCAAAAATAGCACATACCAGAATTGGGTCAACTACTTTTAACATGTCTGGAATTTATCTTGTGGCTACATCTGGTGACCCAATGCTTTAATCAAAATGTGAACAATAGATGTGTTTATATTTGTGCCATGTGCATATAACGATATCTGCTACTGGTGAGAAGTGGAGGTGATAATGTCATGTGGCTTTGCTGATCAGCAGCTTGTAAACAAGTAAGGTTTAATTGATTCCACACTGCCTGTACCACTGCCAAAATATCGAGGAATCAGACGCCACTTTTAACTCTCACAAAGGTCTGACTTTCAACAAGTCTGTGTGATATAATTAGATGTTTGTTGAAATGTTGACTTTTAGTACAGTGTGTTGTCTTACCTGGCATCAATTCTGGGTCAACTTGAGCCAACATCATTGCATGTCTGTTCAGGATCTCCTAGAGTTGTAAATTTACAACATATTACTCAGCTGTTACAATCTTTCCTCACAAGATCGTTTATATTTTATTATATTATATGCTGTTATTGCATTTAAGTCACCATTTTAAAAACTAATTTGTTGCTCAAACATTTCTAAGCTTCTACTCTATAGTAACTGACAAGGCTGGTGGGTCCAGAAGTATATACACACACTTTTTACCCTAATGATGAACTATGAATTATTGTTCTCAATATTGACAATTAAAACGCACACACATACACATTTAACTGCCAAGTATAATTATAGTATTTACATTTTAGGCAACACTATGTTTCAAATAAATGTATTCCAAATTAATAAAAGAAATAAACTAAAAATACATCTCAAACAGGTAAATTCATCCGATACATTTTAACTACCAAAACATTTTAACTACCAAAACAAATAGTCAATTCTTAATAGTACACTAACATTATACCTACAAACATTAGAACTCCTTTCTCAAACAAACTGGTAATTGTGGGTCAGAACAAATAGGCCAAACATTATGTCATAATTTCAGTTAAGGTAACACACATAAAATAATAAAAACGTAAAAGCTAGTTACCTTCTTTTTGTATGCAAATTGCTACCCACAAATAAAAAAATTATAAAATCTAAATACCTATTCACCCTTTTATTGTATGCAAACTGCTGCCCACAGATTACTTTCTTTATACATATTCCTGTGATTTTACATGCAATTCTCAAGTTGAACTTGAAATAAGATAAATAGGAATGTGTGAGAAGTAGACATACCATCTTGAGTTCATCCGGCAGGAAGAAGGGAGGCATATTGCTCTTGATGCGCATGTGGGCGACGTGAGGAAGGATTCCGGGGTACATTGTGAAGTTTGGCATCACCTGCAAGAACACAACACCGTCACTAACCACTCTCACTAGCAAACTAAACACAAAGTTTGTCAAACTACTAGAAGATGTTTGTATCAAATTTTTTATATTAAAAAACAGTATCAGGGGTGTTTTCAAATACAGCAGAACCTTGCTTTACGGTCACCTCAGTAATTCAGCCACCCCACAATTAAGGTCCCACTGGGACAGTCCAAAATAATTTTTGTAACAGTGAAGTATAGGAAATTAGTCCCACTAATATGGTCACCTCGCTATTCAGGTCACTTTTGTTCAGTCCCGAGGGAGGCCTTAATAGTGAGGTTCCACTGTAATACAGGTAAAGTAAAACTGCATCACATTAGTGTGTCAGGTGTGATAGCCAGGGTGCACGATGGCTTGGGCTGACAGGTGGTCCGTCGGACTGGCTGACTCACAACCAACTAGTCCCAATATTTTTTTATTAGTCCTTAAAAATAACAAAATACAACACCATCACATTTAATGAAACATACTATGTATGTCGCACATGATACACTATGATTCATTTTGTATCATATGTGTCATATAGTAAAATTGGATTTATTTCATAAAAAACAAGCCGTTTCTCATTTCAGTTAAACGTACAATTAAATGTGTCATTAATAGAAACAAATGTGATTTCATAAAACAAAGTGCAAAGTCAATGTCATCAGAAGAGGTGACTTTTATCTAATCACGGACAGCAAATGGCTGTGTTGGACAAGAGAACGCCGGCAGAAGTGGAAGCCCGATGGCGACGAATGACCGGACGATGTCACCTTGCCAGACGATGGACTTTTCATTAGCATTTCCTTTCCCGAAACCAACTTAGCAACCAGTAACATTGCTGGCATTTGGTAACTTGCTAACATAATCACTGATACTGGGATAACACAACTGCGATGGGATAGCATGTGACGATGTCTGTAACCAGCACACATATTTTTTTTTCTGTCGCTCATCACTCATGGTCGCTAGGTGGCACTACCTACACTAACCAGATGTAAACAGCCGCCATTTACATGCTCCGCGTTCAGTAAGAATATTTAACCACATACGATAACATGCTATCATATTGTCTGCTGTTGTTTTATTCCATCACAACACTCAACTACCATAAGTTAATTCACATAATCACAGCTAATCTGGTGGGACTGCTCCTCTAACCATGGACCGAAACTACTCGTCCAGGACGATCGGACGTCCCTCATTTTGCAGCCTGGTAATAACCCTTATATATAGTGTTCAAAGTGCTTTACACTTCACCCCCTGGGATAATCTAGGCTTCTCTGCGAAACATTCAGCCAAGTTACAATTACTGCGCAAAGACTATCTGTTAACATATTTCCCACACTGTCTACAACCATGCACTAATTTATACAGTTGAGTGAACTATGGCAACATGGAGTGATGCCCATTGCCAGAGCTCCAAAATGGCAGCAAATAATCCCAACATTTCTGCATTCAAACTATACCTACACCTCAACATTTCCTGTGCAAACTGTTGTTAAAAACAAGATCTTAAACCTACCATATTTGCCATAGTTTAAGTTTCTTTATTTTCATCTTACTTGTACATTTGTTTGGTGAAATGACCATTACCGATACACACACTCATATTTCATTATGCAGACTCCACAAGAGATACACAGCAACAAACAAAATTCTGTGTGAATACCGCAACACAGAATTTGTTTTAATCACATTTTTTTGTAAATCAACCTTTTGGCAAGAAGCTAACATATGAACAGTTTGCACAAGTAAAATGAACAGGTCATAGGACCAGTTAGTTCTCCATGTACAGATCTGGACACCCAAGTGCATAGTATTCATTGCAGCAATGACGATATATTTATATCATATGACCTTTGTACTCACCACAGAATGATGTGGCGTCGATAGATTTTCAGGTGTGTAGAAGTAAGTTGTGCCACCAACATTCTCCTGTAGGGAATAAATGTCGCAGTAATGAACGCAACGTGCATGAAATATAACATAACTTTGTGGTGTCATTATCCATTATTACTATTACACTCTATCAAATGTCTATACATCTGATCCGTCATCCGAGCCAGTAATCTTTTTTATTTTGTCATTATTTCAACTAGAAACCATGTTTGTTTTACATGGTCAACTTCTTCCTTCAAGTAAACGAACAAATAACCATTGCATATCTACAGCCAGTATTGATAATACATCTGTGATATACATAATTATTATATAAAAATATAGTGATGCAATGTTGAACAATGGTATCTTTCACGTTTAGTATGCTCTTGAAAACTGTCAAGTTACCTTTCTGAAAACATTGCCTAGTTTTTGTGTAAGTTTTGAATGTAAAATTTACCCGATGTGTATCCGGAAATAAAAAAGCTAACATTTATAAAATTACCAAAAACTTTTTAAGTATTGATAAAAATGCTTGAGTTTCTATTGGGGGTCTACTGAATAAATGCACACGAAGTTTGGGCTGTCCAAGTATAGTAGTTACTAAGACATGTGGAACAACAGTTTAATCCAGAAAATCCCCCCCAAAATATCCCACACAGTTTCTAACCATGATACACAAACTCAGAAAATGTCAACTCTAAGTGCAACAATAAACAAAAGTGCTCTGACCATCGCATCGTATTAAGCAGTCGTGAAGCGGTCTCACCTGCACAGAGAAGATGGGCGATTTGGCAGATTTGCGGGCTGAGAGGGGGGAACCAAGGGGGCTGCGGGCAGGACTGCCCCCGGGACTAGTACCAGCCGACAACACCATGCCTATAACGAGAACACATGCTACAGGGCACTGGTATACTCTCCATCAGGAAATTCGTGCCACACCAAAATGTTCACTCAAATATCATGTTCTAATGCTCTTGGCCGATTTTACTATGCTGTCTGATCTAATTGTGACTTACATCACATGTTGTAGAGCAATTCACACAGCGCAGGTAGGATACACTGTCTGACATAGGCGTCTTTTATGAGACTTGGATTTCACCGGTTTATTTTCATAAGTAATTCACTACAAACAGCTTTTGTAATAAGTTTGCACAAATTTGATGGAATAGGTGTTAGAGATTTAACACATTTATATCTTATGGAAGAATTTGTTTATACACTTCAACATTGCTCCCAAAATGCACGATCCAGCTCCTGTTTTTTAAGGCAGCTTTCCGGTCTTCACAGCCCATAAAGTTTCCCAAATTGAAAGTCTCTGATTGCCCTGCTCTATGCTATGATGTGTCCTAAACCATCAACACGAACTCTCCGCCTGTCACAAAGTTGTTATCATAAACTATCACGAAATAAATACACCAGTTAATATTTACATAATTACATTAACTATCTGGCAGTGAATGATTTAAAACATGCTGATTTTACAACATATACAGGAAAAACTTCAAGGCATTAAAAACAACCAATAAATAACCTTTGAAGGTGAAATATAAAAATGTCACCGGATGATTTAGTAGCCTGTTAAAATGCCGTTTTACACAATTTCTGACTATAAATACAACACAGAAATAAAGACTAAGACATGAAGCACAACATCATTAACTTAGATGCACATCCAGAGAGAAAAATTAAAAGTATGTGGGTTTTTTATTTTGCACACCACAACTATAATGAAAATCATTTAACAGTCCCTTTAAGTTTAACAGCATTTGTTCAAACCGAAATGTTGAGGCCATCGGGGTATCCCGGCTGCCACCCTACCTGAGGGGCTGTGGTGGAAGGGTTCGCCCTGGGAAAACTGCTGTGTTGTGAGGTGACTACTGAAGGCAGGACTGCTGGAACTATGGGTAAGACCTACGCCACTCGACGGGGCGCTCGTGTTCGGCACAAACTCTGTCGCCCCAGGGTTGCGACCGTGCTGCGACAGAAACAACGTCACTGAATTCATGTCATTATGGCTTGTCACTAAAACGTTCTGATGATGGAAATGTCACGCAGTGCTAAAGCCAGATCTAGGGACAAAAAGGTAAGTTCTTTTACAGCGTACTATCCAGTCATTAGGACTGCTCAGTGCACTTTATACTTTACTCCCTGGCAGACCTGTTCAATCCAACACCATCTCGACTTCTTTGGAAAGCATCCAGCCACGATGCAACTAATACGCAAAGACTATTTGTACACAAATATTCACCACTGTCTATAGCCAGGTACTCATTCATACAGATGAGTGAATTGGAGCAAGGTTCAACACAGCAGTAACGGATTCGAACACAGGTTCTCTTGACTGAGAGTCCAAAGTATTAGTCACTGCAGCCCAGTGAGGATAATAATGAGATAAGATAATGAGTTCACAAGAAACTCATCGTTAAACCGAATCTGTTGTTAAATGTAAAAAGCGTTTTCAAAATGTAAAAAGCTGCTGCCATTTATCACCGATGATACCATTTCTGTGATACACCAACGAATGTGTTCCGGTGGCGTGTCCTGGTGATGATAGTTTTCAATAAACTAGGTCACTGCTTCGGAGTGAAATGGATTTAAAAAAACAAAATCAGATTTATGAGGTCATAAGGATGTTAGTGAAATGATGCCCAGGTCATGAGATACTACAAATGTTGAGTACTTGGAGACATATATTGATTACACAGAAAATACACAAAGTTCTTATCAGAATTTTTTCTTGCTAAAAAACACCAAAGTACATAGACAGGGTAGAGCCACCTAGTGGCAACCACCAAATTGCTACACGTGGCCAAGCACTCACCTTAAATGACGTTTGGAATTTGCTCTGTGGCGATGATCCAGTGACCGAGAGGGCCATGAATTGGTTTCTCATGGCGACGTGGTCCATGGGTGGGGGTGGAGCACCGGGAGGCATGGGGGGCTGTCTGTTTATGATTGGCATGGGCTTGGTATTACCTGGCATGGGTCCGGCCATCTGACTCCCGTGCTGACCTTTCTGTCTCTGTAAAGTTGGGGGCAAACAAATGTAGATTTACATCACAGGGTTTGTATACTTGTGCAAATACAGTAGAACTTCGCTTCATGGCCTCCTCAGTAATACAGCCACCTTGCAATTAGGTTACCAAGGGGCCACCAAATTATTTTTGTAACAGCAAAGTATAGAACATTAGTTCCGCTAATAGGGTCACCTCGCTATTCAGGTCACTTTTACCCAATCCCAAAAGTGACCTCAGTAGTGAGGTTCCAATGTATAGAATTCCATGCCATGTCCAGGTTTCCCATAAAAAATCCATGCCACATTTGAATTGTTGAGTGCATTTGAGTATGATAGTTGTGCAAACATGCAGGGATCGATCTTGAAAAAGACATGTACATGCCGTGCCCTATGTGCCTTTTCACATTTGTTGTGCCACAAATCAGAAGCCAGTTTCAGATGACTGTCTTAGTAAATGACGTGATTTTCTTAATATAAGCGAGCATAGGAGTTTACGCAAACATGTGACGCAAAGTAATTGCGCAACTTTAAGTACGCTTCATGAAACCGGCCCCAGTTGATTAAAATTGTATTAATTAATTTGCATGGTAGTATGATTGCGTAAATAACCTGGTAAACATGAACATTAATCTTTTTAATATTCGGCATGTGATCATGTTATTACATAACTTGTTTGAATTAAATTCAGGACTGCGTGAGCGACATATTTCTGGGTACATAACATATAACCATCAATATCAGCATGCTCAGAAATGGTTAAGTTTTGTCAAAATCTGTAACGTTACAAAACTAGATACATTCTGGGTAGGTGTGCCCCATTTTTCGTGGACTGGTCATGCTGCTACAGTCTACTGCTCCAAGAATAGGGTGATTCTAACTGAGGAATACGATGCAGCAGTTTCTGACATTGAGCAATGTTCATTAAACATTAAAAAACTCATTTATGCACTGATGCACAGACGCATGGAACTGTGGTTAAGACAAAAGCACTAGTCAATGCCACATAAGAGTCTAATAATTACAGTCTAATTAAACCACATTGCTCCGCTGCTGCTTGGTTTAACAGTTCATTATTGGCTCAAGTACAAATACATCAGGATATTTTTTACACCCACTGTAGTTTAGGCTGAATTGTGCGCCCCATGGAGGCAGTCAATAAACCCAAGGCTTACTTGAAAAGGGTAGTTGGCAACTTGGCAGGATTGGCTTCAAAGCAGTGAAAGCCCAGTTTAATCCCTTTAGTCATTTTGGCAGTCACACTGGACCAGTGTCTTGCTTTGTAAACGCTCATAAAACTAGAGAAAAATTTCACCAGAGCCATGCTAAAGTTGACAAGGGGGCAGGGTTGAATGGTTTTAACTGCCCGGTTTTAACCTGGTTAAAACCGGGCTCATTTTTTTCTGTAATTAATTGTTAATCACTATAAAAACAATGCAAGTATCAAAATATATGTTCAGTATGAATAAGAAACAAGATATCCTGCGGTATTATTGCTCACTGTAATCAAATCAAGCTCATGCAAAAAGTAGACTGTAATTTTCAACAATATGTGTAAATATGTCAGAGTGGTAATCAATGCAAAGCATAAAAACTGAAGTATTACATCGTCCATGCTCTGTTGTTGGTCCTGCTTTATTCTTTAGATTAACCAATTGAATTTGTTTTTTCAAAAGATAGCCTAGCTATGGTCTCATGATCGATGATTACAGATACATGGAACATTTACCCTTACTATATATATATATCATTTTTAACTAGTTTTAGTTTTTGTGGCAATATTCTCAGTGACATATTAGTGCGATGTAGTTGATATTTTATTTGATGTAAGTGTACTTATTAAAATCGAACAATATTGCATAACAATTTAAATCATGTTGACAGTTTCACCACGCGAAGAGGCTAACGCCAACACAATCGCCAGGTGGCGTGCACATAATGTGTTACGTTTGTCGTTTTCACTATTAAGCATACATTTACATCCGTTCCCAAATTGTGTTATATTAGCACAACAAATTTTTTATATACATTCAGATCCAAAATCCAATCGTTTTCATTAGCATCACACTGCAAAAATTGACACCATACAACGTATTCGAACTTGGCATAACCAGGCCGTTTAAATAACATGAGATTTAGGGTCAGGCTCCGGTCTATGTGAATTATTCAAGAACACGGCCACCTTTTTTCTGCCAAAATAGTTTCTAGAATATTTGTGCATATAAAGAACTTTGTAACTGGTGAATACTTTACAATATTTAATAAGTGTTACACACATGCTTTTATTTATTAAGCAAGTCTGTCAGTTCAGTTTCAGTTGTGCAAGAACAAGGACTGCTTCAGAGTAATTGCGTGACAATTCAGCATTGATGTTTCATAATCTCCAACTATGCTTGTTTAAGCAAGTAGATATTTACATTCTATCACTAGGTAAAATTAGTATATGAGCTAAATATAAGCTAGAAGAAGTTTGGTGTATGTTGGGTTTGTGTTAGGCTTTTCAATAGTATTAATAGGTTTTAGCCGGGTTTTGTCCGGCTAGATTGCAACCCTGCAAGGGGGAGCAACCATAAAACCTGGAGAAACTAGTGGAATCTACAACCTAATCAAATGGAATTATTACACAAACAGCTTAAATTTGGTTTAAATGTTCAATAATAATATAAAAGTAATAGGTCAATTACTATTACATTGCTTCATATTACTATTACATTGAGTTCTTGCTCAACCTATTAATATTACTTCAATATTGATAATAATTACTATTACATATTACTATTACCCCAGGCCTGCTATTATTACCAGATATCTAATCTGAAACTGAAAGACAAATCCAACTAATACTTACAGGAAGGAAGGCAGGTGGAAACTCGGACAAGCCGTTGGAAATGGTGGCCCCGCCCCCAAATGTTGCGTTGAAGAACTGGTCACCGTTGTTGGCGTCTGCTGTTGGTCCTACAAAAGAAGAAACAAAACTCTACAGTAACACTGTACGAATCTAACTATAATCAAGCCAGCACATGTATCTTAATGGTTTCCTGCTAGACGGTTTGCTTCTCGGGCGCCAAACTATCAGGGATCAATCTACAATCATTCAGAAGAAAAGTAACGCCTTTATTTTTTTTCAGAATTCCCCTTGGCTAAGGGTTCTAAATTTCCATTTTAAAGAAAATTGGATGCTCATAATGACAGCGTATTTTCTGCAATGGTTCCAGTCTCGAGGAATGCAATTAGGGGTGTTTTACATAACTTGTGTTAACATGAAAAAGTTAACATTATTGACGTCATAACAAACATCCTCGTCTGTATGTAGCACCATCTAGTGGGTAGTGGTTGGGTACTTTACCAATGAAGTAATGGACAAAAACAGGTTATTTTAGTTTTTATGCAACAAAACTTACAATAGCATGTTTTGAAAGATTCATACAATATGCAAGCAATGATTGATCAGAACAATAACATTCAGATTAATGTCAGAAAACTGCAGAGAACTAAGCAAAATGGTACAAGAATTACTTTTAATTTAAGATGTTGTAAACCTGGTTAAAAAGCAGGAAAAAGCTGAGAAAGCACTACATTATTTTATCAATTATTTCTCTATACAAAATGTGCTACTTCTTGTCCGTTACTTTCTTTACAATTACCATAAATTTGAAATCACCCTTCAAATTGGTAACTGGCATGTGTTAATATCACCCAATATTATAACAATAGTTTGGTGACAAGTGAGAACTGACAGTGAAGTAAGCAAGGGAACCAGGTCAAGTGGAACAGACCCACTTTTGGCCCATGCATCATGACTCATTTGTTATGTAGATGACAGTAAACAAACA
This sequence comes from Escarpia spicata, assembly GCA_963995525.1. Lineage (NCBI taxonomy): Eukaryota > Metazoa > Annelida > Polychaeta > Sabellida > Siboglinidae > Escarpia > Escarpia spicata. The sequence goes on along the minus strand of OZ023215.1, from coordinate 17,650,506 downwards.
TGTCAAATTTACTCTGTCAAAGTGATGAAGAAAAGTACATTTTGGTAAAATGTGTACATATTATTTACTAAATATTATTAATTACCACTCTTGCATATTTGACAACAATTACTATACATGTTTTCACAAGGAAGATTACATATGGCACATAAATTATATGTACCATTAGTATTAATTAATATGTACCATTAGTATTAATTAATATGATAAAACAGAACCACTTTTTAGATTCCTGTAGTATGCTCACAGTTTTGCAATAATACTGTAAATGTCCATAAATATTTGTTTCTGATTTCAGAGCAGTGTTCCTCCATAATTAATAAGCTATATAGTTGTGGTATTCAATGATTAAATGCATCCACTGATGAATGATCAATCCCGTTCAGGTTCACAACCACATAGTACTGCATTGTATTTGTAACAATTATCCCATCTCTTAAAAAAGTAAGAACTGCACAAATGTATGTCAAATTCATTAGTCATTTCAGAAATAAGACACTGCATGCGAGGACCTAATTTCTGCTGCAAACAACCAGCAGGAAAACACTGCACGTTTGTTTTAGGATAAACATAGTTGCAGGGCAATGGGACGAACGTGTTTACAAGAGATCGACCATGGTGAAAACAAAGTCAATGGCAAACAGAGCAGCTGATTGAAATAGCCAAGGTGACACGACTACTCTTGGCTGTGTTGTTTGATGTAGTAGAACACTGCTGTTTGGATAACACTCATCTGGAGCACGCTTTATTGTCGACATTCACCCGAACATCCGTGTTTCAGAGCAATATAAAGGTCGTTATTACACATTCGTTCAGGCGTTACTTCTTGAATGGTGAACACCACCGTTTGCCTACTCAGCTGGAATTGTCCAACACACAGAATATCCATGTTTCTAGCCTGAGACTTTCTGAACATAATCTATACAAACCAATACTAGACGCTGACAACTGTTCTGTGACAGGTTGTTATGTAAAACCATGTTATATAAATTATAGCCCGGTATAAATTATAACAGCTATGTGATCACATGTCAAAATGTGCTTTGATAAACCACATTTTTATACGTACATTTCAAGTTGAACTGCATGTTTTATCCACCCGACAACTAGGAGGAACAATGACAAACTGTATAATACCAAACACAATGGTGGCACTGGGCAAAGTTATTGAAATCGTAATCATGTTTGCACAAACTTTTCATTAAAATAAATTGCGAACTGTAACATGTGTCCCAATGAACAAGTCTGCAGAACAAGACAAATGCGTTACTCTGGAATTGTTGACTGAGAAATCGATGAGTAAGAAATAATTTTTTTCTCCAAAATATTGGAGTGCCAAAATACATGCTCCCAAAGTATAAATTAGATGTGCAATTATGTTCTTAAAATTTCAAGGTTTGTCTACACCAATAACAGTGTCAAATTTAAGACTTATGATTTAGTAGGATTTACAGATATACCATGACTACTTATTAAAGTTAGCACATGTACCATACCTGCTACAAAACAACAGAATCAAATGTAGTTGTGTGGTTCATCCTTAGAATATTAGTACACCTAACTGCTTTGGAAATAAATTTCTGATCTATGCTCAGACATTGAGTATTTATATTTCAATCAGAGCTATCTAAAGGTAATTTTATATAATTCAGTTAGGTTGATAATTTTATAATTTATATAATCAGGTTTTGTAACAGCGACATGCTTTATCAATTTTATTACTACTGCTGCAATTTCACTCGAGCCAATTTTTAATGAGAATATGCAGTGGCCTAACAAGGCACTGCATGAAAACTGGAACAGTAATTAACAGATCATGCAAAATAAAAAAGACAACAATACTCCTATGTATGTAGCTCATGTTACGTTGCTAACTAGTACCCCCGGGGTAGTCACAATGCACCACCGATGGTTGTAATGTACCACTTTTGTTGCAACAAAAACAGAATTAGTTTGTCAATTACTGGTAGATTCATGCTTCCGAGATGGCCTAACTAATGACACATATTAGATCAAAGTTATGGTTAGCCTTCTGTGACAGAGCCAGAGGCGATCTTTCAGAGTCGGATTAAACATACTCAGGAATCGATCTGGAAAAAGGCATGCATGTGCCCTTCGGACATATCAGATATAGAACTATGTGCCTTTTCAAAATTTGATGTGCCCCAAATCAGTTGGTTAAAATTTTATTAATTAATTTGCATGATTGCTTAAATAACCCCGTAAATGTGAATATCACATTTTTTATATTAGGCATGTAATCATGTTATTCTTTAACTTGTTTTGAATTATATTCAGGACTGCCTACGCGACATATTTCTGGGTACAAAATATATAACCATCAATATAAAAAAATACTCAGAACCGTTCAGGTTTTTTTCTCAAAACATTACAAAACTAGATACATTCTGGGTAGGTGTGCCCCATTTTTGTGGACTGGTCATGCTGCTAGTTTCATGGATAGGGAGATTCTAACTGCAAAATACGACACAGCATTTTGTGACACTGAGTGACAACAATTCACGGACGTGAGAGCACCAACAAAAAATATTCAGAGAACCATGTTGATTAAGCATTAAAAATTCATTTATACAACCATGAACAGATGTATGGAATAGCCTCACTCAGTCTGTGGTTGAGTCTTTTGAGAGGAAATCAGATTATGTTGTGGGAAAATCACCCATTTAAATTAGCCCAATTAAATTATATTATACAGTAAGAGTATTATGTGTAAGACTAGAACATAGCAATGTCTTTTTTCCAAAGTTTATGACCCTGGGTGACGGGGTCATTTGTAATGAATATACTACTTGTAAGCCTTAGTGACGGATGCATGATTTACAAAACATGCTTTAAAATAAATAAAACAATTTATAATGTACTCACACCCAATGTAATAGTTAGCAAACATTCCTGAATTTAAAAACGTGCATACAATGTGCATCTCTGGATGGATATTATTTTGTATAGATATGAATGGATTGAACTTTGTTCGGCAAGAGTTGAATCTTGATGATGGGCGACAATACAGTTACAGCGGCAACAAACACTGTTCACGGTGCTCGACTAAAGCTTTTAAACAATGTCAACGACAGGGAAAGGGTAGGCAAGGCACACGGATATTGATTAGACTGTTCTGTGTCAATGACAGGGAAAGGGTAGGCAAGGCACACGGATATTGATTAGACTGTTCTGAGTCAACTTAGTGATTGCCTTCAAGATATCTTCCACTGAATGACAGCAAGTTGAAATTAAATGCAAATAAAACTGAATTGATCATTATTGGTACTCCAATGCAGCGTAGTACACTGAATGGCTTTTTCCCTATGCATATTTTTAATCAGTATATCACACCAGTAACCTCAGTGCGGAATCTAGGAGTGATCTTTGATAGTAACTTCAATTTCCGACAACACATATCTCAAACATGTCGCTGCTGTTTTTATCATATTCGTGATCTTCGCCAGTAAATGTCATTTTCTGCCACTAAAACTATTGCAACAGCGCTTGTTAGCAGCAGACTTGACTATTGCAATTCCATCCTTTATAATATCGCTAGCAAGGATACATCCCAAAACTTCAGCGTGTCCAAAATTGTCTAGCAAGGGTAGTTACACGATCTCCTCATTTTTCTCGCTCTGTACCACTTTTGAAGTTTTTGCATTGGCTTCTTGTACAATACCATATAATATTTAAGATCTGTACCATTACATATCAGGCACTGTCCAGTAAGCAACCGTCCTGTAAGAAAACCTATCCAGCTTCGATCATCTAGTTCTGACTTACTTTTTGTTCCTAGAGTCAACACTAACAGTGGAACTATGGCTTTTTCTGTTGTTGCACCAACTCTTTGGAATATGCTCCCTCTTAGTGTTAGATCAGTTGAAAATATTACAAAATTCCATCGTCATTTAAAAACTTATCTTTACAACCTTGCTTATCCACCGTAACTCCCTAGCGCCTTGACCCATCAGTTGACAACTGGAATACTACCATAGTTAATAATGGCAAATCAAGGTGGGTCCAGATTTTGCACAAGTACCCCTAAATTTTCTCAGACACGTTTCTGTATATGTCTTTTAGGCACATGCAGCATTCCAGCATACAACACGTCATCTGACGCGTTTCCGCGCTCCAACGGAATCCCTGCATACTGTTGAACTGTACATGGGGCTGCCAAGAAACAGGATGAGTCAGCGGGGCATTTTGACAAACAAACAAAAGCACCCACTAATCCAAAGGTCTTATCGTCCAATACTGGTGCATGATGTTAATTTGTAGTATTTTTTATTTTTGGGGAACAAATTAAATTATGAGGAATGTGCACAGTATGCCTCAACATTAATCTAAGACAAAAGTAATTTTGATTTTTACTTTAAATAGTAAGCATAACATTTACTTGCAAGGATGTTTACATTAGCTAGAAGATTTTGTCATTTCAGTATAGTTGTGTTTGCAGTTTTTGTAACAGTCTTGACAAATCAATATATAGAACTCCAGCTAAGCCGTTGTTGTTAATTTGTTGTCATCTATTTTAACACTATCTTCAACATTTAAGTTGGCATAGAAGGTACTGCAGTTGGGCAAATACTTACCATATTTGTTTATCTTAAAAAATTATGTCAGCTGATATTACGCACGAAAGGGTTCTTCACTGATAATGTTCATATAAATGTATGATTTATATAAATTACAAATAGTCAATGAAATGAAGGTGCTATGGGGTGTATCCCTGTGTCCAGTTTTGCCACCAATACCAAGACCAGTACATAGGCTAATATGAAATTATATCAAAATCTTTCCAGATTGACGTGTTCCCATGTACAGTCAACATATATATAATTCCTGATAGGGGGATGTTTGTTTACATAAAGGCTGCAGTTAGTGGTAAAGTTGTAATTCACTTGTTAACATCAACGTTGGCAAGTTTAACCCGCCCCAGGTTAAACCCGGGATGGGCTAAACTTCCATTTTGGGCTAAAATGGGTTAAACTATTTTTCAGGCACCTTTTATCACAATATGAAATAATTAAGCAGGCAAAGTGTTTCATATAGCTTTATTATCAATATGAAACAGAGAAGAATCACAGTTAACTAACATAGTACATAGAAATGCACATACATGTATTATTGTTTTCATGTCATCTTTCACACATGACACTGACAGTTTTGTCAAAGTCTTATCATAATACAAACTGGCTAATGTTCACCAGTCTAATTTTGGACTGGGGGGAGGGTTAATTTATCTATTCAGCAATTGGAGGACACTGCTCAGGCCTCACTCTGGACACTGTCATTCACAGTGCTATGTATTGTCTTAGTTGGTGAGTTGATCCTTTTATATATTTAAAACTTAGTACTGAAAGTTGGATATTAATTTGGGGTTTCTGGCTGGGGAAAATACTCACATCTGAGGGGAAACCTTTGTAACTTTTATGCAATCAGTGTGCAGAAAAGTTGTATCAATCAGTAACAGAATACCCCAGTAGCACGATTATCATCTGATTATCATAAAGTGATAGCTACACATAAACAAACTTGTTTAGAGCAGTTGTCATCTTTTATTACATCAATAATATTACAACAGTCTTGAACCATCATCAATCTACATACTGTACTACCAACTGTATTAATATTGAGAATGTCCCTCTGATAATATCATCCTGAGATCTCAGATAGAATAAAGCTTAGTTTAACCCTGGTTTAACTAGTAAAACCCGGGTTTAACCCGCCGGGCTGGGCAAAACCAGTTTAACCCGGGTTAAACACCAAACCTGGTTAACATTGCCTTCATTAAATTTTACAACACCATAAATGTATTTACTGTGTAAACAGAAAAGAATATATTAGAGAACAATAACACATAATTTAAGCTTAAATGTCATATATTGGTGACCAAACTCTCAGCACAGTTGAACTTGACCCAGACAATGACAGATGGTGAAGTAACTCACAAAATAATAATGTATAATGTAGGTATTATAATGTTTTCTGATGTCAACATAACAATTTTAGTATACCATTTTACTGATTGTTGCTGTTCGATACAGGCTACAAATCAAGGGTATACAAATGTACACAAGTATTCAGAGTACACAACAAACTGACATGGCAATTTCATGTCACTGTCTCATACATGTTTAACAATCAAAATGAATGCCTGCACAACTGGAACAAACAAACTGGGTTTTTGTCAATATGTGCATAATCTGTTTTATTCACATAAAAACGTGTATGAATACAAAGCTGTATGTGTATTCTACATGCTTTTCTATAAATTAATGTTGACTGAAATTATGTTTGCTAATCCAAATCCAATAACCTTTCGCAAATGGTCACCGACAGCATGAGCTATGATAATTAACTTAACAACTGTTGCTCAATTTTGCACGACCATGAGGACATTATATACGTATTTACTATTTAGTGTAGAAGAACTCAGTTTGAATTTATTAACAGCTGTTATAGTTGTTAGTTTTGTTACTGCTATGTTTGATAAACACAACACGACCACAGTACTGTAGACCCATGGGACCGACCTTTCTAAATCAATTACAGATGACTGGATTTTATTTTGCCGCCCACACGCACACAAATAACAGATTAGGCATTGCCCGGACTCTTGAGGCCGAGGCGAGGGTGAGGAACTTGCAACGATGACAGACGGGAATCTTGATTCTGGACTTGCAATCATTTGCAGAAACGCGATCGAGATCAAAGCTTGATTTCGATCTACTATGATATTAACTTACCCGAACTGTCGTTGCCGTTCGCATGTTCACCAGGCTGACCGCCGGCAGTATTTCGCCTGCCCGCCCCTGGGGTGGGTCGAGCTGGTCCTCCACTCAGTGTTTCATGCACGAACTGACATTTTTCGCCGTAAAAACAAGACCCGCTGTTCGCGAAATATCGGCAGAGAGCGGGCTTTTTCGTCGGTATTGTCGAACTGTTCATCATTTAAATGATGAATCCGACAACTTTTTCGCTAACTAGGCATGGATTACGGCGATCGGTGTCAGCAGAGGGTAATCATGGATCAATTTCTTGCATCCATCTAGTCAAAATTGACGAAGAGTTTCAAGTTTTAGTTTCAAGCTACTGCGCGCGCACTTGCTAGAGCACAGACTCATGGGATACGTTGACCCAGTTTGTAGCACGACCATATTTAGGGGAATCAGGTTCAATGGGCGTTCAGTCGTTTGTTATCTTTGTGTGAAAACATAAATAACGTTTTGTCATACTTACATTTAAATTAAAAGTATTACGCATAAAGATTAAGACATATTACTGTACTTTCAGTTTACCGTTCAACTGATAAGTACCGTTCAACTAATAATTGACTCCTTCCTTCGTGTACATAAATATAGAACTTTATGGTTTTAGAAAATATAATATAATAACTATAACACCCGCAATATGGTCTATCAAGATTTAATGGACGATACCATTTTAATGTGATGATATAGTGGTTACGCTAAGAACCATTTCATTCATAATTACAACAACACGTGCACATACATTACGGTACACTTACCGCACCATATTCTATGAACATACATCGTATAATAAAATAGTCTATCTTGGTTTTTTCACTGACGATGTATCTTATTTTATGTTACTGCTTATGTCTTAGATAATAGACAACGTGTTTTTTTCTTTCAACATAAACTGAACTATAATTATACTATGTGTGGCTCCGTGTTAGCCAGATTACTTATGTTTTTTCACACCGATCTATTAAAATGGATTACTGAACAGAAAATTGTTATATATGTTGTGAATTGAATGTTGCTGTTTACTTCCGATAATGATAACTATTATAATAATAATAATAATAATAATTATTATTATTATTATTTAATATAATATATTTTCCCATAGCTATTGCAAACGTAATGTTATGTTCTATTAATTATATCTAAGAGAAACAAGCAGTCGTATTTGTGTACTTATTATTTCGTTTTATAATTCTACCAAGAATAGGGTGTCTGTGATTGTATAGTCGTCTACATTGACGCCAGGCCCGAAGAACAACTTGGCAATCTGATTGATGAGTGGTGACCTCCCTAGCTGGGAGAAAACGATGCATTGTTCTACTTGGCTTGATAAATGGTCTAGATAAGTGTTCATGTGTGTAACACGGTTATTCAAAATCAGAATCACGAGCTCGCTGATGTATTCCCAACACACACACACACACACACACACACACACACACACACACACACACACACACACACACACACACACACACACACACACACACACACACACACACATACGCGCGCGCGCGCCAGTGATATCTAAAACATAGTCTACAGTGGATTTAGCATATATCTATGTGCATTTTAGATTTCTAATTTGTCATTGGTATTTATTGTATTTATACTTAACACCGAATTGGCTGCATAGGCGGATCCGAGGGGACTGGGGGCACTACCCTAGACTTCTGAGATGTACCCGCGCTAGCCTTACGTACCATCCATGTCTTTGGAATGTGCCTCCGTTTTGGCGAGTCTCGGGGGAAGCTGCAATTTAAGGTCTTTGGAGAGCCTGAAGATGGGTTTTGGCGATCGAGCCTAGACGGGGTGCAGTTGGGGGTTTCTTTGCGAGCCTAAAGGCGGGCTTTTAGCGAGACTCAACGGATGTGTGCATTTGGAGGGTTTTGGAGAGCGTGAATGTGTTTGCATGAGCGAGCCGCAGGGGGTGCAATTGGAGATTTTGGGAGAGCCTGAAGATGGTTTCGACGAGCCTCAGGGAGGGTATAATTGGAGGTATTTGGGGCCCACTGGACTTCCTTATCTGGGCTGTGTCAACATTTCGATCCTCTGGGTATAGCTGCACAACTTAGGCTTTATTTACGACCCCAACTTCAGGAAGAGGTAAAAAGGTCTACAGTGACATTACACAAATGATTGAGAGTATCACCAACGCGGCTTTGGAAAGTTGCTTCGCATCTAACGGGAAGACTTATAATTAACAGGCATGCACACTGGTGGTGTTTTCATTCTGTCTACACAATCATGTCCGAGCATTTTCTATATTCTTCACTTTAGAATGAAGCAGATATTACGTTGTTTCTTTGTACTCTGGTCAGTGCATTCTCTGTATCTTCCTAACGCATCTGTTGTTGAAGCTGGCAAGTTTGCTGGTACCATGTTCGTTATGTATACCAGCAATCCGAACGACAGAGGGGCGTAGAAAGAACACTATTCTGGTAGATTCTGACTTTGTTTTTTTATGGATTAGGGCCTACCGACAGCGAAGTTCTCCATAGGCTCCATAGTTGTAACTTTGCAAATGCAGACCTGTCCAGGTGTCCTTCCTCTTCTGCACCTCCTTGCGAGATTGATGCTACTGCCCAGGTAAGATAATTTGTTGACACATATTCGAGTCGCGGTGGTTGTTGATCACGATGGGACATGGGCTGCGGTTTTGATGTAGTGTTTGTGAATATGTGTTGCCTTCTTCGCGTTAATAGTGTCGCCATATGGAATTAACTGATGTCTCGTTGTTCATGTCGCGTGTGTTTTCCTTTGTACCTGGGTTTGGGTGTGAGCTGTGGCGGATTAAGACATTCGTGGCGCTACGCAATCAGCACTTTCGTGGGCCCTAGGTAGACCCAGGGGCGGATCCGGATAGGGTAGTCTAGGGGGTCCCAAAACCTTCAATTACACCACTTTGAAGCTTGTCTGGGGTTTGCCGCAGCTTCAGCAACGCACCGCTGTCGCATTCAAACATAATATAGGGCCTACACCAGGATTATTCCCAGCTTGCAAAACTCATTGGCCCAATGAAATACCAATGAAACTTATGGAGTAGTCATCATTTGCAAAATAATGTCTTCCTAGCTGGGTTTCGGGAATATTAAGTCGACAAAAAATATGCTTGGGTATTTTCGTGGGTAATAGCCTTCGTGTAGTAGTGCCTATGTGTTAACTTTGAAACGGTAAATATGCCTGAAATTTACCAGTTAATCCATGAGAGCGTGAGATGGATACTAAATGCGTGAGACTCACGCCAAATCAATGCGTGAGACATGATGGCAGTGCTTATCTGAAGGCTGCTTGTTCTGGGGGAGAGAAGCTTGTTTATTGACTGTTTAGTTCATCCGTGTCATGATGATATCTTGGAGAACATTTGCTCGGAGTAATATTCCATTCCTATTCAACATGAAAAATGCATAACGTTTGAGATGTAAGCAATTTTATGTTTTACTTTAGGTTCATAATTATCATTTTTACGAGCGTGATAAAGTTAATTTATATATCTTGGCGCTGCGCTGTTTGTCGGTGCCCCTGTGGGGGGAGGGCACTGCCTACGCTAGCAGTACTGTGGATGTGCCGACTTCAAGGGTCGTTTTTGTATTGATGCTCCCTAGATCAAGTGTCTGTTTTTTATATGTTCTCCCTAGAACAAGGGCCAACATTTTACAGAAGTTCCCTAGACAAGGGTATCATTTCGAGGAACTCTCCCTAGAACAAGGCTAGGTTTTTATCACAGCATTCACAGCCCGGGGGGCACTGCCTATAGTAGCAGTCCTGTGGATGTGCCGACTTCAAAAGTCGTTTTTTACCGAGGCTCCCTAGATCAAGGGTCTGTTTTTCACATGTTTTCCCTAGAACAAGGGTATACTTTTTATATTGGATGACCTTATCAAGCGTAGGGGTATGTGACCTTCGGCTGCACACCTCTACCCACATGTAAGGGTAGTGCCTCCCCCGGGATCGGTGCACGCAGCAGACAGGCGTTCACCAGAAAAATGTCGCTGCGTAGCATCTGTAGCGGATGATTTTGGAACTATAACAAGTAATATCAGTGGCGCCACATGGTGAGTTGGAAATAAGTTAATTTATCACGATACGAGGGTAATTGTCATCTTATTTTTGCACATGCGGCACAAATAGCGGGCGAATTGCATACTTGCGCGAATTAAATTAAAATTAAACTAATTTGTATAATTTCAGAACACAAATACCTTTTAATACAATAATTTATGCACGTGACAATAAGTATTTCATTAAAACATGATATCCATAAAATGTTAGCCGGAGCTCCCATATGGTCTAGTGGTTAGGATTCCTGCCTTTCACGCAGGCGGCCCGGGTTCGATTCCCGGTGTGGGAACCATACATTTTTGTTTTTTGTCCCCTAAATAATTATTGCTAAAAGTCGTAACATATTTGCTATATACTGTAAAGAATACTGGCAATATAATATCAATCTTAACACTATATGCAAACTATTGACGACAAATATTACAAATAAATAACACCTGCTATTAAATAACTAATAATAATTATTTTACACTATTTACATTATATAACATTGTTGGACTCATTTATACCATATTTCATAATCGTGCACATGTATGTCTTCTCACGTTCCAATATATGTTTTGTGTATTTTTTATATGATAATACACTTTGTATTCACAACTGATGTATGCACAGGTTACAATATCTATCCATGATTGTAATAAATACATTATTGTAATAAATACATTATTTAAAAAATAATGTTTAATAACTAGTATTTTAAAAATATTTTTGACTATTCTTATAATTATATATTATGTTAATGCATTTTGTATTAACGTTTGATGTATGCACAGGTTACAATATCTATCCATGATTATGTATATAAATATCATTATAATTATTATTCTATATATCTTAATTATCTTATACAATTTTTTTTATTAACAGTATTTTTTTAATTAATTATTTTAAAAATGTTTTTGGCTATTATTATAATACACTGTAGGCCCTATTATGATTTGACTTGATTTACATTTTATTTGCATTGTGCTCAAATTTATGCTACATTTAACATTAACTATATTTTGTACAGCACTTTGAACATTTGATTGGAAATGGTGCTTTATAAAAAATAAATATTATTATTAATGTAACTTACACGACATTAAATAAAAACATAACCAGAATAAACCATTATATTTAGTACTCCCAATAAGTAAGTTTTGGAACATATCAAATTGTATTACTATGATGAAAGTTCAGCAACTTGTTGGAGTAGCAACATGTATACATAGGCATCAGCAATGGGGGGAGCTGAGCCCCCCAATATTTTGAATTCTGTTGTTTTTTGGCGAGGGTCAATCATAGTGTAGTTGGAAAGTCCCAAAAAATATGCAACAACTTCCCTTTTGAACCGAAGTTCCCACCACTAGCCCCCTCGAACCATGAAAACCCCCCAATACTATCTCCCCACCCCGTCATCTTCTGATGTCATGTCCAACAGCTGCAGTGCTGAAGTTCTGGCACAGCCCCCCCTCCCCTACTATTCAGCACATTCCGATGCCAATGGAACAGTCTGGATAAGTCGATCCTTCAGGGACCTATGGAAATACTTTTACTTATTCGAAATTCCACTTATTAGGATCTATGTATTTTGTGTTGTATGTTGTCACTGGTTAAAGGTGATGTCTGCGCTTTCCTGATCCACTCACTAAAATACGCTTAACGTAGTGCAACAAATTTTGATGTGTAAGAGGAATTAAATCCTTACAAATCAGTATACAAAATGGTGTTTTATATCCGTGCAGGCGAATGGAATCTTGCTGTTTTGTAGTATATTAAGAAAATCGGAGTTAACCGAATGAAAGAAATATGAGCATGTGAGTGAAATCGAGTCTACTTAACCAAAAAAACTGAAGAGACGTTGACTTACTGATATGCGAATTATCTTACTTTATAGAAGATACAAACCGCCTCAAACCCCTCCTCCCCAAACAAAAATAATGTTGCCTAATATCTGACATTGACGTTGTGACATGATCCCTCAGTGGATTCAAATTTAAATTAACCAGAGGAAATATTCATTGTAGAACATCTTCCGACTTATTGTTGATAATACACAATACTATAAATGAGAATGTTGTACAAGTAAACAAAACACATTGATAATATCACTGATTTTCTTTTTTCCAGTATACATGTACAATAATTACATGATTTGCAATAACAAATATTTTACCTCCTGATACTTAGAAGGTTACATACATTTTGGTCAGCAAGCACCCTGTCCGGTTATAATGCACGCTTCAAATATAACATATTCTTCTTGGTGCAATCTACTGTGTATAAAGCATTCATACAAATATACATGCCATATCATAAATTACAAAGCAGACATCAGATATGACAGATTTAGTCCACCCAAACATACAGTCGACTCAATGGCACTAAAAAAAAACAGCAACATTAAAAATAAATAAAAATCATCCATTTTATCATCAGATTCCAAAACATCTCTTCACAACAATCATTTCTCATCATATTTGCATTACACAAGTGCTCAAATGTTCCCGTTAATACACCATCTGCGTGCGACTCAAGTGGCTGTCGGTGACTGCGGTGGCGCCACTGTTACCGATCTTCATCATCATATTGCGGCAGTCCTGGAGGGACTTTCGGTCGCCGAGTAGTTCGTATGTTTTCGCGGCCTCTGCGAGCATGTTAGCGCGCTGGCCTGAGAGAACCTGTGCCGGGAGGTGGCGGCATGCTAGCAGGAGGGCAGTGGCATGCTCACGACTTCCTACTTCAGTAGCATCCTCGATAATATCCTCATCTGAAACAAGTCAACAGTCGGATGTTATCTGGGGAACGTTTCAATAAGATTTTAAGGAAAATCCATTCTAAAACAGAATCCAACGGAAATATCAAGAGGTATTTTCAACATGCCTTTCATTAACGTGATCGTTAACTAAATCTTAGCACAAAGAGCAAAACAGATTGTTGAAAAGTGTATGAAAATACGGCGCACCGACCACTTTTCAGCAGCATGACTTTTTGTTCATTGTGCGAAGAATTAAAACAGTCTTACAGAAGTTTGATTTTCTGGAACAAAATCGGCCTTAAGAGCTTTTAAGATTGGGCCTCAGGTATGGAATGCACCACCGTACGAGTCGCGAGGATTCCTTATAATTTTATTGTCTGATTCACAGGTGGTGTTAGGGGTGATCACACAAGCTCGCAGAAATAATAAGCACTACAAGGGGGGGTTTGGTTGTCACCCCTTATTGTAGGAGGGGGCAAATAAATGGCTAGTGATGCCACCAAGCAAAATATACGTTCACGCAAACTGATGGTAATAGTAATTTTGAATCGCAAATATCACATCTTACTCCTTGTATGTATGTGGTGGTGAGGACCAATACTAAACTGTGCAAACTTATTGGACCACCTCTTACAGGCACATTATTATTTTTATCCATTATCCATAAAATAATCAGTAGCAAACAAACTTCTTAACCATTGATATTAACCCAAAATACCAGATGGGGATCTGTTCTGACTTTCATGTGGACATTTCAGTGATATATCTTCATACAACCTCCTCCTGGCCAGTGAACTGTAACAACCCCATGGTTGCTTCATCATAATCTCTGCCTCACATAATCGTCTTGGAAATTTATTATTTTTAGAAACAAAAAACTCATCACCCAAAAAATCATGAACTCGTCACAGCTGTATCAATGTTGCGATTAAAAAACCGGCACAAACTTGGTACGCACTTTCTTTTGAGTTGCCGTCAAAGAGGCGGCGTCGTAGGCTGCGGTCCAGCAGCTGCTGCGTGCGGGCGGGACTTGCACCAGCCATGAACCGCGCTGTAGCCTCATGCAGGAACACCTACAAACAGTTCAACAAACTGTTGATGTATCATGCTGTTATCAATCATAGTTAAATCGATCCCTTGCTGACATACATTTGTTTGGGGGGACGTTTTGGTTGTCTGATCTATTCACAATTGTTCTGGCTTTGAATGGCAGTCTGGTTGTATGTAAATCTTTATATTATATTTATCGGATGTTAACAGGACAATTGCACATCCGTATTTCTTACTCATTAGAGAATGTCAGGAACATGAATGCCATCTTTGCATCAATACCATGTCAAATGATAATGGATATTCTTGTGTTTGTGACTCTAAACAAGCTCTATTTGTAATGCCACAAGAATTTGTAGTAATGCACCCGACTGTTTTTTGCAGCAATTAGGACACGGTCAAATCATGTTAGTACACAAATGCTCCACATCACGTGTGTAGACAATAGCACCACATATCCCCAAGGATGACATTTACATTGGCACCGGGACAATCTGGATTACAAATCATGCACATAACAGGGTATATAAGTGTTTGGTAATTCTATTGCCAACAAATTACATCAAGATGCAAAGATTTCTGGATTCCGGGGGTCCATATTAACGAGATTTCACTAATTTGTTCTCCTTCTCTTTATAGCCACAGATAAACTGAAACATACCCTTGGTAGGGCAGCCTTCATGTGCTGAGAAAGTTTACGCAGACTGCGCAAGTCTTGTTGGAATGCCAGCAGCTCATCCTGCGAGACTGTCGTCGATGTCACGTCGCCGTGGCTCCGCTCCTGCTGCCAGATGGCGGTACGGGTCGACAGCAGCCAATCGCAGACCAACAGCTGTGCCGCCTGAAACCAAAAGACAGCCATGTGAAGACTGGTATCAGAAGGCTGAAGTTTGTTCAGGCAAACCAACACAACCCTTCCTTCAAGATCATCTCCTGGTTAACCACCAAGCAAAGCACAAAACAAGATAATCATCAAGTAGTTGCTGTGGGTCGGTACGACGTGGTGACGAGCACTGTGGCCATGTCTGCACTGCAGATGCACTGCACAGTTTGACTGAGACGTGCAATGCAACTACAATGCACCAAGGCCTACAGGCAGCAGTGACAGTTCACTTCAGTATGGTTCTCAGTCTGTAAGAGTCCACTAACTGGCCCAAGTACAAGTACTTCAACGATGGACACCACGGAATAACAACTAACCTGTCGTCATTACACTAGTTACATTCGTGTAACATGTCATCATTGCACTTGTTACATTAATGTAACATGTCATCATTACACTTGTTACACTACCAACAATATAATAAATCACTGCCAGTAAAAATGGCTACCAAGGCAATATTTTATAACTATTCTTCCTAGAAATCGTTCAGACACACCTCGCACAAATTGTGGTCACATCCAGCAACTATAAAACTTAACCACATACAAATGCTACTAAATATAAACATCTTGTATACAGTCTGCACAAATTTAGAGAACACATCTTCAAACCACGCATTCCGAAATATTTTATCGTGGCAATATTTTACATCACCAATAAAAACTCGGAGGGGGACGGCAAACTCGAAGAAACAGTACTGATTATGGCACTTGCACTGAAACTACCACCATAGAAAGATAGTGATAACATGGAATGGCGAGTAGACAAAGCAGGGATGATATACCTGCGTGAGGCCAGGTCGGTGGTGGTGTGTGGTGCTGCTCAGTGTGAGGCTCTCTCGTAGCTGTTCGCCGGCGTGGTTGCACTGCTGCAGGCAGCGGTAACAGCAGCTGCTGCTGGCCAGGAAGCTTCTCTTTGCACGGAACGCCGCGTACATGCTGCGGGCCAACGGGTTGCTGCCAACAGCAAGGTAGCAACTGTTAGTGTTTCCTTGCAACTATCCTTGAAGTAATTGTAGGCACACTTCTGTCATGCTTCATTCATTCAGTCTTAGAATAAAAATGTGCTAAATTTGTGCAGTTCTTCCAAAAAACTAGTTATACAAAAATTACACTTTTACCTAAAATCCTCGGCAGTTGTTCAATTTGACGACTTTCATGCACCCCTAGATTGAATTCCCAAGGAATTTGGTGCTACTGAAGTTTATTAAAATTATTCTAAAGCCACCATTGTAAAACAACATTGTTACGCTATCTCAAACTTTCAAGAAAAACTTTGCCAAATGGCAATATATAAATTGACACCCGTCTGTGTAGACAACCCATTATTTGAGTTAATGATGGCAATTATTAAAACGCCCTACCCAACATATTACCACATCCACCAAATTTTGTCAACATTTTGTATTCAAACCAACTGTGAAACAGACAATACATAAATTCACTTGGTATAGTTGAAACTCACCTGGAGGTCTGCAGTTGTTTGGGGAATGCATCGACAGACGTGAACAGCCTCTCAGCCGCGGTGTCGTCGCCTGTCAGCCAATGAGCTGCGACCGCTATGGTGCCACTCCACCAGCGAGACACCTCGTCCACACCTGCAGACCACACATTCTCCACATCAACGCAAGCAAGTGATGGCAGGGGACCATTTTACTGACAATCATACGAGTCCATATGCCACTTTTGAAGACTTTGCATTGGCTTCCTGTACGATATCGTATAATATTTAAGATCTGTACCATTACATACCAGGCACCGTAGCTCCCTAGCGCCCTGACCCATCTGTTGACAACTGAAAAACTACTTATGGATTTTGAGATTGACCAACCCTTTTGTTTTGATGCGCCTCTGAGCTTGGTTTCCAAGGATTTAGGCGCAATAGAAGTTATCTTGTTATTATTATTAATATGCTCTTTAAAATCGATCTTGCTCCTTTACAGTGATCTTGTATACTGAAAATACTTGCTTGGGCAGTAATTGTATGGAAACAGACCATATTTCAACAGTGCCTTTGCGATGACAAGAAAACTACGCTACCAGTGAGCAAACGACATCATAAAACAACAGTTGCTGTATTTTCATTAGCAAGTCTTATATAGTGCTAGTATTTGCCAAATAGAGACACCCATGGTGTTTACACAGTTTACTAACAATTTAAAAATAGTAAAAGTAACAATTATAAAGTATTACTCTAACAATAATAAGAGCAATGTTTTAAAGATAGTAACACAGCTGTACCTGTGGTGATTGCCATGCTTGTTCCGATGGCGAAGCTAGTCCCGTTGGCCACCCCAGTGCACGTCGAGTACTCGTTCAGTAGCTGCAGATACTCAAGTACGTCAGTGGGATGGGGCATGCTGCAAGCAAGAAACCTCATCAAACTTGGCACCAACTTCTAAACAAAGGTGTCAATATTACTAGTTTTGAACTGGAACTACTTCTTTCCCATTTTCTATGAAATGTCACGTTTGCTTGTAATTTTAAAAATTAAACAATATTCAGAGAAATCTATCTGATCTATTTGTTGCAACGACACTGATTTCTAGGAAAGGATTCAAGAAAACAGTTGCAATTTGTATACGAGGCCATTCTAGGCACTTGCTATTTCTTTGGCCTCGGATGACTTCACATTTTCTCACGTGTTCATCGCAAATAAAAACGGCACACAAAAATTGAAGAACCATAAAAACAGCACCCCAGAAAACAGGCTGAAGTTGAGCAGAGGATTTCTCCACTTTTCACAAATATTTCCCACTTTTTCATTCAATAGTTTCCCGCTTCCCTTGACAGATGTTGACACCCACGGAAAACTGGCTCTTGATGTGGGCACCAATACCAAGAACTGCCCTTAGAAAGAGGCTACTTCACTTCAAACTATTCATTCACAAAGTCAAAACTTTTCTACAACTTCTCACTTGGTTTCGTTTTTTTAATGACTCGGACGTTAATACCGAATCACTGCAAAAATGCTATCAGAACACTTACCCATCAGAGCCTTTGTTAGGGCCCACGATGTTGTTGTTCTGGTAACCGGGGGTAACGAGCGAGTAGAGAGCCTTCTCCAGGAGTTGTTCCCGATACGCTTGTGTCACGTGAGCCAAAGGATCAACTGTAGAGAATAAACATACCAGACATTAATTTCTCCTGTGGAGCTTTCTGCTATTAGTATACAGTAAAAGTGTGGGTATTTATCAGTCGTTCACGAGTCATACAAACTTAATAATTTTCAGACAGAAATAAAAATATCCAATTCCAAGGACATCAAGACTTTGCATATGCTCAACTGCATCAAATGGCATGGACTGACGATTATGGTCGAAATGGCATAAGTGAAATTTATTAGTTTGTAAAGCAAACCTGTTTCATTTCATGCTTTACGTTTTCATTATGACTAGTATTTTATATATTTCATGCCACGTACCACAAAAGAAAACTTTGTTATTTCAAACACATAAAACGTGAACAACGATGCACGGACGAGTCCCAAATAAATACGAGACCCACCTTCGTTGCCGGTCATGCTGAAGATGGTGCTGCCATCTGTTCCACAGCTCCAAACTCCGTCCATGAAGAAGCGATGGCCAGCGGGGTGACAGAGCCACTTCATGGCGGACGGCACCGATGACCCAGTCGTCGTACAGACGCGTCGCGCTCGACACAGGAAGTAGCGCTGTCATGACAACAGCATGTGTCAACAAGTTGTGTCAACAAAGGTGAACAAGATTGCCATCAGACCATAAACCCCAGATGGCAAGTGGACAAGGAAGCCTTCTGCTAATCAAGAGCCTGGAGCCCTTATTTTTATGTGTAACTCGCCCTTCTGAAGTATTTGTCGGTTTTGTTTAGTAATAATTCCACAGTTTAAAAGTAAAGTCTATATTTGTAATAAACATGCGTCTATTCACCGTTTGTTATTAGACGTTCGGAAAAAATACAAAAATTTATATTTTATACACATACTTTTATGATTGCAAAATAACACATTATAAAATTATTCTCACATTTACCGAGATATGTGCAATTATAAAATGTAAAAACAACCTGGTTTATACCAACATTTGTATCATCACATTGTTAGAAGTTTAACTTTGAGCTTACCGTCACGATCTGCAAGGAGGCTGGGAAATGAAGTCGAGTTGTCACACCAGCTGTCGCGTAAACTTCTGCCATCATTCCGCGTGACACCGCATTGCCCGCAGCCTCAGCAAGGTTGACAGCGCACAGTGCGAGGTTTACGCCCGACATACTGCCAGCGCTGATGTGACCTGAACAACAGCGTCAGTGTCAAGATCTCCCAGGTCATTGTACATTCATTCCGTCAAGTTGGGAACTCGTAGCAACAATCGGGGGATTTGTTTCTTGTAGGATGAGTGTTTACAAGGTGTAAATTTCATCTTTGTATAATCAGTATTAATCACCAGGTGACATTATCAGCAAACACACAGTGTCAAGTTGAAAACTTGTAGCAACAATTGGAGTATTTGCTTCTTGTACGATGGAATTAGTGTTTACAAGAAAGTGTAAATTTTAATGTGTATAATTACCAGATGACATTTTTGGCAAACTCACAAAATGCTTTTAACGTTGACATTAACAGCAGCCACGTATACAATGGCACATGTGGAAATAATCCTCTTTTACCCCATAATCAGCACCAACAACCTATTCGAATCCTCGATCCCAATTAACACGAAACCCCAACTGACTAGTGCTGACACCTACCAGTGAGATACAGCTGGTGGAGCTTATGGTAGACGAGTGCAGCATCGCGTGCCGATGTCTTCACATCTTCCGCCTTCACACTTGAGTAGAAGGCCCCGGCGTGACGAGAGAGCCACCGACCGACGTAGATGCGGTGTAGGCCCTGGCGCACACTCTGCCAGCCCAGACAAGAGGCCAGGTCGAGCTTACTGGTGGGGAGGGGGCGACCAAGGGCGTGAAGGCAACTGCGCAGCTGTGTGGCTGCCGCTGCGTATTCACCCTGAGACAAATAAGCATGGTCATTGCTTGTCAAATGTCTCAATCACTCTATAGTACATGTAAGGTGTAATAAATGCCACAACTACAGGCGGAAACATCACGAATAACCTTTGTATTCTAAAAAGGTACACAAATAATGGTTGAACTCGCGGTAATGTAGAGTTTCCTTGTCCATTGCAATGAAGGTTTTGCTACTGGAAATTCAAAATTTAAGATGACCTAGTTTTCATCATGATTTTTCCAAACCTGAAGGGCCATGCTTCAAAATTTGAGTAAAAAATATTAAGTCATCCAAATGCAAATCTAACCTGGTCAGCTCTAATCCAGCTGTTCATGCTATATGTTATATATCATGATGTAGCTACAACTAAAATTCCAAAATGTAAAAACTGGACTTTACAATACAAATTTATTCATCACTGTAAGGGCAATTGCATATAAATATATGTTACTGACTAAATTTAATGCATCCAAATAATAGTATACCACCAATGCCAATGTCCACCAACCTTGGCCAGATCCATGTCCGCCTGTTTACGATGACGCCAGTAGCGCACGGACGACTCCGATAGCGGCTTGGTGATTGGCTCACCGAAGACAAAAATCCGCGCAAGGACAGCAGCAACAATCGTTCCATTGAGAAGCCACATAATGAGGGTTGGTAACATCCAGGTCAGCCAGCCAGAGACAACACCTGAACGACAACATCAAGCAATGATAACACCAGTTAATCACCACACCACAAAAACATGTAGATTGGAGTTTCACTGTAAGGAAAACGACAGGACTTGGTTGAACTGTTATTTATAGCTGATGCTCCTTATGGGATAAATAACACAGTGCTTGCCAGAATGGGGATTTCAAAATTGTTCGAACTGTAAGTTCAAGCCTACTGTGCTACACAGAAAGAAATTTCATTTACTGCTACAATACACTATGATTTTCATGCTTGAAATTAGTACCTAAATTGCATCTTTGTATTGCTCCACTAAACATATCCTATACCTTGTGTACAGATATTCATGACTTGGGACTGCCATTCACAAAACACATTAACTACTAACCCAATGGTTAATAGTTAATCAAGTTCTGTGGTATTAGCAGCCAACATGCGTCCAGTACAAACTAAAATATATCATGTGCACATACCTGCTTCGGGGTCGACACTTTGCAATGTTCGACTGCCGCCATGACCACCGCCACCAACAGCGCCATCTAGCTGTGATCCAGAACCACCGAGCAGCGATGTGAACGGGTTGAATGCCAGAATAGCAAACATGAAGACGCACAGGGTCATGCGAGAGCGGTCCAGCATACCGCCCAGTGTTGTCGTAGTCATCTCCATGTCTTCTGTTCAAAGAAGAAGAAATGGCAGAATAGTTAAGCATTGTACTAACATGGCTACCAACTTAGTAACGTACATTATCTGGTTCTTCCAACAGAAACACAGCACAATGTTCGCCTTGCATCCAAGACTGGAATATGTAAGTCTCAATAGTGATTACTTGCCTCAGACGTACGTCTGATCAGAAACAACATACGCAGATAGCGAACATTACATCATGAACGTGCAAATTTCTATTATGTGGTAAAACCATCTGTATAATCAAAATACTTTTAAACTGAACTTGAACTGTCGGTAGCTGTGCCTGAAAACCATTGGATTAGACGTCATGAGACTTGAGCGATTCTTTTTATTATTATTTATTACAAAGATCCAGACCTATCACGAGGTGTAGTTGCATTGACACTGCATCCGCATTTCCGTGACAGTTCGAGAATTTCCCAAACAACCAGGCAAAAATTCTCAGCGTCAACAAGGGCAGTTGATTGAACTTACCAGAGGCATACACGTCTTCCTGGCAGATGGGACTGGGCGGATTTGAGTCACTGTCCACATCGCTGGGGCTTCCGATACTGCCCTTGTCAGATGAAGGCGGTGTGAGACAGTCCGGCTCCTTCGTTGCGGCCACATTCAGCAGACCAGCGATGTCTGGGAGGACAACGTCACACATCGTTACATACGTAAACAACAACACAATCGACTTTCTCTTGAAGAGCATCAGAATATTTTGTTAGATATGTAAAACACCTAGGAAGTGATCACAGAAAAATCACAAAAATCAACACCCGTTTTTTTTTATAATATATTTTAGAATAAAACAGGTTGTTTTGTATAG
Organism: Escarpia spicata; assembly: GCA_963995525.1. Lineage (NCBI taxonomy): Eukaryota > Metazoa > Annelida > Polychaeta > Sabellida > Siboglinidae > Escarpia > Escarpia spicata. The sequence continues at coordinate 17,627,830 of OZ023215.1, read as the reverse complement.
CTGGAGCAGAAACAACCTTGTCTTGCTGCTGTTCGTGACAAGAATAACTGTCAAAACAACTTCATGATCAGTGTTAAAAATTTCTGTCTCTACGTGGTTGTCATTTTTTGACCAGGGTGGCAACCCCCAAAGTGCACCCGAATGATTGGTATCTTTTCTGCAAAAAAATTCAAACTTCCAGTGTTAACGATGGATGGAGCACGACAACTTTTCAATGGGGCCAAACTTTACTGAAGATCTCACAGACCACTGACTTTTCAGCTGAAAAGTAAACGACCGATTCTACGGTGGCGAGAGCCGACAAGCGTGCACTTACTCTGCTGTCCGGTGGCAAGACGTAGAGCCATGTTCTCCTGCTTCAGACGATTGTTGGCAGCCGCCATGTGCTTGATGTACTCGATGGCCTTGCGCAACACCGCACTCTTGTTCATCTAAACCACACAACAGTTTACTCAGTTTCAAAATCACAGCTACAGGAACAATAATCACCAGGTTCTATATAAACCAAACAAACCATTACAAACAAGTTTCTCTTGTTCATCTAAACCCACACAACATCACAGCGACAGGAACAACATAATCACCACGTTCTACATAACCCAACATTACTACAATCTTCTCTTGTTCATCTAAAACCTCACATCATTTAACTTACTTTCAACATCACGGCTATAGGAACAACAATTGTCACCAAGTTCTACATAATCCAACCCAATATTATCAACAATTCTCTCTTGTTCACCTAAAACCACACATCATTTAACTCAGTTTCAACGTCACGGCTACGGAAAGAACAAAAGATAATCACTAGATCCTACACAATTCAACCCAACACTACAGATTGTGTTTTGAAGCAGGAGTCACCCACCAGCTAAATTAATTCACAGGACCACAGAATGGTATCCATAGCCAGATAATAATCATAAAACAGAGACAAGTGGATTTCATAGGCTCAACTTGAATGTTACTACGATTAGTAGTTTTATTTGTTTACAATTTAAAGAATAAACCATAAAAGATACAACACAAACAACACTGACCTTGGCATCATCCCCGCACACAAGGTCTTTCATTTCGAGAATGCGATCATTGATGCTGAGCCTGTATCGTTTCTCGATTGCATTGTGCGCCGTGCGTTTCTCTCCGCGGGGTGGCATCGCCTTTGGACAGCTGGCCAAGCGATTTATCGGCACCTTATCGTTGTCGACAATCTGAACAGGAATGTTTCTTGTCGTCAGGGCTATCGTGTTTCCATGGACCGATGGCTGTACAACTGGCTGGCTCACAGGGGTTGCCACTGATGTCGAGATCGTCACTATGTTGGTGCCTGGTTCCGACTTCACTAGCTGTGACTGGATGAGCAGCTATAAAACAGAGACGCAAGTTCTTATCAATATCCAATGATATAGATGAAGACATAGCCATGCCAGACTTGAACCTGACAGTTAAACTGTTTGCCAATCGACAAGTGTGATTTAATAATAGACTTGCTGCTACAGTAAATTAAAATCTGCAGTGTATATAAAGCTGCTTCTGCATTTTGATTTTTTGCTAATCTCTGACTCATTTCACACACAAATAAAGCTTACCAATTTATCCTCTTTGACTTACTAATAACAAACATGATTATCAGACAAAATATATAAATTTTACTTTTGCAAAACATAACGATCAGAGAAATTTATTTTACCAATTTTAACATGTATGCAAGTGTCTCTTAATTACATGCCGACTCAGCATTCACGCACTACAAAATTAATCAACATATTAAATTTTGGCTCACACACCGGATACTAGACTTATAAGCTACCTGTTGAAGCTGTTGCAGGTTCACGGGACTAACATTCGACTGCGTGGTAATGATAACCTGCTGTGGAACAGCAGCTGGTTGAAGCGGTGCCGGCTGCGACGCAGCAGAGACCTGTGCCACCGGCTGCATTATCAACTTCTGCTGCACCGCCTTGCTTGTCACTTGCAACTGCTGTGGTGGCTTTGTCTGGAGTACCTCCGTCACCAACGGCTGCTGCACCGCCGGTGCCGTGGACTGGGGTGGTGTCTGTGGTGGTGAAAGCGGCGCTGTCAAGTGCTGGGCCAGCTGTGAGTGGAGGTGCGGCTGAAGGGGGCGTGGTGCTCGCGGTGGCCGCAACTGCACCTTTGCAGGGTTCATCTGCTGTACCATTGTCATCTTCGAGTTGCGGATTTGTACCTCAGCCTCCAGTAGATGGTGCTGCAGTACCGACGTTGGTTTCGTCGTCTGGCCCACCATCGGCGTCATCACCACCGACACAGGAGCGGACACCTGCTGGGGCAATGGTGACGCGACAGATAGGCCGACATCGGTGACACTGCTGGACAGCGACGCTTCGGATATCAGTGGTGGCGGCTCCGACGTGTAGTTGATGATGTCGAAATTATCAAGGCCGAGTTCATCGTCGGCCAGAAATGACGACTCTTGTTTGACGCCGGTGAAGTCCAACTGGCCATCAAACAGATCACTGTGTAGATCAGTGGTTGATGATCCATCCAGGTTCATGAACTGGACAATATCTACAAGAGAAACAGAGATGGATAATTCATGCTGGCAATCACCTAGTTTACATTCCTGTACTTCTAGGGGAGCCCCACAGTCCCACACTGCAAACTGCACCAGGCTCGGCTGTTACCGTGCATAGAATGAACAATGCATGCTGGTGCACTTAGCAGTCTACTTGATCCACAAAAGAAATATTGAAAGATTTCTTGTAATCTTTTATCTTTAGTCTAATATGGATCTAAATTATGATGATGTATTCACACACTAATCGTTACCCTAACAATAACATCCCTAGGACAATCCAGCCAGCAGGTATCATTAATTATTTAGATTAGTTCAGTAAGGATAATTTTTAAAAAGTTTTAGTCCATGGCCTACTATAACATTTGTTGTTGTTTTTGCAGTTAAAGTATGTGTACGTTTCAAATGTGAAACCTTTCTAAAATGTTCAATGTCGCAAGGCATACATTTTTAAATCTCTATTTAGTAAGTAATTTATTTCCAACAACATAAAACAATAGTACATCCCGGTATTCCAAAACACGACATTTTCAACAAAAAATGGGCCAAGAGGTCCTAAAGTCCTTTGGACTATATTGTGAGTTTGTAATTATTAATCAAATGTTTTTTGGTGAATCATACTTACAGATCATTAAAGGTTATGATGGAAGTAAAAGGTTGACATGCTTAGTGGAGACTATATACATACTAGTGAAGATACACCTGGAAATAAAATATTCGAGTAGACCGTTTCGTGAAGATTGCATACATTAGTTTGTGTTATTAAAATACTGTTGAAATTTTTTCCCAATACTCTATTTAGGCCGATTTCCAGTGGTTGTAGAAACCTTGCAGGAGAGTTGGTGAGCTGCAATCTTGCATGTAGCACAGTTAAAGGTTGTTTAAGAAAATTGAAGCAAATACAGATTTCTTGTGTATAGTGGCACTATCCCAAGAAATGTCTATGCAAAATCAGAGAAAAAGTTGCTGAACGTTTTCTGAGATATGGCAGCTAACGGTGGACGGCACACGCACTAGTACATAGACAGACTTTTTTAAAGCCTTTAATTGTTATGCTTCTATTGGCATTGCTGGTGATGCTTTCATGTAGGGTATTCCACAGTTTTATTCTACATTCAGTCCACAAACAAAAATACGCATTGATATTTGTGTGGTATGAACACAGTGACTTCGAAAGGTGTCTTTCTGTCGAGGATCATGTATCGAGACATACCGATTAAACATTAATTTGATAGTTTATTGTGATGCCTTATTTATAGTTCTAATCTAATCTAGACTACACAGAATAGAAGTCACTCCACCACAGCACCACCGGCCCAAGGGCAATGAGATTGGTGCGAACGCACCCTTCGTTCGCACCCTACCACGCCCTCCAAGTCCCACGTAAAAAAGCTATAAAATAAACGACAACATGACAGAGTTGTCGTAGTAGTCTGTAGATGATCCGATGGATGTTCTGTTATACATTCACCAACATTTCACTAACCATACTACTTTGTACGGTTTAGAAGGACAATTATAAAGTTGTCAAGGCCCGTCACGACAGTTTTACGTAGCGGGTGACGCGTTGTACTTGGAGGCGTAGTCAACAATCGAGCAACGCACAGTCACACTGTCACTGACACACGCGCTGGCTATAAACATTCAAACGATGCACTGTTGCAGCGTCAAAGCGATGCACGGTTTCCGTGAAAAATAGCTAAAATGTTTCTTACCATCCAAGTCACTTAGCATCGGACTTTCCATTGCAGTTGGTGAAGATAAAGAAGGTCTTAGATCCATTAATGAATCGGAGGAAAACGACCACTTCTCTGGATCGTCCATGTTCGCGTGCTTCGTAAGATCGCGTAGCGCCACGGGAATCTGACCAATCAGCGCGTAGGTCAGCCATCGGATGATTTTACGTCATCTGTTGACCTTTTAGTGGATCGCAGTCCTTAGTGGATAGTGGGCACAGTGCGCATGTCATGAAAATTGTCAGGCTAGCGTCCGTAGCGACCAGTTTTACGCGTGCTTATACTTTCTTCGTCTTTCTCTGATTTCCCCACAACGGTATATTATTAGCGTCAGAGTCATGCTGTATGCGCTAAGAGGCATTATCCACTTTAGAGCCCAGAAGGAAGAGAAAACAATATCAAAATCGGTAAAATACTTTTCGAGATATGAATGTTTGAACATGTAAAAAAAAAAAAAAAAATCAGATTGTAAGCCCGTCTCTTCTACAATCAAGTGAACTGGAAAATTGCACCAAAACGCGTGCATATATGTTTATTAAAACTACAAAAAAAGTTCTGTTCAATGTTTATTAATGAAATTTGGCATACTGATAGATTTGTAGTCCTTCTTTTAAAATATGTTAAAAAGTAATATTTTACTAATTTGTACTGGCATAATTTGCATACATTAGCATGATTTTCAGGGAAATGTTGTTATTCAATTATATTTATTATTATTTTGTTGCACATATCATATTTAATCTAGCAAATATAATCTGGGAAGCTCAGCAACGAAAGTGTAACTGGTTGTCGACGGGACACAATATTAATTAATTTAAATATAAATAATAAAATATCAATATTAATTAATAAATTTAATAGAACAATATAGCATTGTTGTAGTGTTCGGTGTGTAATATGGCAAATTAAAGCTGCAAAGCTCAGCATTTAATATACGTATGTTATATGTGTAGACGGAGCAATATGTTAATTAACTAATTAATTAATATAAGAAATTAATTAATTAAAAAACAAAATGAATGTTTTAGTGATTACTGCATGTAATACAGCAAATAACAGCTGAAGCGCTCAGCAATCAATATATACCTACAATTCGAGTATACAGAAAATTACATTAATTATAAGTAATCAAATCACCAATTAATTAATGTAACAAGATTAATTAATTACTAACAAGATGGATTAATATTTTACAACGATCACAGTGTGTAATATAGCAATCGAAAACTGAGGAATTTATCAATTAGTATGCGTTCTTTTTTGTAGACAATTAGATTATTATATGAAAAACTTCCTTCCTTCAATATATTATGTCATCGTTCTAAACTGAACAATAACATTTTAAATTAATAGAATCATACTCTCTGGTAAGAACACTGTGTAATATGTATTATGATTTAAAGTCGAGAAATTGTAGTACAGGTCTACGTACGTACTATACCTGTGTAAATGATTCTGCTAAAGCACACATTTATTATATACATCATAATGTTACAAGAAACTGCTAGCAATGTAATTCAGGATGTGATCAATGTATTAAATTAGCTTTAATTTGTTTGTAACAAAAAGTGTGTGGGATGTTGGTCTCACGTACAATTTTTTTGGGAAATGCGTACCCCTAAACGACAAAAACCGTGATATGGTGCTGTCCCTGCTGATCATCATGTAATACTGACAACAGTAGCCGACGGATATTGCCGAAGCCGCTCACGGAAACATCCGAACGTTCGAAATTGGAGGGTGTCTTCTAAGCTCTGTAGGCGCACATGAGCTGGACCAACAATGGTGTTTTTCTGTTCGTATTTTAAAAGTAGAAATGTAATTTATTATCTTGGCAAAACGACATCAAACTTACATGTTCACAAGTATGGGAACGAAACTACAGTTGTTTTCGTTGTAATGTTTCACAACGTTACACGTACTAAAGTCTAAACTAAATCCTGCAATATGTCGTCCTGAATATAAACAGTTTATTATATTACCTTTGATTTGACGCATCATTAATATGTCTAATATAGAGCTCATGTGCCCATTTTTGCTGAAGTGAGTGCCTCTAAACTTCGGGCGAATCGCTTGGAAGAATGCAAAGATGGTGATAATCTTCAAGAAGGGAAAACACTTAAAGAACTACAGACCGATATGTCTGTTATCAAACATCTACAAACAAATAATGCAGACAGGGAGGGAACAACTGGGATAGTACAGAAGTATAGACAGTTAGTGAGGAAGCTAAAGATGACAAGAGTTGAACAGATTATTATGTCAGGAATTTTGCCAGTAATGGGAGGAAGGGGGGCAACGTATAGAAACTGCAAGAGGATGGCGATCAACGCACTAGTTGAGCAGATGTGTGAAGAAGAAGGCGTGGGATTCACATATTTATGGGGATATACTTTGTTGGGAGGGAAGATATGTACATGAGAGATGGCCTCCATCTTAGTGGAAAGGGGGCAGCAATTTTCTTAGAGAACCTGCTGCGATCTGTTGACAGTGGGACAGGTTGCATATATTTAAACTAGATTCGCAGGGGGGACTCACATAAAAGCCTGAAACTGGAGGCATACATAAAGACAGCACAAATAAATCAGCAAAGAACAGTCTGGAAAACTATTCTGAAGCTGGATATAAATGTGTTTGTTTAAATGCAAGGAGTATAGTAAACAAAAGAAATGAACTAAACATTATGGTAGAAGATACTGACCCTCACATAATAGGTATAACCGAATCGTGGGCCACCACTGATATATCAGATGCCGAATTGGGACTGACAGGATATGTAATGTTTAGGAAAGATAGAATAGGAAGAAAGGGAGGTGGAGTTATTTTATATATTAAAGAATCTATCCAGGCTTATGAAATAAAATTAGAAAGAGAAGCAGATTACGAAGAAGCTGTTTGGTGTAACATAGTTACAGGAAACTCAACGTTAACAGTTGGGTTAGTTTATCGAAGTCCAAACATAAGCATAGAAGAGAATGAAAAAATACAAAACGCTATAAGGGAAGTAATCAAACGGAACTGTATTATTATGGGGGACTTTAACCATGGGCATATACAATGGAAATCTCTACAGAGTATGGGGAATGAGGACCACAAGTTTTTTGTTTTAGTTCAAGATACTTTCGTTTCTCAACTTGTGCTAGAACCAACCAGGGGTGATAATGTGTTAGACATAGTTTTGTCCTCACAGAATGAATTAGTTGACAATGTCAAGATACGTGAGCCACTGGGGAGTAGTGATCACAACCAGATACATTTTACCATCAAAGTATAAACAGGCTTAACAACACTAGAGAACAGGAGATTGAGAGGAGATCAGATAGAAGTGTTTAAAATAATAAATGGTTATGAAAATATTGATATAATTTTTTTTTCTCAGTTAAGAAAGATAGAAGGAATAGAGGACATGAAGTTACATTAGCAAAGGAGCAGTGTAGATTAGATTTAAGAAAGTTCTCATTTTCACAAAGGACTGTAAATGAATGGAACATAATATATCTGCTGATTGTGTGGGTGCTAGTAGCGTGAATATCTTTAAAAATAAAATCGACACATACCTTAAAAGGGCGGGATACACATAGATAAAGGGGTCGGACTCTCGAGCCAAAGGGCTCCCTTGTCCACCTGCCACCTAGAGATAATTGTCTGGGTGGCAATCTTATCAAATCTTGTTAAATCAAAGCCACACCGCATGAAAGGATCTGCTCAACGAAACAATCCAAGAACATCGATTACAAGGGCCAAATGCCGTTCTGTACATCTAATCTACACATTCGTGCCACACGCAATATGCAGTGACTATATTTTGATTTTTTTCACATTTGAAACAGGTTTTGATTATATATATATATATATATATATATATATATATATACAGTGTATATACTATAATCGTCCGAGATCGATGTGGGCCGAGATCGACCTGACGATGTACTGCGGTGCAACGCCTCGCCCCGCAAGCAAGTGGTATAAGAAATACAAGAATAATCAAGTTTATTATTCATACATAATGATCCATACCAAAAATGTACCCAAGGAGAGTTTATTTAATAGTAAAGGAAGCAGAAGCAAAAACACTCCCGCCGTTTTGGTTGTCGCCGTTTTGGATCAGTGTGTTGCCTTTTTGGTCTGTCGTCGTTTTGATTATCGCCGTTTTAGTCTGTCGCCGTTTTGGACCTGTCGCCGCTTTGATTGTCGCCGTTTTGGAGCTGTCGCCGTTTTGGTTGTCGCCGTTTTGGATGATCTGTCGCCGTTTTGACCTGTATACGTGTAACTGACGTAACCAGTAACAGGCAGCTGGGTTACGCGTCCGGGACTTTGTAACGTTAATAACATAAAAACTAATACATTTATCTGCATACACCCAGTGACACATTTGTACATGGAATAATTACATGTACACTGATATATAAAAACATTAAATTCCGTGGCTGGAACTCCACGTAATTGTTGCAGTGGGTTAATTGTTTGCCAGAAGTAGCACGCGCTCACGGAGCTGACGCGGCGAAATGCTTACGTAACCAACGACTTAAGCGCTGGTGATTTTCAAACGTCAATAACATTTCTCCATACATCCAGCGACATATTTGTAGATGGCATAATTATCTTTACGATGATATAGAAAAACACTAAATTCCGCGGCTGGAACTCCACGTACAGCCTTTTAAAACATTGGGCCCCCCAATTTATCCACCGCCGACGAATTTCGAAAATGTTTAAATCTACGAACCATCTATGTTGGCCCGGTATATCACATGCAAAATGTGAGCCCGATACATACAAAACTGAGGGAGATGTGGGTGCACATACAAACAGAGAATGAACTGTTTTATAATATAGGAGACGCATTCTGAATTAAACTACCATTTTGTATTCCTTTTTAACCTGGGCTCATTCCAAATTACTACACTGCATCTAACCAATAAAATTGTAATTGGGCAATAGATACTCTTAGGCCTCTACGTTATAAAAAATATTGAATCTTGCATTGTTTGTTTTGAAGCATGCCAGAAATAGTACACACCCATTGGGCTCTGGTCGCTACTAAATGCTGACATAACCAACCACAAACAGAGCTGGCGCACGATTATTTGTTCGAGATTTTCGTTTTCTATTTGATAACTATCTTAACTTGGTTCACGATTTTTTGTTCGGGGGGGGGGTACTCTTCGGCAACAAGAAAGAGAGATGAGAAGAAGTAGTGCAATTTACTGGGATTATGGGGTATGTTGGAAGGGAAGGGAGAGGTGTTTATAGAATTCAGAGGTGACCTAGACTCAAAAGAATTCAGGATGGTCAAATATACTACTTTTTGGGGCAGGCTATTCCGCTCGGCTATTGAGCGTGGAAAAAACCGACATATTCCTGTACTGTGGACGGTGGTGGGGGGAAGTTTATAAATACCCGATGTCATGGGGTTTCCTAATGTTTGTTTTACATGGGCCGGATAGTGTAGGCAAGTACAGTGAGTTAATTGTGATGCACGGCTCCCGTGTTGTATTTGTATAGCATACTACATATGCTATACAGGGGGACCTGGGGGCGCGTGCCACCTCGAGCTTTGTAATTTTGTGTGCCCGTAGACCTTCTTGAATGGGCCCACGTGGCCGTTGTTCCATAGACCGTTTGAAATGTGCACTCCCTCCAGGTAACAATAAGGTGAACTTACTAAATTGACGTTTAGTTTATCGGTTTACTGTAGCTTTGTTAATTATGTTCACCCCCTTTTTGTGAACACCCTTTTCTCCCAAATGTGAACCCTCCTCAAAATTGCATTTAAAAAATGTGAATCACTAATTGTATTCACAAAAGCGTTAACCCCCTCTCGTAAAAGCTGCTGGATAGTACACCAGATGTGTATTCCTTGCCTTGACCTCTCTAAGGCTTTTGACACAATAGATCATGATATATTAATACAAAAACTCCAATGCTATGGTGTAAGAGGTCCTACCTGCAACTTGTTTAAAAGCTTTCTTAAGAACAGAAAACAGTATGTATCGTACAATATGACTGAATCAGAATATTGTGAAATCTCATGTGGAGTTCCACAAGGATCAATATTATGTTAATTACTCTTCATCCTATATATAGATGATTTAACAAGATTTAACAAGATTTTCACCCAGAGAATTAACTGCAGATGGACAAGGAAGCCCTTTGGCTTATCGAGAGTCCAACCCTTTTATCTATGTGTATACAGCCCGTCTGAGGTATGTGTCGATTTTATTTTTAAAGATATTCACGCTACTGGCACCCACACAATCAGTAGATAATCTGTTCAATTCTTCAAGAGAACTTTCTTATATCTAATCTACACAGCTCCTTTGCTAATGTAACTTCATGTCCTCTAGTCCTTCTTTTTTAACTGAGAAACAAATATTTCTATCAATAACCATTTATTATTTTAAACACTTCTATCTGATCTCCTCTCAATCTTCTGGTCTCTAGTATTGTTAAGGCACATTCTTTTAGGCGAATTTCATAACTAAGATCCTTCAGTTTTGGTATCATTTTAGTCGCTCTCTGTACACTTTACAGCGGTATTATTAGTTCTTTTTCCTTATATGCTATATTTCGCCTAATTAATCCAAGGATTTGATTTCCCTTTGAAGCTGTAATTCCGCACTGCTTTGAAACATTCACATCAGCACTAATGGTTAACCCTAAGTCCTTTTCTTTTGCAGTAGTACTTAGTACAGTACCCCCCATTGTATATTCTACCTCTTCGTTCCCATGTCCTGCGTGGAGGCATTTACATTTCCCAAAATTGAACAGCATTTGCTACATTTCAGAACATTTGATCAACTTGTCAAGATCATCTTGTAAATGTTGTCTATCTCCATCACTTTTAATCCTTCTAAACACTTTTGTATCATCCGCAAATTTAAACACCTTGCTTGTTATTTCATCATCCAAATCGTTGATATATATTAAGAATAATATAGGTCCTAGTACTGATCCCTGTGGTACCCCACTCAATACCGATTTCCAGTTTGAAGCCTCCCCATCAACTACTACACGTTGTCTTCTGTCAATTAGCCATTTTTCTATCCAGTTTATTATACCATTTCCTATGCCATAGGCCTTTAGTTTAAGCAGTAATCTTTGATGTGGTACTTTGGCGAAAGCTTTTTAAAAATCTAAGTAGACGATACCTACTGGTGATCCCTTAGTCTTTCTAATAATTTGCAAATCACTGATGTTAAACTCACTGGTCTATAGTTCTCTGACTTGTTTCTCGAACCTAATGATATTGAATCAGATGTTTTAATTCCTATACTTTTTGCAGATGACACTAGTCTTTTTTTGATGCGAATACATGCTTTGACACACTTATTGAAGAAGTTAATGTGCAATTAAAAAAATCTCCATGTGGTTTCATATCAATAAGCTTTCATTAAACATAAAAAAGACTAATTTTATTATATTTACAACAAACGGGAAGAAATACAGTAATAAAAAGTAATAAAAGCTTAAATAAAATAGATGGAAACAAAATAAAACATGTTCAATTCACTAAATTTCTCTGAATAATTATAGATAAACACCTAAACTGGAAGACTCGAAGCATTAACCTAAGCAAACTAAAAATACTACAGAAGAAAGCTATTCGGATAATCACATTATCCCAATATACTGCACACTCAAATCCACTGTTCGCAAAATTAAAACTATTAAAACTGGATGATATATACAAACATCAGTTAGGTATTTTTATGTATAAAGCAACAAATAAAGAACTCCCAGATAATATGTCATCAATGTTATTGCGAACTGATAATGTACATAAACACAAGCCGAGAAACCATAATGCATATTACATCCAACAAATAAGAACAAACACAAGGAAATTCACAACAAATTATTCAGGACCAATATTCTGGAATGCACTACCTCATAATTTACAACGAATTGTATCCATCAATCAATTTAAGAAGAGCTGTTACTGTTAAAATATAATTCTTATTTTTTAAATTTTATTTTTTAAATATCGTACCTTATAAATTAATCATAAACATACCGTCAGTTTATCATGGTATAAATGATTAAGTTTGTATTCATGTTTTACTTAAAAATTAGTTTATTCTTTATATATTATTATGTTATAATGAGTGCAATTTAATCAATAGTCAAAGTGTTCTATTTATGTATTGTTCCAGAAGAACTTACTGTTCTACTTTTATGCTTTAATTTATAGAACAAGGAAACTATTTTAAAATTATTATTTCTAGTGGTCCTCGCTATAAGCCCTTAGGGGTTTCTAGAGGATCTCCACGGTTGCAATATTCTTTTTTTCTGTTTTTATAATCCATTGTACAGGTGTTCACTAATTTGTACTTGTAACCGAAATAAAGTTCATTCATTCATAGTGTTCAAGAATTACAAGGAATGCCAAGAAAGCCTGATTTGTTAAAGGGAGTACACTTATCTATTAAGTGATCGTTAGTGATTGTATGGGAGCCTGGCTGAGGGGTCTGTCATGAGTGATAAGAACAGTCACTAGAAGAATGTGTGTGTCAAAGGACCATTGCATCTAATTAGCCATGCAGAAGGACTTCTCACTATCCCAGGGTCTCCTGTTATGTAAACGCATGGGGGTAACAAATGCACAAGAAGCCAGTTTTACACCAAAGTAAAATATGAGTCCTAATTGTCGTCACTCAGAGGTTATAGATGCAGACAAAATACTGGTGAATGAATGGGATGACAATGATTTAACAATTATGAGCACATAAATTAAGCCATATAAAATAAATCATTATTTCTCATCAGAAGTTTAAAAGGTAAACGAGAGCTGCAGCTTTTCATTTTTTATTATGCTGATTAAAGTAACTACCGACTGTCAAAGAGGCTATTCTCAATCAACAACTTAAAATATGTAACAAATGTATTTCTTAAAAGCTGCAAACCTGGTAGACAAACTCGTCTGGCTTAACACAAATCATAATTTTCTACTATTGCGCTGCACCGCGAATTTCGATGAATAATTGTATTTAATCAACACACAATAAAGCTTCACCTATTTTAAAATGCACATGCTGATGAGAAATTGTGTGGCTATATGGTTGCCGAAATACTGTGGTTGATAGTTGTGTTTGTGGATCTCAGAAAGGGGAGCCTTGTCGCTGATGAGGAGGCAAGAATGTGTGAAGGGCCTTTATTATCAAGTATTATGTCCATTTCGTGTTCTGTATAGTTGTAAATTACAGTTTGTGTTTCCTGGAGTCAGTGTAGTGTTCAGGATATGGTACTTGACTGTTTGATATCTAGAATTTTATTCAAATTCCACAAGAGGACAATATTTTGTGTACTCTTTTATTTACCAGGCATGTTTTATAAAGATTTGTTAATTTACTAACTTAATTATGTTTATGATAAATTATGGAACTTTTGCACATCAGATCAGATAAATATAATGTATTAATTGAGTGAAAACCAGATTGTAAATGTCACACTTTAACTGTTTATTCTGAAAAATAACTTGGACACACCCACATTCCTAGGCTAGGTGCCTCGTTTATTATATTAATATGAATATATTCAAAACAACTGCACACAAGGCAGAGTTTCGAGTATTATTTAAAATAATTAAGTTATATTAACAATATACTATCATTGCGTGTTGGCTTTTATGATACAATTGAGTGTAAATTAGGTTTAATCAAGCAACAAAATGGGACCAATCTCAACAGACCACATTTGAGTCCCACTTTGACTGAAAACGCACCCCCAAAACGACCTCGTTGTGGGCCTGCTGGGGATGCTAACGTGGTGTTTGTATATAAGATGAAAGACTATAAGACGAAACCACACAGTCCACCAAACTCACACCCACTTCATTGTTCTTTCAGTTAGAAATGTAACCTTATGCATTATATGATAACCCACGTGAACATGTGGGGCCCTCTGCATTGTGAAAAATATAACCCCACATGAACTTGTGGCGCCCCTGGAGTCTGAATTGGTAAAATGTGAACCCCCCATTGTGGAAAGCTGGCTACGGGCCTGTCAGTCCTGATCAGGGATTTTTAAAATGCAGAGAAAGAGCCATGCATGCAGCGGTCATATACTGAAATTTGTTTTTGATCCTGAAATAGTTTTTCGTCTAAATGAAATAGATAATAAGTTTAGTTAATGTGAGAAGAACCAGTACGTATTAAAATATAACCTCGATTACATAACATGATTAACAATTATGTAAGAAATGGGAGTTTTTTTAGAAACAAAAGGACTACCCTACGGCAGCAGATTGAAAGAATTAAAACTCCCCACACTGCACTACAGAAGACAAAGAGCCGACATCATTCAAACTTTCAAAATTATCAAGGGACTCGACCAAATCGACCAGGACTGTAAATGCCAACTCTGTCCACAAAAACAGATGTACCTAAAAGCCACTGGAACCACAAGAGGTCACACAAAAAAACTAGTTATACAGACATCATCAGGAACCAGACATTCTTTCCTTTCCACCCGTGTAGTAAGATCCTGGAATGCACTATCAGAAGACACAGTCCAAGCACAGACAGTCAATCAGCTGAAGTCCCGCTTCAAAGAGACGGGAGAGACCATCCAGACCTCTACAACTACAACTTCACATACTAACACATACACACGCACGCATGCACGCACGCACGCACGCACGCACACAATCGAGCCTAGAGACTAGGCAAACCGGAAAAGACAAGATAAAGAGAAAAAATAGCAATAACGCCAACAGCAACAACATTTACAACAACAGCAGCAAAATCAATAGACAATGGAATACCACTACAGAAAACTAACCTTGAGACGGTCTCAGTGCTCAACTTGGGCAATTGTTGACCGTTCTTAAGGTAAGAACTTAATTAAGCCTAAGCCTAGGCTAAGCTAACTTCTAAGGTAAGCACTTAAAACTAAATACAACGGATTATCGCTTGTCATAAAAACCGCGAATGTTAAAATGTTGTAAGTTGTTATTTTAAAACAGTTCGGCAACCATTTATATCTGACAAAATTGCCTAAATATGTCGTACTGGACAAAAGAATGCATAGACTCCATTGCATTGGCATAGACGTAGTTGTCATTGTCAACAAAGTCGCCACCGACACCATGGGCATGGCTTATCAAATCGTGATAACAGTTCGATTACGGTACACGATTACCACGAACATTCTTAATGGCAAAGTTTTTTCCACAGCTTCAGTTTGTGATCACCTGTCGGAAACCGGAAAAAAGAACACGATTTGGAAAAACTCCGATGATTCAACCAGGAACAAATCGTATCCCCATTATTTAAACTGCGTAAGTGGAGTCGAGGCGCGAGACTTACACGCCCTATAGCTAACTATAGACCTTGTAATTGTTGACATTGCACCAAAGAACGACTGAGCCTGAGTGAGAACGATGTCACGTAAATAATTTCAGTAGCAAAACTGCAATCATATCATGCTTATGCTATCGATTACCTTCATGCAATTAATTTTCATCGATTTGAAGCGGCATGACACCACGAAATGTCATAATTTTACAGTTGTTGTAAATAACATCTATAAGTTTCGTGTGTGTCAACTATTGTAGGCGTGTTACGGTGACAGATACTTTGTGAATGACTGTAGCCGATAAACAACGTCTGCAACGTTGGGGCGACGTTGGCCAAAATTGATAAATATGGGAACGTAAACCAAATGCGCTTTATACAGTGTTCAAAATTACGCAGCAACAATGTCGTTAACAGTTAAAGCTTATTTAGAACGACCAGCAACACGATGTGCGAAAACGTTGCCCGAAATTCGACGGTTTTCCGTGGATCAGGAAGTTGCGAGCAGTCTGGAGTATTTGATGAGGAAAATTGCTCAAGTGTTTCCCGAGCTGGCTTCCCAACCGTACACGCTGTGTTGGAAAGGTAAGGCTGGACCCATAACGTAAACGGTAAAGCGTAAACGGTAAAGCTACACAAACACAGAGTAATTGACATATATTAAAATTTCCATATATCCAGTATCAAAAGGGGTTCGGATCGAAACTATGGCAATGCCTTGTTTGGACGTCTTTGTTAGTAGTGGTAAAGTTTAGTCTTTAGAGACAACAACAACAACAAAAGAAATAAAACATGGGTGGGCTCTATGACTATACCAAAATTATTATGCCGAGGGCATGCAGCACCCTGGTACCAATGCCGTGGCAAAGGAAAAAGAATAAAATTGCCAAAATGGTTCTAGTTCTAGTTGTTTCCAGCACTCGGCTATTAACTGACTATAGTCTGTATATATTGAATAATAATATTGTGGTTACAATGTTATGCTCTTATGTCTATGAGGTCTCATTCAACTAGCCAGCCTTCAGAACATTATCGCCAAGCCGACCTTTCTATGCTGGCACTGAGGGTGATCACTGCCAGGGTGCGAGATTGTTAACTTACATTTTGCTAAACGTTCTAAAAGTTATGATATTTTGCTGTTTGTTATCCCATTGTACATAATCGGAGATGTTTTAAGTGTATTGTAACATATATTATGTGTTATGTTAAAAATGATTAAGGAATGATGAAATATAGTAAATAAAAGGAATGTCAGCAAACGGCACTGCTACATCCGTGTCCGACATGTGAGATGTCGTATGGTTGCTATTTAGGCTGATTTTCAACCTGCGTTTATGATCTATGGATGCGTATGGAAAATAAAATTTAGTATAACTATTTTACTCTATTTTGGAAATAGTGTACATATTTGTTATAAGATAATAAAATATTGTCAATGGTGGGATGCATGGTGGAATGAGACTGATGTAGGTCACGATCGATGACGACATAATTCAGTTAATTTTGATAAGAACATATTTTGGTTGTTCCTTTTGCTATGTTACCAAATCATTTTAAAATGTACACTACATAATATATTTTGAAACGAATATCCAAATTAAAAAAATTTACAAAGAAACAGTGTTCTTGTTAAATATGTGATTACAGGTAGTTTTATTTAATATTATTTTATAAATGAAAACAATTGTACTTATACAAAGCAAGCTATATTTGTTACAGAAGTTAACTCTCTAATGAAGGTGCGTTAGAAATTACAACATTATTATGTTGTAATGGTTGTTCTGGTTTAAGATAAATTTCAATGCAAGAAGTTTTAGTTTTGGAATTATTCCCTGACTCCAGGCGATCATGGAAAGGAAAACCAGTCACAAAATGTCATATAAAATAAAAAAAACATGGCATAATTGGATGAAACTTGTTTTATTGTCCGTTTTGTGCTTTTCTCTTGCCAGGTGCCAAACTGCCAAAACAATGTATTTCCTCATTTTCAAAATACGATATCTCAAAAAATATCATTCACATCCATCTAATATTTTGTAGACTTATAGTTATAGTATATGTTAGTGTCCTTGGACCTGTGTAATATTATATTGAAGCCATTTATTAAAAAGTTGTATTATATCAAAAATGGCATTTTATAATAAAATCCGTGCCCTACCCTATACAGTATCCAATTATTGCATGCATATTTTTTCAATTATAATTTCATCACTAACAAACAATTACATGAAAACACTGATTATAATTAAACACAAATTTATGCAACGTTGCCGTTACACCTGTATATCTACTGCTGCGTCAATGTCTTTTATATAGGACATGACTATTTGTGCATACACTCCTTGGTGTCTCTTTTATGGGTCACACCATTCTACCAAGCATTGTTTACTTCCCCGACATAATTGCTGGTGTAGTGCCTGAAATCACTAGTAGTTCCTGCAATTCCAACCAACAGACCACTACGGTTGATAGACTTTTGGGTTAAAGGTACAGCATGTTATAGTGTTTATCGTAGTCATGTTAAATAGTATAGTAATTAACTACATCTATCTAGATAACACTGTGATGGGGGATAATAAAAGGTGGCCAGTAAGGAAAAGTGGGCAAAGCTCTCATTTTAGCCATTTATTATTAATTTATTATTCCTAATTGTATACGCAACTATAAAGGTTGCCAACCATCATTGCCTTCTGTAGGCAGCCGTGGATACCGGTGTAAAAATTTCAAATTTCTGAACTGGTCAGCAAGAAAGTAACACTAAGTGTTAATTAGCAGTTGTCTTAGTTTAGTTGTGACATGTGTAAGATTTAGTGCATTATATGATCGTTTCTTTATGTTCCAGATCCAGACAATGACAAAGTTGTCTTCTCAACTGATGAGGAACTGGTGGAGGCGTTGGGCTATGTCAGCGACGGTGTATTTAGGATGCATATCATAGGTAAGTGTAGACGTCTAGAAGGTACCACAATATGTTAAAGATGCCTCCTCGATATGTTAAAGGTGTCTCCTTATTAGTCCTTAGTCTGTAAAAGGTGCCTCACCTCAGTCTGTTAAAGATGCCTCCGCAATTTTTTGCATGTCTCATTTCAAGTGAATTTTGTGAAAATTCTACCAACAATGTTTATTATGACATGCTAGCAAATTTGAAAAACTTTCGTATGTAGTTTCCATAAAATCTTTGATCAGACAAATTGTTAAATTATTAAATTCTTGTCCATGAATCAGTTTAAGTGTTTTTGTAAACTTGCATCTTCATACACAATGCGGTTAAATGCATGTGTTTCTGTGTTGTTTTGGTCAACTTCTTTTCTTGCTAAAAAAACAGTGAACAAGGGGTGAGGTATAAATCGCTTTGGGCAGTCCAAAAATAAAATGGATACAACGCTACATAACAACTTGACCTTTCATATGTTGTAGTGAACTCAAGCAGCACATACGGGTCAGAAGTAATACACCCCAATGTCCAGTGTGACGGCTGCGAGAAGTCAGTTCGTGGTGACCGTTTCAAGTGTACAACATGTTCTGACTACGACCTCTGTCACGAGTGTCATTGTCGTGGTATCCATGGCGACCACGACATGCTGTGTATCCGCACTCCAGGTCGCTTGTCTGTAAGTGCAACTCTTCTCTTTTTCTCATTGTATATTGCTGTTAACTGTCGATATATATTCTCAGGTAACAGAAATCACCTGGAGAAGGTGTAAGGAGAAGATAGTAGGATTTATTGTGAAATATAAATAGATTATTCTTCTCCATAGATATCATGCAAAGATGGGAAACATTGATAAAATAAGGTTAATTATTGTTGCTATTAAAGGGCACATTTATTTTTGCAATTCAGAAACTGTTTTGCATACATTGGCATTTAATTGTGAGTTTTCTTTTATACTTCTTCAGTTTAATTCAGTGGAAAATCTAGATTAAATATGGAATTATGTGTTGTATTTCATTGCAAACTATGGTAATGACAACGTATTCGGGCACTGTACGTTCTTGGTCAACTATGAGAGATTCAGTGATTGTAGCAAACCAAAAAGTGCAGAGGAGCAACCAGTGTGTATAAGTACTTGGAATTTTAAAAAATGTCATCGATAATTGAATTATTTTAGGTGTCCGAATTCATACAGACAGTCATTACACTAGCAAGGAAATGTGCTACACTAAAAATAAATTTATTATAATTATTATATCTAGGATTACCCATGCTTACCGCAACGGCAACATAAGATGGAGAAACAGCCCTTCTTCCAACCTCCCCCCTTTGCCTGCTTCCGAGGGGGTCCTGGGCCTGGCGGGGGTCCAGGGAAGTGGGGTAACATGCCGCCCCACATCCGGCGGTGGGTACGTCGGTGTCGGATGCAGCAGAGGGATCAGGCGTGGGACCAGGGCTGGGATGCAGGAGAGGAGGAGGGGAGGAAGGTGGTGCTCCCTTGTGGCATCGAGGCGGGAAGGTGCCGGAAGGAAGAATCAAACAAGAATCCATCGAAGGACTTCCCAAGTTGCCCAGGACAGTCGGCTGGTGATCCCTCGGGTGAGTTTATTCGTTAGTACTTGTGACCTGCCACATAATCCAGAAGTAACGGGAAACTAAATCTGGTTGCATTGGGCATTGATTTTGTACATAACCCAATGGTTAAACCTATTTTCTCAAAACGTGAGTTTTTTAAGTTTGCTTAGTTTTTAGTAATAAATAAAAAAGTACTGAAGATATTTTTTTAATGATGTATTATTGTAAAGGTTACTATCAGTGGCATCCAAGCAAGGTACAAAACTGTGCTTCACAATTCTGCAACTAAATACTTCCTTTGCTGTGGCAGGTCACATGTAAAAAACCATTACCACCAGTGTCTCAGGACTTGAAATTCGGAAAACGATGGCGAGCAATAAACAGTCTTAGATGGTGTTGAGGAGTGCGATTTGCTCCATATGCGACCCACAATTATTACGGATCCTTGTAACATACAATGATACTTCAACATTTTCGCTTCACATGTTTTGTACAAGTTCTGCAATGTAGCTCGGTGACATTTTTGCTACAGACTGCACCAATGCTTCTGTCATTCCACACCATTTCAGATACAAATGGGCATGTATGCTTAATGGAGCAGTCATTCGACATCTACTAAATCAACCTTTCCTACGTGTAGTTTTCATTTGAACAACTTTGCCTTATGTTTTTGTCATAAAGAAAAACCTTTCAGGACAGAATTTCATCAAAATATGCAATGTGATGTTTTTTCAGCTTCCATTTTGGAAGGCTTAAAGGACCTTGTTGCTGGGCAACAGGTCACATGATAGATAGCCCAGCTGCAGTGATTAGAGCTGGCACGTGTAACCAGAACCTGTTCTACTCCTCCAGGGGGAGACATGGACGCGGCTGGACAACAACGACCTTCGGGCGGAAGAGGGGGTCGCGGGGGTGGTTGGGGGGGCTGGGGCAACCCCTGGGCGTTCGGGGGCGGTGGTGGTGGCTGTGGTGGCTACGGGGGTCCGTGGGGTTTTGGTGGTGGGGGTCCATGGGGAGGGTGTCAACCTCAATCCGGCATGCACCATCACAAGAAGCACAACGTCGATGACGCGTCACCACCAACAAAGCCACTGTTAGTTGACACCGACATGGAAGAAGAGGAAGTTCCTGAGGGGTGTCCTTGTGATCCTAAGGAGTTCAAGCAGGGCTGCTGTAAGGAAATCATGGATGAAGTCTGTCGCATCGAGGGCGAGACTCGTGCATGCCAGGGGGAGCCACTGTCCAGTGGAGAGTGCTCAGTGAAGGTATGTCAATATTTTAATTTGTTAAGTTTGGATTATTAAGTGCATCTCCTCTGAGGTTCAGTCACCTCGTTCTGTGATTCATTTCCTTGTGTGCTCTATACATGGTATATATTACCATGTCATATGGGGCATGTTGGGAATTGGTTTGACAACCTTGCTTATCCACCTTAGCTCCCTAGCGCCTTGACCCATCTGTTGACAACTGGAAAACTACTTATGTACTTTGAGATTGACCAACCCTTTGATGCGCCTCTGAGCTTGGTTTCCAAGGATTTAGGTGCAATAGAAGTTATCTTATTATTATTATTATTTTTATATTTTAGTTTTAAGAACAGTATAAATCAATATTCATAAATGAGGAATGGTCAATGTACTCTTAAATTCACCGAACAGTCTGAATTCATTGTTAGAATATTTATGCCTGTTTATTTGCTGTACACTAAAACTGTGCTCATTAGCAGATGAGTAACAATTCTGTTCCCCTTAACCTCTCTTGTTACGATAACGGGCAGTTGTGCAGAATCCAGACCCACACAAATTTTTCAGTCTAACTATATTTTTATAAAAATGTTATACCTTGTTGCCTTAATTTCATAATTCCACGTAATCCCAGGCATGTTTACAGTATAAAATATTGCATCTTAGCACACACTTGAGGCATAAATTGTACCCGATTTTTATCAACATGACTGTTATCGCTCATTTCATGCACGCAACATGGTAACGTACGGCTGCAGTGGCACAGACTGGCACAAACTAGAATGCTGTTTGGGCCTCAGCTGTAAAATGCAACATTTAAAACCCCACATGCCTGAAATGATGTCGAATTATTGAACAAATGCACTGAGGTAATAAATTTAGGCAAACATATAGTTACAGCGACGAATTTGAGGTGGGCCAGGATTCTACACTAGTGCCTGATAATGTTGCAACGTAACCAATGCTCACACTGTGGTGTCTCCATCAGAATGGTTGGACTGTGCTGCAGAGAGAGGGCGCCACTCCGAGTAGCAGCGAGAATGACGAGAGCGCCCCAATGGCGGTGGAAGGAGAGGGGTCGAGAGGAGGGAAGGAATGCGGACACGCCAGGGGTGACCATCACCACCACTGTGAGCGAAGTTAGTTCCTTGTCTCTAGATGTGCACCATAGAGCTCAATTGTATGTTAAGTGAAGTACATAACAGTTTTCATTGGTTACCTCCTCAATCTGTTATTTGGTGCCTTGTCAATCTGTTGAAAGTGCCTCCTTAATTAGATGTTATTGCTCCTCTTATTTCAAGTTTATTTAGCAAAAACTAAACCAGCAGTATCCACTGGAGGACCTGCTCGCTAATTTATGCAACTTTTATGTGTAATTTTGTAACGTCATCAGACGAACTATTCACTACTTTAATTCTTGCCCAAGAATCAATTTGAGTGATTTTCTGAAATGGTGTCTTCATGTAAAAGCGCAATATAATTAAGTGCATGGTAGTGCAGTGGTTAGCAAATCCTACTGGCATGCCAGTGCTCTGATTTCAAAACTGTCTCAAATTGGGACGTAAAAGAACCACTGAGGATGACATGCCTGTACCCTGACATTGACAGTGACCACCCTCAGTGGCAGCATTGAAAGGTTGGCTTGGAGATATTGTACTGAAAAAAGACTGACTAGTTGAATGGGACTTTATTAGTCCATAATATAATAGAACATTGCCAAGTGCTGGAAGCGACCAGAACTCATGCAGGTAGTTGGAGAATGTTCCTAAATGCCCTACTACTCAGAGTGTTTCTATCTTAAAGTTTGTCTTTATTGTAAAATTGTGTCGTACAGTATAAACTGTTTGTATTCTAATGTTTTGGCTGCCCAAATATGTTTTCACGAAGGAGAAACAACATTTGAATTAAACAGTTGGTGTTTATAAACAAATTGCTGTGCTAACACTGAGATCTCCGAATAGTGGGCTCAGATAATTGCGAGAAAGGTCATGACCCGACAGGATGCGATGATGTATTACGTGACGCACATATCCATCTAATTAGTAATGAGATCTAATGCCACGTGTTCAAAAGTAGTGCGCAGCTATGTAAATAAACTCTTTCCTCCTGAAACATGGTTCATGAAAGCATAATTTGGTGGTCATTATATTATAATTGATATAGTTTTTATACTGTAAAACATTATTTTATGGTAACGACGAATGGGGGCAGCCTCCCTTTAAAATACATCTAAATTAGCTACCGGTATGCTACACTTTATGTTTTAATTGTTTGCTACAGTATATGCTACATATTGTAAAAACTGTATAAACCATTTGAACGAATCGGTAAATTTGCAGTGGGCTATGTGTGCTGAGATGTTTTTTACGTAGCTTGAGAACAGTTAGTGATAATTCAAGCACAGGGCTGTTATGATACACTGTGATATCATAGATATTATATTGCAGTTACAGTTCACTCCACGTAACTCGAACTCGGTCTTCACTTAAGTCAACTCTTTTTCTTTGGTTCCGGATGTCTTTGTATCTCACATGTTATAAAATGATCTGCATAAGTCAACTTCTTGTAAGTCAAAGTTTCGGAGAAGTCGACCCAATTTCACCTGCACATTCATGTTTCTTTCATTTGATTAACTAAAAAAATTTTAATCTCTACTACTAAACATTGAAATTCTGTCTGCATGCACATATACAGTGTATAAAATGCCATTATATAATATATATATATAATATATATATATATATCATATATATATATATAATATACATATATATATGCTAGTCCGTCGTATCTGACGATGACGATGCTGTGCCAGTCATCTGTGATGTGTGTCCTCAAATGGCTATCTAGGCCAAGTCTGGATGCACATAGTCTCTTGCAAGTCGGGCAAGGGAAGCCCGTTGTGGCTGGTGCTGCCCATTGTGGCTGGTGCTGCCCATTGTGGCTGGTGCTGCCCGTTGTCGCTGGTGCTGCCCACAACGGCTGGTGCTGCCCGTTGTCGCTGGTGCTGCCTGTTGTGGTTGGTGCTGCCCGTTGTGGCTGGTGCTGCCAAACTTTGCGCAAATTGAACCGATGACAATGTATAAAACAAAATAGATCTTGATCATAGATCCTGATAAGTGGAATTTCTTATAAGTAGAAGTATTTCCACGGCTCTCTGCAGGTTTTACTTTATCAAGAGTGCAATGTATGCCTTATGCCCATTGTCTGGTATCGTGTAGTTGTTTGATCTGGTAATCATTGCTGCTGCACTGTGTTTCTAGAAATGCGCCTGGAGAAATCTTTGGAACAGATGAAATCGATGGGATTCACGGATGAAGGTGGGCGGTTGTCACGCCTCCTGGTGGCCAAAGACTGCAACATCGCCCGTGTACTGGAAGTGATTCAGCCCACCGCTGCCAAGAAGTAGGGTGCTGCTCGAGCAAATAATGCTTATGTTGGAGAACTTCCGGTTCGAGGCAACAGCAGAAGACTACAAAAACACTATCAATGAAATGTCGTTGACGTTTCCCGAATACATATAATGTAATGCAATGAAATGCACTTAACCAATGTGAAACATTTAACTATTATATTTGTGAGTAATGACAAAACGATATGTAAAGTTAGTATTTTGATTATGCGGGGAGAGAGCACAACTGTTGTTCATGGGATGTTAATCACATTATATCACACTGTTACTATGTTAATAATTCGCACCAACCGAGAAAATGACAATGTACAAGCCAGAAACTTGGCACTAACCCTCTTGAAAATAATGACCAACAAGATGGCTTTTGCATCACGTACGTCATTTGCGATGATGCAAAATTATTCGAACAATTGGTCAATTTGTAATGTGAAATTCAAGTCTTATTTTTTGCGGAGCCCTTGTACTCAATTTAAATGTAACAAATGGCCAACCCAGATACACATTATTCTGGTGAGCACTCCAACTAAAATGCAGGAATAGAACGTAAATAATATCTTTGTAATCATTAGGATTATTATACATGTCGCGTTGTATATTCTGTTATATAAACGTCTATCTCATCCTCATCCCAATGTAGAGATTGATGCAAAAATGGAAGCGTGTGTCTGATTGGTGTCGTCCATTAGTGTTCGGGAGACACAATTACACGAAGGCCACCCGGTCTGGGATGGTTTTGGCATCACGAGTATTGCCAGCAGATAAAACGATGAACATTCCAGTGTAAAGCCCAGAACAGTAATTTGGAAAGACGATTATTTGGAACAATAACGATTATTACTCGGGACAAAGAACGCATTCTGACGTCACACAGTCACCTATGTGTTGCATTATGTGAAAATTAAAGACGTCACTTTTAGAAACTTGCCAGCCTCGGATGTCGCAGTAGGTGGTTGTGAAATTCGTGTTGGCGAGTATGGGTTTCGTATCTAGAATAATCTAGGTCCCCTGCATTGCTTGTAATGATCTAAAGCTCCACAGTTATGGTACGGTTATTTTTAAATCCATCTGGGATATCTCATGTTTATGGACTTCAGGAACAGGTGTTTAATTCTGGAACGAGTCGAACCTGCCAATAAGGTCTACGGAATCGCGTTTGTACAACGTGTTATAATAATAAATGGACGTGTTACTGTAGCATTGTGAAAATAGTCACTCACAAATGCTGTGGTTGTACATGTGTAACATTGAGTCACGGTGGAACGATCCGCCAAGCTGTACTTGCTGTCAATTGTCATCAGTAAATGGACGTGGATGCGTAGGACTAACTGTCATATTTATATTTATGTTCGTACTTTTGTTTTGCGTTTTGTTGTACAGCGATGTTTTACATGTAAACTATTACGATTAAAATATGCATGGAACTTGGAAGCTGATGTCGATGTTTCATGGAATTAGAAATGGTATGGGTAAGAATAATTGGTGGCCCATTTTTACATGAAATCATTTTACATATCCAACAATTACGGAAGTTGTGCAGCGGAAATGACGTAGCAAGGTTTTGTGCAGGTCTGTTTCCCGTAGTGAGTGCTAGGGGACGAGGCTGCAACTTTTTCTTGAATAAGAATGGAGAGCTGTAGTTATAGTTCACAACCTGAGAACGAGCTGTTGAGAAAGAATTATGCAGTGAGTAGGCTATGGCACCCTTCACGGTTTACGTACAGGCCGGAGAAAGGACGAGAGTAAACTATCCGTCTTGATGTACCTTTGTCAGGCTTTGACTTTCTTCCAAAAAAAACATTTTATGGTAGGCCTTTATATATTATGCGGTTATACGGGCCGATATGTATATATATATATATATATATATATGGTGTTACCGTATTGATGTGCCTACGTCACGCTATCGATGACGTATTCCCCACATTAACTGGCGGGTTTTTGCTGTATTCACATTGTTTTCTCTTCGTAGTAATACGCGCGTTTGCACAACAGCGGCATTTCCCGTCACATAATCTGTATAATGTACGAGAGATGCAAAAGTTGGTTTGCGTACAATTTCTAGTCGCCACCAAATTCTACGTGACGAAACCGTGGCAAGGAATGAAGTAGAGGAGAACACTGCGAGGACGTAACGGCAAATTGTGTAACATAAATATAATTTGAAGAACCTCATCTCACGTGTCTCGTAGGCTAACCGTCGGTGGTCGTTGGTAGGCTAACCTCTGATGATAATGGTGATGGTAATGATAATACTAATAGTAGTATATACTGGTGATCCTCCAACGCTGGTCCTTTTGCATGTTTTTGTGTCACTTGCGTTTCACAGAAATTGAGCCTTGTCCAGTCTGCGAAATGGTGGAAAGGGTTATTGCATGGTGATCGACATTTGATTTTTTCTTGCACTGTTAACTTGTATGTTTTGTTTTTGTGTGTGAATTATCAACCGTTACCTCGGCAGACATATGAAGAAGGAGTTTCGACCAGAAGATATTTCTGTAATTAGAGAGTGTCTGCAAGCATACCGATCTCGATTCCCTTCCCTATCCCTGTGCGTACTACGTCATCGCTTGTTGTGTTTATGCGATCGGTCATATGTCGATCGGATAGGTAAATACGTAACCGGCAGGGATGATCGGTAAGCGCAATCCCTATCCATTTTACGTTCAAATTATGGATGAATCAAAGTAAACAATATGACAGCATTGTACATACAACTGGGCACTTGTGTAGAATCCTGACCCACCTTGATTTCGCCGTTATAACTTGAGTTTTGCCTAATTTTGATACCTCAATGCGTTAGTTCCATTATAATTATTCAACATTATCCCAGGCGTATTTACGTTTACGAATATTGCGTGTTAGCGCACTTTTGAGGCGTAAATAGCGCCCCGGTTTGCATCAATATACGCCGCTATATCGCTCATTTTATGAGCGCGATGCGGTAACGCACGACCGCAGCGGTGCAGACCAGTGCACAGCGGGTCGCTATTTGGGCTTCAAAAGTGCGCTAAGTCCTAAGACACAATATTTTCGTAATATAAATATGCCTGGGATGATGTTGAATAATGGAACTAACGCACTGAGGTATCAAAGTTAGGCAAAACTCAAGTTATAACAGCGAAATCGAGGTGGGTCCGGATTCTACACAAGTGCCTACAACTGTTTTTGACTGATTAGCCGCCGCGTTTTAACTGCCGTTGCGTTCAATGCATAAACAAATATTTTTAAAGTCCCGTCTCAACATATAATACTTAACGGTGGGGGCACAAATCGTGCGTGCAATCGTTTTTGTTGTTTCACAACAAAACTGATCAAATTCTTCCGTAAGATATATATGTGCTAAATCTTTAACAAATATAGTTATCTTGGGTGAAGTACTTACGAATATATTTATAGACAGGCAAATCTAAATCTCGTAAAAGGCGCCTGCGTTAAAAACCGTGCATCCTACCTTTGCTGTGATGTGCTTTTGTACAGAATTCCAAAATGATTTAGATGCATTATGGTCCGTCCATTTTTGTGATTAGGACCACATATCCAGCTGAAAAAGGCATAAAACGCCGTGATGCAGACATTCCTGACGGTTACGTATCTCCAACAATCGACACCGATCGCGCAGCGGGTTAGGGATAGTGAAGGGAATCTAGAACGGTATGCTTGCAGACACCCTTTATTGCTGCCTTAAAGACAGCTGTCTTTACAGTTGTAGTTACCGAGTTTTCTAATTTCTTTTGCTAATTCTTGACTACAACATGTTTTGCCTTTCCATTCTCGGGCACTTTGCATTGAGGTACATGGTGTCCGTGTCCTAAGCTAGCCCCAGACACAGCTGGCTCGACTGCCAGTGTCCATAAAGAGTTCCTTTCCAGGGACACGGGATTCATAACAAGATCCTGTAGAGGGCGCAGACGCAGACAGAGAAGATCACAAAGAAGAGGACGCAGAAGCGGACCTAGAAGAGTAAGTTGTAGGCATAGAACAACATTAAGAAGAGGATCAGAAGCGGACCATAAAGAAGATATAGAAGAGGGCCAGAAAAGGACACTAAAGAGGATTGACGGGGATCAGGAAAAGGATACGGGAGAAGACGCTTAGTATACTATCGCCAACTAAGTTTGGTTTGACTGTTACCGGCAGATCGCACCACTACTCGAAATAATTCGTTCGATTTGATTTTATATATTGTACACAAGGAGGAGCCACTGTTTGATGGTTACTTGAACGTCACACCTGCTTTTAAGCTATAGTAGTATATATATAGTAGTACTATCAAAGATGGCGAACCATTTAGGTACATAATTTTTTTATTGTATTATCTGGAAATAGCTCGATCTTAGACGAATGTATGTAACCACATTGTACGTGTTGTTCTAAACCAAATGAACACGCCAATAATAACGGTCCTCAACAACGGTGCGACCCCTGCCACAGATCGATTACATTAATTGTTAGCTCGCTTATCAGTTTTACTATTATGAATGGTCACTGTACCTGGTCATCAGGTAATTAAGTAATAGGTTGATACGCTAACTTTGAAGGCAGTGTGGCGGTATCTCCTCCCACGCGCCGAGGTTCACTTACCGCTTTCTGTGTGCATTCATTTCCTTGTTGTATTGACCTCTGATCTACCAATTGGCGTTTCGCACAAGTAGTCTATCTAGTTAGAGTTTCGTACCGACTTACCAGAAATCGTATATAGAGAGATATGTCACTTCCGTGTCGCTATTTTGAACCTCTAGCGCCCCTAGCGGTCGTGTTTCATAAATTTTTTAGGCACAGCGCTCAGCTTGTATAATGTCCTCACTCCCCATCCCTGCACTTGGTTTAGGGTGTTCTACATGATTAATTCACAGTTTTAGAAACTAATGCTTGATTAATTAGTTGGCAAATTATTCAAGATACAAATCCCATGTGGATATCACTTTTGGTGTATAAGACAACTGTTCTTTATAGTCCGGGACATCATTACGTCTGATATGGTTTAGATTATTACTACACACCCACCTAACAAAGTTACAGATAAATGCTTATTAGGTTGTTCCATTTCATACTATAAACTTACTTTTTGCGGGAATTTTATTTTGCAGATTGAAAATCAGACAATTTTGATCAGTGATTCAATTTTGCAGTTTCACTGTTGTATTTTGAGCATGTATCTAATAAATATTAATTGTGGATTACATTTGGCAATGTTACTATGATTGTCCAATGCAAATTACTGCTCGTTTACCCATTCAAAATATAAACACAGGTTTATGAGTTGATCATACGTTTCTTATTTAAGTTCATCTGCACTAAGGTATGTTCGAGAACAGACTGGTACTGCGTCACACACGTGTATTGTACAGCCTGAATGTCATATCTTCATACAAGCTATGAAGAATAACTTGATCGACCTAAAGTAATTCCGGCCAATATAATTTATTACCATTTTATTGAAAAGTGTTTACCCTTGAAAGGTGCTACTTCCCCTGGGCGACTTTGCGGCATCCAACTCCCCACACGACCTCTCCTTGGTGTCTGAATTGCACTAGGTAAATCACACTGTTTACGACAATATCTATTGCACTAAATGCACATACAGTTATGTTAGAGACGGTGACAACTCTGCGGCCCAACATAGATGTGCAATAGTCGAAGAATAATCGAGCTACCGTGATGTGTGCGTGTGTGCGTGTGTGCGTGTGTGCGTGTGTGGGTGTGTGCGTGTGTGCGTGTGTATGCGCGTGCGTGCGTGCGTTCGTTCGTATGCGTATGTGACACTGTGTGCGTGCGTGTGTGTGCGAGTGCTTTCGTGCGTGCGTGTGAATAAAGATAGTATTCCATACGAACGGAAACAGCATACAGTTGAAATTAACATAGAAGTAGTTTCGGACAATTCTGACACAGTTTAAATGGACAATGTTAATTTTTGTTGTTGTCGCTTTTGTTTCACATCCATACAGTAACACTGATTTGACCAGAGTATTGTATAATCTGAGTTTAGTTTTTAATGTGTACACATTTGAACCCCATATCTGCTTGAGTTTCATGAATGATGTGCTTTCTTGTCGTATTATGTTGTTAATATCGTCGCTCCTTGCTTGCTGACGTTTGCGCCCAGATATGTATATTTCTCTACTTCATTCAGTTGTTGGTCATCAATCTGTATTCTGCTTTTGCATTTGCTGTTTACCCTCAGTACTTTAGTTTTTTGTTTATTGATTTTTTGGCCGGTTTTTTATGCGAATGCATTCATCTTTGTTGCCTTTGCTTGCACGTGTCTGTAACTTGATGCCATAAGCGCAATGTCATCTGCGAAGTCCAAGTCTTCAAGTTTTGACATGAATCTCCATCTAATCCCTGTGTTGTTTTCTTTAGTTGTTTTCCTCATTATCCGGTCGATTACCACCAAGAAAAGAAATCCGGACATTACATCTCCTTGCTTAACTCCAGTTTTTACCTTGAACCACTCAGATTGTTCACCTTCATCTAACACTGCACATTCACTGTCCTCGTACAAAACATGGACCATTCTGATTATCTTGTATGGGATTCCATAGCTCGCCATGATTTACCAAAGGCTCTCTTGGTGCACAGAGTCAAATGCCTTTTCGAAGTCTACAAAAGTTACATATAGCGTTGCTTGCCATTCCACTACCTATTCTATTATGTTTCGAAGGATGAATATATGCTCAACTGTACTTCACTTCTTCTGAAACCTGCCTGTTCATCTCTCAATTTGTTGTCAACTCCATCTCTTATTTTGTATATTATCACTCTTCCGAACACTTTACTGGGGACAGATGTTAGAGTAATTCCTCTCCAATTTCCGCACGCTGTAAGGTTACATTTCTTTGGTATTTTAACAATCAGTGCCTATTTCCATGTCTTTGGTACTTTTTCTTGTTCCCAAATTGTTTTGAATAAGCTTAGAAGCCAATTTTCTGTTGTCGCCATGTCTGCTTTCAACAATTCTGCTGTAATGTCATCTTTACCTCCGGTTTTTCCCATTCTTTAGCTTCTTCAGTGCTGCTCTAATCTCTGTTTTTGTTATAGAGTCTGTGCTGATTTCATCTTTGATCGGATCTAATTCAATATCTATAACGGGGTCATCGGGCATAGGTCTATTAAGGACTTCTTCAAAATGCTCCTTCCATCTTGTCCGCCTGGCCGGTCCTTCAGTTATTAGGTTTCCTGATTTGTCTTTTACTGCATTCGCTGTCTTGTGTTTGTCGTTACTAAGTGTCTTTGTGATGTTGTAGACGTCTTTCATCCTTCCATTCCCGACTGCTTTCTCTGCTTCAGCGGCCAGGTTGTCTACCCACTTTCTTTTATCTTAAAGCTTTATTAACGAAGACGAAACTTGGAAAGCAGGGTCAAGGAAGTCACGGTAGACACGGATACATAAAAGAAGTGGACGTTAAGCGTATTCGAAACATACAAGGGACAAGAGATTATATAAAATACATGGACACATGGAATGATTGTTAAAATGCCGAAGAAAAGTAACTGGTCGCCGCGTGTTTTGTAGCGTTGGCTCGGGTGTTTCGGCTAGAATTAACATGTTTTCGTAGTTTAACATATTATATAACTGGTCCACCTATACGGCTATGGGAATATTATGTTTATGAATGATCTGGTACTTTCTACGTGAATGCTCCAGTAAATACAGACTGGATATTGCTACGCTGGGGCTACATCGATAAATTGTAGGAATGAACTTTGAGAGACTTGACAATTACATGGAAACCCACATCGCGTCGATTAACTTATGCAGTTCTGTACCTCGACAAACATAATAAACTAACCGCAACCCAACCATAAGCCGTTTATATTATTAAGCAAAATGTCAATAGTTTGTGAAAGTGACTCCACGCAGGCACATACCAGGCACGCAGACACATACACACGCACGCACGCCCGCACGCCCGCACGCCCGCACGCCCGCACGCCCGCACGCCCGCACACACACACACACACGCACAACGATACACAGGCACACTTCGATGGTAGAATCAATATTTACCTGGAGAACATATAATGATGTTCATTTATTGATCAAAATGTTGACTGAAATGCCCCAAACGCTCACGAACACGTGTCAACTTGTTACTAATGTCTTCATTAGGGAAAAGTACAACGTTTTTCGTTGGCTAGCTGTACTGCGGGACTTTACAAACTTATTTTAGTAGGAATCTTTCGATAAAATCTCGACGATTTAAAAATAATATTATGTAAAACGTAAATATATAAATATGAAATATCACATATCAACATTCTCAAAAATACACTCTAAATAAAACTCCCAGTTAGCTGCGTTAACCCATACCAATCATTGTACATATCCTTTGAGGAAGCAACACATGACAACATTTGCGATATGTGCACGTCATTGTATTTATTGGAACTGTTGTTAATACAATTAACACGTCGTAACACCACACAAGGCTACTATGACATGCTAGCATGTACGTTTTACTGTGTTCTTGTTGTGCAATGTTCCGCAGGATTTTGACATTCGGCGACAGTTATTGCATGTACGTGAATTTTGTAAAAGCAATTGTTGAAGTGCAGATCTGGAATCTGCGTCGGTCGACAATTGCTGTCCGAGTGTGGCTAATTCTTCGACACCACGTGACCTCGCCTACTTGTCAGTGTGTCCAGTCGTCGAGCTTGGACACCTCACGTTACACAGTTGCGATTACTTCTACTTTTGTGGCTCTGGCAGCGGGCCAATAGGAGGTCCGATTGGGGGGAATTTCGTAGGGCGGGGGAAGGGTGGTCTGATGGTGAAGGGCGGTTTGATGGTGAAGGGTGGTCTGATGGTGAAGGGCGGTTTGATGGTGAAGGGTGGTTTTATGGTAAATGGTGGCTTGATGGTATACGGTGGCTTGATGGTGAGGGGTGGGCGGAACGTGGGGAAGACGATAGGACGACACCACCACGTCTTGTATGCCTTGCACACGGCATCACCGTTGAACGCGCACTCGCATTTACAGCACTTCCTCGAGTAGCATCGGTGGTATAACCCGTTGCAACCGGCGACACAGCTGCAGTACCCGTTCGGACACGACACCATGCAGTGACTCCCTGCAACAAACACAAGGAAGACACGGATTAGTTTAAAGTAAATTGTCTGCATAGCGCCAGTCACCGTAAAGACATCCGGAATTGGCCAAGTCACATTTAGGGTTACCGACGTTATGCGTGTGAATCACATTAGGATGTAGACATAGAATAAATATCCGACACGAATAAGTACTGGGTCAGCTGGTACGGAACGAACGTAGATTCTGCCACATACAATCAACGGTGCTAGTGTGTGTGTGTGTGTGTGTGTGTGTGTGTGTGTGTGTGTGTGTGTGTGTGTGTTGTGTGTGTGTGTGTGTTGTGTGTGTGTGTGTGTGTGTGTGTGTTGTGTGTGTGTGTGTGTGTGTTGTGTGTGTGTGTGTGTTGTGTGTGTGTGTGTTGTGTGTGTGTGTGTGTGTGTGTGTGTGTGTGTGTGTGTGTGTGTGTGTGTGTGTGTGTGTGTGTGTGTGTGTGTGTGTGTGTGTGTGTGTGTGTGTGTGTGTGTTGATGATGATGAGATGATGTTGGATTGTCATCGTCTAGGTAGTAAGTTAGTGTGCTAATCGTACTTACGGCAAGGTCGAGGAAGGAAAGGATATTCTAAAAACAAGAAAACACAATAATTCAATAAATCAGAAAGCGGAACACACGCACACAAATACACACGCGCGCGCACACACAGACACACACACACATACACGAACACACACACACACAGACACACACACACACACACACACACACACACACACACACACACACACACACACACACACACACACACACACACACACACACACACACACACACACACACACACACACACACACACACACACAAACACACACACACACATACACACACACACGCGCAAACCCACCAGAGCACGTCGCTAGCACGCACGCACACACACACACACACACAGACACACACACACACGCAAACATAAGCACATGTATGTTGGTGTATTGTATTCTGTAAAGTGCCGCGAACAATGTTCATTGAATTTGGCGCTATATTAAATAAAATGCATTATTAGTGTACGCTTGTTGACATATTTTGTTGTAACTATTATTTATATTGTCTTTTTTCTTTCGTTCTGTAACATATAACTAAGTATGTTCTTATGTTAAGGTCAAGCAGTTTGAACAAACGCTGTTAACTTCGGCGCATGCCGTCACAAATTGAAGAACGCAATCATTTATCAATAAATAAACCCAAGTAACAATACTTACTGATAGGCCGCTTAACGTCCAACTGGAAAATAATACAACACAGTCATTAGATGAAATGTCAAATTGCAGATACCCTAGTTCATAATTACAAAAACTACGAAAATCACTTCGATAATTAGTAAAACTGCTAGCTTTACTAGTCTGTCTTACTTTGTTTTAATTTGCGTTCAGTAATTTGGATGTCTTACACAATTTTAACGAAATGTATACACGAATTACATAAAAAACACATGTGTAACGGAATTTAAACACAGTCTGCAGTGAATAGTTTGGAAGCTCTCGCCGCAGATCTAGAACAAAAGAAATGTGATTCGAAACCTTTGTGAAAGAAAACCTTTGATGGACCCACGACATTGCAAATAAAAACACACCAGAAAGAGCAGGAAGCAATGCTATGACAGCAACGTGTAGAATAGTGCAGTTATAATTCATCTGGCATATGGTGAGAAATAAATAAAAATATTTAAAGTTTATAAAATAAACAGACAAAAACGCAAACAAGTTTGGCCAAATGACTTGGAGGTTGGAAGATCAAAAACAGCTGGTAGTAACCTATAGCAGAATGTTATGAAGTAAAAGACTACATATACACCAGAGTGCATACCACAAATTACGTTACGTTATAGAAATAGTAAGTATTCTTTAGTTTGTGGCGGAATTAATGCTGTTGGATGTCTTAGGTGAGCCTCATCCTTGATAGTATAACAAGTTATAACTTAGTGAGTGTTTAATTTTAGATATGTTGTGAATTCCCACGAACAATTTCATATATGACCATACGTATAATAAGAGTGGAGCCCTTACCTTGGCCGAAGCTTCCTGCTGATACAGGATTGCTAGCGACAACAGCGCCAGACATACTGCGATCAACTTCATGGTGGCTTCCCCAGCGATCAAACTCTGTTAGTAAAAACTCAACAACAACGCTTGTAGAGATGGC